>OX940903.1:12195115-12855115 GCA_954871355.1 Cabera pusaria | reverse complement strand
TTTTCTGGTATGCGATATCGATTAAATGCGTTGATGCGTCATATCAGTGTAATACGTCTTTAACTATACTTTATTTGATTTTTAACCGACTTCAAAAAAGGAGGAGGTATCTCAATTCGACCGTATAAGTTTTTTTTTTTTTATCGCGGAAAACTTCGTTGTTTATGAACTGATTTTGATTATTCTTTTTTTGTTGGAAAGGAGATATCCCAAGTGGGGTACCATGGTAATTTTATCGAGGTCTGATAAGTATCTCTAGAGATATGGAGATAAACACCTCTTAATAGCGCGGCATTGAAGTCGGTTCTTTTTAGTTTTTTAAACGATCTTATTCAGTTGTCGAAACCGGACATAACATTTTACCTTAATTCAGCAAATGTGTGTCTCAACTAAAACATAAAAGAGACACTATACCTTAAAATCTGATATGATATCATCAAATGATTATTAGTTAACCAATTAAAATTTAGAGACTGTTGTAATAGCTACAGAATTGAATGAAAATCTGCCAATAATAATATGCGTAACCGAAACCGTAGGTGCCGAAACTAAAAATGGTGGTGGCCGGACCAATCGATTGAGCATAATTATCTTTCTGAATCTAAATTTGTTAATAAAATAGCAATTTAAATGTTAAATATAGATTAGCATTATCAAATATCTTATCAAATCCACATCATACGCCCGTCTCGGATAACAATGATACCAAGAAGTAAATTATATAGAATGTTAAAGCAGTATGGGTAATTTCACCATTAACCAAACATTTACTATGATTTTTATAGACGTGGATCACGCTCTTTGTGCGTTAATTTATCGAAAAGTACTAGAATATTTCTGTAGAAATAACTACGGAATTCCTCGATTAATAAAATATTGGATAAGTTGAGTAGTACTATGGTCTCACAATACTCGCGAACGCATCATCAGCAGGGTCATTCAAATCAATACATTATTGACAATTCTTGATTGAAATCCACCAGTAATCGCATTTGTCAAAATCTTTTAGAATGAACCTTACGAACCTTAGTACTTTTGTTATACGTATGAGAATAAATTGACAGAAGGATAGTGTCCCTTCTCTTCGTATAACAGCATTATTTGCTCATACTGTCTATAGCACCTATATTACCATATGCCAAGAATTAATACAGAAGTACTACCACAATTTCCATACGAATTCCCTTGATTAACACCTCATTGGTTTAATCTAGTTATTCGGAATGTCGTTAAGTTATATTTATAGGGTAACACATATGTTCCCGGTGCATTATAAAACTAGAAATTGGTACCTATTGGGTTAATAAGAGTTTGGCTTTTTTATTTATCGTGGGAAACTCATCTCAAAATTATGTTTTAGACTGAACTCAATATACTGAATATAATTAATGAATTAATTAAAATAGCCTTTTATGTGTGGGTGTATGTGTAAGTTTAAGACTTGATAGTCTCAATTTGGTAGTGGATGGCACATAAAATTTGTAAAGAAATCTTTTTTCGTTTAGAGTGTTTTAAATTATTGAATTTGTGTTTTAGAGCATTTTAATTCGATAGGCGACTATAACTATTTATTTAAATATGTAGTTAAGTTAGAAAGCTGTAAAATACAACGTCAGTACTTTATGATGACAGTTCTCATTCTAGGCCTAGCCACAGATTATATAATAGTTACGAGCCTAGCGTGCTACTATCCTCGACCATATCATCACTTACCAACAGATGAGTTAGTAGTCAAACATTAGCCTATTTGCTGATGAACAAAATCTTTTTCTTTTAACAATCATACACGACGTGTTTTGGCTGGTGTTGTTCGGGAGTTTATTTCGTTTCCATCAGCAGACCAGCTCCATGTTACCATATCATTGCATATCACAGCTCAATCTAAACCAGAAAGTGGTTCAATTTGAATTCGTAAGATTTGATTCTACAGACACCAAAAAAACTAAATAAAAGCTTGTAAAATAAGTGATGTATTCCTATTAAGGATCGTCTCAGTAACACTAATCACGACTACCGTTATTTCGGTCGCGAGGAGGCCCCACTGAAGAAAATGGTCCTGTAACAGCTGTCAAAATATATAACGTATAATTAAATGTCGAATTTCTGTTAAGTCAATGTCAGTAGAAAAAATTAGATAAATCCAAAAAGCAACACTCTAAATGAATCCCACTCAAAAATGTTTTAACATTAATTATGACATTTCACCGTCTTTGCAATCCACAAGCGCCTCTAGCGGCAAATTCAGACGCAGTTCTATTGAGCTTATAACTACGTGCTACAATTATCTTTTCTATGCTACAATGTCAAATTCTCTCGGGATCGGAATCTAAATGGTTAAAACTGCAAAGTCCTGTTAGTATGCATCATTTATTGTCAATAAAAACAGAAAAATACAAAGTAACCAAGAACAACCAGTTTCCCAAGTATCATATAATATATAAACTGTACAGTAAATTAGAGATGCGCCACAACAAACTAGAGATGCAACGCTGACCGGAAATGAGTTCAAACTGTGCAGTAACAAGCGGAAAAGGGTAATAGTAATATTGATTGCACAGTATATTGAAGCAAACAAGAGAATTGCTGACAGTAAATAGTTGGTTAATAGCAAAAATAGAGGGTTTGTGCTATTAGGGTTATTAATACGACTCTAAGTTACTGTTCTCTGCGCTGTTTCTAAGGCGAGAAGAACGAGCTGAATTTTATGTAATTGTAGGTAGTTTTGCAGTGCAATAATTTTATCCTCAGGATTTGTTTCAATTTCTTGTTCTGGCTCAGAGGTATAATGACCACTTTATGAAGGTATAGCTTTAAGGGACTAGCATAAATAGTTTTGCATCTCTCAAAATGGAGTTGTTTTGGTATGTGAATCTTAACTAGTGCTGCTATTCTATGCTTCATTTATATACCGAAATATCAAGGATCTAGATTGTGAACAGCAATGTATAAAGCTACGGCCACACCGCGGCGTGTCCTGCGTCCTGCGGGCGCGATCTCAGTACTTTTCAATTGTTTTCTGATCGCGTTTGGTGTGAACCAGTCGGTACAAATACTACTGCGCTATCTGATCGCCGCCTAGATCACGCACGCAGGACGCTGCGGTGTGTCCGCACCTTAAGATGCTCAGACACGGTAAAGATAATATTACCGTGGCTCACCATCACTTTAGTGTGGTTTAATGAGTATTGCAGTTTTTGTTATTTTAATAAAAATGTATTATAAATTTAGTACGATTTCCATAGAAAAGTAAAATGCACAAATATGAGTTAATGGAGCAAAAACTTGCACTGAAATCACATCTATTGGTCGTATATAAGTATTTACATAATATGGGAAATTATATTTACCTACATAATGTGATTGAATACAAATTACATCATTTAGATTTAGATTTTTTTTTTTTTATTCATGTAGATTTTATATAGTCTGTATTATAGTTTTAGGAGTAGTTTATATTGTATATGTAGAGATTTGCTTAAAGTTAATATAGATGAGGCGCTCCCATATTATAATGATATGCATATATATATATAATACGATAATTATATCATATCGCATATTTTAGAATATTTGCAAATTAACAAGGGAATCTAAACCTATGTAGGGTACTTGCCGTGGATCTAGAATCATGAAATTCGGCAAAAAGTAAGGTCTTACAGCACATTATGTAAAGAAAAACTTCTGAGAACCCGAATTATGAAGTTAAATAAAAAAAAACGAATTTACTATTGCAAACTTATTATTTACGATTGGTGCATCCAACCGTGTCTAGACATCGGTCTAGGGATCGAACTGCAAAGTTAATTTTGTCCTTTAACCTAGTTTGACAATACGGAACCCTCGGTGCGCGAGTCTAACTCGCACTCGGCTGTTTTTTTTACCTTGCATAGGCTAAAGGTTGACCAATATCTCACCTGTTGGTAAGTTATGATACCGTCGAGGATGGTAGCACGCTAGAACTAAAATGGGAACTGGCTCTCAAGGACAGCTGAACATCAGCGGATGTTTGGCGACTTATTTTCCAAATTTAGGGTAGCTGGCCATGTGGACACAAAGTGACCTAACACCATGCTGGGAATTCTAATCAATGTTTTTCCTTCACCTATGGGTCTGTGAAATGCCCACACAAATGCTTTGATAGTAAAAATCATTGGTGCTTGGCGGGCATTTAAACCTACTACCTCTGGCGTAAAATCCAACCACTCTCTCACTGCACCACTAGGCCCTCAATCTGCCAATCAGCACGCACCTAATCTAGTCCAGTCTACAATCCGGCGACCAAGGAAGCCGGGCAAAATTACGCTATTTACCGACAATGGTAAATTACCAGTTGCCAGTATTACCAGCGCTATTACCATTACCATTACGATGGCCAGTAGCCACCTGCTCGTAAACAAGCCAATTTTGAACATTTGCATGCTTTCTCACAAATTGTTTTTCTTGTTGGCAAGTGCCGGTTGGGTAACGGGTGCTATGATCGTTTGGATGTGGTGGTTTGGAAAATTGTTCTTTTATTTATATCTTATAGGCCAGCGTTTGACCACTTTCTCACTGGTTGGTAAGTGACGATTCGGTCGAAGATGTTAAGCACGCTAGGCTTAGAATGGGAACTGGCTCTCGAGGATAGCTGCCGGAACACATTAGATGCATGGTGACAGATTTTCTAGCTTGAGTGTTGTAGCTGGCCAGGCGGACACTAGATTGTGACCTACCACCATATGCGTGTTTTTCCTTCACCTGAGGGCCACTGTGAAAAGCGCACATACATTTTTCGATAGAACTCGGTACCTCTGGCACATCGACGTTATAGCAATCGCTATGACGTCGATGCTCTGGCATCAAAGCTGACCGTTCTCCCACTTACTCTGCCTAGACTTTTATTTTGTTTTGGTTGTAATATCGCTGTACACAGTTTTGGAAAACTTGAAACAACCATCTAAAATCTCCAAAATTACTCACTAGGTATTAAATTTAACTCATATTGATTTTAAATTCGAATTGAAATGAACGCTTATTTTCCACACTGAAGTTTACGATAAGTTTGGGATTCTTTAAAATAAAATTTAGAGATTTTGATGAGGTTACATAAAACGAAAAGGGTTGAATAAAGTGTTTTATATAATATGCTGGGTGGTTACTCAGCTTATACGAAAAACATTTAACAAGAATAAGCATTATTTAATTGTCTTTAACAAATAAAGAAACAAAACAGGGTAATTGTGTTTGATAGTGCGACAATTACCACATCCATTGCATACAATTTACCATATCCGTTCCCTGTAAATGAAGATTCAGTTATAAGCACAGATCCAACGTTACCGCATAACATTACTCCTTGCGGTACTCCACCACTTAACTGTGATCTCAATATACCTTTAATTTCACCTATCCTGGAGCTCTCCCACACTGGTCAAGTATGAATTACTACCACGCATCTGTGACCTCTGTGATCTTATGGTTTTGTTTATCTGACAGGCCAACTTATACTGGAAGTTAGAGTAATAACGTCCGTATTTTGTAGAGGCAAAATCGCTGGTTTCACTTGTTCGGTTTTAATAACAGTTCATATAGCTATTAAAATGGTCTATTAAAGTCGATTATTGCGGCGTAACAATTAAGAGATATCTCTATGCATCATTAGATATAATATTCTCAGTACTTATAGTGCGAAAACAAAAGGATGGTTATTTATAAACCGACTTCAAAAATAGGAGGAGGTTTCTCAATTCAACCGTATATATATATATATATATTTTATGTTTGTTCGCGGATAACTTCGTCGTTTATAAACCGATTTTAATTATTATTTTTTTGTTGGAAAGGAGATATCCCAAGGGTGGTACCATGGTAATTTTATCGAAGTTTGATAAGTATCTCCAGAGATATTGAGATAAACATCTCATAATTGGTACTGAAAATGAATAGCGCGGCTTTGAAGTCGTTTCTTTTTTAGTTTTTAAACGATCTTATATCAGCTAGGCTATTCTATAAGCTATCTCGACAGCGGAATCCTCGGTGAGATTCGAATTTCGTACTTTGAAATTCAATCGTATCACGTTCGCAATACGGTTGAATTTCGTAGTACAAAATTCAAATCTCACCGCGGATTCCGTTGTCGAGATAGCTTACAGAATAGCCTAGCTGATCTTATATAATTAGTAGTTTCTCAAGCAAGACATCTATTATTTCTTCGACATAGTATAAGCTGTCTAAATCTTATTTAGTACACTCTCTAGTTTACATTCTTACTTTGCTTACTGCTTCATTGCCCTAATAGCTGCATTTTTATATATTTTTTTATTTAATTTGCAATATTTGTTTGTATAAGTATATTTTCGGTTGCGCAGCGGGTACAGAACTGCAATTTGGTTGCAAAAAAAATGTTTATTCATTTAATCGGATACAATAACAACAAACTTACTTTCTAAGTAAAAACTATTACAGCTTTGATCTTATTAATAAATTATATGTTGTTTTTTAACTAAAAATATGCTGTAGTGAGAAACCCTATATCCTACAAGAGAGTAATTTGGTCGTAGGATCTAGTTAGTGGCTCTTTCAAGCCATTACTTTTGTGTAAGTTTAATGATATGCGATAATTATAATGCCATCAACATGATTTGATAATAGATGTCGGGTGTAGAGACCTGAATTCCCTTATCGGGAATGGCCTACCATTCGAATATTTGCTAGTATATGTTTTGTTGTCATGTGTAGTATTCTATACACATGATGATGAGGGGTCTTCGCACAAAGTTTGATTATAATTTGTTTGTTTGATGATTTGGCACACCTTTTGATCTTCAAATAAGTTTCACTCTGTGATCGTGAGAATTATGATTTAACCGTCGCAGTTAAACATGTTTCATCAGAAATATTACCTAGTCGTATTTTGATTCCGGCCTTTCTAACCTGGACCTTTCTTTAATGTATCACTTTGGTTTTCACAGATTATAAATGAATAGGATTATTCACGCTAATTGCACCCAAACAATTTTATACCTCATTACCAAAGCATTTTGTTTCTTTACGACAGTTCATCCATAATGGCCGAATCCGACACTTGCGCGACATCTTCTATTCTTATCCAAATGAAGTAATTTGTAGATGTGGAACTTAAGAAAGGTATAAAGGTATTATAACGTAACTCCTTGACCAGTTCCGAGTATTCGGTACTTGTATTTCCCACACATTATTAAGAATTCACTAACCGCTCTCAGTATCAATGATCAAAAATAACGATACAAATACCAACAATATTTCACATTAGATATCGTATAATACGATATCTATTCAATTTGAGTTCCAGAATAACATATTAAATTATAATATATTGTCGATTATCAAACGAACTATTGGTTTTCGACAATACCTCCGCTTCGATAAAGTCATTCTGGAACAGATTCGGATTACGAATTTGAATTTGAAATTGAAATTTTAGAAGTCTCTCACACGTACATGGTATTTGGGTGAATTGATGATTTTGTAGAGTTGGACACAGAGTGGTGTAATTTTTCAAGGTATTTTATTGATATGGTTAAATTAGCCAAAGCTTATTGATAAAAAGGCCGATAGCTGTGGACATTACGGTTCCGTTGTAATCTATACAATAATATTATCTCTATGTTCTCCGTTATGGAAAATAGCTTAATATATTTAAAGTGTGTAGTTCGCCTTTCGTGGTATTATACAAATTCTTTTACAATTTCATATCATATCAATTAATTTCTGCATCAGATCTAGAAGTAATAAAATGTGCAAAACAATTTGCATACGTACCCTAGTATAAGTGTCGGCTTATGGTATCATTAATGAAACTTAAACTAACAAACTCCTTCTATTCGAGGTCAGAAAATTGTATTAAAATTTAAATCATTTTAAAAGGGTCAAAGTGAGCTGTTGTTAATTAAACAATACTCAAGATGTCTCGCGAGATAAAACCGAATGACACTAAAGAAAGACGAATGGGAGTTACATCCGATACATCGATTCTTGCATGTATCGAGTCAAAGATCGATTGCTTTAATCGACAATGAAAGATGATGTTTTAATAGTAAAAGAAAGACAATAACGATTGAATTTAAAGTAACACATTAAAGTTGTAAGTTGATACTTACGTTTATGTTTGTCTTTTAGTGCCTTAGAATTGGAAGTTTTTGTTCATTTTAAATAATATTAAGGTTTGAACATGCAAAACTCTAACTACGAGAAATCGATTGAAGATCTAGTAGCTACGAGAAACATACGAAAAATCGATTGCATTCACAATCGATTACGTCGGCCTATTTATCAGACAGTATCTTACTAATGCTTGGATTGCCAGAATCATCAAACACTGTCTTACTAATGCTTGGAATGCCAAAATTATCAAATACTGTCTTACTAATACCTGGATTGCCAGAATTATCAGACAGTCTTACTAATTTAACAACATTAACAAAATTTAACTATTTACTTAAACATTAAATTTAATAAATTAATTTATATTGAACTTTAACAATTTACAAAAAAATAAAGTGTAGTAAATAAACTTCAAAGAAACATAATAATATTTAGTCTTACCAATGCCTGGGTCACTAGTATTTAGCGCGCCATTGCACTGTACTTAATAGCCTATGTCATTTAGATGTTAGTTGATTCTCCTATGTCGTATAATTTCACTGAAACCAGCTTTTCGTAGCGGTATTATTAGTTTATATATATTAAGACTTTCAAATAAGACAATTAAGTTTTTTATTATTACAAGCCTTTATTTAACTTGCCGTGTTAGTACATACTAACACGGCAAATGGTATTTTGGTATATACATGGTATATACGTATGTATGTATGTTTACGTGGCTCTTTTTGACGAAAATACCATCGCTTACCACCAGGTGAGATAGTGGTCAAACACTAGCCTAGTCTTTGCTAACTATGTACTAACAAAATGAAATGATCATTCTAATCCTGAGGTAGGTACTTCAAAGTTGTTCTTGCTTGTTACAAACATTCCAACAAACATAATCTCACGTGGAACAATAGCAATCATCAATCAGTACCCATACATTATTACAATCAATTCTTTGAGCCGTCAAATCTTTAACTGAACAAGCAATTGGGAAGTAAAAGAAATATTTTGTTATTTTTAATACAAAATGCTGGTACACAAAGCAAGTAACGCAATTGTAGTCTAGTCCCAGAACTTAAGGGACTGGACTACTATAGCGATCTAGATCGATCTCGTAGGTTTATATCTTTAAACCTATACGTGTTGCCTGGATGATTCTAAATGAGTAACTAAATGGGTTACTGGTGGTAGGCTACGGCCGTGGCTTGAACCACTCACCGAATTGAGTAATTTCACCGATCGCTTCGCTGAGTTCCAGCTTCATATATCATGGTGCCAGTCAATCAAAACATGGGAGGAGACTGTTACTCTATGTGGATTGTAAAAAAATCGGTAGTCTCTTTCTCTCTCTCTCTCTCTCTCTCTCTCTCTCTCTCTCTCTCTCTCTTCTGTGTGTCTGTGTTTGCGTGTGAATGCACCTTGCTTTACTCGAGGTAGCTAAGCTGACGCAACAGCCAATTTGTGAACATGATTGATTCTAATCCCCTAAATCCGAGTTGCTGTCAATTCAAACTCACCGTTTGAATTGACGGACACGAAACAGTAGATGGTATTAATGCTGTATTAAGTTGCTAAATTTTAACCTCAAACCTGTCACAAAAATATGACGAGTTACGGCATGGTTTTGTTTTATTTTACTTTATATTGAAGTACGTCGTATTTTTACTTAGTACTTTTACGTTTATCTTTTGGTAACAATTGATCATTACAAAACGAAAAGAAACGACTTCTAATGCCGCGCTAAACATTTAGTACCAATTCTTAGGTATTTATCTCCATATCTCTAGAGATACATATCAGATCTCGATAAAATTACAATGGGAGTATAGGAGAAGCATACTCACTCTCTAAAATAAAAAATGAGTTGTCCAAATCGGTTAATACATCACAGAGTTCTGAGGTAACAGACATAAAAAGCAGTTGAATCGAGAACATCCTCTTTTTGGTGAAGTCGGATAAAAAGAGAGCATTTGAGCACTATCTCATCTGATGTTAAATGATAATGTCACATAGAACGAAATATTACCGCCATCCCCTGTCTTTTATCTGACGACCAGAGGTGCCAATGTGCGCTTTATGGTGGACGTTCTATCCACTCGAACGAGTAGAGTAAACTTTTTGTAATCGAGAGACAAGTATCCAAAATACAAGTAAAATAAAGCTCACAAAAAAAAGATCCATCTAAAAAGTTTTTTTTTATAAATAATGAGACATCTGACTGTAACAGGCTGTTATGTGCATAATTCCGCCAATACAGATTTTATCTTAAATTCACTATAGTCGGTAGTCAAGCGTTTGATCACTCTTGCATGATGGTAAGTGACACTGGAAATGACGATGTACGATGTAACACGCTAGGGCTGAAGATATCTGCAAAGCATTTGCGATTTGAAAACCCCTTTCCGGAAACACAGACTCAGGCAAGGAGTTCCAAACCCTGGCATGATGAATGTTGAAGCATATCGTGCGGATTGATACAAAGTCCACCATGTAGCGGTGGAATCATTCGAATCAGTACTACTTATCAGGCGAGGGTCTAGCTTCTTCTTTTATAATATCTCAAAAAATTAAGAGCGTACGCGAGTTGCAGTTTTCAATACAAACATATTCGCCTGTTTCCTCCCTGGAAAATGCTTCTAGAGCAAAATTTGTTTCTACAAAAAATCAAGGTTTCCTGTAGCTATGCCCCATCATTGCCTTCATCGACCAAATAATTGTAAATAAAAATAACGAGCCTTCAAAAATCTTAAAGAGGAGATAAAAATGCTTATATTTGTTTTTGCGATTGGTTGGTCAAAAAAAGTAAATGATAGGAGCATAGCTACAGCAGACCTTGATTTTCTGTAGAAACATATTTTGCTCTAGAAGCATTTTCCAGGGAGGAAACGGAGGAATACATTTGTATGGAAAACTGCACTCTGCGTTCGCTCTTAAACAGTAAATCATTTGTAATGTTATCAAAGCATAAAACAGTTTAGTCAATACACATATATCCCAAATCATCCATCTTATCGACCACCAACGCTGAATTACCTACTCAATTAAAACAACGGGCATATAGAAAATTTATTACAATCTCGGACATTGTTTCAATTACAAAATATCGAATTAAATACGTTTTTGTTACGCCCAAATTACTATATCGCGGTGTCATAATTTAGAACTTTCTATTGTATGATTATTTATTAAAAAATATCAATAAGTTTAGAATATGCCCCCGAGATAGATTTACCGTTGGGTACCGCCTATGCTATGTTACGGGCTCCATTATTTTTATTTCGATTCGAGTTCGTGCAAAGCTTGTGTCCACTGCATGATACTGTTTATGGAAAATAGTGTAGCTGTGAATATCTCTATTATTCGTAATGGAGAAATTATCCATCAATAATCCAAAATAGCTTTCTGTCTTCACTTTGCATGTTTGAATCAGCAATTGGATATGAACAGTCTTACTATTTTTGTTTTAAAATTATCGTGAATTTGTAACATAATTAATGTTATATACCAGCTATATAATATATATATATATTGGTGTATAACATTAACAAAGCCTTACTACTTTTATTGTAAAGTTTATTTGTATATGTGTTTAGTAAAAAATGTACGTAAAATGTAGGTACTTTAACCACCTTGTTTTTTGTGGAAGCCAGACTTTATTAGCGAAACGATTAGGAAATGCACAATGAATGAGCATATTATATAGATAACTTTTAGAGAAATTGATTGTTAATAGCAGAAAGTGTAACCGTGTGACTTTGAAATGTTTAGTTTTAAACCTGTTCTGTTTATTATTTATTTCACACCTGTTCTATGGATATTAGAATTGGTGTTTACTTTGAGTAAAATTTAAATCAGTTAATGGTTTCATTGTTGACACTGATGTACAGTAATATAATATATGCTCCATAATTACTAATACTCCATAATTACTTAATTATGGAGCAACTATCAATTTTCAAACATATGCAATCGGTATTTTGCAGTTGAATACTGTACATCAGTGTCAACAATGAAACCATTAACTGATTTAATTTTACTCGAAGTATAAACACCAATTCTAATTTCCGTAGAATAGGTGCGAAATAAATAATGAAAAAGTGGCTCTCATAATCATAATCTTTGATAATTGACCTAGCGAGATTGATTTTGTCTGTCTTTCTATCTGTCTGTCGGTTTTCGCCTATATCGCATTTTTCAACCGATTTTGACGAAAATTGGCACACCAGTTCCTTGATTTATTTAAACACTTTTGTCCATTGCGTTTTTTGATTGGGAGGGGCGGGGAAAAGGGGAAAAGTTTTGCTGAAGCGTTATTTATCGACGGATTTCAATTAAATTTGAGAGGCACACTAATGATTCTATTCTACATGTTGCGAAAAAGTTTCCCAAAAAGGGAGAATGGAAGGAGGAAAGGGGGTTGAAATTCACTGTAGTGTTAAATATGGACGGTTTCAATTTTAGAATTTTATGAAATTTGACTACGCAATTCTCTTTGCCTTCATAAAACAAACCCATAGACACCAGATTCAAACTCTTAGGACCAAGGGAACGCGAGTAATCGCTAAAACTTATACCTTTATTTTGCCAATACTCTGAAATGGCTTAGCTAAGTCAGGGGAAAGGGGAAAGTTTCGGATATTCCATGGTTATGAGGGCACGCGAGGTCTATTGTTTTCACAGAACTAATAGTAATTAAATCTCGCAACGCGTTTCTCGCTTATGACGGAAAAAAAATTATACGCCATGAACGAATCGACAAACTTTTACAATCAATTTCTTAGATAAATAAATACATATATGACTAGCTTATAAGATCACTATCAATCCATACAGCGTTATCAAACCTACTTAGCTATTTCTACACACCCGTTTCTGCGCTGATTGGCAAAGCCAGGAAGAACAGTCTCTTAAGCACAACGTGTTTCGAACAAGCCCTTGCATATAATTATGATACGTGTATGCAATCACACATAGTACACGCTACTTATAAAGTTATTCTATCGACGGGTGGTGGAGGAGGTAGAGATTGATTTTTGTGAAGGTCCTCCGGAATAAATAGACGTGGAATTATTTGCCTGATTAATTTGTCTAGTAGAAAAATATGTTGATGTCAATGTAATCTACGCTTATTTACTTTACAAGCAACAAGACATAATATCTTAGGAATAGTATCTTTTCTGTGAAAATATCTCATTGTAATAGGTAGGTACAGCTTTTGGAGTTCAACCTACAAATATCAACCCACAGTTTTTAGGATTAACAGCCATTTTTACAAGTATTCTTGTTAACCCCTCCAACTAAGCTAAATATGCTTTTGTCTGGAGTGGGTTCACGTCACTAGTGCAATGGGTGGGGTGGGGATCGACCTCATGACCTCTCGATCGCTAGTCCGACACCCTATCCATTGGGCTATTGCCGTTAAATACGTCATTTCTGTATGTACACACCTACATCTACACTGTTAATTATTGTTAGTTAATAATTTGTGACTGCAGCAACATCTGCCTGCTTGCTTGCTATTTTCATCATATGTACTTACTTATTCACGGAGGTTTACCTGTTAAAGTAAATATTTCCTTTCTACTGGTATTTATATTCATTTTATATTTTCCATCCACACTTAATACAAGCTACAAACATATTAGATACGAATATTTTCTAACACAAAAATAAAATACTCGTTTAATAAGTGTCTTTAAAAATACACATGTATCCTAATATAATAACGACTATTTTTTTCTGCAGAATCCATAATATTAAAATACTGAGAAACCTTAGCTAAGAAGACCGTTTCTGGCCGGCGTACAACGCTGTTATTTGCAAAATTACTGCTCTTACGGCGTTAGTGATTAGAAATAACGGTATTAACATATTAGCGGATCGCCTCAAGGAACGATTGGTTCGAAAGTATTGTAAATAACTTGCATTGGGTACATACTATGTATACATTTCACTTAATATGTTACATAGTGGAACATTCCAGCTTTAGCGTTTGACAAATTATATGGGTGTGTCGTGAAATTTAATATTGTAATTATCTTAGAGAATCAATTTAATTTATTGCGCCAATTTCTTAATGTTCTATGTTACATTTAGTTGCACAGAGATTAGCTTATTCATCTATTAGAATGATAATATCGAAGAAACGTGAATCCTAGTGCGCAGTTGTAAAATTGTTAGCCTTCCAAAATTATAAAACTTGTCAAAGATTTCACGACCATATTCGATTAGGTCTTAAAGTACGGCCACATCACGGCGTCCTGCGTATTAGTAGTACTGCAATAGGTTGGTCAAAAAAGCAAATGATTGGGGCATAGCTACAGCAGACCTTGATTTTTTGTAGAAACAAATTTTACTCTAGAAGCATTTTCATTTCAGGAAACGGGGGAATACATTTGTATCGAAAAGTGCACCCCGCTTTCGATCTTCAGTGTATGTTTATATACGAGAATGGACCATTTAATTATTTCGAAAGTAATCCTGAACTTTGATGCAGTTTATTAGTCCGTGAGTGTATAATATTGTTTCTCTAACAAAAACATTAATTAGAGCCTTTCTAATTCGGTGTACTAATAAAGTCAGATTGTATACTTTTACTTTGATTATTTATTGTCTTACAATATAGGTAAAACCTGCTGTTCTTAGTTTGTGATACATCGTTAATTGTGACGACATGGCATCGAAATATAATAAAATTGGTTAATTAGAACGGGTTTTCTATTTATAAGAGACTGGAGCGATACGATTTGTGTTCATTTATTTTGTCCTACTCATAGGATTTTCTAATTTATTTATGTGTTATCATGTTCGTACAGTTTGAAACAAAGAGCTGAAGATCGAGCTCAGTGGAGTGCCATAGGTGACGCCTATGTCCAGCAGCAAATAGAGAGAGGATGAAGATGTTTGTAGAGTACTTTTCATTTGTAGCTTTATATAGTATACATAGACTAGCTATATATATATATATATATATATATAGTTATATTTACTATTATTTTTATGAAATGAGAAGTACATTCAAACTATACAATTTTCCCGGTGGTCGATGTCAAACTCCTTTAAGGTACGGCCACACCGCGGCGTCCTGCGATCTCAGTACTTTTCAATTGTTTTCTGATGGCGTTTGGTGAACCAGTCGGTACAAATACTACTGCGCTGTCTGATCGCCGCCTAGATCACGCACCTAGGACGCTGCGGTGTAGCGGTACCTTTACTTTTAATAAATACGGTCAATTTTATCTAAATAATAATAATCATCATCATCATCATTATTAGCCCACATCAGTCCACGGCTGGACATGTGCCTCTCCCATTGCACGCCACTGAGCTCTTGCCTTCAGTTCTTCTCCTCCAGTCGCTGCCAGCTACCCTGCGTATATCGTCACTCCATGTTGTCACAGGGCGTCCCACACTACGCTTGCCAATTCGTGGTCTCCACTCCAGAACGCGTCTACCCCAGCGGCTATCGGTTCTTCGACATATATGACCAGCCCACTGCCACTTCAGCTTGCTAATGCGTTGAGCTATGTCGGTTACTTTAGTTCTCTGGCGAATTACTTCGTTACGCGCGGATACGATCCCTTAGAGAAACACCGAGCATAGCTCTCTCCGTAGCCCGCTTAGCGACTTTAAATTGTTGGACCAGTCGTACTGTTAGTGTCCACGTCTCGACACCGTATGTCATAACAGGTAGGACGCACTGATTGAATATCTTAGTTTTAAGCCATTGAGGTATGGGCGATGAGAAGACTCGAAGACTCGTCGCCCATACCTCAAGGTATCATAAGGGGTATCTAAATAATACCCCTTAGTAAAATTTCCAATGAAGCTTTTAAGGACATAACATTACATTTGAATTCGAACTTAGATTTCGTAATTATTCTTATGTTTGCTCTGTGGATTGGACTCAAGGCGGTTGTTCTGTGCCGTTTCTCACTGCCGACATTTTTAGACTGCCATTTCTAGATAAACAAGGTCGCAATTAATTTTAGACATCATTTTCATCAAGTGAGATAACTTTATATAATGGTGAAGTAATTTTCTATACAATTAAAATAAAAAAATCTCTTAACAACTATTGCTTTATGTAACTGTGAAAACAATTAAAAACATTTCACGTTCAGCTAACAAAAACAAAAACTTCTTATTATTTTTTGCTTATATTTTCTGGTTGTCAATACCAATAACTCGGTATCGGCCACCACAAAACTACCAATAGCGACAGGTTGAGCAATGTGACACCTGCGATCCATTGCTGACCACAATGGAGGCCGATGCATGCCGCCGGTTCAATTGGATCTGTTCATTATTAATTATGATGTATGTAGCGATAGCAACAACATTTGTTTTAAAACTAGCTGACCATTAGTCCTGGACAAATCAAGCAGCTTTAGTATCTGGACGATTTTACAATTATCTAGTAACTACTAACTACCGAATTCAAAAAGGAAGAGATTCTTTTTTTATATAGTTGTTAAGCAAGCGTTTGACCACTATCTCACCTGATGTTAAGTGAAGATGAGGACGAGGATGTATAGCACGCTTGCCTAAAAGAGTTCACTCGCGATTTGAAGACCCCCGGATTATACTGAACCACAGAATAATGAATAGTACAAGTACAGAAATTGCACTCCCTGAGAGCAAAAAGGCGAGATTAAACCTAGTTACAACGTCGGTAACGTTCAAAATGCGCTTCACGCCTCGAGTGCGACCTTGAATTTGCGTCACAGTATCAACTAATAGTAACTATGAACCGCGTGTTGCGCACAGTGAAATGCACCGTAAGTCTGCACAGCGAGAGTCTGAATAACTCGGTCAACTCGCGGCCTCTCCTATAGGGTTGAATGTTATAAGATAACTTATTGAAGCTTTTAATTGGTAGCAGAATACTTTAAGGTAGAACAATGTAATGAGTATATTTAAAGTGCTACATTCATGTTTAATGTCGAGGTAGGATAAAAGTACTACAGTTATACTTTAATTAAGATAGTTTATGTGATAGTTGAATTAAGATAGTTAAAACTAAAACAACCGACTTCCATGCCGCGCGAGTCAGTTTCGGTTGCAAGTTTGAGACGTTTATCGTCATATCTCTGGAGACCCTCATCAGACCTCGACGAAATTACAATGGTACCACCTCGGCAACGAACTCTACCGATTAAAAACAAAATCACTCAAATCGGTTCACAATTAACGGAGTAATCACGTAACATACACACAAAGACGAATTAAGAACCTCCTTCTGTTTGGAAAGTCGGTAGAAAATAATGTTCTACGTTCAATTGAAAATGAGTATGTAAAAACGTATAAGTATGTATAAACGTATGCTACGCAATGCTTTTTTTACTTTTTTTACGTTTAGACATACTGAATTATATTTTTGTATGTTAATATCGTAAGCAAGGAATATAATAATGAGGTAGGTACAAGTAAGGCGCGCGGCCGATCGAGAGCGCGCGTGACACTTAACTGACTGAACATGGACCTGAGAGGGTGCGCGGAAGTACTTGTAGTTTCATACGAGTAGCTACAGCGCGGAGTGCGACAGGCCTGACTGAACCGGAAATACAGACTCAGAAACCATTGAAACCATTTTACATTTTATTGATTGTCAATTATGAGTACCTAAGATCTTAAAAACTATTCGGATTGTTCCATCACAACTTACTCTTACGAGTGTACCGCAAATAGCAAACACAAATATAATCTTTAAAATAACGTAATGGGATACATTATTTTAAAATATATATATATATATATATATATATATATATATGTATATATATATTTATATATTTATGTCAAATTTAATATTGAATAAATTGTAATTAAAATACCAAAAACTTATAACACAAACATAACATAAACATTTATAAACAAACACGCGCGAATAAAATTATAACAAATGTCAATAAAATTACAAGTAGGTACAAAGTATTATTTATTATTAAAGAATACATTCATATTATAGAAGCATTTATCTAATAACCATTTCAATAATATATTCCTACGTTTAGCGACTGGTAACTGCTTTATATTTTTATATCTGCCAGGGAATTCCAATACTTCGCTGTGCGAATGATAATGTAGATGCAAAGCGCCTTGTGTATGCATGTTTTTTTTCTATGTATGTTTACCGATTTCTGTACTAACCAATTGTGTGTCAATTTTCACAACATTTTTTTCATTCAAAAGAGTAGTTATACTCTTGAGGTGGTCCCATTGAAAATCTATTAAGATCTGATGAATATCTCCAGAGATATCGCGATAGAGATAAACACCTCCGACCGCAAAATTGTGGTCAAACGCTAGCATAACAGATATAAATAAACTGGCCAAGTGCGAGTCGGTCTCGCACTTGTAGGGTTCCGTATCACAGTACAATATTTAATATGATTGAGCAAAATTTGCCAAAAAATCACGTTTCTTGTTTTGTAACATTTTTTTTCTCATCAATTTTTAGTATATACTATTATTATAGCCGCCACAGTAATAACATATTTTGTTAAAATTTCAAGTGTCTACCACTTATAGTTTAAAAGATACAACTCCTGTGACAGACGGTCGGACGGACAGATTGACGGATGGACGGACAGTGAAATCTTATAAATAAGGTTCCGTTGGTACCCTTTGGGTACTGATCACTAAAATAAACTTTTAAAGCACTTTAAACAATTGTCAATCCATGGGCTTAAAATTGTCACTAAACATGACGTAATCATCAACGGAAACGTCATTCTAAATTCAAATGTGACACATGATGACGGAAACCGTGCAATCATTATCTTAAACCTTAGGTTAGTTTTTGCCGACGCTACGTTATCGATTGTGATATTCTTCATGAGTGATTTTCAATTTAATTGTAATACCTGATTTTGTGCGACCGACCGTGGTCCGCTCGGTGGACGGACAGATGTCAATCTGAACCGCTAAGATTTCTAGGGTTCCGTAAACAGGGTTAAAAATACTAGCAGAGGTTTACATTTTTATTGTATACTAACACATCGTAAGCAAGCAAGTAGAAAGTTTACAAGTAAGAAAGCAAGTAGAAAGTTTATAAAAAGTTATCTATATCTGAATATCTTACTGCTTATTTTTCAGCGTATTTCATTTTTTACCCACGACGGAACGGAGACTGCATATGCGTTTGGGGTAAGAGGATGTTTGTTTTTTTTTGTGTGTGCCAATTCATGTTGCCATTTTTCTCCTAAGCTATTAGTCCGATTTTGATGCAGTTTTCAGTTATGGGTTCGGGTGTAATTGGTACATGTTTTTAGATAGGTGTTACGGTGACAACTCATCAGGGGGCGCTGCAGTAATAATTTGTTGGTGCAAATCGATGTTGCCATTTTTCTTCAAAACGACTAGTCCGATTTTGATGCAGTTTTCAGTTATGGGTTTGTGTTTGATTGGTGAATGTTCTTAAACAGGTGTTAAGGCGTCAACTCACAAAGGGGCGCTACAGTAAACATTTGTTTGTGTAAATCCATGTTGCCATTTTTCTCCAAAACTAGTTCGATTTTGTCTTTAAACGGTTCGTAATTAATCAGTGGTGGTTCTTGATAGATGTTATGACGTTAATTTTCTAAAGGACATTGTCGTGGGTGTTTATTCAAAATTTTAATTTTTTTACTTGTTTCAGTTTTAATTCACTTTCCGGTACGCGATCTGCCTGACAATGTTTAAATTATATATTTCTTATATTTATTTCACTCAAGAATTCATTTATACTAATTTATATTAATTTATTTATTCATTTATACTCAACATTCTTTTATACGATAGACATCATGTACGATCGAGACAGAAATAGACACTATTTAGTTTAAAACCATAAGCCATAATGATCTTTGGTCAAAAATAAATCCTCAGAATTCATTAGAAAGCAATCTCCCCCAATATTTTTACAATAAAATAATAATAATCTTAGCGACCAGAAGTGAAGAAGGCTAAAAAAATAAACACTATCACAATACCCACAGCTATATAATGCCACAGAACCTCAACATAGATAGATAGATAGATAACTCTTTATTAAACACCACTTACAGAAAGGATACAACTTTAAACTAACAAATTATTCCTAATGATGTGTCAATGGGCGGTCTTATCGCTCATAGCGATCTCTTCCAGACAACCGTGTACGGAATTGATTGAATATAATGGAGGGCGATGGTATCCTAATTACATAAGCAAAATTCTACTTACTAGAGATATATGTATATACCTACATATATACTATACCAACAGACATACATACATATCCAACATATATATATACATATATTATAAACCGACTAACAATAATAACAATAGGGATAAATAGTTAAATTAAGAGGAGAGATAGTAAGCTTTTATACGACGTTTAAAAATATCAATTGTTGGAGAAAGTCTAATTTCTACCGGCGAGGAATTCCATAGTACGACAGCTTCAACGTTAAAAGAACCTTGATAGAATGATGACTTGTGAATTTTTAGCCTTAAATTCTCTGAAGACCTAAGTGAAGGATGGGGGGTGGCGTGACAGAGGTGAGGGTATTTGAAACGCTCTTGAAGGTAAAGTGGACAAGAAGGATTGAAGAGGACAGTGTAAAGGAGTGATAGTGTATGCGCATCCCGGCGACGGCGAATGGGCAGTCACTCAAGCTTAGTAACAATAAACACTATCACAATACCCACAGCTATATAATGCCACAGAACCCCAACATAATAACAATTACATAATGTGTCTAAGCTAACAACATAACCACGACGTCCGAACATTACGACGGCCACACGAAGACTGAGTCATGATACCCGCTCGCTGTCCACTTTTATACTATCGAGCCCAATCGCAGCGTGAGGGTAGTTGGAAATCTTCTAACAATAAGGAATTAAGCAAGGTCAAGAAATGCTTGGAAGATATTATATTAATATAATTTTTGATTGACTCCCACGTTGCGCTTAAGTAACCTAAAAAAAGTTAGTTACGTTTGTAATCAATGAGCTATATATCGTACAATCAATGTAAATAGTTACTAATAAAAACGTTATACAATATTTTTTTATTAGAAAAAAAACAATTTACTACGGAACTCTTAACTCGAAGTCCTTAATCACTCTTACCCATTTTATAAATAACTTTTTACGCCCAAGTTGAATGGTAAACTGGGACTTGGCCAGTTTTTGTCTTTTTTATTGTCATAAGTAATAATGAATTAACGATAGACAAGAGTCGATATCGGCATGTGAAATCGTCGGATGACTTTTTGTCGCACAACTTTTTTGTGTCTTTCTAATTACATGTATCTGGGTTAGTTGTCACTTTAAAATTGAGCGGTGTCTTGATAACAATGCCGCTATTGTAAACTTGATTTTTAGATCACGTTTTTTAATTAATTAGGTATAGGTAGGTTTGGCAGTAGGCGGTTTTGTTAAGCCATCAAAGACTGTACCTTTGAGCTTTCTTAAATAGGGTTGGTGCCTAATAATATTAGTACCTATGCCATATCCATTTGTTACGCGATTAAAGTTAAGATGGACTGAGTTTATATCCAGGATACGCGAGGATTTTTACGGCAAATTTTGATGAGGAATAAATTATGCGCCAAAAAATTGGACTCTGTAAATACGGGGCCCAATTTTGTAAGCTAGCGAACAGCTATAGGAATAAGACAGAATTGATAACTGTAGCGTCTCAAAATATTAGTTAATGTTAGGTTATCATAGTGTCATTAATTACTATTCACGTCAGGAAAGGATTGTCCAAGTATTATGTTATGTTATATGTTTGTAAGTGATGATGCGCTCAAAGATGGTAAGCACGTTAGGCCTAGAATGGGAACTGGCTCTCGAGGATAGCTGCTGGAACACATTAGATGTTTGGTGACAGATTTTCTAACTTGAGGGTGGTAGCTGGCTAGGCGGACACCAGACAGTGTCCTAATATGCGGGGGTTGTTGGTTTCTTAACGATGTTTTTCCTTCACCGGAGGACCATTGTGAAAAGCGCACATACATTTTTCGATAGAAAAATCCATTGGTGCACGGCGGTTTGAACTCGGTAACTCTGGCATCAAAGCCAAATGTTCTCCTGATTACGCCACCGGTCTTAGTCAGTCTGTAACATCGATTTCGATTTGCGTGATTTGTTGACCGAGCGAAGCCAAGATCTCCGTTTCAGCTTGGGCAAAAATGATTTCGTATATCTGTCCGGATGTCTGTTCTCATCTACAGGTCGCATTTTTCTATCGATTGTCGTGAAATGTTGTGCGCAGGTTTGGTAATTACCTATAAAGAGTTTTTGGATCGATAATTTACAGTTATATAAATTTTGTTGTCGATTAAATTTTGGGCAGCTTTTTTAAAATTGGTGGCGATATGGGAATTAAAAACGTAAAAAATCATCATATTTCAGCCATTTCGAAACTGTCACAACACTTTTTTATTACCTACCTTGAGACGCAACTTTTTTGTCTGAACAACTTTTTCAACTTCAAACGGTCGGAGGTGTGTTATTCAGTTTTATACTACGCAAAGACAGAGCACAAGGTTTACAGCTAATATAGCCACTAGCTTATAATATAAATAGGATAAAACAGCATGGTAATCAATAGCTAATAAATGTAAAAAAAAAATCGGTATACTTTTCTTTTCCCATGGTAGCTTTCGTTCGTAGCGTTGTCGTAACAGGGCCCCTAGACAAAATCCATTTCCTGTTTCCATTCACGCTAACGCAAGTTCAAAATGTATGGAATGACATTTATGTTTCCGCAACAAAAATGTAATTCCCCTACATTTTGAACTTGCGTTAGCGTTAAGGTAAACAGGAAATTGGATTTTGTCTAAGGGCCCCGATCATTTGGATGTGTGACCGTAAATTGCACTTACAACTGAGCGCTACCGTGGTACGCGTTCAGATGACACGTTAAATCGTAGGCCCTGTGTTATTCTAGTGACAACAATCGTAGGCCATGTTAGAGGCCTACAGGTGACCAACAAACTCTATTCACTTAACAATAACCGACCATAGTCAGTCGACTATGGTCAGTAGCCGAACAGTTTACCCGGATTACTTCTACCATTTCACGTGTTATTACTTGCAAGTCCAATGACAGGTTGAAAACTTGAATAGTTGGCAAAACAAGCTGCTGTGGAAGGCACTAACTATATAACTACTATACTAACTATATACATATAACCTGCTGAGAAACAGGTATCCTAACACTTTCCTGGCTAATTATAATTCCTCTGTTGCAGGTTATAAAGACTACACATAGTTATGTGTATTTTTATGTAAGTATACAAGCTTTTTTATAGTAGAAAGGTAACGGGACGTGCGCAATGCTCTCCTGATTGTAAGCAATGACGAATGCCTATGTCTGAAAAAAAAAACACACACACAGAAACTAAAATGTAGATTGACAGAATTGCACTACGCCTGTTACCTTGCGGGCGAGAATGGTAGTACGCTAGGCCTCGAATAAAAACTGGCTCTCAAGGACAGTTGCCGGAGTGTTTTATCTTAAAAAAATGCCGTAGTTGGAAAATCTGTAACCAAAATATTTAAATATTTGGAAAATCTGTAGCCAAATATTTAAATGTTTTGTCTACAGATTTCCTAAAGGTACGGCCACACCGCGGCGTCCTGCGATCTGCGGGCGCAATCTCAGTACTTTTCAATTGTTTTCTGATCGCGTTTGGTGTGAACGAGTTGGTACAAATACTACTGCGCATCGCGCACGCAGGACGCTCGCTGCGGTGTGTATCCGTATCTTAACTACGGCCAAATATTTAAATATTTTGGCTACAGATTTTCTAACTACGGCATTTTATTTATGATAAAGCATTCCGGCAGCTGTCCTTGAGAGCCAGTTTTTATAGGCCTAGCGTGCTACCACCCTCGCTCGCATCTGTAGACAAAATATTTGACCATTAATTACATATTTTAATATTTGGCTATAACTACGGCTTTTTTTTAATGATAAATCATAGCAAACAAGCGAACGGCCCAGCTGATGGGATGTGGTCACCGTCGCCTATGAACACTTGCAACACTAGGAGTGTCACTCATGCGTTGCCGACGTGTCCAAGATTCATTTAACGCTCCTTTTGAAAGACTCCATGTTGTAGATCTGCGGGAAACAGTTCGCTTAATATTGGGATTTTTATAAAATTATATTAAATCATCTTGCAGGTAAAAATTAAAAACAATATATAATGAATTAGATTGCCAATGTGGCCAAAATATACCTAATAAAATATTCTCCTTTTTTAAGTTTGTCTAAACTAAAAACAAAATATGACTTTACCTACAGATCATTGTTACACCTAAACATACTTAGTATTGGTTAATATATTTCAAAATAATTTACACCACGTTAAAATATATGAATATTTCTCTACTGGTAAGCAAGTGTTTTGCATTCTAATCGAATTCTTTCATTTGAGATCTTCTCGGGCTCAAATAAACATGTCAGCTAGCGCGGTATGCTAGAAAAAAAATCGGTTGTATATTTTTTAACATCACAAATATTTGTATAGTAATTTATTCATTGCATATCTGTAATCAAGTATTATAGAAAAGTAGGTGTTGCAATGCATATTAGCATAGTAATGAGAATTGTTCTCTTATACGATATCTAATCAGAAAAGAATGCTATAGAAGTTGCATAACTTCTTTTGAATTTAAATATTTTGAATCTCTACCATATCGTATGCATATGTATTACTTTCCTTTGTGTTGGGCATCAGTATTATCTACCAGTTTCAATATAAGAAACCGTTCCATGCTATCGTTGTTAGTTTCATCATCATCACCATAATTATTTGCCATCGATTGTTTGGCATAGGCCTCTCCTATGGCACGCCACACCACTGAGCTCGATCTTCGGCACTTCGTTTCCAACGGCTACCAGCAGGCTTGAGTATATCATCGCCCCACCTAGCTAAAAGTTGTCATACACTAATTTTTATCCGACTTCCAAAAAGGAGGAAGTTTTCAATTTGTCTATATGTTTATTTTTTTATGTTACTTACGCGATTACTCCACCAATTGTGAATCGATTCGAATGGTTCATTTTGTTATGGGTAGGGTTCATCTACAAGGTGGTCCCTTTAAAATTTTATTAAGATTTGATAAAAATCTCCAGAGATATAGCGATAATACATTTCAAACTTGCTACTGAAACTGAATAACGCGGCATGTGAAGTCAGGAGCCGTGTTCTCCACTCTAGAACACATCTACTCCAACGATTAGATGTAGATGACCAATAACCAATCGATTATTGGTTCGGCGACAGATTTCACCAGCTCATTGGCTCATCAGCTCGCTTTGTTGATGGTTTACCCACCGTCTTTCGGTGATCGGAGTGCTTGCTAACATACATCTGGTTGTTCCTTTCCTTAAAAACAATTAGAAGAGCTATTCTTAAACTGACATTTTCTATGAATGCCATAGGCACAGTCGCCTTAAACCAACCAATTAATTAATAATAATACTGTGAGTTCTCACGTCACAGCTAAAATCGGTGAAATTTGACCAACATACATATTTTTGTGGGTTGATTTGTAAATATTTCAATAATATCTACATTTTTGCATTATGTACTTCTTCTAAACTAAACTAATAATATAAAGAGTAAACATTCGTTTTTTTTTGTTATGATTAACTTAAAAAATACTAGACTGATTTCAAAAATTCACTAATGGAAAGCTACATTATCAGTGAGTAACATAAGCTATGTTTTAACCCCCTATTCTCACGGGAACGGGAACAACGCGGGTGAAATCGCGAGGTTCTGCACTAGCTCAGAAACTTGGACAATGCCTATCACACGATCCGCGCAAGGGATCCGTGATTTTCAAAACACTTGAGATATTACTACGGAAAAATTCACGTCTGATTAACTGTATTAAATCATGTAAGGTGTGTGTGTGTTCATTCACAAAGCCTTGTAGTTATAAATACAGGTAATTGATTATAATAACGGCTACCTAAGTATTGATAATAATTGTAGTTTCTAACAAACTAATGGACATGCTCGCATTGCCTAGTGTAACACATTAATAAGGTTAATTTGTATGAAATAAATTATTTATAATTACAGAATACCTCATGAATACCTACGTAATAATAAATCGTAATTGCGATTGCTTAATTAAATTCGCATTTTTACTAACACCAATATAGTCATATAAGATATTTTAAAATAATTTAAGGTTTTTGTATGACTCATTGGAACCTAATCGTTAATGAATATCTCACCCGGTGTTAAGTCACGACGTAGCATATTTGCATCTTCGTGCGCATTGTGTGACCTATCTTTTTTATTCTGGAAGTCAGCTCTGCCCCACTTTCTCACCTGATGTTAAGTGGCGATGTGATGATACCAGGTCTAAGATGATATCATGTGAGAAAGTTGTCTAGGGGAAAAACGCTTGCCTAGATCACCACCAATCAACATCATCATCAATATTACAAATGCGAAAGTCAGTTTGTATATTTCTTTCTTTGGGACTTCTTCGCGGTCAAACGACTTGACCAATTAAGCTGAAATTTTGCACAGAAATAGGCAGGATAAGGCTATAGGATACTATTTAACGCAGGCGAAGTCGCGGGACACAGCTAGTCATACATACAAAATATCGGATCGTCCTTGTCTGAAAATGGAAGAAGCAATGCGACTAGTCGCAGCGACTTTAATTCAATCATCTAGTGCAACTATCCGCACCCGCCTACCAAGCTAAAATAATGCTTAAATCATGCCAGTAGCACCTAAAGTTATGCCGGAACTCAGCAAACCGATTTGAGTGAAATATCGAATTGAGAAACCTCCTCCTTTTTTTAAGTCGGTTAATTTTCAGTAGCAATTTTGAGGTGCTTATCTCCATATCTCTGGAGATACGTATCAGATCTCGATAAAATTACCATGGTATCACACTTGAGATATTTCTATTCCAATAAAAAAAATAATAATCAAAATCGGTTTGTAAACGACGAAGTTATCCGCGAACAAACATTAAAAAAAACATATATATATATTCAATTTGAAAAACCTCCTTCTTTTTTTGAAGTCGGTTAAAAAGCAAAATATTTTTCACGTGAGCAGAGCCGCGGAACACAGCTAGTACAAAATAAAGATTTTTCTATTTCTCATCGCCATTCTCATTTTTCAAAGCAAAATTTAAACAGCCTCTCGCATCGAAACATCCTCCCCCGACAATAACAGTAATTACGACACCAGTTAGAACCAGTCCACGTTCCAGTAGCTAATCCAAACAAGCTACCGCGGTAATCACCAACATCCGAACTACTACGTTTGCGCAATCCACAGCCTAGCTTTTCCACTTCCCTCGAGTTACAACACTGGATATTCCGGGTGTTTTTCTCCAGCAATTTTGCTAGTCTATGGCATAGCTAATTTTTCTTTTGTTTAGCTATTTTCTAATAAGAACTAGTTAGTCATCGCTGGAAGGGCAGTAGAATTTCTGTACAAGCGAACTAAATTAAAAACATGTTTTTCAGTGCAGAATCCCACTCTAAGTGGGCAAAATATGCCATTAGAAGCTCTTTAAACTCATGGTATAATGGATGAAAAGTACTTGCATTAGCTCAATTTCAGACAATTTAAGCATAGTCAATTATTAATTTCTGATTGTGCAAGGAAGAAGCGTAACTACTACATTATCTATGGCTGTGACCGTATTAACCCCCATCTTTGTGGAAGTTGGCTGAAAATTAAATATAACACTTAGGATATTAGACAGATGAAGCCATATATAAATAGGCTGGCCTATTTAATCTAATTACAATTAGTTAGTAGTTGTAGGACTTCTGCTAGTCCGCCTGGGGCGGTACCATCACTTTGCCAATTAATTTTCAGCCGTGAAATAGGAATATTTTTCGGTTGAAATGGCAAGGTGTCCAGTGAAATTACAGGGCATGTGAGACTCAACATCTTTATGTCTCAAGGTAACAAGCGCAATGCAGTGACATGCAAAATTCTGGCAGTCCAGAATTTTGCCGCTGTGTCTGTAATAGGTAGACGTCATCGCTTACGATCAGGCAAGCGTCGTGCTTGTCCTGATACCTTACATCATAAAAAAAACAATTTTGTACAGTTATGACCAGACATTGTAGTGAAACAATATGAAAAAATATGTAGGTAGCTAGTAAAGACTTTACTCGTTTTTCTACAATTTAAAATATTTCACGGAATAATACAAAATCTTATTAATAGACAAATTCTGAGAATAAAGAACTCACAAGGCCGTTTTGAACTGACATAAAAATACCACAACAATGAGTGGGTATCCTTAGTCATTATTTCTTGGTACCCTCATATCAAATTAATTTTCCTCCTAAAAACTTGTTTCACTGACCCTCCAAATTGGCCTATTGTTCAAAAAGCCACAGAATAAAAATATACCTGTTGTGGAGCTTTCGAAATCGTCAGTAAGCAATACTAATCGATTAAGAATATTTTACCCTGTGTGTATTGTTGTACGCGTGTTTATAAAGCTGCGTTCATACATAGTAATTGAGAATAAAAAATAAAAGTGCTGAAAAAAATTTAGTCGGAGACTCAACAGATGGCTCCTTATTTTAAAAATGAATGCAAATGTCTGACGTTATGACCTTACCTTATGATTTCGATAGATGTTCATACATACTGCTTTCATTACATAATATCCAACATTTTAAATTAAAAAAAAAAAAAATTAGAATAAATGAACAATAGAAATATTCATTTTTAAAAACTTTATATTATTATAGGTACTAATATCTTAAAATATTATTTTTAATAAACTACCTATGTATAAAATCCGTAAAGACATTTTGTGCATGCATTATACGTAACACAAACAAAAGTGTTGTATTAATGTAAAATTTATATACTTAATGTGTCGTTAATATTACTTAAAGTGAATTCATTTTAAAAATTTAATCGAAATTTTCAAACTGCTTTTTAGACCTCAATCTAGACTAGTGTTATAATGAAAAATCCATTTTATATAAACATCATGATGATGCTTAAAATATACTTCGTTCTTTAGTTAGACGATTAGTAATACATTTTTTACTAAGCAATGACAAAATGACACATCGTCACTTGAGACACCGATTTGAGTGAGTCAGAGGAAAACCTAGTCAACTTTCTAGACTAAGGACACAGAATACTTAATAGTACGTATAAGGATAAAATTATTTAAACGGTCATTGAACTAGGATATATTACTTGTTTAAGCAACTTTATTTTTAGAAACCAAAAATACCAGGTTTATTGAATTAACCATTTATACAAATACTTAGCTGCATTTGCTTTGATTTGATTAGTATTTTACATGATTTTAACAATGCAGAGATGCGGTATGAGAATATTACTTAAATGAGTAGTCCAGCGCTTTGTCTCATCGCACTGCCGTTATTAGCTCTTGATAAAAATGTCTTGGTCAAGTATATACCTGTATCCAATAAGTAATACTTAGTAGATAACCCAATCGCAAACCAAACCATTTAAACCATTAAACTATTGCACAAACATTTATTTATTTACATCATCAGCTCTTAGTTTGTAGTATATAGTCAATTGTTCTCGGATACCGCACCGTTCTAAGTCATTCTTAGTCATTATGATATTCAAGGTAGCAAATATTGATATTTTTTATTGAATTCGTTGCCGTTCAGAGTAAATTTTTTATCATCACCCGCGTATTTCCTACCTTCTGTTACATACACGATAATTGTTCTAAAGCATATTTTCTTATATGATTGGATAGCGTTGCTTTGGAACATACTGAAATACATATTTAAAATACATATATATCCATAAACCATCAGGCTATAGGTACTAGCCCATTACTGTAACATTGGGATCTTCAACTGTACCTAAGCCGTTGCCGATTTCTTCGGCTACTCTCAAAAATAAAAAAAGTAAGTAAAATTTTAATCGTCAGGTGTGAACACATCCTTACAACGTGTACCAGTGATGTATTCATAAATGGAAGGCTTTAACGGCGATGGAGCGGATTAAGTATAGGCTGTAACAAATTCCAAATTAATAACATTCCTCTGGGCACAGCCGCGTCTTCCGTATCGATAAAGGGTGTTTCTAAATACTAAAGATGCAAGATTTTCTTTTTTATAGGTAGGTGTTGTGATTTGTGTGATACGATATTTTAAAAAGAAAAGAATATTTCTAGTAAGAGATTTGCTTACAGGAATTTTTGAATGTTTTCTATTTTAAACGAACATAAGAAAACGTGCATTTAAAGAATTTAAAAGATTATAGAAACATGCTTGCGATCATGCATGAATGAGTAAATATATATATATATATATTTTAAAAGTGTTGTTCTTTTATTTCAAATAACAAGTAATTAGAGGATTCAAAAAACCGTTGACAAAATAACACAATCAAATCAAAGAGACAAGAAATAAAACACTTTCACTCCCTAACAAACACTTATGAACCAAACAGGTATAAGTCGACTTAAAAAAAAAGGTTCTCAAATAAATCAAGAGCAGCCTGTATACCCACGCACACCTGTATCGCCGTCATAAATATAAATAACAAAATCAAGGTGAAATTCGTTTGTTGTAGAAAGCATCGCGTATTTTTTTTTATATGAGAGACAGCTTTTTGATGAGTTACGCTTGATTTATGCAACGTAGCTAAAACTTTGTAAGTACTTACAAAGGATAATAGGAGAACAAGTGTGTTAAGAGGAAACGCGGAGTGCATTTTTCCATACAAATGTATTCCCCTGTTTTCTCCCTGGAAAATGCTTCTAGAGCAAAATTTGTTTCTACAAAAAATCAAGGTCTGCTGTAGCTACGCCCCTATCATTTGCTTTTTTTGAACAACCAATCGCACTTCTAATCTCCTCTTTAAGATTATTAATCATATTACTATTTGCATTTGGTTGGTCAAAAAAAATCTCTAGAAGCATTTTCCAGCGAGGAAACAGGGAAATACATTTGTATGGAAAAATGCACCCCGCGTTATTTTTAAATTTTTTGATAAGATATCTATCAAAAACCTAATAATACAAGTCTTTAGATTCTCCGCTGACCACTGACTTTCTGCCTAAACTGAAATGCTAAGATTACATTAACGTCGATTAAATTCATTGAAGAGAGACTTGCTATAAATGGTTGCAAATATGGAAATTTGCACTCAAACAAGACGTTTTCTCTGAAATATAGGCTCAGAACTAGCCCATCCTAGTCGTAGTAAAGATGTAGGAGACTCGTAAACATTATGATTATAGAAGGTAATTATGGCGTACTTTATATAATCGTAACATAAATATGAATAGTGTAATAACTATAGTAACTTGTCGGTTATTAAGGATGGTATTTATTGCAGAATAGTTTCTTACGCTTGCGTTGCTAATGTGGAAGCTTGGAAGAAACTGAAAACCATTATTAATATTATTAAGTCTTGTAAAATTGTTTATTTAAAACTTCCTATTTGTTCATATGGTAAGTGGATATTAGATAAACATTTTACAGACACTGTATAAGAAACTATAACTTACCAGTTATCATTTTAGAAACTTAGCCCCGCGATAAAAGCTATCTCTTTGAAGAGTTTTAAACAAAATTAAAGGTGACAAACATCACACTAACTTTCGCATATTAATATTGATGTCTAAATGTTATAATTATCTACAGTTGTATAACCTGGTTAATTAACGCAAATATTAGTGTATCATAATCATCATCATCATCAGCCTATATTAGTCCACTGCTGGACATAGGCCTCTCCAATGGCACGCCACTGAGCACGATTTTCGGCTACTCTCATCCAGCTCTTTCCAGCCGCCTTGCGAAGATCATATATCAATATTAGTGTATAACTAATACTAAATAGAATGTTAATACGCTTTATTGCCATGATATTTATTTAGCTTACAAATAACTTAAAACTTACGGTGCTCCGGCAGCACAGCTCATGAGAGTCGGACCATTCTAGGCCTAGCGTATTAACCATCTTTGACCACATCATCGCTAACCACCAGGCGAGATAGTAGTCAAACGCTAGCCTATCGGGTATAAGTAAGTAAAAAAATTTAACTGGAATAATATAATTAAGATAGTTTAAAAACTAAAACAGCCGACTTCCATGCCCCACGACTCAATTTCAGTAGCAAGTTTGAGACATTTAACGTCATATCTTTGGAGGTGCTTATCGAATCTCGATGAATTTACAATGAGACCACTTCGGAAATTTACCCTACCGATTAAAAAAGAATCATTCGAATCGGTTCACAATAGACGGGGTAATCGCGTAACATACATACAAAAAAATAAATCATACAGACGAATTGAGAACCTCCTTCTTTTTGGTAGTAGGTTGAAAATGGTGTCTTATCACAAAAATCAATTTCAAACAATCAGACACAGTTATCAGTCATTTTCTAGCACTCTCTTCATCCATGTCTTTCTTACCAACTTAACTAAAGTAAGGGAAAGTGAAACTACATGCGATGAGATGTCGGTATCAGATTACGACGTCATCACACGTCCATCTAAACGTTTCCATACTAATCGTGGTTGCCATTCTGTCAAAAACTTACTCCACCTATCCCAGTTCCAATTTTAGAGAAGTTTTTTTTTTGTTTTGAGTCATAACAAAATAAAAACGTGTTTTGAATAAAAGGTCGAATACTTCACAATAAATTCGGGTATTGCTTTGATCTAAACAAAAACACAATTAATCGTTAAATATCTGGTAGCCGGTCTCATTCGATATACGTTATCGATTCGACGATTCGATTCAGTAATCGATTTGTGTGTCGAATTAATTTTACGTAACAGAAGTCGATATTAATACTAAGTTTTCAAAGATTTTATGAGGATGCTCCGTAATTATGAAGACATTATTTTTTGGTAGAAAGTTAATAAACTATAAGATTTCTCTTATAATTTAGTTTACGGAATCTTTGTTTTGTTCAGCTAGGACTTTCGTCAAGTATTTTGCATCACAAAGCAGCCTCAAAAGATTTATATCGTACATTTTGACGAAAACATAGCAATGGATTTGACACATATAAAGGTACGGACACACTGCATTGTCCTGCGTGCGCGTGGCGATCAGATAGCGCAGTAGTATTTGTACCGACTGTCTCACACCAAACGCGATCAGAAAATAATTGAAAAGTACTGAGATCGCGCCTGCAGATCGCAGGACGCCGCGGTGTGGCCGTACTATGAGACCTCATAGTGTTGTTTGTGAATACGGGGATTTCACTTTAAAATGCTGCGACGAAACTCACTAAAAGATTATTTAGGTTGTCTGTCCATACTGCGCCTTGTCGATGACAAAGTACTTGAAGTACAAAATATGAATATATCAAAAAAATTTACTAATATAATTAATTAATTAATTTTTTTATTCGAAAAACTAACGACTATTAATATTAAAATAGCAACGAATTATTCTACGTGTAAGTGAATTACACGTTTTTATTGATAGAGAGATATAGAATTACTATAACCATACGGTATTCTGGCAGTATACCTACAGCCCTTGAGAGGTAAGGTATTTTAGAATACTAGGCCTAGCCCTAGCGGGTTCACCATCTTCGACGAGACGACCAACAGGCGAGATAATGGTCAAAAACTAGCCTATAAGATTAAGGTACGACCACACCGCGGCGTCCTGATTTTAGGCGATCGCGATCTGATTTTCAACCGTTTTCTGATCGCGGTAGATCGCGTTTGGTGTGAACCAGTCGTTAAAAATACTACTGCGCTATCTGATCGCCGCCTAGATCGCGCACGCAGGACGCTACGATGTGGTCGTACCTTTAGTACCTGCCTACATCTTATCATCAGTCAAATATTTAAAAAAAAAAACAAATATCGTCACACAAGTGAATTGTCCCAACATCGTATCGCCATGTATCATCACCGCATCCCGTAGATGAGATCTGTCGATGCGATGGGACGACATTTGTCCCGCCGACCTCCAGCCAAGAGATGTGTATCTTGAACAATGAACGGCTGGATTGTTTACTACCACCTAATGAACGGTTGGAATGAGGATTCAATAATAGACTTAAGACTGTTTTTAACCGACTTCAAAAAAGGAGAAGGTTCGTCAGATTTGTTTTTTTATTTATGGTCACCGATTACTCGAAGACGCCTGGACCGTTATCAAAAAAACATATTAACTGGAAAGATATACTTTCCAGCAGTTTTATTTTTTAGATGTGGTAGTTTGCGAGCCCGGTGGTGTAAGTGGTTGAACGGTCGGCTTTGACGCCAGCGGTACCGAGTTCAATCCCCGCCGTTCACCAATTAATATTTCTATAGAAAAAATTATGTGCGCTTTTCACAGTTGCCCTCCAGTGAAGGAAAAACATCTTTAAGAAATCAACAACCCCCGCATGATGGTAGGACGCTATCTTGTGTCCGCCTGGCTATAAGCTACTACCCTCAAGCTAGAAAATCTGTCGCCAAACATTTAATGCGCTCTTGCAGCTATTCTCGAGAGTCAGTTCCTATTCTAGGCTTAGCGTGCTTACCTTCTTCAATCACATCATCACTTACTAACAGGTGAGATAGTGGTCAAACGCTAGCCTTTAACATATATAAATAAAACCGGCCAAGTCGAGTTGCACTCGCCCACCGAGGCTTCCGTACCAACGTTGGTTGGTACCAATTAAGCAAGACCTCTATATTGTATGAGCGCTCATATAACTTAGAGGCTTATCTTTATTGGCGTTAACAATGTATGTATGGGGACACCCTTTAATTTTCAACTTTTTTATTTTTTGGAATTATTCCTTTATTTGTGCTGTAAGAACTTGCTTTTTGCCAAATTTCATGATTCTAAGTCAAAGGGACGTACCCTATAGGTTTTCGACCCATAACCTATAGGATACTTTCGGTTGACCTAGAATTGACAATTTTGGTCAAAAGCAAGGTCTTACAGCACCAATAAAGGCAAAACTCCAAAATTAACAAAAGTTGAAAATAAAGGTAAATTTTGGTACTTACAAATTTTCACGAAAATCTAAATTAATCCATATATTTTTATCGTGTTGACTCAGGACCTTGATTTTTATACACCTAATAGGGACTATAAACTTCAGGATCTAATATAAATTTCAACTTGCTAGGTCTACCCGTTCCTGCGAAAATCGGTGGTGACACACGGACAGACAGACAGACGGACAGACGGACAAGAAAGTGATCTTATAAGGGTTCCTTTTTACTTTTTGATGTACGGTACCCTAAAAAGGTAGGTATAGTACAATTTGCTATAGATAATCTGACATCCATTATATTAAGACGCTAGGTACACGAAATCGTAAGGACCAGGTGCATTAAATTAACCCATCACAGACTTAATTGTACAAAACAAAGACAAAGACGTTTTACAATCTTACGCACCTGTTTATAAAGTTACCAAATCAAACGGGCTTTAAAACCAAAACCCTATACTTATTGAAAGTCTCTTAAGTAGCTTTTAATTAAATTTCATCAATACGCACGAAGCTATTTCCTTACAAATTCATTAAATGCACTGCCAAGGAATGGAATTCCTTGCCTGTGTCTTTGTTTCCCGATACGTACCAACCATCTATAACCATCGATAGGTAGATACCAACTATCAACAACGTGCTACATCGTCGACCACATCTTCACTTAACATCAGGTGAGATAGTGGTCAAACACTTGCTTATCTACTATTAAAAAAAATCTAGAGGTTTTCAAGTGAATAGGTATCTTCTAGGTAAGCAGGTGACATTGTGGACAACATCATCATTTAACATCATATGAGATTGTGGTGAATCGCATGCCTATTCGTACTATTCAATTAAATCATAACAAAACGAAAATAAACTGGCCAAGTGCAAGTCGGACTCGCACTCGTAGGGTTCCGTAACACAGTAAAATATTCTATAACTATGATTTTTCGCAACTACAAAATTAACTTTGTTTTTCATAGTGTTTGTATGAAAAACAAAGTTACCTTTGCGGTCGCCATATCTCTAAAACTGCTGACTGTATCTCGTTTAAACCAATTTTCATTGTTAGTTTTTATTGGGATCTACAGCATATATTTCTTTTTAGATTTTTCACTCTCATACTTTAAAAGTTAGAGGGGGGGGGGGGGGACACACATTTTACCACTTTAGACGCGCCTATCTTTCAAATGATAGACTTTGAGAAAAAATGATTTTAGGAACCTCAATGTCATTTTTGAAGACCTATCCATAGACACCCCACACGCATAGGTTTAAAGAAAAATTTTTTTTTGTTTCAGTTCTATGTATGTGATGCCCCCCCTTAAACTTTTATATTTTTTATTTTTGTATAAAAATCGGAAAGCGGTTCACAGAATACCTACCAAGTTTCAATTCTGTAGTCTTAACAGTTTCGGAATAAAATGGCTGTGACATACGGACGGACAGACAGACAGACAGACATGACGAATCTATAAGGGTTCCGTTTTTTGCCATTCGGCTACGGAACCCTAAAAACCGACTTCAAATGCCGCGCTAGTCATTTTAAGTACTAAGTTAGAGGATTGTTTCCACATCTCTGGAGATACTTATCAGATCTTGATAAAATTACAATGGGATCAAACGAGAAGCATACTCTCTCAAACCTGTGCTCAAACTGAAAAATAATTTTTCAACTTCACTATCAAATGTTCTGAGTTAAGTACCTAATAAATATTTTAATAAATCAGGCGAATTGAGAACCACCTCTTTTTTGTGAAGTCGGTTAAAATCAGCTCAATTATGATTAAAATAACTAAACACGACTTTATAACTACTTATAAACTAGCTTAAACCTGTCTATAATCTGCAGAATTGCCCGAGAGGTTCACATACGCACCTCGAAATCTACTTTCACTCGCAAACAACTAATTAAACCACCTGTATTAGATAACAAAGTCCACATACGCGGTAACTATGAGTACCGCTATACTAAGACCTTGTTTAAGGAACGCGGCGTAATGCGCGGAGCGTCGTGCGTCGTTGTCTTGGGATCACTAACAACCTTGAATATAATAAACTGCAATACTTAGAACAGCGCCTTCAGTGCATTTAGAATTTAGTGGGATAATCGAGTTCTGTGAACAAATATTGAGGAATCGACTTGTTCTGAATTATACAACATAATTAAGTTTAAAAACTAAAACAACCGATTTCATGCCCCGCGAGTCAGTTTCAGTACCAAGTTTGAGACGCTTATCGTCATATCTCTGGAGATAATAATCAGATCTCAATGAAATTACAATGAGATCATATCGGAAACGTTTTTTAATCGATAGGGTTATCGATTAAAAAAAGAATCATTTAAATCGGTTCACAATTGACGAAGAAATCGTAAGTATACATAAAAAAACATACATACGAAATAAGAACCTCCTTCTTTTTGGAAGTAGGTTGAAAATTGTACGAAATATTGTTAATATTTAAAATTTACTTAGAGAAACAAGGAACAAATCAAATATCTTATTTTGCTGCACATGTCAGCAGAAAATGGTAGAAATCTAGAATATTGGAGTAATCTTAGATCCTTATAACAAAATTTATTAGAGTTGCAAGACTCGCCGGACTCACTCGCACTCGCACAACAAAAGTCATGATGCAGCGATGAATTTGTGATGATAAGATCTTTTTATTTCACCTCTCTTTAATTAATTTATTTTTATGTCACAATGTTCTGCTATTGCCACAGCCTGGTTTCTATCAAAACGCACAACCTTCCTTCTAGTACGCTCTTTTGTGCTTTGCTAAACCATAAAAATATTTAATAAATTATATAACTCAATAAAAGTCATAACTAACATCAAATAATTTATTTAAAAAATAAAACAACTACAAGTAACATTAAAATCTTATTGCAAAACTATTTAGACGACACAAAAATATTATAGTTCATTTCAATTATACCCTGCTCCTTTTCTCAGCCCCTCTCAATTAGTTTTATAATTTTGCATGTACCAAACAGGGTCCATAATGATCTCATGTACCTAGATTTAAGAACTTTATGTACAACATATTATGGAAGCATATTGAGTATTGAGTATAAGTCTTACCCGCTTGACGTGTCGCGCGACATGCCGCTTATACGCCGTCTCCCTAAACATGGTCTAAAAGCACCAGCCACTATCTGGTAGCAACATTCCTGTCCGCCTCAATGGGACATTAATATATAAAGGTATCATTAAAATCCTAAATGTCGTTTATCTTGATTTAGATTTATGTTAAGCGGTCCAAGAGTCCATGATTGAGACACGTGCATTGATGAAATGATATTTTATTGTTAATTGTTCGTATTCATAGATAGACCCTTGTAGATAGCGTATAGATTAAGCATGTGAAACAAAGAACCGTTCTATCAGTCAACAAATTAAGGAAATAATATAAAAGAAAAAATAATTAAAAAAAATCACAATACTTTATGTAAAATGTAATCGTTGTATTGGTATACAATAGGCAAGCCCACATTGATAGTGCAAATTGATATTTAAATATCACAGCCGCTGCGATCCAAACCACAATTTTAGTGGCCAACAAAAGAGTCTATGTTTGAAAGATATTTAACACAGCTGCTATGAATATAATTAAATATTGATATTTATATACATGATTATTTTTAGGTGTGCCCCGCGGTTTCGCTTGCGTTAAAAAGTGCCCATAGCCTAATCCATAATACTGGCTATCCCTGTGCAAAATTTCAGCTAAATCGGTTTAGCCGTTTAACCGTAAAGAAGTACCAAAGAAACAAATATACAAACAATTTTTTAATTTATATTATTTGGTATTGAGCAAAATGCGATTTTTTTACAAAGCGTTTTTGGTAATGTGTGTTGATTTTAGTTTCACTCTATACGTCATCTATAAGAGGTTATCTTTATACGTATCGATAAAACCTTGTATTTGATTGAAAGGTTGATTAGATCATCAGTTTTTTTAATGGAGTTGTAAAATATAGAAATTGCCGGTCTGGTCTAAATATGTCACCTGAATGATTAAGATTAATTCGTATTCTTGGACATATGATTAGGAGACAGACCTATTATGTTGATTACTTTTATTTGAAAAAAAAAGAAAACATTTCTCGGATTCCGAAAGTTTATTGGTTATTCAATAAAATAATATATCTAATAATATCGAAATATATAATAATATCGAAATCCGCCTTAGATGCTACTAAAACAGCGAGAGAGCTACATCTACAAGTCTGAAATGTAGTATCATGTTACTTACAATAATAGGTATTGTTATAACCTTGTTACCTTGACCTGATACATTTTACTTCTTACAGCAGATGATTTTAAAATGTCAGTGTCAACTTTAATGAGTAATTTTCTGTATACCTTTCATACTCATGCACATATTGCGTCACTGCGTATTCATCATAATCAACCAGTGTCAGACGTGTCTGTCCACTGTTGGACAAAGGTCTCTCCCAAGATACGCCACTGACTTCTGCCCAATTTTCAGCTCATAGGGAGCAGTATGCCCTAATCGCCATGCTGGGCAGGCGGGTTAGCGATCGCAGGACGTAGCTCCTCGCACCGGTGACGCTGCTGCCCGTCACTGGCCTGTAGTGTTTAGCTACGCCATAATTTGAAATGGTTATACCACTATTTTTCAGTCGCTAGAGCCTCGTTTGTTGGTCAGCAGGATGCACCACGGGCAGGCTAGGTTGGCTGGGAGCACTGAGGTGGTATTTGTGCTCCCTTACATTCGACATTACATCCCATACATTACACAGCGTATTGTTGAATATTATCTTGTAATAGTAATTCTGTATTTGCATACTCATATGTATTTGTATACATAATAATAGTAGGTACATAGGATTATCACAAGGCCATTGCACGACGCCTATTCTGCCTTATAATTATGTATTATAACTACTGACAGCCATTATTTACTCCAACAATAAGTGTTATTAAGTTAATTATTTACACATAAATATGGATAATATCCTGTAATAGTTTAATAATTCCCATTGTATTCTATTTTCCTTGGAATGGTTGATTTTCCTTGATATTAAGGATACTTTCACATTAGACATATAGCTGGCTCAATAAATAAAAATATAGAATTAAACGTCGGATCTTGATGCATATGTTGCAGCCAACTAGCTTTATTAGCCGTTCAATCAACAGCCAAGCCTTTTTACTTTCAACTAGCGGTCTGAATGATATTCAGCCGTAGCGTTTATTACAACATTTAATAAACTGGCTCAGTCTGACACTAAGGCAGCACACTAGGGAACAGTGACCACCGCGTAACACGTGGCAGCGGCCACGCGTTACCAGAACCGACGCTATGGCATTTAAACGAAGGTATCTACAGAAAACCTGTAATGGTTTGAATATCATTCAGGCCGTTAGTTGAACGGCACTGTTTAGTAAAGAGACTAGGTTTTTGATTGAACGGCTAATTAAGCTAGTTGGCTGCGACATACAAATATAGTAACAATGACACTATTATATTCATAATAAATAACATAATAACAAAAAGTTGTTCAATTTTCGTAAGTGTAAAGGTAAACATTAGATAATTACATTATAGATAGTTAGGTTTTACCATTCTACATACTCGATTACACTCAGCATCATCATCATCATCAGCCGGTGTCAGTCCACTGCTGGACGTAGGCCTCTTCCAAGATGCGCCACTGAGCCCGATCTTCGGCTCTTCTTTTCCAGTCAGCTTCTTTCTTCTTCTTTTACACTCAGCATAAACTGATATAACTAATGATGATATAACTAAATTCTATAGACAATGAGCATCTAAATGCTAGCTTACCTAATGTGAATATAGCCTTAAAATGTCAGTTTGACGTTGATTTATAAAATCTATCGACAATAGGTTTTATAAGTTGCATTGGCGAATGTGACATAGGTCATTAATAGATATAAATTATTAGTATAGTGTAGTATAGTGATATATGGTACATGTTTATAGAAATAGCAATTTAATAGCTCTGCGTTTTAGTTATGACTTGCATCGTGTCAAATCGTGTGTAAAGTTACTCATAAGTAGTTATTAGAACAAGGTATTAGTAATTGTGTCGTAGATAAAAAAGCTAGCTTTTTTATACTTGTATTACATTTTTATATTTTTTTTATATCTTATAGGCTAGCGTTCGACCACTATCTCACCTGTTGGTAAGTGATGATGCGGTCGAAAATGGTACGCGCGCCAGGCCTAGAATGGGTAAATGGCTTTCAAGGATATCTGCCGGAACACATTAGATGTTTGGCGACAGATTTTTTAACTTGAGGGTGGTAGATGGCCAGGCAAACACTAGATAGTGTCCTACCACCATGCGGGGGTTGTTGGTTTCTTAGCGATGTTCCTCTTCCACCAAAGGGCCAATGTGAAAGTGCACATACATTTTTCGACAGGAAAATCCATTGGTGCTCGGCGGGGATTGGACTCGGTACCTCTGGCATCAAAGCCGACCGTTCTCCCACTTACACCACCAGGCCCTCGGCATTCTGACTAATAGTGTTAACACACTTTTTTTCAGTCTATGTTTCCACAAATATCGACGTAAAAGTTTCAATAATTGACCTAAACATTTTTGGCTTTTGTTGTTTGTATTGTTTGTTGTTTGTTTTTATTATTTTTGTTTGTTTGTATTATTATTGTACTAGTTGTTTTGTTATTTTACTAGAAGTGGCCAGCGGCTTCGCCCGCGTTATAAACATATTTTATTAACTGAAAAAGCGTTTCTTTTCTAAAAACCTTTAAATTATAAAAGACATCAAAAAAGAAATAGCCAAATCGGTTCACCCGTTTTCAAGTTATCGTTTGACCAAGGGAAATTGGTATTCATATTTATAAAACCCGAAAAGCCATACTGATTTTTAGACTTTGTGACTTACCCCATTTAGGAAAATCCTGCAACACGTATTTACCTCTTAATTTACAGAAGTTTTTATGTAAAGTTTCGAATAAAATATCTTGTTCGCCATACAAACTTTGAATCCCCGTTCCGTCTCCTTAAGGGGTGAATTTTGGAAAAATCTTTTCTTAACGTATACCTACGTCATAATTCGGATTGCGCTGAAATTTAGAATGCAGATAGTTATATCTGCATTCTAAATTTCAGCGCAATCCGAAATATTATTGATTTTCAGAGTTTGTTACCCCACTTCACCTTCTTAGGGGTGGCATTTTGAAAAAGCCTGAAACTCGTATTTACTTATTTATTTTCAGAAGTACTTGTGTGAAGTTTCAAATAAAAAAATCTATTTAATCTTGTTTCTCCACACAAACTTTGACCCATCATTTCATTCACATAGCACTTGTGTGAAGGTTTGAATAGAAAAGACTATATAATCTTGTTTCTTCATACAATCTATGAACCATCGTTTCATCCCCTTAAGAAGTTAATTTTGGAAAATTCTTTCTTAACGGATACCAACGTCATAATAACTATCTGCATGCCAAATTTTAGCATAATCCAAATTAATATTGATTTTCACACTTTGTTACCCCATTTTACTCTCTTAGGGGTTGAATTTCAAAAAAGCCTAAAACACTTATTCATTAACTGAAGCACTTTTGTGAAGTTTCGAATAAAAAAGACTATCTAATTTTGTTTCTCCGGACAAATTTTGAACTCCTGTTTCATCCCGTTAAGGGGTGAATTTTAGAAAATCATTTCTTAGAGAGAACTTACGTCGTAATAACTACCTGCATGCCAAATTTCAGTGCAATCCGAAACAAATTGATTTTCAGACTTTTTACCCCATTTCACCCTCTTATGAGGTGGAATTTCGAAAAATCACGAAACGCGTGTATACTTATTTCTTTACAGAAGTACTTGTGTGAAGTTTCAAGTAAAAAAATCTATTTAATCTTGTTTTTCCACACAAACTTTGACCCATCATCTCATCCCTTAAGGGGTGAATTTTGGAAAATTCGTTCTTAACGGATACCGACGTCATAATAACTATCTACATGCCAAATTTCAGCGCAATCCGAAACAATATTGATTTTCAGACTTTGTTACCCCATTTCACCCTCTCAGGGGTGGAATTTCAAAAAAACCTGAAACACGTATTTACTTATTTTTGTACTGAAGCACTTGTGTGAAGTTTCGGATAGAAAAGACTATCTAATCTTGTTTCTCCATACAAACTTTGAACCCCCATTTCATCCCTTTAAGGGGTGAATTTTGAAAAATCCTTCTAAGTACACCCCTACGTACTAAGACAAACATACCCTCCAAATTTCAAGTCTCTACGACCAGCGGTTTAGGCTGTGCGTTGTCTGTCAATCAGTCAGTCAGTAAGTCAGTCAGTCAGTCAGTCAGTCAGTCAGTCAGTATGTCAGGACAAAGATTCTTATAATATTAGATTACTTGTTATTAATAACACACATTTTTATTATGTATCTATACAAAGGATATTTGGTCCAAAAAAACTTTGGTGTCTTTAACCATTTTTTATGATTGATTTTGGACAATTTCAGATAACCAGATTTTATCCTAATTTCAATATACTTCATTTTCTATCAGCATTAAATAGAAACAATTTACACAAAATACAATATTAGTTTATATAACAAAAGGTAATGACGTCATAAGCCTCCAAGAATTATCCTGTAGGCCATTATGTCCGCAAATTTAATTAAACATAAATTTTAGCACATTTGCGAAGACAGCTCGAAACATAACACTTACAATAAAAACAAACGCGCACCGTTCCTTTCTCTAGGTGTCTCCATAAACGTCGCGGAACCCGCCTGGATGACGCAAGTTTTGTCAGCCGTGGGCAAACATTCTTCGTAAACACGGCAAAGCAGCTTCTATTGTGTTTGTGCTAGTCGAAACTCATAGAACAATGTACGAGGCAAGCATAGAATCTTGGATGTGGCATAATTTTGCAATATCTACCAGCTATTGTGTTTTGTTTAACACAGAATATGTACGACTATCTTAGTAATATCGGGTTTGTGACTTCTAGAGTGGTGTCCATGGACCGGTTAAAATCGAAGACACTCTTTGGAGTAGAGAAGAAGCAAAGACGTGTTGTTTCCTGGAGTTCGCGCCCCCTTCGCGCTGCGTTCTCGCGTAGGTACATCAACATTCACGGCCCCTAGACAAAATCAATTTTCCTGTTTGCCTTCATGCTAACGCAAGTTCCAAATGTATGGAATGACATTTATGTTTCCGCAACAAAAATGTAATTCCCATACATTTTGAACTTGCGTTAGCGTGAAGGCAAACAGGAAAATGGATTTTGTCTAGGGTCCACGGCCGCTACAGGCAGCTTCTACATCCATTTCGCAGCGAGTTTCACCAACGATTGTGAGCATCCCGTGAATATGAACGGAACGACATGTACCGTGAATTCATGGCGTAAATTCGAATTTACGGCTCTATTGTGGATTCGCCATAAAAATAAAAGTGAACGACACAAATTTCAAAAATGATGTAATTTATATAACTTCCTCCATTTTTCGCACATTCTCTAAACGACCAAAGTCAAAACATCCTAGTTGTAGCATGCAGGCTCTCGTCTTTGCGTTCACTGCCGGACAAAGCTGTGATGTCATACTTTTGTACTAACGGTCACATCTACTAGTTTATATTGGGTTATGACGAACTGTTGGTATTGTAGCTACAAGTATGTAGATTGTAATAGAATGTTGATGAAGCTATGGTATGAGTAGGAAAAAAATTGCTGAGTTAAGTAACAATGCCGGGTTAAATAAAAATCGATAAAAATTAGTTGCGCTGTCAATGTCGAACAAAGAAAAATTATTTTTTAACATACAAACTTGATATTTAGAAAAACATAATGTCTTTGTTAAACAAAAGTGCACTAAGAAGAGATTTTACCAGAAGGCGAAGTGGTGAATGAGTAAGCCACAAAGTGGGCTACATAGAAAAAAAAAAAACAAAAAACCAAGAAACTGACGTCACAGTATAGGTAAATAAATAATAATAATCGTTGGATGTGTGAGACTATAGATATCTTCAGGTACCTATATACAAGGTCTTTTATAAAATATAGGTATACAAAATAGAACAAGGTATATACTTATAACTAGGTACTTTGATGTTTGTTGTTTATTAATAACATATTTCACCGCGATCTCAACCATATTATGTAAATGTGAATTTCAAAAAGCGCATCCGTGTCAATCTCCGGATTCTTGTCTAAACTGCCACTTGGACTAACGCTGCAGTTATCTAAACGCCGTCACTTCGAATCAATGGAGAGAATTGATGACACCACCAACATTCTTCACGTTCCACTATACTAATATAAGAAAGGTTTAGGCAACGGTTTCTTTGTGGAGCGGGGCGATAAGCGACAGGCAAAGCGATAGCGGGAATTTCAGGATCATGTCATGAATAACATCTTCGATACAATAACTTCTTCAGATAAAAATTGGTAATCACGCGCAATTATATACACCACTGTACATGTCCGTCACAGATGTCCGTTAATGTGCGAATATATTTCAAAGCGTTGTTGAAAAACACACAAATTAAAGAAATAGTGAAATTGTAACGGGCTTGCATTCACACTAATGTAGATGTAATGTAAGTTAAAAAGCCACAGTCTCTGCACCAAGCTGACTGGCTGACGAATTTTATTTATTATTCCGGTCAAACGAGCACTTGACAACTATTTAAAGTGTGATGAGATATCTCATTATGTAAAGCGAAATTGAATCGCACTTGGTGGTCGCTGCATTTACTCGTATTTATCTTTTTATTATGTTTTGTTCCGCTTTCGCTAGTCGTATTATGGTAACCATACCCTAACTACTCGTACGTCCCAGTTCACACGCGTCAGAGCGTATTCTATCGCATTAGAAGCAAGCTGTATAACATCATAATCCTTCTATTATGGAATATAGTAGCGGTGACAATAAAATGCTCTTATTTATTGTTATTATTTCATGCTGTTAAGATTTTGGTTGAGTCATACACCTCCTAAAAGGCTTTTATTGTTTACTATATCGATGCAAAAGTGAAGGTGTTCCTGCGAAGTCTATTTTGTAAATAAATAATTTTCCAATAAATATGACATTATTATTTTTTTAATATCGCTAGACAAATTGCATATCTACGCTCTTGTGCCACTATATTATCATATTTGATATATTAAAAGGCTGAGGCAAAATAATAAGACCAAAGACACACAGAGACTACAACACATCGTCAATGTGAGACAGGAGTCAAGACCTTGTATGACTTTAATAAAAAAGAGGCTTGACATTTTAAGGCAATATTTATTCTAGGCCTAGCGTGTTCACCATCTTTGACCATATCATCGCTATTCACCAGGCGAGATAGTGGTCAAAGGCATAACATATCATCTGATAATAAGAAAAGATAGGTACTTATAACAAAAATTTCCATTGCACCAAAGCAGTCAATACCTAGATGAAATCTTAGCCATAATTATCAAGTCTTTTTAAAATTCTATTGTTAAAGATCGAAAATAAGAGTGTAATTCAGAAATTTCAGCTAATGTATGTACCATAAATTCTTGCATTTCTCTCGTCAATTTATTATTAAGATTAAATTTTATCTTATACGCGCATAAACTGTCTCCTAAAACCCTTATGTTCAAGCAAAACTGTGTTACCTGCGTAGTAAAACCATGTTTATCTTAAAACTTAGACTGTAGATAAGCCTCTTACAATGTTATGCCTAAGTTACATAATGTACCTATACCTAGTATACCTACTTGCCTTTTCTAGAGGTGACAGTATGGAATATTAATAAAGGTTGCACCAAAACGTTGTTAGTGTTTTTCTTTACATACATTCGGCAAATACATATAGGACTTTATAGGACATTAATAACAAAATACATGAATAGGTGTTTACTGTATGCAAGTTTTGTTTTGTAATTTAAAACTACTTTTCAAAAAACATAATGTGTTAAAAGTTGAAATTGGCGTTAATTATTTCAATCATACAAATACTGCTGAACGGACTTAGAGGGATTAGATTGATCAAAATTTAAGATCGTTTACAAAACAAAAAAAAAACCGACTTCACATGCCACGATAGTGGAAATATCCACTAATCATAATCATGTCGTCAAGATATCAAAGTTGTTTATATTGTTTATCTCCATATCTCTGGAGATAATTGACATATTATCTCGATAATTAAATGGGACCAAGCGGAAGGCATAATCTCTTAAACAAAAAATATTTTTTCAAATCGGTTAAGATTTCACGAAGTTCTGAGGTAACAAACATTTTTTAAAAATATATCGTCGAATGGAGAACCTCTTCCCTTTTTTGAAGTCGGTTAAAAATTTATGCACACAGATATAACCTGTATAAATACATGAACACGTTTCATAAATACTTTTTAAATAAGACAAAATCACGGTGCATAAATTCACAAAAACCGAGGAGGTTCTCAATTCGACTGTTTTTTTTATATGTTTGATACCTCAGAACTACGTCAAATCTTAACCGATTTGAAAAATACTTTTACAATTTTACATAGTCTATTCTATAGAATTCCTCTGGAGTCTGCGTTATAGGGAGCTACCTACTATACATGTTTTTCAATAACTTAATAAAATAAATATATATAAATAAATATTACGTAATAGAATGATATTACTTATTAGTTTGCACGATACTGCACCTAGCTATTGTTTGAAATGAAATATTTATTAGGTGGAGCAACTATAAACTCAAGATCTAGGCAATGATAGGCTAGTCATAACGTGAGATATAATTTTAGGAATAAGCTTCGTTGTGCTACCTTCAATTACAACTTTATTTTGGTTTCTAAACTATGTGAAAAGAAAAAGTTATAAGTAAAAAAATATTTGGCGTGTAGGTACTTTATACTTACCTATATTCTTAAAAGCTTGAAGCACTACCCGTTTTTCAGGCTAGGTAATTACTATACTTCAGTGCCGCAAGCTTTTGAAAGTATAGGTAAGTACCTACACGCCAAATACCTACTAGAATTTATTTTTAACATTTTAGTTCATTGTCCCAGATAAAAGCTTGTTTTTAAAAATATTTTTTACTTATAATTTATTTTAACTTTTTAGTAGGTAGGTATAGATACCGACTACCTACCTACTACCTTAGTATTTAAGAGAAGGCATGATGTTTTAAAATATTCCACGGATATTTAATGTGATTATGGGTTAAAGTGCTCTTCAAGGAAAATCAATCGACTCGGTGGGGCTATGTTGCTTTACTTATAACAGAAATACCATGGCCACCTTACAAAAATAAAGTGCTCCTCAAGACGAATTATTTGAGCCCAAATTCACTGGGGTTACGTTATTGTATCACAGAGATGGCGGGGCCACCTTCCAGCTTCATCACCAGTCGCTAAATATCATTTGTGTAAAGTTCTCATAAAGACGAATCAATCGAGCCCAAACTCGGTAGTGTTTTGTTTTTTTTTCACAGATATTCCGTGGCTGCCTTCCAGCTTCATCATCAGACCCTAGATATCGTCTAGGTGTAAAGTTATCTTCAAGACGAATCAGTCGAGCCCAAACTCGGTAGAGTTACGTTGATTTATCGCAGAGATGCCGTGGCCACCTTTTAGCTTCATCATCAGACCCTGGATTTTATCTAGGTGTAAAATTCTCTTCAAGACGAATCAATCGAGCCCAAACTCGGTACGGTTATGTTGATTTATTACAGAGATGCCGTGGCCACCTTCCAGCTTCATCATCAGACCCTGGATATCGTCTAGGCGTAAAGTTCTCTTCAAGACAAATCAATCGAGCTCAAACTCGGTGGGGTTATGTTGTTTTATCGTAGAGATGCCGTGGCCACCTTCCGTCTCCATCATCAGACCAGCTCCATGGTACTATATCATTGTATTGTCACCGAAGATACACATAAGATACATTGCAAGTTAAATAAAAGCTTGTAAAATTAGATTGTGCTCTTCTGGATCTATGATGTCGAATATATCATCATCATTTTTTAATCTCAAAGCGGTAATAGCCCAATGGCTAGGGCGTCGGCCTGGCGATCGAAAGATTGTGAGTTCGATATCCACCTATTGCACTATTGACGTGACCAGCCTACTCCAGACACGACACACATTTTAGCTTAGTTAGAGGAGGAGTTAAAAAGACTACTAGTAATTTGTAACCCACATTGCAAGTAAGCTTTAAAAAAATAGAAAACAAAAAAAGTTTGCAATAATACATTTTAAACTTTCTCGATTTACACACATAATTATATTGTAATACAGGACTTATCGCGCTAAAGCGCCGTATGTAAGTCCAATATTATAAAATAAAATTATTAAAAAAAGTTTGTTTTAAGCATTATCCACCTAAGGCCAGCTCGCACTCGCACACAGCAGTTTTATTTATTTCAATAAAATTGCAATTAAAATATAACAATCCATTTTGGGCAAATCAATAGAAAGTTAAGTTATTAACGTATCAAACAATTTTTTCGAATCACAATCATCTCCATCTGGTATAAACTGGCAATGGTGCAATCATCAATGCTACATAATATACATCGCTAGGCTTTTTCCTGTGGTTTTACTTAAAATGTATATTACATATTTTATTACATTTTATTCAATGTATACTTTTTTATATTACCTTAATTTTCGTTTCTATGATAAGCTGTTTTGTTTTTGTTTCTAGTAATGTTGAATAAATGTATTATCTTTTTTTTTCTGAATATTAGTGTTAGAATTTTGAATGTGGAAGACGGTACGGTCTAAGGAGAGTGTTAAAAGAATTTGAGCTTATTTGAGGTACATTTACTTGAGGTACATTTTAACCTACAAACAAAGAATGGAACAGCTATAGCGGGAATTACATTATATTTTTCAACCGACTTCCCAAAAAGAAGGAGGTTCTCAATTCATCTGTATGTTTTTTTTAAATTTTTTTGTGTGTGTATGTTACGTGATTACTCCGTCAATTGTGAACCAATTCAAATGATTATTTTTCTAATCGGTAAGTTTTGTTTTCGAGGTGGTCCCATTGTAATTTCATCGAGATCTGATAAGTATCTCCAGAGATATGACGATAAACGTCTCAAACCTGTTACTGAAACTGACTCGCGAGTCGCGGGGCATGAAAGTCGGTTGTTGTAGTTTTTCCTCATCATCAGCCTGTATCAGTCCACTACTGGACGTAGGCCTCTCCCAAGATGCACCACTGAGCCTGGTCTTCGGCTCTTCTTTTCCAGTCACTGCCTTGCGGCCTAGGCTTTGTGTGTGATTTTTCATCTTAAGAGGAATATGCCCTAATCGCCACGCTGGGCAGGCGGGTTGGCGATCGCAGGACGTAGCTTCTCGCACCGGTGACGCTGCTGCCCGTCACCGGCCTGTAGGATTTATCTACGCCATAACCAGTAGTTACAGTACCAGTACGCCAGTAGTTTTTAAACTTCTTTATTATCTAATTCTAATTTATATTAACTATCTTAATTACTGTATTCAGATTTGATATTTTTTCTTGCGTACAATCAAGCACTTGACCGCCATTTCATTCATTGTTAAGTAGTAATCAGTGATCTGTATAGGTAGTGCGATTAGGGTTAATGACCTTAAACATTATATTAGTACGAAGATCTGACTGCAAGAGGACAAAATGCTTTATATCATACATTTATATTTATCTATCATCATCATCATCATCATTATGATAGCAGTGAACTGACACAGGCTGATGATCATCATCATCAGCCTGTGTCAGTCCACTGCTAGACGTAGGCCTCTCGCAAGATGCGCCACTGAACCCGATCTTTGGCTCTTCTTTTCCAGGCACTGCCCACCGCTTTGCATGTCGCTCCAACTCTTCCTTCGTATTTACCTATGCAATAAGAAAATTAAATTGGTTTATTCATGAGCCTTTTTAACCGACTTCAAAAAAAGGAGGAGGTTTCTCAATTCGACCGTATATATGTTTTTTTTTATGTTTGTTCGCAGATAACTTCGTCGTTTATGAACCGATTTTGATTATTCTTTTTTGTTGGAAAGGAGATATTCCAAGTGTGGTACCATGGTAATTTTATCGAGGTGTAATAAGCATCTCCAGAGATATGGAGATAAACATCTCAAAATCGGTACTGAAAATTAATAGCGCGGCATTGAAGTTGTTTTTTTTTAGTTTTTTAACGACGATCTTATTAAAAGATTCATTCAAATCTAAAAAAAATTATATTGTTTGTGCCTTACAGGCAGACAAACAGGGCAAAATTTTTGTAGTATTCAGATGATACTTTAGACAATTCAATCAACTGAGTCTAAATTATATAAACAGTTTATAGACTATGGAAAATCGCAAACGACTATTATAAAAAGTTTATGTAAACTACGGCAGATGGACACGTCCATTATCTCGTGCTTTGAATTGCTTTCAACTTTTGGAAGTAATCGTTTTATTGTAAATTGTTTTGGTGAGTTGGACTGCTGACCTGCATTTACTTTTTGGATACTATTTATTTTCATAAAAATCCTTTGCCTTCGAATATGGGTAGAGATAGATTATCTCTGTGGACTAGATTCAGTTGTCCAGCGCCTGGTCTCACTGTCGTCTTCCAACTCCAGACAACCACGATTCTTAGACGATCCTAGACCTTAACTTAATGTATTCGCTTCTTCACTTAACATCACGTAAGATAGCAGTGAAATGCTTGATTGTACTAATCAAGCATGAAAAAATTGTAAAGTTGTTAAGAAAATAAAATTAATAACCGCTGTAGGTTGAAATTGTACCATAACCTCAAATGCAGATGTCTTTCAAACGTAAAAAATAAACAAAAAACTTTGAATTCAAAATCTTAATCCTCGGTCGTAGAAAAAAAAACAAGAAAAAATACTATTTTTGAAAATGAATGGCAAAGTATCCAGTTAGATTACTGGGCATCTCAGTGTAAACAGAGCAGTGACGGACAAAAATGTCTGTTATACTACACAAACAAGTACTTGTATATATGTACTGGTTTGTGGTAATAGGCATACGTCTTTTCTTACCATTAGACTAACATCTTGCTTCCTTTAACCTAGTATCGTACAATATATATTTCGCTGAACTATTAGGCTGAATCATTACGGATTTTTAGCGTAGTCAAACAGGCATATTTGATAAAAATCATGGCTTCAGCCGAGAGGCTAACTCAAGTTAAGACAACTTCTGGTACAATTGATCAATGTGGTGTAAAACTCAATGCCCAAACAAAATAGCTAGATCCACTTTCTCTATAAAAGCTACGCAAATAAATGGAAATACCACCTACTAGACTGGCAAGTGGCAACCTCGCAAATCGAGCTATATTTTTCATTACATCGAACCGGTTACTATCCATCTACATGCGCGTAGGACGCATTATCTTCGCTGGCTCTTTAGAGATATTGTCAGTTCATGTTTTACGTCACTGTACTTACCCATAGGGATGTTAGTAAGGAGGTAGGTATATCAATTGATCCATCATAATGGGTATCTATGAGAAATTGAGAAATATAGACTTTATAGACGTTGGTACTTTTTTATATCTTATAAGCTTGCGTTTGACCACTATCTCGCCTGTGATGTGATGATGTGATCGAATACGCTTGGCCTAAAATCGCGTGACTCTCAGTGACTGTGTGCTGCCGGAACACTTTAAGGTTATGGCAGCTACTTTTTAGTCACAAGTCAGGCGGAACATTATTATAATGCTCCTACAACCTGTGCACGAGCACCCAATTATACACATAGAAAAATCCATTGCTAGGATTTGAACCGGTAACCTCCCGGTTCTAAGGCGAGCTATCTATCGTTTACGCCAGCGGGGATTCCAAACTAGTACGGTATACGTACGAGTACGTTTACTTTGTGGACCATTTATCTATAGGTATTACAAATTGCATAATACTTGTTTCCAGTGTGACATTATTATTATTTTATAATAATGAAAAATATCACCAAAATTTTTGTTCAGTAACAAAGATTAAATTGTCTGGTAAGTTTAAAACTTTTCATTCTATAATCAAAATATGGCGATGACTCAATATTTCATTCATAATTTTTGGTACTACGATTCCATGATAGCAGTGTAGAGACCCCTCAAATTGCAATAGAGACCAGCTGTTACAGTAACCAGATTGAATGCTAGTTACGTATCGCCGACCGCATCGTCACTTAACATCAGGTGAGATAGTGGTCAAACGCTTACCTATCTAGTATAAAGAAAAGTTTCCCATATTGATCAAAATATGTAGTAAGTTTTTCAACCTGCTTTCATCTACACTGGACCGTGTAGGAGGAACTATCAAACTCTGACGTAACGAAGATACTAACGACATACTGTCGTTGGTACTCAATGCACTCCGTAGAAAATTCGTCTATCAGATTGAAATATTGAGATTATATATTCTATTTGGTATATAAATCATGGTGGGAATGCTAATTCTAGGCCAATATTTAGTTGACCATGCGCGATGTCTTAAAATGTATGATGATATTGTGTGCAACAACAAGTATTATCAAATATTATGATTTTTTAAGTGTTAACGTAGTATTATTATCTTTTTTATGGTGTTACACACTTTGTATTTTCAACTGACTTCCAAAAAGAAAGAAGTTCTCAATTCGTATGTTTGTTTTTTGTTTTCTTTTTTTGTGTGTATGTTACGCGATTACTCCGTCAATTGTGAACCGATTTGAATGATTCTTTTTTCAAATCGGTAGGGTACGTATCTGAAGTGGTCTCATTTTAATTTCATCGAGATCTGATAAGTATCTCCAGAGATATGACGATAAAAGTCTCAAACTTGCTACTGAAATTGACTTGAAATTGACGGGGGGGCATGGAAGTCGGTTGTTTTAGTTTTTAAACTATTTTAATTATTGTACATTGTTGTTAGTTCGTTAGAGCGCCAGGGCATGTTTCCCAGGAGGCGCAGGTTCAAATCCCGTCGGTAAGATGAAATTTTGGATTGTGTGTAATACAAGAATTATCGTGTTAAAAACTATCGAAACTTTCGATAGTGTTTAACACGATAATTCTTTCGCGGAATTTATTAGTACCAAGTTTGAGATGCTTATATCCATATCTCTGGAGATACTAATGAGGTTATTACGAAATTTAAAGGGTAACATTTTAAATAATTATTTTGAACAAAAAAATAATATGGCAAATCCGTCTATAATATGACAGAGCAAAAGCAATCAAAGTTGTACTAAAAATAATATAAGTTTCACTTTGCAACCTTATTTTTAAAGTAATTGATCTTAAACGAGTAGTTAAAGATAAAGGTACACAAAGCCGCTGCAACTCAAGCTCTGTAAGCTGAACATATCCACCGCAGAACAACGCATATCCAGCAGTTGTCCGAATCGGATTAGCGAATGAGTTTAGTGGCTATTAGCTCGTGATTTATTATGTGACTTCGTACCGCGATGGGCCGCGGCGGCGCTGCGTGAGATCTTGGGACGGAAATTTGTCGGTTTATTATTTTTACGTTTATCGATAGTTTATTATTATGGACCTTTGCTTGAAATGTATAATAATCCTTATACGTCTCTAAATTTTGCATATTATTAAGCGATAATATGGTCAAATAAGACGTACGGTATATTTTAATGCTGGTTAATCCCTAGGACGCAACTGTTGAGTGCTATCTAGATACAAATGTTTAATTTTGGTTTCATCTCATGATTTTAATATGAGTAACTGACCTGCCCCTGATTATCAATTATTCGAAAGCAAATTCGGATTCGGTAACTGCCTCTCCTTCGACTCAGATCTTTGCAATTCACAAAGCTCTAACATGACATTTTAATTCGAAAAAATCTGTAATTCTAAACAGAAAGGTTTCCGCGACTAAATAGCTTACGGCATAATTAATATACGAAATTCAAAATGACGCTTTCGAATTTGAATATATCCAATTGAAATGAGAATCAGGGGGCAGAATAGATTAAGACTTGACTAAATCGGATAAAAGAAGAGGAATGTCACAGTTTTGGGTTCTGCTTTTGTTCTTATCATACTAGATTTATAATATAGCCATTAAAATTTTAAAATTAAATTAGTTGAAACATTCAGTACTTATCTTAAATGTGCTAGCTAGTAGTATCATTTAAACAAAGTAGTGACTTTATCATTTATTTAATAAAACTTATTTGAGCCAACTAACATAAAAAACACAATAAAATCAAGGTTGTGAAAAATTATGAATAAGTACAAAAATTAATAAATGAGTTTTATTAAAATGAATGCTGCGTAAGCAATAAGTAGTAAAATTGGAACAATAAGTTCAACATTCAAACGTTACCAATAAAAAAAAATAGTTTTAAACATCGATATTTCTGCATACCACAGTCGCATCCCTATAACCGGCATCCAACCGGTAGACGTACAGGTGCGTTGGGTTCTCACCGCTATGGTTGTATTAGTGGTCGACACACACGACCTGATTTGTCCGAAGATAAACATCTGATCACTTGTGTCGTTGGCGGATCGGCCACAAAAGATATTCAAATTAGGTCGTAATTTAACTTAGTTGTTATGTTTTGTGGGTAAAGTAATTTTTGCATTTTTAAAAGTAAAATTTTATATCCAGACCTGCTTTTAATGCCAGGCTTTTGTAATTATTTGCAGATTTTCATATTTTTATTTAAATTTTTATTGTATGATGAATTTTATGTTGAATGTATCACAGTAGGTTTTGTTAAATAAATGTATTGCTAGATTTTACCTTGAAAAATAGATTTCTGTTAACTACATTGTTAACAGAAATCTATTTTGCGATAGTCTCGCCATCTATTGACACTTCACCTCAAATAATGGAATTTTGAAGACTACTTATTATAATTCTGTAGAAGAAGACAACTAATCAACTCACTGTAATTGCATCGATCTAATGTTTGTTTAAAATCATGTAACTTACGATGTGACAGAAACACTTCAGATCCATTAAACCGCGTTACCAAACCTCAATTTAAGTTAAATGCCGGCTTAAATTAGTAGCTTTATCTTTCCAATTTTACAGATAAATGAAGTAGTCGCCGCCTATTTCATCTTATAACCCAATCGACATTTTTCAATCATGTATCTCTATCAAAGTCTAATGACTGACCTGTCAAACGTATAGAAAGCACTATTAGCCGGAATGATTCAATTAAAATGACTTATTGATCAATCTTTTATAGTCCGAGTTCAGAAGACGCTTTATTCGTGAAATTGGTTACTGTTGTTGTACAGGTTTTTTTTATTAAGTTTTTAACTGCTATTGATACCTGTCAATCTGGTCGTCAATTACTTCGGTATGTAGTTTAATTAATATTTGGCATAGCCATACTTTTATTTAACGGTAATTAACTTTGCTTATCGCTAGGTGTAATCATAAAAAATAATTATCATTTAGTTTCGAGAAGTATAAAATGTAAATCAGCGAATAATAATGTGTTATCTTCGGACATATCTTGAGATGTTATCGCCTGCGTGGCAAGATGAAACAAAGCAAACAGATGATAAACCACAGTTACTGTGAAGTTATACGATCAGGTTTGCAGTGTCGCGCATACAACTAACTTTAGGTAAACTATTGTTTTGAGTGAGTATATATATCTATTTACCTATATATCACGGTAATTACCATGCCTGTGTAAACTAGCTGTTCCGCCAGTGCAGTGGCTACTTCAGCGGTCAAACTAATTATTTATAGATTCACTCAAAACTTTAAATTTCACAATTAATTAACGACCTTAAAATAAATTATAAATAAAGGTTTTTAAATTAATATCTTCTGAAAATCAAATCGTAACAGTAAAAGATGTAAGTACTAAAAAATAGAAACCGCGTCCAACCGTAATTTCAAGCGATGCTACTGTGTCCAAAAACCGATCCGAAATTCCGCGCCCTCCTCCCTTCTGACCCGTGTAATGTTGCTAGCATTTTAACAGGTAGAAACGACACAAGATGGCTTATTATAATGTAATTAGATGTTTATAAAGCACGTTACTTATCAACGCAACGACGCTTACAGAGTGACTTATCGAATTACCAGCGCGTGAAACTACACATTTAGGTTAGTTGATGCCTTCTGGTTAATTCTGTAATCTGTGGTAAGTACGTATACTATTGGTACTGGATGTATATTAAAATATCTGTATATATCGACTCTATTTCATCGGATATCCTTATATACAACTCTAGAATGCAAAATACTCTATAAAAATCATAATCGATTCTGCTGTTCACTCGAGATCAGCTAGACTGTTTTCTAGTTATTTGATCGGTTTGAGTACTTACTCGAGTTATTTTCAAAACTATCAACTACGACTATTGCTAAGATTGGAAAAATCTTTTTCTTCGATATTAAGATAGGATAAGGTCTAATAAGATTCTAGTACCTACACGAACTATCGTAGTACTAGATCAATTGTGAACCCCAAGTTTTCTAATCCATTTACGAGATACTAATAAACTATAAAACACATATTTTGCCATATCTAGTCATATCATCGCGGTCCGTTCTTGGTTCACATAGCCTAATCATGCGCTCAATGTGGTAACACTACTTTCTACTATTTTTTTATACAGTCCAGTCGCAGTGCGTCTTCTCTTTAAATTTACAACAAGATTTTCTCTGGTTTATAACGATATTGTGAACTTGAGACCTGTTTTGTTGATAAACGATGTATTTATATTATTGTACAGTATAATTAGATTGCAAGTTAAAAAACTTAGAAACATGATTGTACCTACATACAGTAACTATACATTATTTTTGTTTTCTGTATTTCATCTTATGGTGTTGCGGCAGTAGACATCCTTTGAGAGTCAGAGTCTTAGCTTGTTCACCTTCTGCGACCGCATAATCATTGACCACCAGGTGAGATAGTGGCCAAACGCTAGCCTATAAAATACAGAAAAAAAAAGGAATAAGATAAAGGTATCTATATATTCAAATTTCGTCAATTCACCTTATCCAGTTTGATTTTCACTAAAACAAAACAAAAATTATAGCTACTAGTATACATCGATGATATCTAGAATTAGTTAATAGATAACTAATTCCACCAGACATTCATGTTAAAAAATATGTAAAACTGGCTTTTGTCCGCGTGCGTATTATAAATATGGAAATAGAGAAAATAAATCCGCTATCGCTATAATATTAATGTAACATGAATTTAGTATAGAAATTTTAATTTGAACATTCTACTCGGCCTTGACCTCGCCTTTTTTTGAAGAGGTCGATTTTTATTTTGAAAGTCGATTTAATAGCAATATATATACATCACAATATCTTTTCATAATAAAAATGTCTTTGACAATTAAAATAAATTTCCATCTATTAAAGTATTTTATGAAAATTGATGTTGTTGATGATCTTTAATAGTTCTGGTAAGTATGAATCAAATAAGAAGTACATAGATATTATGGCTTTAAGAACATGTGGCATTGTTTTTTTTGAATATCTGCTGAGCTAGTGTTTGACCATTTTATCGCCTGGTGGTTAGCGACTATGTGCTTGAGGATAGGTATGTGTGAGAGTTAGATCATTCTAGAACTAGCGCAGACCATTCTAGCACTAGCGTGTTAACTAGTACTAGAATCGTCTGACTCTGATGGTTTGTCTGTTGCTTTAGTGATTTAGCATGCTATTAAGCACATATTTTTATATAATTTATAAATTTTAATTATTTCGTGAAAAACAACTTCTTCATAATGAACTGTAACAGTGCCAAATCGCACAAGCCTCCTGCACAATATATAGTATAATAACATATATATATATATATATATATATATATATACTTATATATATATATATATATATATATATATATTATTATATTATTATACTATATATTGTGCAGGAGGCTTGTGCGATTTGGCACTGTTACAGTTCATTATGAAGAAGAGAGTGCAAAAAGATAACAAAAATTACGTAATATATGTGATACAATACAATACATTTCAGTCGATTAGCGAACTATGAATGGCTACGCTCAAAGTTTATCTGAAAAATCGAATCCGAAACGAGGTGACTTAAATCATCTACATAGCTTGCTTGCCGGATAAGCACACTGAAATGGCAAAGGGTTGGCCATATTTTCAGCCTAAAAAAAAGTACAAGTTCTTGAGTATACCCATAGATCGCGGATCGAATCTCTTAGCTGAGGACGCCCTCACACTAAAGGTTCGGCCATACAGCAGCGTTCTGCGATCTGCGGGCGCGATCTCAGTACTTTTCAATTGTTTTCTGATCGCGTTTGGTGTGAACTAGTCGGTACAAATACTACTGCGCTATCTGATCGCCGCCTAGATCGCGCACGCAGGATGCTGCGGTGTGTCCGTACCTTGAGTGTAACCAGTGCTATTAAGTATTTTGTGGTGTAACGATAATTTTTGCAAGGTGTTTGGCAAGAGCTGTAAGAGTAGCCGAAGATCGTGCTCCACTAAGCTCATGCAGTTGGCTATGCTGATGGTGATCGTGTTACAAATAAACGAAAGAACTTCGTAGGCGTAAAGAATAAATGGCTTGATTTCTAAGCGAAAAGTTTCAAATCCTAGCACGGGTTTTCGTCCACAAGTGGTCGGATTGGATTATATTATATCTATTTTCAGCTGACTTACTACTAAAAATTAGCTTACCCCCAACAAGGAAAAATATGTCGCTATAACCTTAACGGTGTTTCGGCAGCACATAGCTCTTGAGATTCAGAGTATTATAGGCCTAGCTGTTCACCATCTTCGACTACATCATCGCTTACCACCAGGCGATGTAGTGGTCAAACGCTAGTCTATAAGATATTTATAAAAAATAATGTTTTTTATGCACTGGACGACCTCTAGTTGTTTGTAACTTCCAGCAGGACTGGCAGTCTCTATTCTTCGTCACATTCCATCATATTATGCTCAAGCTAAAACTTTTCTATTGCCCAATATGACGCAGGCATGTAGGCGGAATTTTCCATGCACCTTGTTATAAAGTTTTATTTTTTTAAACTAGCTGAGGATAAAAAACGTGTAACCCATATAACACGCCATTACATCCAATAAATTGTACATTACTGACAATCTGTCATCGGTATAAAACGGTTGACCCCGGTCGATTGTTTCACTTCGATGATTGATGCGCACAACCACTGACCACCTGTCAAGTAGATAAACGGTATAAGTTAAAGGCTAACAGCGTTTTAACAAAATGTCATTCAAAATGTCATGTATCATACATAGGCTTATTTCATTTTACAAATAAATAAATTATAAATTTAAAAATGTTTTTATGAGAGTGATAGTACGTACTACTATTTTACCTGATAATTATGCATCCAAAGCTGGATTTTTGCGTGTTTAGTAGTTAGAGGCGGCAGTGCAGCAGTGAGACAAAGCGCTGGGATTTTGATACAATCCACAATATATCGCCATCGCAATGTTGAATGATCTCAATCTTTCATCCAAATTGGTGGTCACCTAATATCACATCGATATATGGTAATTTGTTTAGTGATGTGACATCTTTTCTTGATGCATGGAGAGCAACAGAAGGCTTACTAGCAATTGTGGGTTACACATTACTGTCATTCTTGTTAACCCCTCCGACTAAGCTACATGTATTGTATCTGGAGTGGGTTAACGTCAATAGTGCAATGGGTGGGGATCGAACTATTACCGCATACGATGGTTATCCACTTAAAGCCGCACGGGGATTACATACGTGCAAGTGACATTGACCTAAAGTATTACTAATATTCATTGGAGTTTAAATTCGTGTAATAATATTTAGTCTTACATAAAGTTTTTTTTAAGTTTTAAGTATTGTATTTTATTTTAACGGTCTAGACTGGATGGATAAGGTCTGCTGTCTTGATCCAGTTGAAATAAAAATTAGATGGTGATCTTGACTAATCAGTTAACAGCGTGGATTTGATTGAGTAAGATACTTTTTACTCGACTGCAGGGGGACAATGATTTTGACCGATGTGTGGGTATTTTGAACATGGGGCCCTCTAGAGGTCATAATGTCATGAGCTAAAAAACTTATTTAGATCATAGACTACCTACCTATAGGATTGCATGAACAGACTAAAAATTTTGCTATAATGGCCTTGTGTTTTTGACAGAGCCTATCGGTTGATACATTATTTTAATTATAAATTTTGTATGACATAACTATTTATTTTGTTATAAATTGATTGAATTTTAATCCCGCTTGTACCTTACACTTATACCATACAAGTAAACAGCGTGGCGAGAGTGTGAAATCAAACATCACTAGGCTAACAAATTGAGAATCATGCGGACGCACATTACACCACACTGAATAAAGAGGGACTAGAACATTGTTCTGATTGTGTAAACAATATACATTATAATGAACCAAGAAGTCAGATATACTCAGTTGCGTTGTATGGATTGGACAAATGTTAGTTGTTCAGCGCCTCGTCTTACTGCCGTCTTTTAATTGCAGATTAACACAATACCATGTTAGTCCGCATCGTCACTTAACATCAGATAAGGTAGGGTAAGTGTCTGTTTCATCTTCATCATAATCAGTCGGTGTCAGTACATTGCTGGACGTAGGCCTCTTCCTAGATACGCCATCGAGCCCAATCTTCGGTTCTTCTTTTCTAGCCACTGCCCGCTGCTTTGCGTATGTCGTCGCTTTACCTGGTCACAGGACGCTTTTCTGCTTGCAATAATATAAATAATAATAATAATCGATAATTATCAACAAGTTTGTTACTTCAAGCGCTTAGGTCGTGTTGGAGTTCACGAAATAAGGAGGTACTGATCGTGTACTTTATCGTGTGATATGTAAATCTCTTTATAACTTTCCGGTAAAATTTGGAGTGATACAATATTCATAATAAGAACTCTTCCGACAGGCTTATCTGCAGTATCCGCTGTGTTCAAATATGACAATTAGAGATGACAGGTTTAGTATGAAATAAATATTATTTAATACGATATTAAATCTTTTAAAGAGATTTATTCAAATAATACTATCGAAATTTTTATTTAATGTTATTATATTATGATCCTTTCAATATATTATTAGTCAAAATGCAAACCGGCTTTTAATTATTATATATTATTTGCAATTATTCCACTTGTGAGAAGTAATGCATTCTAAAAATAATACCTACTTACCATATTATATAACAACAAACTTTATTTTTATATATCACAATTGAAAACCAATTTAAGAGTCAACTAGTAGTCTGTCTCTTCTAAAAAACCATAAATAAATCAAAGGTTCAACAAAAGACGACATTGTAGTGAGTTCGACAACCTTAAACAAATATTAAATGCACGTTAACGAGTTTGTTAAAATAAATATAATAAGGCCCAACAATAGATTAGTTAGCTAACACATAAAAATATAAGTTTAGTTGGAAGACAGACAGACAGCAGAAAAAGTTCTAGAGCTAAAACTATCATAAAGAAGGCAGACATATTCGTGCCGAACACCCGAGTGAACGCAAGTTCAGTAATACTAAATGTTTGAGTAATACGCTTCCGGTCACTCGGGTGTTCGGCACGAATCTGTATGCCTTTTTATGATAGTCTGAGGTCTAGAGTTCTTGTTCACATTGTATGATGCATATATTTTTATTTACGGGTTCCACATGAAATTTTACTTGAACAAATGTGTAGTTTACATAGAAAAAAATTTCAACTTAATACTAAATGAAATAAAATCGACTTCAAAAGCCGCGCTATTCAATTTCAGTACTAAGTTTAAGGTGTTTATCTGCATATCTCTGAAGATACTAATTAGATCTCGGAACTAAACGGGAAACATGCTCTCTTAAAAGAAAAAATAAATAAATAAGTTAATACATGACGTACCTTTGAGGTAACAAACATAAAAAACAATTGAATCGAGAACCTCCTCTCTTTTGGAAGTCGGTTAAAAATAATTTCAAATTATTAAAACATTCACTCTAATTCAAGGCTAAGTATATAGTACGAAATCGATCGGTCAGGTCCAAAATAAACGCTTTCAATTTTACCTTCCTACATAATAATACAGTAATAGCTATTTGCCAGCCGGAAATTACAATACCTATGTAATTATCTCACATTATTGACACCTACAGACGTGAAATTTGTTATTATATTATCTCTTGTAACAAAGAATAATGTTTTAGAAAAATGATAGTGCTAATAAATTGAGATCAACCGTGTGGTCAAACGGTCAAGATAATCTTTCTGAAAATTAGCATCCAAGCTTTTATTTTTTAATTTTTATCTTAGCATTTGACCACTATCTTGCCTGGTGGTAAGCGATGATGTGGTCGAAGATGGTGAACACGCTAGGCCTAGTAAGAATAATCTCAAGGGCTGTGTGCTGCCGGAACACCGTAAGGTTACGTTGGCAGATTTTTAGGGTTCCTTACCCAAAGGGTAAAACGGGACCCTATTACTAAGACTCCGCTGTCTGTCTGTCTGTCCGTCTGTCACCAGGCTATAGCTCATTAACCGTGATAGTTAGAGAGTTGAAATTTTCACAGATGGAGTATCTCTGTTGCTCTGTCGGCAACTAACAAAATGAAGTTAAAAATTAAAGGGGGTCCCCATACAAAACGCGTGTTTTGAAACGCCATCTATCTAATTAGTTTCGGCAAAATGACATGGATGGCGCTAGTAATCGAGCCCCGTCTTTCTAGATCGCGACCAAACCAAATATTCTTGGTAATATCAATTAATCAAATATATGAAGTTGAAACTCTGTTATGTTTCGTATTGTACGGAACCCTCCCTAAGTGTTCCATAAGAGACGCGATGCTGACTCACACTTGGCCAGTTTTATTTATCTAATGGTGGTATTACTTTCATCTGTAATGTATGTGTAGTTTATATTGAATAACTAAATAATTGTTTTTCTGATTTTTTTTTAATATCTTATGGGCTAGCATTTGACCACTATCTCACCTGTTGGTAAGTGATGAGGCGGTCGAAGATGATGAGCACGCTAGGCCTAGAATGGGAACTGGCTCTCAAGGATAGCTGCCGGAACACATTAGATGTTTGGTGACAGATTTTCTAACATGAGGGTGGTAGCTGGCCAGGCGGACACTAGACTTTATATTTCTTTCACAATGTTAACGTGGAGAATAGAAAAGAAAATTGATTACATTTGGTTTATAAACACGTTCCAAATAACCACTGTTGTCACACGTCGCACCATTAGTTTTGAATTGCAAGCTTAGGGCACAGATTATATAATAGTTACTACGTAACTTAAGGATCTTTTCGAAACATATTGTCTTTGAAGGCTCCTTTTAGATCTTTTTGAGTAAAACTTAAAATTATTGTGTTTACAAATGCTCAATACAGGTACGGCAACCGGTGCGATCTGCGGGTACGATCAGATAGTGCAGTAGTATTTGCACTGACTGGTTCCACCAAACGCGATCTACGGTGATCAGAAAATAATTGAAAACTAGATCTAGCCCGCGCCTGCAGATCGCAAATCGCAGCGGTGTGGCCTTACCTTTAGGAATACTATTTGTAAAACTGGAAACTTTTTTTTTTAGGAAATAACAATAACTATTTTTATACAATTAATCTAAGTACACAGGTTCTAATAGATATATTATATAGCTGTAAACAGCAGCACTACCTAAATACAATCTGACAATCAAATTATCATCAAAGTGGCTAGTCATTTCGTCGTATTGTGCTAGGAGCATTGTGAATTGGTAGCCTTTTTTGTAGTCTGTACTTTGTTAGTCACAGTGGAAATGCACAGTCATTGTGATAAAGGCATTTTGATAGGATTATTGATTGTTTTACAAATTCTAATGTGATGTTACTTGCAGTAATTACTTGTAGATTAATTCGATCAGATGCAGAATCATAATAATATTAAATGAAGAACATGAAAACATTAAATGAGTTATAGTCAAACTGTCAAAAGTAACTACATATATATATATATATTCTTAGAGACCAGAAGTGAAAAAGGCTAAAAGAAATAAACACTATCACAATACCCACAGAACACCAACATAATAACAATAAACACTATCACAATACCCACAGCTATATAATGCCACAGAACCTGAACATAATAACAATTACATAATGTGTCTAAGCTAACAACATAACCGCTACGTCCGAACCGTACGACGGCCACACGAAGACTGAAGACTGATACCCGCTCGCTGTCCGCTTTTATACTATCGAGCCCAGTCGCAGCGTGAGGGTATTTGAAAATCTTCTAACACGGCCTCTCCTGACAGCGGGACGTCCTCGACCGCTTCGTTAGCCACCTGGTTCCCAGCACCAGCACCTGCATCCATTTGCTCAACTTAGCATGGCATCACGCGCGTAACCGCGCAGTGGCACGATCAGCAACTGCAAGTCAAGTTCAGTGCAGATCTCAGCACCATGCGCGTCCTCGGGCAGTGGCGCAACCGACGACAGCGTCGCGCTGCCCAGCGTGGAGCTCAGCATGAAGCTCGGCATGCGAGTACCAGCGTGCAACGAGCACGCACAGCATGGCGCGTACTCGCGCAGTGGCGCGACTCTCATGTTGAGAAGAGCGCGCACCAGCACATCTCGGACGGCACGCAGTCGCGCTGCAGGGAGCGCGCACCAGCACGTCTCGGACGGCACGCAGTCGCGCTGTGGGGAGCGCACACCAGCACGCCTCGGAGGGCGCGCAGTCGCACTGCGGGGAGCGCGCACCAGCACGCCTCGGACGGCGCGCAGTCGCGCTGCGGGGAGCGCGCACCAGCACGCCTCGGACGGCACGCAGTCGCGCTGTGGGGAGCGCACACCAGCACGCCTCGGAGGGCGCGCAGTCGCACTGCGGCGAGCGCGCACCAGCACGCCTCGGACGGCGCGCAGTCGCACTGCGGGGAGCGCGCACCAGCACGCCTCGGACGGCGCGCAGTCGCGCTGCGGGGAGCGCACACCAGCACGCCTCGGAGGGCGCGCAGTCGCACTGCGGGGAGCGCGCACCAGCACGCCTCGGACGGCGCGCAGTCGCACTGCGGGGAGCGCGCACCAGCACGCCTCGGACGGCGCGCAGTCGCACTGCGGGGAGCACGCACCAGCACGCCTCGGACGGCACGCAGTCGCGCTGCGGGGAGCACGCACCAGCACGCCTCGGACGGCGCGCAGTCGCGCTGCGGGGAGCGCGCACCACCATGGCGCGCACTCGCGCAGTAGCACAACTGCCGACAGCATCGCGCTTCAGCGCGCCGCTCTGCGTGGAGCTCAGCATGAAGCACTGCACGCAAGCACCAGCACGCACAGCATAGCGCGCGATCGCCAACATATGCCGCGATGTTTGGAGGTCTGCAAACACCAGAAAGTCGGAGTACGAGTACCACAATATCGTGGTACCAGTACCAAAATGTCGAGGCACGAGTACCAAAATGTCGAGGCACGAGTACCAAAATGTCGGGGTACAAAATAACTAATCAAAATAAACACTCAATAGTCACCATACAACATACAAAATAAACGAACAAGTTAGTAAAAAAAAGTAACAAGTTGCCACAATGTCGGTGCACAGAATAGCCGCAATGTTGGGGCTATTAAAATGGTTCACCAGTGTTGAACAACGCTTCGTAAGTAATAGAAATAAAATCAAACTAAAATAACAGTTTGCATCATAAGTAGTAACTTGCTTACTGTTTCTATCACCTCACCTTAAGCTTGCCGCTGTAAGTCTTATATTTCCCCAGATTCAAGTTTCCTACGTTCGGCCCAACCTGACCATCGAAACAACGCCATCAGTTTACTGCCAGAACTAAACTACTTGTGTCACGAAGTACTCACAACAATACCGCAAAAACTAACAATATCACAAGATTTCGAAGTAACTTCATTTTTTTTTTTTTTTACCTAACTTCGTACACCAAACCCTGTACGTTGTCATCTAGCATGTAGGTATAGACTAGGTCCGTTCGTCACGATAAAATAATTGTACGGAACACTTACTCACTTTACTTACTTTTGGAACTTACGTACGTAGTTACGTACCTAGTACGTTACAGACACACGCGGATGAATGAAATCGCCTTACAATTATTGTAATTTGTGTCTAATAAATGTTACTCAAAACTTTTTTTAAGTATTTCAACTCATTATTACTACTACTACTGCACGGTCTAAACTGGGATCATACCATAATAACTGTCTACGTATTGACAAATAACACTAATAGAATTTAGATAACAGCCCATGTACAGCGCTCGTTTGTCGGCATGACGATAGTCTCCCTATAGCAAATACTGTGGCGCTTAAAACTTATGAACATCACTGCACTGCGTCTGTCAACTTTTTAATTTGACTGACTTAATGCGTTCGCGAGCACCGCGTGAATAACTAAGGGGTTAAGAGTGAGACGGATAGTTCAATATAACCCTCAAACATTAACTACTCAATGCTACGGCAATAAATTCAAAACTATGGTCGAGTAAACACTGAAACTAGTGCAGTTACTTAATATTCGGCTTCATTTTGTATCTTATGTAAGAAGTAGATATAAGAACATAAAATAAATTAATATTGACCTTATTGTGCTTTTTATTTTTCGTAATACGAAAACATCTAACTCAAACAAAACCTTTTTGTTATACCCGCAATTTCACGGTAAGAACAAGCTTACATGGTAGATATGTCGGACTAACCAGGAAGGACACTAATAAGTTAGATCTGACAAACATGAATGGTCTTGATTTTAATCAGTTTCCCTGACGTCGGTTAGCACTCTCGACTTAACTAAATTCCATTACGCTACTGATCAACCCGCATTGGTTAGATTTGAAAACGATTCTTAATCGCACTAAACACGGCAAACAAACCTATCACTGCAAAGTAATAACAATGTCGCCTTGTGGGTGTAACAGCAAATACAAACGTTAACACGACCTATTGTAGGTTGTCGCACAATGATTTGACTACGCTTTTGCATTCCTAAGTAGACAATTACTCGTATCTAAATCTCTTGGGCTTGCCCAATTATTTAACACAGTCAACCTCTTCGCATAGTCGAGTAACGAAACAAAAGTAACATTGCAATCATACCTGTATCCACACCAACCATACTCAAATAATCCTGTCCGCCGCGTTTACATGCCGACGAGCATTATCAGCTATGTTGCACGGTAGTATCACAAAACAGCAACTACAGAGAAATTCAAATAGTTATAAGCAACGGTATTTACAGGTGGCGTTTCGTATTCGGACGCGGTGGTTAACACTACCAGATAAGAACCCTGGCAAACTACCCTTTATTGCAATAAATAAATCGACGAAATTACTTTTCCGAAGTATTTTTTATCTTTAAGAAATATCACATACCCTGAATACCCAGACAAACGTCTAATTTACACTTTAACTGACAAATCCAATATTCACGAAAAACCAGATCTCAGTATCACTTCGATTCAAAATCATTGTTGCACCTTAATTTATTCAAACGGGTTACTTTGAATAGATCAAGGCAAATGTCAGAGACGGCTTATAAGCGTAAAGTGCACGTGGACCTATCCCACTTCTGATCTTAGAGACCAGAAGTGAAAAAGGCTAAAAGAAATAAACACTATCACAATACCCACAGCTATATAATACCACAGAACACCAACATAATAACAATAAACACTATCACAATACCCACAGCTATATAATGCCACAGAACCTGAACATAATAACAATTACATAATGTGTCTAAGCTAACAACATAACCGTTACGTCCGAACCGTACGACGGCCACACGAAGACTGAAGACTGATACCCGCTCGCTGTCCGCTTTTATACTATCGAGCCCAGTCGCAGCGTGAGGGTATTTGAAAATCTTCTAACAATATATATATAACTTAAAAATAATCACCTAATTAGATAGTACAAAAAATATTTGATACCTAAGCTGTAGATAAAATACAGAATCAAGGTCACTAATATCTGCCGGTAACGTTCCCAAAAAGCTAGCGACGTTGCCTCGTTGTATAATAGCTAGGCTTATATGTTAGCCGAGGTAAGCGTCAGCTCTTTGGTCACGGGTGATGTCAATTAGGCGTCTGGACTTAACTTAACCAAGGTTTGAAATATTAGCTACATTTTTGTAAAGCTTAGCTATATTTCCAACCGACTTTAAACTGATACTTTATATGACTTTATAATTCACCTGTATTTTATTTAGGTACTGTATTTTTACTTAAGGACTCCGTCATTTGTAAACCGATTTGCAATGTTTTTTTTATGTTCAGAAAGTAATCTTCACGTTTGGTCACATTGCAATTTCATCGAGATCTTATAAATATCTCCAGATGTGTGGAGATGAAGACCACCATTAATACAAATATTGCATCATCAGATATCTTCATAATAGACCACTTGCTACCAGCCTACCAGGCGTGATAGTGGTCAAACGTTAGCCTATCAGAACAAGATAAAAGAAACTGGCCAAGTGCAAGTCATACTCGCACTCGTAGGGTTCCGTACCACACTACAGTATTTTATAAGATCGAGCAAAAAATACCACTATCATTTTTCGCCAGCAAAAAATAATAATTATTCATCATTTTATATCTTATATCGCCATCTAACGTCTAACAAAGGTATTAGGGATCGACATTTCAATATAACGCCATCTATGGGACGTTTACCTAACTAAGCGTCCATAGATGGCGTGAAATGCCGAAAAATCACGTTTCTTGTATGACCCTCTATTATTTTTAACTTTATTCTGTTTTTAGTATTTGTTGTTAAAGCGGCAACAGAAATACATCATCTGTGAAAATTTCAATTGTCTAACTATCACGGTTCATGAGATACAGCCTGGTGACAGACGGACAAACAGACAGACAGACAGACAGACGGACAGCGAAGTCTTAGTGATAGGATCCCGTTTTACCCTTTGGGTACGGAACCCTAAAAAAGTTAAAAAATATACAAATTATTATAACGAAAAATATGCAACTATATAAAGGTTGCAATTAGTATATCTTGTACTCTTCACTGAAGTATAGAACAATCCTTATCTCACAAACTTATCTGATTTATAACCTTTCTGCCTCGCACATAATTAGACAGAGAAGCATTCGCTACTCTTAAAGTTTTGACAGGCCTCCGTCTCAAGACCTACCTGTAGATCAAGATTGAACTCATTTGCTAAAATGTGTACGTCTTTAAGTGATGAATTACCGCCGTATTCACAAACGACGTTAAAAGATATCACAGTGCAAACAGCTAGTGTCACTCAAACCAATACTTTATTAACATTACTTGTCCAATCCAATCCAATCAAATCCAAAATCCGTTCGTCAATCTCTTTATTAATTCCGCCGTTAATATACCTACTGAAAGTAGTGATATTACAATATTAGACGCAAAGCTTTGTAATTACTTGCGAAAGGGAAAAGGGAAAATGTGGTTAGAATCACAGTCTCCTAAACTTCGCATATTCCATTGTTGAGAACCGTATTGTCACTTACCATGGAATGGGATCGTGAAATTTGCTTGTCTGTATTATGGACATAATACTTACATTCAAAATTTGAAACCACGCCCGACTGGTCTATGTATAATCTGTTTATAGACCTTTCCAATGAGTCCAAACTCGACATCTCTAGATTTCCATATTCAGTAGATTCCAGGAGATGTCCCAGCATCAAGGTCAATGCTTCCATATCCTTATAAAATCTTTAAAGTAAGAAGATACCGAATTCCGAATTGAGCAGGCCTATAAAATTGATTTCGTAGCGCTATCAACAAGAAAATAGCTCACAGTCTTAAAAAGGATCAATTGATTTTCATTACTCAAAGCTAAGAAAACTCTCGATGAAGACACTTATCAAACAAAAAAAAACTAAATCAAAATCGGATCATCCGTTTGGGCGCTACAATGCCACAGACAGACAGACACATATACACAGATACCAGACACACACGTCAAACTTATAGCACCCCATATTTTTGCGTCGGGGGTAACAAATAGAAAGTTTGGTGCACCTGCCTAATACCATAGAAAAGTTAGTAATACTACGTACTTACAAATACTAATCGTATTATGTAACGATGTTCGGACACCGATTTACTCTTCGCACTAGTGTCGCCAGGGTTTCCCATTTCCGGTAGATATCCCGCGATATTTAGGGGTCTGGTGATGCATCCCCATTTGCCCCTGATCAGGAAGCCTAACGCCTTAATTTTTCTCTAACCACTATATTTGTAATGAATAAGACGATTTGAGAATTGGCTCCTTTTTGGAAGTCGATTAAAACACAATTTTTTTAGTCGATGGAGCTGTCCTGATTCGAAAACCAATGTCCCGTTTATTTTAAACCTTTCGTCCCGATATTTAGCACACTTGATTAGTAACACTACTAAGAACAGAATGAACAACATGCCCTTTCTCTTTTTTACTATACTCACAAAGTTTGGAAGTTGATGGCTAGCAATGCTGTAAGCAACGATAGATAGAAAATAGTTGGTGGTGGTGGTTGGTGGGAACAGAAGAGCTAATTAAATTATACCTTATTTACTTGACGTGATAAAACTCCTAGTTCAGCCGCAGGCAAAAATAAGCTGATAATAATACGTGCAATGATCACACAGGAAAGCCTTAAATTTCACATAAATATACTGTTACACAACATTGTAAATCTACGTCTCTACAACTTAGTACTATTAATTATTCTGTGGACTCCTGATACAATGCACTAAATTGCATTATCTCTTTAACTAAACCAGTAAGCCAAGTAATTTACTAAACACAAACAGTATTTTAGTAAATTAAAAAAACACAACTACGAAATCAGGTGTGAGCAACGAAGCTCTACTGGTATAAAAATAAACAACGGCCAACAGCACTCAACATCAATTCAGAATGCAGAGGTCAGGAACCATTGTCTGACCGCTTGTTGGTAAAAAATGTTGATAACCACTTGCCCAGTTTAAGTAGACACCGCTATAAAGGAGGCAGTAAGTGCATTCTGCACAGACTTTTATGAAGCATAAAACTCGTATGCTTTGTCGGGTGTCGTATGTTCGTTGATATTCAGAATAAAGAATCAAGAATCAAAGCATTTATTCAGTAGGTAGGCAGTATGAATATACGCACATATACACATCAAAATCATAAATCATAATCAATTATCAAATAAACATAGTAAAAGCAGAATTTAACGCTATGAATTAAAAAAACAAAGTAATGAACAATTCAGCTGTCATCCAATCGTTGACGTCCTATTAAAAAAATATTAAAGTAGGATTGCCAACTATACACGTTACTGTGTTTCAGTACTTCAGACAATTTTTATATAAAAAAATAGTATAAACAATTATATATTATGAAATAATATATTGGAGAATTGACCTATGAATTGTTATTATAATATAAACTAAAACTGGGCCTGTTGTTCTTCTGCTCAGCTAGCTATCAGCACTAACAATTTTATTATTTGCGCGGCAAAGTCGATGTGACATAACAAATATTTCAGAATGTATACAAGGCGCTTTGTAGTTGTTATAGTTAGGTGGAAGTGGAGTGACCTTGTCGGGTGGAAGAATAACTTAATGTTTAAGACGCTGGACTGGAAAGATTGTGGCATTAATATCAACGGAAAGTACATCTCTCACTTATGATTCGCAGATGACATCGTCATTATGGCAAAGACGCTGCAGGACCTACAAATAATGTTTAATAACCTAGCTGATTCTTGTCGTCGCATCGGTCTCCGGATGAATTTGGATAAAACCAAAGTCATGTACAACGAGCACGTTGTTCCGGAACCGATCGCCGTATTTGGAATCCCACTCGAAGTTGTCACTAAGTATGTTTACCTAGGGCAGACGCTCCAACTAGGCAAACACAACTTTGAGAAGGAAATTCAGAGAAGAATTCAGCTGGGCTGGGCAGCATTCGGAAAACTCCGTCGAGTCTTCTCGTCGAATATACCGCAGTGTCTAAAGACAAAAGTCTTTAACCAGTGCGTCCTACCTGTGATGACATACGGAGCCGAGACGTGGACTCACTATTCGACTGGTCCACCAACTTAAAGTCGCTCAGCGAGCAATGGAGAGAGCTATGCTCGGTGTTTCTCTGCGGGATCGAATCCGGAACGAAGTAATTCGCCAGAAAACTAAAGTAATCGACATAGCTCAACGGATTAGCAAACTGAAGTGGCAGTGGGCTGGTCATATCTGCCGTAGGACCGATAACCGTTGGGGTAGACTGGTTCTAGAGTGGAGACCGCGAATTAGTAAATGTAGCGCAGGACGCCCTGTGACCAGGTGGAGCGACGACATTCGCAAAGCGGTGGGCAGTGACTGGAAACAAAGAGCCGAAGATCGGGCTCAGTGGCGTGGCGGGAGAGGCCTATGTCCAGCTGTGGACTGATACCGGCTGATTATTATGATGATGATGATGAATATCGTAAAACATATAAGAAAGGCTTTTAAAATAAACCGATACATCCGATGTTGTATCAAGCAAAAAATAGGTTAAAGTAAAAAAATAAACAGGTCATAAAGAGTATTTAATAAAGAGTATTTATTTAATTCTAGAATTGTGCTAATGAGGGTGGAGTTGAGATAATGAGGGTGGGTCTTCAAATTGCGCTGGGTGATGTACTTAAAAGTCCTTACCTAAAAATATTGAATTTATTTTCGATCGTTACAAAAAAAATCAAAAGAAACATCTTATCACTTTTAATCTACTTTTTTGTTTTTGTGCACGTACAAAATGCCCATACTGTCTGAACATTATACTCTTGTCAAGGTGTTACATCAGATATTTATGTTAAATCCGCATAGAATGTAATTTGATTAATTGCTTGAGAATCCTAACTATTGTTGAGCTAAAGATGGAAGGTTAAACGAACATCTTTAGATTTATTTTAGTGGCAGCAGTCAGTTAGTAGATATATTTGGCTACGATGTGTCATCTAAAATTCCTAGTTAGTAGTCTTTAGACTTCATCATCATCAGCTCATACTAGTCCACGGCTGGATATCCGCCTCTCCAATAGCCACGCCACTGAGCTCGATTCTCAGTTATCATCTTCTCTTGCCAGCTAAATTGCAAATATCATCGCTCCACTTAGTCTGCGAACGTCCTATTCTACATTTGCAATTACGCGGTCTCCACTAGAGAATTCGTTTACCCCAGTGGTCATCGGTTCTTCGGCTAATTTCAGCCAGCCCATTGCAACTTTGGCTTCCAATTAGGTATGTTATATCGGTGACTGGTTCTCTGTCGGATCATCTCGTTACGAATTCGATCCTTCAGAGAAACTCAGAGCATATGATAGCTTTTTTCATAGCATGCTGAGCGACCTTAAATTTGTGGACCAGCCCAACCGTAAGCGTCCACGTTTTGGCTCCGTATGTCATGGCAAGTAGGACGCACTGATTGAAATCATTCGTCTAGTCTATAGACTCTGTTGGATTGGCATTGTGAAGACTCAACGTACTTTTCCATAATTATGCTGCCTAGTCCAGCTGTACTCTTCTATTAGCCTCTTTGTCTATAAAATTAGAGAAGATAACTTTACCGCCCGCTCAAAAGGCTTGAAGAGAAATGACCTATATTGCGCGCATTTATGGCAAACCTTTTTTAATAATTGGGATGAAAATATTTAATTTTATAGTCTCTGAATATCAATTGATAGACAATCTTTGAATATCAACTGGTAGACAATGCACAAAGGCGCATGTTATACTGGCTTAGTGAAATTTAAAGACCGATGTCAGAGGTTAAGCACTATCTTATGTTAATGCATACGGTGTAAATCAATTATGTGCCTGACCCGCAGAGGTCGCCGTTCGATTCCCGGCTTTTACTAGAGATTAGGTAATGGATTGTACTAGATTGTTTTGTTTCGTGTTGAGGCTATTGTTATAGAAATACGACTAAATTGACTAAATAGTGAGTATAAAAGTTAACATTATTTACATCATTATTAAAATTGTTAAAATTAAGATACATCTCGCGAAGAAAAATAAGTGTTATGATAAAAGTAAATAAGTGTGAAATATTGAATATGCTTATTTATTGATTTCTGAAAAAAGTGATATTATGCTCGATAAAATAGAACTCTCTGCACAAACATAGTAAGTTGGTACTACTAATTCCTAACTGCTATATTAATTTTGAACCGACCTAAAGTTATATGTCTCTACCTACACACATTTTGCGAATGAATATGACTTCTAAGCTACAGGTCGCCGGTTCGAATCCTAGTATGAGTGTTTGTCTACAGGTGGTAGATCGCAATTCAATATTACGATGTAATTTTGCATGTCGCTACTAGGTAATGTTAAGTGGGTGTTTAAAAGGCTAAAGCAATTTTGGGTAATTAGATAGTTTGTTTTTAAAAGTCTTCAACAATAGGTTAGGTGTTAGTTGTTAGCAATTTCATTGTAGAAGACGCAGTACGGTGACGACCACACCGCAGCATCCTACATACGCATCTCGGCGGCGATCAGATATCGCAGTATTGTATTTGTACCGACTGGTTCACACCAAACGCAATCTACGGAGATCAGAAAACGATTGAAAATCAGATCGCGAACGCGCACGCGGACGAAGGACACCGCGGTGTGGTCGTACCTTAAATAAAACTAGCTGTGCTCCGCGGCTTAAAGCGGCGGAAAGCGTAATCCACAATACTAGCTACCCCTGTACCCAAAATTTTAGCTAAATCGCCTAAAAATCATTTGCCTGTGAAGAAGTCCCAAACAAACTAACAAATACTAACTGACTTTTGCATTTATGGTGTTTGTTTAGCAAAATTTTACGGACGCGAGCAGAATGGTACCTGCGTGTGCTGCGTAATGCATTTATGTCATTGCTAGTATCATTACTTTTACATATCTGATAGGTTAGCGTTTGACCACTATCACACCTGGTTCATCTCAACGCTTACTGCGTTGATGTAATCGAAAATAGTGAACACACTAGGCCTGAGAATGATGTGACTCTAAAAGGTTGTGTGTACCTCATCACAGTTAGGTTATGACGGCAGAGTTCTGTGGCGGCAGAATTTTTCAAGGTGGTGGTAAGCTACTGTTAAGTAGCAAGTCAGGCGGAACCTATATAAGGACCTCCTGTCACCTGTGGGCGAATACTCATAAATGCACAAAGAAAAATCGATTGGTGCACGGCTATGACAACGGGTCCTCTCTCCTTTCAATCTTTTAAATAAGTATCTATTCGTAGAGTATAAAGGTAAGAACATAGTAAGCAAAAAGGTATAGATATTCGTATAAAATAGAAAGGAATGTGAAATGATGATAAAAAGAAAATTCCCAACATTATAATTCTAAAAGAGACGTGTAAGAGTCATCCCATTAGATTTTACGACTAAGCTTTACAGAAAACCTCACTCCACAGATTTATTTAATGGTAATGATATCAAATGACAGATTCAATAGTTGTATTAACAATTTTATTTTCTAAATTGTAATTTACTTTGTAAATATTTATGTATTTATTTTTTAGAATTAAGATAACTCTTTTTGTTACTATTATTTATTCTGTGTCATTTCGTAGAATGCAATGATGGTGGTTATTATGTCGTAAATTTTAAGAATATAAAAACGTTAAAAAATCTAATATTTGGAAATAAAATTGGAATGATTAATATCACATTGATGGATAAGTGAATTCTACTAATATTTTAGATAAAATAAATGCTCATGACTGTATGATTCACCATGTTGTGTGTATGTTTTTAAATAACACCAAAACGGCTGTGGATGAAATTAGGCACATATAGTTTAGAACCTGGAGTGGCACATGGGATATTGAATATTTTTACTACGCGAGCTTGTTAGCGGATCTAATTAGTCCATATAAGGACTAGCTAGCCCCGCGAATTATAATATATGTATTATATATAATTTTTTTTATAATGAAGGAGCAACAAACAAGCTAGCGGCCCTACCAGGGGCCTTATTCAGTATGACCATTTTAAAGTCTTACCGTGCCGTGTTACGTTATCTCCGCGTTATGGTATTCTCTATGCCAATTAAAACGCGGTAGGGTAAGGTTATGAGCGCGTTTTGAGCTGTCAAAATATCGTGACATATATGAGGACGTGTGACGCGCGCGTTTTGTATAATTTACCTATCGTGTGGCATACAGAATACAATTTTTCAATAACGTAACGTGGCGCGTTAAGAAACGCGTTATCTCATTGGTCATACTGAATAAAGCCCCTGACAGTAAATGTATAACCACACCGTGGGGTTCAGCGTCCGAGTGCGCGATCGCGATCTAATTTCAATCGTTCTCTGATCGCCGCAGATCGCGTTTGGCAAGATAATAAAATATATCGTTTGGTGTGAACCTGTCGGTACAAATACTACTGCGCTATCTGCCGCCTAAATTTCGCACGCAGGACGCGGTGTGTTCGTCTTTACCGCCACCTATTGACACTTGTAGTACCAGAGGCGATACAGGTGCTCACGTTGTTGATGAAGGACAAATAAAATCCTTTATCAACACTCTATTTCACCCCCCACACAAAAACCTAATTTTACGTGTGTATTTGAACACCTGGCGACAATAGTGTTAAACGGTGGCAATCTTAATAATAATTTATTCGCACAAAATAAGCATTACTAAGTACAATACGACTTAAATTAACGTATGAAGATTATTTAATTTAATAAAATTTCAAATTTCTTGGTCAAAAGCGACTGAAGTAGAGATCCTACTATATGGTAAACCAGTGTTTCGCACATCGCAGTTAATTGTGAAAGTAACATAAACAAAAGACGGCAAACATATGAACAATGAGGTGGTCTACACAATTGTTGGACCACCGTAACGATTGCTTAGCCGGTCGGACACACATGAAGTTGTTTGATTAGCGTCGACAGTTGTTGTGTTTACCCTATGGACAGGTTAGAGTCATATTCTTAAGATTGTGAAACAATGGACACGGCGAATAGTGTTAATTTTCATGAATATTATTATTGTTATAAACTTGCCAATTAATGTGCTGGAACTAATAAAGCTTTTAAAATTTCTGAAAACATAAACGTTAAATTAGTAAAGTAAGTAGTAAATTAGGATAGTTTTTAGATTCCCTTAAAGTAACTACTAAAAACTGGCCAAGTGCAAGTCGGACTCGCACTCTTAGGGTTCCGTAACACAGTAGAGTATTCTATAACTATGATATTTCGCAACCAAAAAAATTACTTTGTTTTTCTTTGTAAAGTTATATTTGCGGTCGCTATATCTCAAAAACTGTTTCAGAAAAAATGATTTTAGGAACCTCAATGTCATTTTTAAAGATCTATCCATAGACACCCCACACGTACAGGTTTGAACAAAAAAAAATTATTGTTTCAGTTCCATGTATGGGATGATGACCCCCTAAAGCTTTTATATTTTTTATTTTAGTATAAAAATCGGAAAGCGGTTTACAGAATACATCCACCTACTATGTTTCAATTCTGTAGTCCTAATAGTTTCGGAATAAAATGGCTGAGACATACGGACGGACAGACAGACAGACAGACAGACATGGCGAATCTATAAGGGTTCCGTTTTTTGCCATTTGGCTACGGAACCCTAAAAATGGGTGGGCAGTCACTTCTACCCACAGATATTTTGTTAGTGACAACTTTTAGGCAATATACAATTTTGATTGTTTTAATACGAATCCGAAGTACCTATATACCTATCCAAGTTATTCTAAAATAATGTTATATATTTTTGTTTAAAGTGGATATTATAGGCATATTCATTTAAAAACGAGGATTTAACGTGACTTTGCGATGTCGATATAGCGATCGAAAATTGTTTTACTTTCGGCCTTATTTGAAGGCATTCCTCAGGATTTCGATTGCGGGGCGCTCGCCGACGCGTCCAACCTCTCGCTAGATATTGACGTAATTTGCTTTTTTGATGCTGTGTTTCTGCTTTTCTACCTTATTGATAATGCCTTGTCCATATTTTTCTTAAAAGTCTGCATCAATGAATGCAAGTCACTTATGCTCATTTCGTTTCCTAAATTGAGACCGATTGCTAAGAACATATTACATGGTCAAGACAGCTTGCTTCATACATCGTTTAAAATTTTGGACAAAGTGCGTAAATAAGTAAATCTATTTTATCTTACATAAATACATATAAAATTTACAGACATAACGCGTTTATGCATTATAATTTTTTTTTATGCGAAAATGGGTATGGCTTACCACTATCTCACTTGATGTTAAGTGAAGATGCGGTCGATGATGTTGCGCGCTTACCCAAACGATACCTATTTACTCGCGACTTGAAGACCCGTATGTTGTATCTAACCGGAAACACAGACTCGAGCAGGGAATTTATAATATTAATTTAAATTTATAATTTATGTAACAGAAAACTAAGCTTGCAAAAATATGTCAACTTGAACCTAGGGCCAACATTATAGGGATTGAAAATCTAAAAATTAAGCTATATTACTGTTAGTTTAGTTGTCATAATCAACAAGAAGTAACCAAACAATCACGACTACGTACTTCGTTAAAGTGTTTGTCTATTATACAGAAAGAAACTGTAAATACAATGGAAAAAATAGAACTGAAGTGACTCAGAACAAAGATAAATGCAAAAGAAAGAAGATTTTTACTTTGTGGTGGAAAAAATGTAAATGTAAGTGAACTTTAACGCAATTTTAGATTTACCAAAAAATTACGATCGGTCTCTTCACGATGCCCATTGCAATTAACCTGTTCAATTGAATAGAACTACAGTATATTCAGTACTTACGGCACATTCAGTTTCACTCGACCTAGTATAATTATTAATCTCAACTCGTCTTCTCAGTGAGAAACAAATAGATCTTCCACCAATCGTGCTCGGTCAATCTTTCATCGATGATTGACAAGTGATGTTTCAATACAGGGATATTAATGATCAATCGATGGTAATGTTACAATGTATCCCGTTGAACGTTTTATCGTTAAGATGAGCTTGGTTAATTGTTGTAGTTTGGCAATACTTGTGGGTAGATGTAAGATGAGTTAAGCGTAATCGAGAAATTTAGTTTGTTTAACTATGTCAACATTTTCATCATATTTTTAGCTAGTAAGGTTTATGTACTTTTAAATCAAATTCCAAAAATAATGAGGTTCTAAATTCGTCTGTAGATTTTAATGGCAATATTTTTTTATTTGTAAAGCTACTTTTTATTTCAGGGTTAGTCATTGATTAATGATATCGAGATCTAATTAAGTGTCTTCAGATAAACTTGCCACCCACTAATAAATATACGGTAAGGCATGTGTAGTTGGTTCTTTACTTTTTTAACTAAAATATTTATAAATTTAAGTTCAACTGTACACTTTTTAGTCGATTAAGTAGAAAAAATAGACCGCTTCAACAGAATCCCATTCATGAAGACCAGCTCTTTAGACGCTATTAAACCCAAAGACATATAAAAAGGAATAAAATTCAAGAGTACTAAAATTCCTCAACAACAAAGCTCAGAGCAGAAGCCTAAAAAAGATAAACATGTGGACACTCGACACGCCTAGAAATCGAATAAGAGTAGAACTCTTGACCTTTGCAAAAGTAACTATTGGGTATTGTAGTACAACCTCAAGTGCTCTTGTGGATACTTGAAAAAGTGTGGAGGCACTTGACCTGATCACAGTATCTGGCACCAGACTAAACATTACCGACTATATTTGAGAAAATATAAATGATGTACGATAACCTTATGATAATAAAGAAATTGATTTGCATAAAACAGCTCAACAGACTTTACGGAGCCCCCATTTTGCTTTGGCCAGTCCCGAGAATTGTGAAAAAAATATGAAATGGTTTTATATTAAAAGATATAGATACTGTTTGCAATCATATTCCAGATAATTTCAAGAGTCAATAATAAAATAAGCATCCATACATATTTATAATACAAATGTCAGAAGCATATTCAAAACAAGGATACAAGGTAGGTTGTTTTATGAAGGTGTATAGGCTAATGATCTGTCAATATATTTCTCATTTGCATAGAGTTTGACAGATTTTTGACGTTTGTTATAGGTAAAGTAAGATAGTAAATATAATAAATATAATAATAAATACCCAGTTTGTGTCCTTGTGAGTTTCGGGATTATCATTCCAAAATTCACTTTTGACTGAGTCAACTTTCTGATTTCGGATTTGTGACTACAATAAATATTAGGGTATGTAAGTTAATGTAGTTGTACAGAATATACAAAAATAATTTTGAGGTTAAAAATTGGACGTCGAATTGTTTATAAGTACGAGATGTTTCAAGATCTTAGTACAAAATCAATACACATACATCATTACATTTACTCGCACACTCATATAAGTAATTTTTAATGAATGTTATTTCAGTTTCTGAACGCAATCAGACTTTTTGCGTTCCAAATGTTAATGTAATAATACGAACATCCCGGATCAGAGAATCTATTGAATTATGAAGAAAAAATGTATTGTGATTTATTATTATGCTGATTAACTGTTTTCTTGTGCTGGTCGGTAACTGTTGATTTAAAAATAATGACCTTAAGAAGGCTTTGCTTGTATTTAGATGTAGTGTATACTGTTTAATTTTATCTTTATTTTTTTCTAGCTTCATTTTACAATAATGTTAATTACTAAGGTAACTTTATTCGTTTTGTGAAAAAGTTTGTATTTTCCAAATATTATCTCCTGTTTAATGGTGGATATAGGAGAATATGGCAAGTTCATTTTATTATTTTCTTTTCTCAGTCTTATTGGCTTTCTCTTTCTTTTTTTCCAAGTCCAATCTTCGTTTCATATTATAACATGTCTATGAGTTACGTTTCACTGATCTTCGTATCATCTAGTGGGAGAGTATCCTATTCTTTATTTTTCTCACTGTTAAAACACCGGGATTACACCGTAGTATCGGCCATTTTATACTTTTATTGTAAACAAAACCAAAATGCACAACTAGTTTAACGTAAAATCAACTTTCAATAGACATAGTTTCTACCTAGCCACTAAAATAGTTACTGAACGACTCTTTGCTAATCACATCACCGATGGCACTCGAATCGATTGTCAAAACGAATAGATTACAATCTTCACTAATGCTAGACCAATAAATATTGTAATCATAACAATCAATTAAGAAGATTGCGATAGATTCGTGTACTACTCAAATTGTAGAGCTATTAATGGCGAAGATGGTTGAACTATCAACTTTACATAGAGTTGTAATGGAAATAATTTGTACAGTTTAAAGTCGCGCTTTCCTTGTTTTTAATACCAAACCGTTCGATTACTACCTATTTGTCCTATGACGGTAATACCAACTTTTGATTGTTTACATTATCCCCAGCCTGTTTGATCTCACTGCTATGTATAAGCCTCTCTTAAATGATGTCATTTGTTTCTTTCTTATGCTTTTATTAAAAATATGTCTTATACTTTTATAATAAATATTATTATGTAAGTAAAAAGTAAAGTTAATTCCAATATATTTTTTTTGTTTCACGGAATAAATGAATTGAATTGAATATTGTCCAGTATTGACTTCTGACTTCGATTAGATATTTTTTTGTATCTGGTAGGTTAGTGTTTGACCACTATCTCACCCGGTGGGAAGCGATGGTCAAAGATAGTGAACACGCTAGGCATAGAAAGGTCGAACTAATCAAGGGCTATGTGCTGTCGAAACACCGTAAGGTTATGGGAGCAAATTTTTCTCCTTGATGGTGGTAAACTACTTCTTGGTAGCAAGTCGGGCGGAATATCAATTTAATGTACTTACACCTATCATCTACTTATCATGCTGCTAGATGATTAACGCCAGATTAAGGTTGAGGTCAATTTTGTCTTGGCTATTTAGTGAAGTTATTATTCAATGAGCCTCGTACGTGTCATTGAAGCATATGGTCAAGTTACTTGCTAAGCTCTTTTTGAATCCTATTGTAAAATTTTCTTTTACAATCATTGTTTGTCGCCTAATTTTAAAATTCGGTTTGATACATTTAATGATCACACTATAAAATAATATGTATTAAATTACTGAACATTTGTCTATCCTTGATGTATGTTCTAAAATAAGTCATAAATGTTCTTCTAATTTCAGGTAATCGTTGACAGCGTAACATGGCACATCAGTCCATGTGCATTCAGTGACGTTACGGACAAGGTAAACATAAATTTTGAATACATTTGAAACTTTTATTTACGAGTAGTTTATTTACAGTGGGTCTTTAAAATTACTACAGGGAACTACACTAAATCTATTAAATAATCGAAATGGCGCTAAACAATTTCAAATTGAATAATTTCATTTCATTTCAATCCAGAAGACCTTAAGGTTTTTATAAGGTTACCTACAAATTAATTTTGGTTATGCTCTTAAAATATTTATTTGAAAAACTTGAGCACAATAATAAGTTACTAAGCCTGAAGCAATATCACACTTTTCTTTACTCATATGGCAATATGTAGTCATGATCATAATTTTTCCGCATTGTAAACTTATGAACTTACACGCATCAAACTTACCGAAATCTATATCTATACTAATATTATAAAGAGAGAACATTTGTATTTTTGTATTTTTGTATGTTTGTAATAATTTGGCTCAAAAACCGATTTTAAAAATTCTGTCACTAATATATAGAATGGACTTTCGAAATGAAAGGTAGGTTATATATATTCCCGTTTAAATCAAAGGTACATCCGTGGAGACCTAATTTGCAACCTAAGTCGATAAAAAAACGGTCGAAATAACTCAAACGCTGCTCAATTGAAAATAGATAGAAGAATATTTTCTATGGAAGAGTTGTACAACTTAATAAGACCTACAAAAAAGTCCACGACAGCATTTGTCTATCTCTTAAGGTTGACTCACAGTAACCATTTTAATCTTTGATTTTTTGTTAAAAAAAATATTACATAAATTCCAAGGCTAATTTCAAGTATATAGTATTAATCCTTATGCAAATAATTACGTTTATTAGCTTGGCCCCATATTATAAACTAAAATTGTCCTTTACAGTATATTATTCAAATGAAAACTCTAGAAGATATCACAGATTTCACATACACGCATCGCATAATTAATAAAATATTTGCAGTGAAACCACAGATTAGGTCATAGTTACTACGAAAATATTATTATAGGCTTAGCTTTTCTGCAGATCCCCACCGATCACAATCAATTTGAAGTCAATATAGTATAATAATATGATCTATTGTGTAAAATAATAATGATCTATATGTATAATAATATAATATTTAAACCCCGACCCGAGTGATCTATGTATTAATCTTTTCATTAAAAGCATTCCAATTACTCTAAACACGACATTTAAAATATGAGCTATAAGTTGGTGAGGATATGAGTATTCTGTAGAGTCAATGTTTCCATGGTCTTACAATATCGTTGAAGAAGAAGATTTTAGAATTGATCAGACCTATGAAAGTTGATTTCATAGCGCAATTAACTAGAAAGAAGCTCATAGTTTTATAACAATAGAACGAATTTTCACGAATCAAAGCTAAGAACACTCGATGAAGACATCTATCTCTCCGAATCTTGGCTCAAACCCTCTCTTCCATCTATATCTTTTAATCTTCCTGACTTTAACTTGATACGTAATGACCGGACTGGTGGTGGTGGTGGGGGTGTAGCTATCTACTTGCGCTCACACATTCCCTTCTCCGTTATAAGCACATCCGCTCAGCCACCTCCAGGAAATGCAGGCGAGCATCTCTTTATTGAGGTTCTCTTCTCTCATTCCAAAATTCTTCTCGGAGTCTATTATAGCTTCTCTTCCCGAAATAATTTCTTTTCCTCCTTTGAAAGTATTCTGGTAAATCTTCGACCCTCTTATAGTCACACCATAATTATGGGAGATTTCAACACCTGTCTTTTAAAGCGTGATCACCGCTCTCGTGCATTAGAGACCCTGGCTACGGCTACCAACATGCATATTCTTCCTCTGACCTCTACTCACCATTTTCCAAATACTTCTCCTTCTCTTCTCGATCTCATACTTGTATCCTCTTTACAGCATGTTGCTAGGCATGGCCAGTGTCCTGCTGACGAGTTTTCCTATCATGACTTAATTTTCCTGTCTTATAAGATCCGTCCACCGAAATCAAAGCCCACAATCATCATGCAACGCAATTTTAGTGGTATGAATCGCGAAGCCTTTTTACAAGATGCTGAAAACGTTGATTGGTCACCCGTGATGGACTCAGATTGCATCGATGACCAAATCGCAGTGTTTAACACACTCATCACCCAGCTGTATGACGTACATGCTCCTATTAGAGCAATTAAAATCAAACACACCCCTGCTCCATGGCTCACTGACGACATCAGGAACCTTAAAAATAAAAACTTTTTGCTAAAACGAAATACAAGAGTAAACCTAATGACGTCAATAAGGCTCGATACATTAAGCTCAGAAATCGCTGTAACCTAGCCTGTAGAGATGCTCAGCGACGACATATCTACGCTTCGGTACAGGATGAAGACCCGGCTAAGGTATGGAAGTTCCTCAGGTCGTTGGGAGTGGGTAAATCGCGCCAGGAAACTATTCCTAAGAATTTAAACATAGATTCTCTAAACCTACACTTTTCTACATCCTCTACCATGGATTTATCTGCTAAAGTCTCGACCTTAAATCAACTGTCGACTATTTCTGCCTTCGAGTACCCTTCATTCATCTTTCGTCAGTTTACTGTTTGCGAAATTAGAAAGAGCATGCTATCTATTACCTCTAAAGCTGTCGGCATCGATAGCATTAGTCGTAATATGCTGATCCCTATACTTGACTACATCCTCCCCGTCCTTTGTCACATTTTCAACTACTCCATTTCCAACGGTGTCTTTCCTTCCACCTGGAAGAAAGCACAAATTATCCCCTTACCAAAGAAGTCCAATCCCAAGTCTTACACTGAATATCGTCCCATTTCTATACTTCCTTATCTATCCAAAGTCCTTGAGCGACTGGTACATAATCAGATTAGCTTTTTCCTTTCCCGACATAATCTACTTAACTCTTTTCAGTCTGGTTTTCGCCCAGGGCACAGTACGGTTACTGCACTAGTTAAAATCACCGATGACATTCGTCTCGGGATGGATGACAGTCAGTTAACCGTGCTGTCACTCCTAGATTTCAGCAATGCCTTTAACACTGTTGATTTCGACATCCTCCTTGCTATTCTTCGCTCTAATAACTTGTCCGCAACAGAAATTGACTGGTTTCATAGCTACCTTTGCGGTCGCCAGCAACAAGTTCGTCTTGAAGATAATTTATCTTCGTGGTGCAACACATCTGCTGGTGTGCCGCAAGGTGGCGTCCTATCTCCTCTTCTATTTGCCATCTTTATAAATTCTATCTCTAATAATCTCTCCTCTTCCTACCATCTTTACGCCGATGATCTTCAGTTATACTGTCAAGCACCTCTGGACAAACTGCCTGATGCGATAACAACCACAAACAACGACCTGATCCAAATTTCCGAGTGGAGCAAGTCCTATGGCTTAAAAATTAATGCACTTAAGACGCAAGTGATCATAGTGGGCAGCTCCCGCTATATCAGCCGAATTGATTGGAAGAGTCTACCTAACGTTGTGTTTGAAGGTGTCAACTTACCATATAGCCAGACCGTAAAAAACCTGGGTATTACTATCGATCGTTGTCTATCATGGGGTCCCCAATTAATGGAAACCAGCCGCAAGATGTTTGCATCCGCAGGATCCCTGCGCAGATTGCGTAATTTCTTACCTATTACCACTAAGATTGCGCTTGCACAGTCTCTCCTTCTCCCTATCTTAGATTATGCTGACGTCTGTTACATCGACCTTACTCAAGAGCAGTTGGATAACTTGAGCGCCTTCAAAATTTTTGTATAAGGTTTATTTTTGGCCTACGAAAATATGACCACGTTTCCGAATTCCGCGCTAAGCTCGAGTGGCTACCTATTCGCCGTCGCCGGGATGCTCATATCCTTTCACTTCTTTATTCCATACTCTTCAATCCTTCTTCTCCCCACTATCTTCAAGAACGCTTTCAATATCTTTACTTGTCCCACCCACTTCGTCCTTCACTTAGGTCATCAGAGAACTTAAGATTAAAAATTCCTTCACATAATACTACTTTCTATGGAAACTCCTTTCATTTTAAAGCCGTTGTGCTATGGAATTCCTTACCTGTAGAAATTAGACGCTCTCAGACAATAGATACTTTTAAAAGCCGTGTCAAGGCCTACTACCTTTCTTCGTCATAACTACTTTTAAAACTATCTGTTTCCTTTGGTATTATTGTTTTAAATTTTGTAATATTTAAGTATTTATTAATTTATATGTATATATATATATATATATATATATATGTATGTATTTATTATAGTGTAGTTTGTTTACAATTTGTTATAATTTATTATTATTATACTTGGTAGTGATAGGTCTGTTATTTTATTCACACGTTTTATAAACCACCGCCTTCGTGATTGTAATCCTTTCCTTGCATGGTTGTCTGGAAGAGATCGCTTAAAGCGATAAGACCGCCCATTGACGCTATTAGATTTAAATTGTTTAGTTTTAATGTGTTTCTGTTTTTTATAAGTGGTCAATAAAGAGTTTATCTATCTATCTATCTATCAAACAAAAAAAAATACTATCAATAATAAAATCAAAATTGGTTCATCCGGCTGGGTGCTAAGATGCTACAGACAGACACACAGATACACACGTTAAACGTATAATACCCCTACTTTTTGCGTCGGGGAACGCCGGAAGGTTACGGTGGCAGATGTTCTCCTTGGTGGTAAGCTACTTTTCAACCGACTTCCAAAAAGAAGGAGGTTCTCAATTCGTCTGTAGGTATGTTTTTTTTTTCTTTTTTTTTTTGTGTGGATGTTACGCGATTACTTCGGCAATTGTGAACCGATTCGAATGATTATTTTTTTATACTGAAATTGACTCGCGGGGCATTGAAGTCGGTTGTTTTAGTTTTTAACTATCTTAATTATTGGTAGATTTAATGATCCCATTCTGTACATAAACCCATGATTCATGAATGCACATAAAACTTACATTGGTGGGTATATAGCTAGGATTAGAACCAACGACCGTCGGGCCAGAATCAGGGTAACTATCCTTCACGCCAAAGGGCCGTCCAATATCACTACGTAAGTATCAAAACAAATTCCATCACTGCGTCTGTCTGTCTGTTTGCAATAATCTCAATAGCTACTGAACGTATTATCATGCGGTTTTCACCAATAGCCAGAGTGTTTATGAGAAAGGTTTAGGTGCATAATTCGTTAAGGTTTTGTGTAAATTGGTTGAAATATGACGATGATTGTTAAATATGTTAATATTTTATATTCGATGCAACAAACTGATGCAAATTTTGTAGGCATATATGTTTTACCCGTGCGAAGCAGGGGCGGGCTGCTAGTTTTATATAAAAACGTAAAGTCAGCTTCGATATTTTTGGAATATTTCCAATTCCATCGAGAAATAAGTCTACGTATATCAAACAAAAAACAAGTTATCTAATAGGTTCGCAACTCTCGATTGTCTTGCGCTTGCGCAACTTGTTACGTCCACTTTCTTGATTGAGAGGTGTGGGCGATGGATGGGCTTTATTGACTAGCTCATGTTTGTGGCTCTGCTTACTTATTAGTATATTATTTACAACCGAGGTTTACCATACTTAGCATTATTTTTTTAATAATACTACTGGCTAGGCCCGGCCCGCCGTGTCGCCAGTGATATTTTGCTCCACCATCTTGTCTTTAACTATACGACTGCGCGGCGCAACGAAAGGTACACGTACGTGTACGTTCAAGGTACGGATACACCGCAGCGTTTTGCGTGCGCGATCTAGGTGGCGATTAGATAGCGCAGTAGTATTTGTATCGACTGGTTCAAACCAAACGCGATCAGAAAACAATTAAAATAGTACATTTTAATTGTTTTCTGTTTTAATTGTTTCTGAGATCGCGCTATCAGATCGCAGGACGCCGCTGTGTGGCGGTACCTTTAGTATGTAGGTATACCTATATCAATATATCACATAATAGTGGTAAAAAATTCTAAATACCTCCCTTTGCTACTGAAACACTTGATGACAATCGGTGAAACTCTGTCAATAACACATTCAGAAAAAAAAATGAAAAAAAATTATGCGAAGATTGCATTAGGGTTTTTTTTTAAATTCTTATAAGTCTCAACTAAACGAGTTGTATCTCATCTGCGAAACTGGCTATTGAGTAACGCAATAACATCAATTATAATTTAATATAATACTCGATCGAAATTACTCGATATTTGGCTCATTTCGATTATAGTATCGATTGCAGTAACATCCTACCTGTCTCATTAAATTTATTGCATTGCAATGTTTATATTTCTAATGTGGGAATATATTGCATTAAGTAGTGTTAATTACATATCTAACTGGTCATTTAAATCGATTACATATGTTATTTTAGAACACAGCATTTTTGTTGCGAAATTAAATTTACAGCATGTTGCAATAATAAAGTTAAAGCGCATTTTAGACTACACTATACTATTCTGCTATATATTACAGCATGATAAGCAAATTACAAGCAAACCGGCTCGTATATAGAAGGTACAGCTAAGTGTGAACGTGTCCTAAATAAATTTATGGTAAGCACTTTGATTATAAACTCGTCATGTCTATTATCGATGGGTAAGCGATATTGTTGTGCTATAAACTATAAGCTATTATATTATAGCGTAGTCTGAAATACGCTAAATTTAAGTAGATTGAAAGAGATGTATGCTCACCATTATGTCTAATCCTACTAATATTACCACAAATGCTAAAGGCTCCTAAAAAGTTAAAATTTTCTGATAGATATTGATAGTGCATCTGTGTTTGCGGGATGCAGGATCTCTTACATTGAGGAAATATTTACAAGAAAAAAATCTGTGCATAATGCTTCAGCGCCATTTAGATACGTATATGTATTAATTTATCTTTGAGTATGGATGGATGGGTGACTGGTTTTATGTGTATTACTCTTTTACACAAAAACGCCTGAACGGAACCTGATAAAATTTAGCATATAGATAGTTTATAACCTGGAATAACGCTCAAGACACACTTTTTCTCGCGGGCGAAGCCGCGGGTGCAAAGGAAGTAAATATTAAATACTGTTCATTACTCATCTGACCAATTTGGGTGATTATTTGCTATACCTACCTACCTACCACTTAGTTTTTACTTAGTTTTTATTTGTAATGTAAAGTAAAGCATCGGTTAGCGCAAAACTTTGAGATGTTCTTCCGAATGGTCGTACTCTATAGTGACTCGAATATCTACTAAATCCAGCTGTCATTCGAAATAATATTGAAACGTCAATAAGTACATTAATATACTAAAACAATTAATCTTAACCAAGATAACAATCCCCGTTTTAATTTATTCACAAGTTATAAAAGTACAATCGATCAGTTCGGCGCCTCTACGCGAGTACGATGATCGATTGGTTGTCGCCTCAGACTCGATTTGACGGGTACCGATAATTAATCGAATCGGCCCGGTGCCGGCACAATCGAGTGGCTTTATAATTGTTTTGTGGGCTGGCCTATTCCCATTATTGGTATGAATATTCATGTCTTCGGCAAAGAAGGTGTAGGTAAAGAATTGAAAATCAAACAAACTGAACGGGTTCACAGACCTATAATTAATATTATAAGGCTGTTTGAACTTTTTGACATCTTTTTCCACATGTGTTAAGCAACACTAAGGCTGAGTTGCACCATCTTACTTTAACCGTAACTATAACTACTAACCGGCGTTTTTATATGGATTTTTGACATTTGTTATAGTTAAAATAAGATGGTGCATCTCAGCCTAATTATTAATTACAATAATTATCACACTCATAACCAGTCCAATGCTAGGCTACTAACAATACGCTAACACTACGCTAACACTACGCTAACACTTCGCTAACACTACGCGAACACTACGCGAACACTTCGCTAACACTACGCCAACACTACGCTAACACTACGCTAACACTACGCCAACACTACGCCAACACTACGCTAAAACTATGCTAACACTACGCTAACATTACGCTAATTACTACATTTCCTGCCTGCTATACCGTATTTATACCTACAGTAAAGTCTTTGCTTTATCTAAAAAAAAAACTGGTCAAGTGCAAGACGGACTCGTACTCGTAGGGTTCCGTAACACAGTAGAGTATTTTTAACATCGATATAAAAAGGGAGATGCGGTACTCACTCTTATGCCACGTTAAACATAATGGGACTAAAAACAACTATATGAAACACACCCACACAACTGAATTTCTAATGCCGAGCATGCACATGCATGAAGAACAGAAGACAGCTTTGTTGCTAATTATTTAAATGGATCTGCGATAATTGCACATGTAATTCTGTACGTGCTACACAAACGCCAGTTCGATTGTGACAAAGGTGCAATTAGGTTCGCGAACCTAATTCATGCGGTCCATGCCTTAATAATTTAATAATTTAAATAATTTGCAGTAGACTAGCCAATATATTATATGTATTTAAATCAAGCGGCTGATGTGTTATTTTATTCATTTTTTATATTGTATAGCTGTGGTGTTAACATTTGGGCATATCCCTCCCTAGGGATGAAAGAAGGATGGAAAGTCACAATATGCCGCGGCCCCCAGTTCCCGGCCGCCCTGCTATTCCTGACCACGGCGGCGGTCACGGTAACGGCAGGGCAGGGGGTGCTAAGAATCTCCGGGCTACGGTAGGCCGCCAAAACAAACTGACCCTCGCAACATATAATGGACGCACGATTCGGCTGGATGATCATCTGGCGCCGCTGGAGGAGGAGCTGGGACATATAAGATGGCACATTCTGGGGTTATGTGAAGTCCGAAGACAGGGAGAGGACACCATAACTCTAGAATCGGGCCATCTTATGTATTACAGAGAAGGAGACCAGCCATCCCAAGGCGGCGTCGGGTTTCTGGTCAACAAGGTTCTCAGTGACAACGTCGTAGAAATCTCCAGTATGTCGACCAGGGTAGCGTACCTCATAATTAGGTTAACCAAGAGGTACAGCCTCAAGGTTATCCAGGTTTACGCACCGACCTCGGCACACTTGGACGAAGAGGTGGAGAGCATGTATGAAGACATCTCTAGAGCTTTACATACCACCTCTAAGGCTCACTACAACGTTGTCATGGGAGACTTTAACGCCAAAGTGGGAGTACAGACCTGCAGTGAATCGACAATAGGACCACACGGATTTGGCAGTAGGAATCACAGGGGGCAAATGCTTGTCAACTTTCTCGAGAAAGAGGGGCTTTTCTTGATGAACTCGTTCTTCAAGAAACAGCCCCAAAAAAGTGGACGTGGCAAAGCCCCGACGCTGTGACTAAAAATGAGATCGACTTCATCATTACGGACAAACGGCGCCTATTCAGAGACGTCTCAATGATCAGTAGGTTCAATACTGGAAGTGATCACCGACTTGTACGAGGCACTCTGGATATCGACTTCAAAGCCGAGAGATTCCGATTGATGAAGTCCACACTCCGACCGAACCTACTCCAAACTGTTGTTGGGTCTGAAACATTCCAATTAAAATTGGAAAATCGATTCGCTGCCTTGGAAACCACAGATGACGTAGACCAGAAACTCGTAGAAGTGGTGGAAATCCTCAGGGATGAAGGGACGAAGTTTTGCAAGAGCAAGCGTACGGGCAAAAAGTCCAAACTTTCGGCAGAAACACTTCGACTAATGGAAGAGAGACGAACAGACCCTTTGTCAGCTTTGTCAATTAATCAGGTGCGCAACAAAACCATTAAGAAGCTGGTACGACAAGACCTCCGATCCTCTAACACGCTCTTGATTAAAAAATCAATTGAGCAGAATCGGGGGTCGAAAGTGTTCGCCCAGCCTCTGGGTAGAAGCCACCTCACAAAGCTGACAGCGTCAACGGGGAACGTCGTCGCATCCAAGTCGGAGATTCTGTCAGAAGTTGAAGACTTCTACGGCCAGCTCTACGCATCGCATGCTTCAAGGCCCGTACCCGATACTGAGAATTGTAGAGCCACCTTGACCCGCCACTTCACAGAAGACCTGCCCGAAGTCAGCCGAGATGAGATCGTGATGGCCCTTAAACAGCTCAAAAATGGAAAGGCCCCAGGTGAAGACGGAATCACAACGGAGCTTCTAAAAGCTGGAGGAGCCCCAGCTGTAAGCCAGCTGCAACAGCTCTTCAATTCTGTTCTCTTCACTGGGAGAACTCCACAGGCATGGAACAGGAGCATGGTGGTTTTGTTTTTCAAAAAAGGAGACAAAACCCTCTTGAAAAACTACCGCCCGATTTCGCTTCTGAGCCATGTCTACAAACTGTTTTCAAGGGTCATCACAAACCGTCTTGCGCGAAGACTCGACGAGTTCCAACCTCCGGAACAGGCCGGATTTCGAAGCGGTTACAGCACCATGGACCACATCCACACAGTGCGGCAGATTGTACAGAAGACCGTAGATTACAATCGGCCCCTGTGCTTAGCGTTTGTGGACTATGAGAAGGCCTTCGACTCAATCGAAACCTGGTCTGTTCTGGAGTCCTTGCAGCGTTGCCAAGTCGACTGGCGATATATCGAAGTGATGAGATGTCTGTATAATGCCGCAACGATGAGTGTACAAGTACAGAACCAGCGTACTAATCATATCCACCTGCGTCGAAGAGTGAGACAGGGGGACGTCATATCCCCGAAACTGTTCACTAACGCCTTGGATAAATATACCAAATTAATTTTCTTGATGCATAGATAAATAGGGAGGAAGAGTTGGAGCGACGACATACGCAAAGCGGTGGGCAGTGACTGGAAAAGAAGAGCCAAAGATCGGGCTCAGTGGCTCATCTTGGGAGAGGCCTATGTCCAGCAGTGGACTGATACCGGCTGATTATGATGGTGTTAACATTTTGATTAAATTCACAAGTAATGCAACATATATATATATTTTATCCTAAAAACATAACCCAAGGAGGGTTATGTTTTTGCTTCGCCGTAGTTGGGTAAAAAGTGTAAGTAAACTTGTTTGATTAAATTAATCCTTGACTTGATCATGATTAGGTATAATAATTTGCTCAAAACATAACACTACTTGAATAACAAAATTGCTAAACAAAAAAGTTATAAAAGAACAAACATTAAACTATCAATAAATTAGTTGTCAACCTAACACATACAGTTACATTAAAATAACATATTACAGACACAGCACTTCCTGTGATTATCGAACTAGTTTAAGCAAAACCGTAAAATATCAACAAGTCAACTTTCTAAGCGTATAACCTCAACACCTGTGCTCAACCTACATTACTACATGACTTACAACAATAATGTAACATTAAATCGTATCGTTCTATGCTTCGAAACAGATGTAGTACGTAAATCAATTTTTCGCAACAATGGTAAACATTCTCAAACTGTACCACTTATCAGCCGCAGTTCAGGACACGCCACTGAGAACCTTATTTTTCAAATGATAAGAATCAAATTTCTATTTGCTGTTGCAGGTAGATATGACGTTGTTTCTCGTTGAAAATGTAACAATGTGCACTTGCGTCCACTCGCAAAGCTTGCGCCAGATCCGAAGTGTAAAGGAAACTGTTGAGCCGAGAGTAAATTATTTGATTTGTCGTTTGGTATTTCGAAATAGGGATAGGATAGCGATTAAACAATCGCAGGTAGATATTAATCGTGGAAAGACAGGTGTAATGGTCATGTATTGTCAAATGTACGACTGTGTTACAATAGGAATGTTAAATTACATTATAATATATTACTTACAATACGCATGTAAATTTAAATAAGCCCTATTTTGTGTGACATCAAGAATAAAGGTTTATATTTTACAGTACAACCTAACTCTGTGCCGTAATACTTATAAGAAGGTAATTGCTTTCATATCGAAGCTAAGGTTTTTCATAAGAAATGCATTTTTTTTTTTATTCAAAGTAATTTATTTTCTAATAATTAAGATAGTTCAAAAACTAAAACAACCGACTTCAATGCCCCGCGAGTCAATTTCAGTAGCATGTTTGAGACGTTTACCGTCATATCTTTGGAAATACTAATTAGATCTCGATAAAATTACAATGGGACCACTTCGAAAACATACCCTATCGGTTAAAAAAATAATCATTCAAATTGGATCAAAATTGATGGAGTAATCATGTAACATACATTTAAACAAAACATGAATTGAGATTGAGAACCTCCTGTTTTTTGGAAGTCGGTTGAAAATAAGCGATTTAACCTCCTGTTCACATCTGTCGTGTGTCGGATCAGATCCGATTTTTTATCGGGTTGTCAAAACTTACGCTAAAGTCCGGCCGACAAGTGTGAATAGCTTCATATAAAATATTCTGAATGTTCACTGAAATGTTCACTGAAACATCCGATTAAAAATCGGATCCGACATTCGACACATGTGAACAGGCGGTAATAAGTTCGTTCATTACATTTTTCATTCACAGGGAACGCGGGGTGCACTTTTCCATACAAATGTATTCCCCCGTTTCCTCTAATAGAAATATGACCCTTCAAAATCTTAAAGTGGACATTAGAAGGCCTTATTTCTTTTTTCAATTGGTTGGTCAAAAAAAGCAAATGATAGGAGTGTAGCTACAGCAGACCTTGATTTTTTGGAGAAACAAATTTTGCTCTAGAAGCATTTTCCAGGGAGGAAACAGGGGAATACATTTGTATGGAAAAGTGCACCCCGCGTTTCCTCCTAATATTTTCCTTCAATTAGATATGAGCGACTGCAGAAATACTTTATATGATATGGTGACAATAAGTAAGGTACATATTTACATTATTATGTCTAAAAAAGTGTTTACTGTCGTAGTTTACTTTACGTAGTTTACTGTCCAAATGGTTTTTGTACCAACATTGGAAGTTGCCTATTCATAATTTTATTGACACAAGTATCTAGTGACCACTTAAATCCATTCGACAAATCTTTCCGAAGTAACACTACCGGTTCCCACGTCTATGTATATTAACCTTGTTTTTTAACATCAGTTACAAATCTAAACGAATTTATTCTATAAAAATATGCATAATGTAGCTGTTGTCTGTGCATACACTGAAAACGTTTTATATATTTAAATATCAATAAGTAAGTTATATTTGTTTTAATGAATTATTTTTACTGAATAATTTTTTTAGTGTTTGTTAGAAAAACATTTAAATGAAATTCTATGAATTTTTAACACCGATAATAAAAATTAATATGATATTTTTTTAAATTTTGTTAGGGCAAGATTCACCGGTTCATGATAAAGTGACAGATCACGCCAAAAAAAACAGGCAAAAATGTGTCAGATTAGTTCCTGTCAGGGCTATCAGGAACTGGTAAACTGGCCCTTAGTGACTTATCATCAACTCACAGGGCGATGTGGTCGCTCAGCGACAAAACCCCAAATAAATTAAAAAAAACTCACATATAAAGTATTTACAGATCTTTGCTAACCGTGATAAAGTTTGAAAATTATACAATAATGTAAAATATCTAAAGTTTTCTTCAATAACTAGCTATGTAATTACTACTTAATTTTTTTAGTTTTTTTTTTGTATCCTAATATAATTAATGTAATCATCATCAGCCCAGCTAGCCACTGCTGGACATAGGCCTCTCCAATCGCACGTCACGGAGAACGATGCTCGGCTATTATCATCCATTTGTTTCCATTATCAATGTAACAACAATAAAAATACACTTACGTATTTGACAATCCAAGCTATGGGCAATTAACTAAATATACATAAAAACAATTAGTATATGTAGAATTAAATAGAGATTATGCAAATCTGTGCTGATTTCTATTAGACTGTCAAGTCAAAGTGGTTAGACTGGGCGCGGTGGTTCGTTCTAGTTACTACGTCAATTGTAATAGTTTACTGCTTTCTGTTGATTATTGTTAGCTAATATGTCATTTATTTAAGCTGTCGTTTTAGAGGAGGTAAAATAATGAAATCTGAGACACAATTATGTTTTATTTTAATATCTTACAGGTTGATTATGTGGTTTTCCATGTTTTGCAAATTTGGTATAAACTTTTTAACCCCCGACGCAAAAAGAAGGGTTGTTATAAGTTTGACGTGTGTATCTGTCTGTGGTATCGTAGCGCCCAAAAGGATGAACCGATTTTGATTTCGTTTCTTTGTTTGATAGGTGTTTTCATCGAGAGTGTTCTTAGCTTTGTTTCATGAAAATCCATTCAGCCGTTTAAATAATATCAGCTCTTACGTGGTTGAAGAGATTTCTATAGCAACTTTCGTAGCCCTTTGACCGCGGACGTCAAAAAATCAAAATGGCGCTTCTGCGCACTACTTACCCGTTATTCTGCTGCCGTCTGTTTAGCGTAGTTTACATTAGTCAAGTAAGCGACCATTAACATATACAAATCGCTCGGGGGTGGTTTTAAAATTTTAATGTCAGTATTATTACTATAAAATGTGCTTGTCGTGATACTAGAACGTGTCTATTTTCTAATTTTTTTTACTCGTGTTCAAGTTATCCCTTACGACTTATCCTAAAACGGCCAGCACACATGCGTGTGGCAGCCTTGACACAAACTTACATGTAATCATGATTTATTCATTTATCATTAGTTTTGCTATCATTACAATCATGACCGTTCACTTTCATGACTCCTTTGTTGACTGTGGTTGCAGTACTGATTTTGCTTTTGTTGATAATGGTTACTTGGGCTGGGTCCTAGTTATTAGAAAATAGTTTTTAAACGACGCAAGACATTCAATCGTATATTGATACTGATGGTTAAAGCTTACCGTACCTTCAAAATGTATTTAGATAATACGAATAAACTGGCAAGGCGGACTCGCACTAGTAGGGTTCCGTACCACACTACAGTATTTTATAAGATCGAACAAAAATACCACTATCATTTTTCGCCGGCAAAAAATAATAATTACCAAACATTTTATTTATTATAAAGCCATCTAACGTCTAACAAAGGAGTTAGGGATCGACATTTCAACATAACGCCATCTATGGGACGTTTACCTAACTAAGCGTTCATAGATGGAGTGAAATGCCGAAAAATCACGTTTCTTGTATGGGGACCCTCTATTATTTTTAACTTTATTCTGTTTTTAGTATTTGTTGTTATAGCGGCAACAGAAATACATCATCTGTGAAAATTTCAACTGTCTAACTATAACGGTTCATGAGATACAGCCTGGTGACAGACAGACAGACAGACAGACAGACAGACAGACAGACAGACAGACAGACAGACAGACAGCGGTGTCTTAGTAATAGGGTCCCGTCTTACCCTTTGGGTACGGGACCCTAAAAATGGTTAATACACGTATAGTATCCACGTAGAGTAACCACGCATGAACTTTGAGAAACTCGTTAGATGCTTTTATTCTCAGAAGTCCTAATAATATTATTAAGAAGGTTTAGGGCTAGTTTCACCGATTCCAGATAGCCCTATTAGAAATTTATCTGACAGATTTTTGAAACTTTATCCGGAACCGGTGAATAGTATTATTAAGTCTGTGGCTACTAATCAAATCTTACAAGTTAATTCGAACCACTCCTTAGTATTATTTTGTTTCAACCTATATTTTTTAACGACTTCCACAAAGGAGGAGGTTCTCAATCGTCTGTATGTTTTTTAATGTGTGTTTACCGATTATTCCACCAATTGAGAACCGATTTGAATGATTATCGGACGGACTATCAGTTCCATTTGGATCATGATATGTACTGTGATCGGTATGCGTTTCTCTATGTTGTGTTTCACTATTTCACTTTTTTTATTTTTTTTATATAAAAATTGTCTGAAGTACTGAAACACGCAGTTACATGTATGGTTGGTTTTAACCTACTTTAATTTTTTTTAAATATTCTGACGTAAACCATTGGATGACAGTTGAATAGTTCATTATTTTTTTTTTCTAATTCAAAGCGTTATATTCTGCTTTTGCTATGTTTACTTGATAATTGGTTATGATTTATTTTATGATTTATGATTTTGACGTGTAAAAACAGGACAAAAAGGAGGAGAAGGAGTTATCAATTCGTCGGTTTAAAAAAAAAAAAAAATGGGACTACCTGGGATGTGTATATTTTCAAACAAAATTAAATGGGACTACCTGTGATGTGTATATTTTCAAACAAAATTAAATGGGACTACCTGGGATGTGTATATTTTCAAACAAAATTAAATGGGACTACTTGGGATGTGTATATTTTCAAACAAAATAAGAATTTTCCTCATCAGTCCAGGCATCTTTGAGTAATCATATATATCTTTGAGTAATAATATAATAATAATTCTGACGAATTGAAAACCTCCTCCTTTTCTTGAAGTCGGTTAAAATAAAGCACCACACTGGATTACAATGGAGGATTAGAGAGAGAAAGAGAGAGAGAGAGGGAGAGGGATGGAGAGAGATAGATATAGAGAGAGAGAAAATAGAGAAAGAGATAGTGAGGGAGCGGGATGGAGAGAATGAGAGGGTGGGACAGTGGGAAAGAGATAGGGAGAAAACTCCAGTCGGATGTCGGACACACACCTTTTTATCTCTTATCTTCATTAAAAAAAAAATAATAATAATCATAGTATCAACAGGTTTCCCTGTCCACGGCTGATAAAAAGGTCGACAAAGGATATTGTATGGAGAGTGCTATTGTTGTTTGTTTTTAGCGAACCACGGCGCAACGCAGTGACAAGTTGTTGACTTAGAGTTTCGATAGAAAGTTGCTCTACTTTATATCATCTACTTTTTAGGGCTCAGTGGTGGCAGTGGGGGAATGAAAAGCATGAACGCCAGAGGTATTAGGTACAAATCCCCGCTAAGCACTAATGTATTTTACTATTAAAAAAATATATATAAGCATTTCACAGCGGCCCTTCGGTGATCCCCAACTCTCGGCATGGCCACAGGTCACAGGTCGACACTGTCAAGCTAGACAATAATAACATTTATGGTAAATACAAAATATCATCGCCAATTTAAAACCTTTAGGTACCTAGTACAAGACTGGAAAGTAGAACTGTACAAGCAATTTTTAAAGAGCTCTGGTTTCAAAACTAAAACAAACTTTTCCACATTCATTCACGATTTCTATCTCATTAAGTTTCAAAGTGAACCATAATAGAATTATATTACGGCCCTTTTAAATTGCTGCATTTCTTAACTTGTACTGAGCAATCAGACCATTGAATGCGAGATTTAATGCTAAATGCCTGATTAGATCCAACCAGCTTCCAGATCTAGCAAATCATGTTTGAATAAACACGAACACCAATTGACAGCACCGTATGCCCGATTGCCCTCGTAACAGAATCCGCATGTCGAATAATGAAAGTGCACTACACAATGCTTATAATTATCCGCTGGTTTTCGACTTTTCATTTCATCTTAGAGTGATCAGAAAATGACAGTCAGTATGGAGGAAAGTTACATTCTACACTTGAATCTATTTAAAATACAATGTAAATTACCATGTCTCTAATAAATTTGATACGTGTCAGCACATGCAATTTTTTTTAATTTAAATCTTCGATTCGAGCATTCAGTAAATTAGTAGCAATGCTTTAGAAACCGATGTTTGTTGTGACAATTTTTTGCCAGCGTCTGTGTTTTCCTGTAACTACAACCCGGGACTCATCAATTCGCGAGTGAATTATAACTAATAAGTGAAGTATAAAATAATAGTTACCTTCTAAGTAAGCGTCCTACATTGTCGATCGCATCGTCTCTTAACATCAGGTGAGATAGCTTGCCTACCTAATAAAAAATAACTGGCCAAGTGAGTGTCGGGCCACACGCAGTGTAGGGTTCCGTAGTAGCCCGTTATTCAATCCAAGTCTTTACCGGTTATAAACAAACAACTAGGTACTTCGTCTTTGTCACTTTAAAGGATTTATTCTAAGGATTTTAGAGGGGAGGACACCCTACTGGAACGAAAAAATGTGCACTTTAAAGTTTAATATATCGTAAATGGAGCATTCAATCGAAAAATTATATTAGCAACCCTTAAGTCATTTTAAAAGACTTATTCAACAATACCCCACACGATGGGGTAGACGATGAAAAAAAATCATCCCCACTTCTCATGTAGAGGAGCTACCCTAAAACAAAATATTTTACAAAATTTTATTTCACCACTTTGTCGGCGTAATTTATATACATACCCCCTACAAAATTGCAGCTTTCTAGTATTAACGGTCTCATTGCAAAACCTCGGACGGACAGACAGACAGACAGACAGACGGACATGACGAAACTATAAGGGTTCCTTGTCAGGACTACGGAACCCTAAAAAACATTAAAATAAAATGCAGCTGTCTAGCTGCGTTTCCTTTGTTTAGACGTTAAAATAACTTAGCAAGAAGCGAACAACTTTGGTAATCAGGTATATTTTTAGTTTCAATGCAGTAAATCAGTAATTAATTCATACATCGCTTACAAAATATCAATAAGGCTAGGATATAGGGCGTATTTATGTGGATTTACTACTAAGAATTGGCGTTTAAGTGTATGTTGCGTTTTCATTGTTAAACTTACGGTATCTATTAGTGTTGTCTGTGTACATACCGTATCGAACTATTGGTATTATTTATTCTGTGCTATTGGCATGGAACTAGTTCTAGACCAGGAGCATTGTGTAGATCTTGTGATAACCGCAACTAGTTGTTTATGACTCTTTATTGAGATTAAGAATTGCTGGTATTTAATTATGGGTGTATTGTAATATTAATATCTTAGATTTTTTTACGAGTTACAGTTTTGGTAAGAGATGATGATTTTAGGACGCTAGGCCTAGAATGGGAAATGGCTCTCTGGGTAAGCTGCTAAAACACATTAGTTTGGCGACAAATCTTCAAACTTGAGGGTGGTAGCTAACCAGGCGGATACTAGACAGTGTCCACCCACCACCACCCACCACCACCCACCATTCTGGGGATTTCTTAACGGTGGAAACCATTAGTGCACGGCGGAAATTTGAACCCGCTAACCTTTTCCATCAATGCCGACCATTCTTCCACTATGCCACTGGGCACTCAACTTGTTTTTTCATCAGAAAATTATTAAATAAATAAACTCATATTCTTTTTCTTATATCTTGTAGGCTAGCGTTTGACCACTATCTCACCTACTGGTAAGTGATGATGTCGTCGAGGATGGTTAGCACGCTAGGCCTAGAATGGGAACTGTCTCTCAAGGATAGCTGCCGGAACACATTAGATGTTTGGTGACAGAATTTCTAACTTGAGGGTGGTAGCTGGCCAGGCAGACACTATAATATAGTGTCCTACTACCATGCAAATTCATTTGACAAGATTAAAAATTTATGTGTGAGGCTGAACGCGTCGGCGAGCTCCCCGCACTCAAGATCCTGAAGAAGGCCTCCGGTTGAGGCCGAAACATATGTCGATCGCTATATCGACATCGCGTAAGTCATGTTAAATTCCCGTTTTTACATCTATAACTATAAACATTGAGATTATTAACGGTTTTCTTTGGTTAAGGAGTCCAGTACCATGGCAGTACATTATATTACTATTTGGATTAAGGTTTGTAAAGATTGGCCCAATGAGAACTAGACCATTTTGATTTCGTACTCAATGTAGTGGCCTATATATATATGCCTATATGTAGTGGCAAATATAGTGGCCTATTGCAAATGTCACGAAAATCTTTTTTGTGACATCAAGCAGCGCACTAACAAGCGTTGCAAAATGTCAATCGCTGTCAATTATCTGTCGATGCTTAGGCAAGGCAACTTAATGTAAAAAGTTGGAATCTTTTCATGTTGTATTAATTTTGTTTTATAGCATCACGTAATGGCATGCATGTTTTGTATATTGTGAAGTGTAATACTTTATCTACACTCATATCGTAAAGTTTTGAATATGAATTCAATTATTTGAGATCGTTTATAAAACGAAATAAAACTGGCCAAGTGCGAGTCAGACTTTTGTCCCGCAGACGGAGGGTCCCGAACGCCATCTAACGAATATCTAACAAACTTCTAACACCAACTAAGTGAACGTTAACACAAAGGTGTTAGTAATTAATATTATTAAATATCTGGTTGACAGAGCTTTGCTCAGTATTTTTTGCCACTATTATTGCCACTTAAACACAAAAATATGACTCTTCCCGACATCTATTGGCGAATAATTATACTATTTTTTTTATTGAGAGCAACTAACTGCTTAAACGACACAATAACACTAAAGCTACTTTTATTCGTCAATAGATGTCGGGGAGAGTCATATTTTAATTTGATTATCGATAAAGTTGATTGCTGAAAACACGAATGACACGATATGATGATATGATGCTAGATCGTAAAAAACACGTTTTTAGTTTTAAACCCTTTAATTTTTAACTTTGTTCTGTTTTTACATTTACTAATTTATATATATTTATACATTTATTAATTTGTTCGTTCACAGAATGAGAAGTTTGTTTCTGTCCAAATTTTGGCCAGAAAAAAATGCGTTTCCAGAATATTCCCCACAGTTTTAATTTCCCCAATAGTTCCCCAAAAACTTTATTTTTCCTCAATATGGGGAAAACAACCTCAATCTGGAGACACTGTAGTACACTTTGTATCAACCAAGGAGTACGGGCTAGGGCGCATGCGCGGTTGTCCAATAATTACGGGGCCATTGTTGTGTTGGTTAATCTAAGTTTTTGGTTACTTTGGATTTTGATTTGAATAGGTAAACTACCTATAATGCAATAGGTAATTTACCTATTCAATTGTAGATAAAGAAGTGTATGAAACTGCACATAACTAGGTATTAAAACACTGGCATCGTGTAAATATTTCTATTACACGTTTGAATAACATACAAGTGTTTCCCACAGATGGTAGCAGCATATTATATCGATGTTCTGCCTGACTTGCAACCAAAAAGAAGCTTATTACCACCATCAACGTTAAAATCTGCAGCCATATGCTTACATTGTTCCGACAGCAGACAGCCCTTGCGAGCCAGAGTCTTCTAGGCCTAGTGTGTTTACCATCTTCGAGTACATCGTCGCTTACCACCACGCGAGATAGTGGTCACTAGTATATAAAATATTTAAAAAAAATCTAAGTAGTAAGTGGTAGATAGATAGATAACTCTTTATTGTTACACCTTCTTAAAACTAACTTTCATAGTAAACTTAAGAATAATGTGTTACAATGGGCGGTCTTATCGCTAATAGCGATCTCTTCCAGACAACCTTAGGATGGAGAGGATAGAACATGTGACTAATGACGGGTGTATCTCGCAACTCTAAACACTAATCACTTACATATATACCTATAAATAAACTTAACATCTTATATGGATGCTAGTGGCTCAAATATTAAGCGTAAATTAATCTTATGCAGCTAGAACAGTATAATACTAAATAATAACCTTGAAAAAGAATAAATAAATAAATATAACAGGGGGACTCCAGTTACAACGACAGATAAAATTGCTTTAAATGATCCTTAAATATGTTAATGGATGGAGAAGCTCTAATGTCCTCAGGTAGAGAGTTCCACAGGCGAATAGCCTGTACTGTGAAGGATTTATCAAAAAACACAGCACTGTGAGGTGGAAAACTGAACCGGTATAGTTTTCTGATGACCTAAGAGAAAGAGTATTTGCGCTATGAAGGAAGTTGAAACGTTCTTTAAGATATCGTGGAGTACATAGATTAAAAAGAATATTGTAAAGAAGGTAGTACAGCAAGCAGATTAGCATAATGCCTACCACTACAATATATTTCTGTTACAGTATCTATTGTAATGAATGTATGTTTCCTGTTATTTTAGCTTAAGTATCGCCTCTCAATCTATCAGCTCCATAAAAATTGCTCTACATGCAATAGCAAAAAATATTATGTAAAGCAACATCCGTTCCGTATCACAACTATGGAGAACAATAGCAACTTTAGTGGGCAACGACACAAGATTGCATTTTGAAATATTCACAAACTCATTCCGCGCCCGTCTGTCTGCCCATAACCATATTACAAACTTATAAAATACATCCGGATTACAGAAAAAAGAACCTTATGGTGTTTAGAAATAAGAGCCATAGCGGCATGTTTTACAGTTATGTTTCTAAAATGTCGTCAAAGACCATAGTAAACAACCAGTGAGATAGTATGTTAATTGCATGCGGGAATGTCACAAAATTATAGTTGCTGTAAATAAAAATAGCATTGATTTTAAGTAGAAAATAGATTTGGGTTATATTTTGTTTGTGAAGGTATTTACTAAAAGCTTTTTTTTTAAGATGGGATCTTTTGTAAAAAGGGGATCATTGTCTTTAACAAAACACAATCGCCAATCGTCGTTATAAACAAAGCACATACATCGACATCAGCATCAACATTTACTACATTTGATAAAATACTATCAACATGTACATCAACTTTACTTCTGTTCTGTTCTATGTTTCTATTCTTGTACAAGATAACCCAAATCAATTTTCTACTTAAAATCAATGCAATTTTTACCCAACTGCGAGAGAAGGAGGGTTATGTTTTTCGAATGTATGTATGTATGAATGTATGTGTCTTTGGCACGCCCTAGAGCCTAAACGGCTTGTGGTATTTTTTATGTGAGTGGTTTCAATAGGTTCGCCTTAGTCGTGAGAGTGACACTGGGTAAATCAAAATAAAAATAAAACAAAATTAAGGTATTTTGGCAATAAAAAGTAATCTCAAAATAACGAGATGAACATTGCGGTTCGACTATTCGGAAAGAACAACAAGTCACGCGTTGAAGTCACGGTCTTTTGTATCGAAACTTACAAATTATTAGCAATAGCTTAATTTTTATCACGCAGTCGGGTTTTTTGTACCTAAAACAATTCACTTGTTACTCACTGAAATTCTTCTGCAGCAGTACATTAACTAGAAACAATAAGCCTTTATCACAGAAAAGATAAATAGCCTTTATGACTATTGTTATTAGGTTCAGGTTATATGTTTATGGTTATCAGAATGTTTGTTTACGATTTTAAAAATGTATTTATGCATAGAATGTGACCCTAAGGGCCGTGACCCGTGAGAAATTGATTTTGAACCGTTCTAAAGATAAGTAATAATTTGTCAAATCATTTCTTATAAAAAAATATGAGTTTGAACTTCTAGTTGATAAATATAATGTTAAGCATTTGGGATCAAATGTCACTCGTTTTATTAACTGAGTTTCGGTTTTACCAACTATGAACATACCAAACCACTGTTTTTTTTTAAGAGAGCCCTTGCCTAGACAAGGCTACGCTTCCGATTAAAAATACACTTTTTAGCAGCATAGATAGTTTAGTGAAACTTTAAGATTCACCTTAAGATAATCAACCCCTTTTGTAACTTCCTTTGTTAGCGAATGCTTTTTTTAATACCGTACAGACGTCGTGACCACTATCTCAACTGATGTTAAGTGACGATGCGGTCTAAGGTGGAAGCGTGCTTGTCTGGAAGTGGAAAATGAGAGTGAGTCGAGGAGCAGTACAACTGACCTGAGTCCAATATACATTGTGCAACTATCCTACACTGCCGTATTTATTAAAAATAAGCTTTCTGTAAAATTAAATTCCGCCGTGCACTGGATTTTTGTACTGCCAATTTAAGTACTCCAGCCCTCTGGTGAAGGAAAAACATCGGTAAAAAACCCCGGGCATAGTGATAGGATAGGACACTGTCTAGTGTTCATTAGGTCAATTCCACCCTCAATCTGGAAACTCTGTCACCAAATATCTAATGCGTTTGAGCAGCTATCCTTGAGAGTCAGTTCCCGTTCTAGGCCTAGCGTGTTACCATCCTCAACCGCATCATCACTTTCCAACAGGTAAGATAGTGGTCAAATGCTAGCTTATCATAACAGTATAAATCGAAGTCGCTCCAGCTGTCTGTACGCTTAGATTTTTTAAACTATGCAACGGATTTTAATACGGTTTTCATCAATAGATAGTGATTCAATACGAAGGTTTAAACGCGAGCAAAGCTGCCGGGTGCAGCTAGTACGATATAAAAAAAATTTTAGCTTTATGTGTCATATAATTTATCAATCTACATTATTGTAAATGAACGAACCTATAACTTGTTCTCAATACCCGCTAACTTTAAATAACGTAAGCTGCAAATGACCCTTCCAAAAACTTCACATAAAATCTCTTAAATTCTAATCAATACGTAGGAACGTAAGTTTAACATTTTATTATTTCATTTTACTACCTGCATTCTGTCAAAGTTACAATTATTACAATACCGTTACTACTTATTATTAAACAGAGAGTATCGTATCAATAAATATTTTCGCGTCTATTTTAATCACGGTAACAATTTATTACCTTCTCGTTGTGTAAACGGTAAAAATTATAATAATTCATCTGTCAGAGACTTTTATTACAACTGTGTATGGATATATAGCTGTATAAGTAGTAATAAATAGTAATGTGATACCGCATTTACACATTCCCGTCAATGTTCGACGAGGGAGCGCGAACACGAACATGGTAGTTGCTCATCATTCGTCGCTCCTTTTTAATAATCATAACTAGGCTGATGATGAACTCTTTATGTATTTCATCATAATTGTATCATCATCATAATTTTTTTTTATTCAGACATCCATACAGTCCAACGATAGAGAATTCATAAGCTAGCGTTTGACCACAATCTCACTGACATAGTATTATTAGGTGATGGTGTGGTTCAGAATCGCAGCACCCTAGGACTTGAATGGGAACTGGCCCTCAATTTAGTTTTTTTTTTGTCCGTCACAGAATATTTCATCGTTTTAGACTTTTCAGATCTTGCTTTACAAAGAACATCACTCTGCTTTCATCTAATAATAAATTGTATGTGCGCATTTACAGTTGCTCTCAGGCAAAGGAAAACATCGTGATGTAACCTCCGGCTGAGTAAGGCAGATATATTGGTGTTGGACAAGGTGTATAATATACACATATATACATAGCATATGATGGCAGGCATTGTTAGTTCACGCTGTCCTCGTTGTTACTCGTAGCAACGGCACAACGTAAACTTTTTTTCTGTTTATCTATTTAAGGGGACATATTAAGGGGAAAATCAGGAATAAGCCGTCTATCTAGCCAGTGATCGTCCATTAATTGGTGAATACTCAAAAGCGATAATTATGTTCAGACAGATATAAAGGTTACAGATTATTCGACGAACAATAAATACACGTGATATCTCATGATATAAACATTATACAACCCCCCCTTGCTTGTGATATTTCGTGCGTTTTTTCCAAACCTCTCCCCCCTCCTTTGCCGGTAAAATAGTGGCCTCTACTTAATTTATATGCATATTACATTATATGCATATTATATTACGTATATTATGTAAGGTACAGTACCTTACATAAAATACTTATGTAAAGGACCTAATCTGAGGGGTTGTAAGGGTTCTACGTATTAAGCCTTCACCTTCGCTTCTTGTTGGCTAATAATAATCCACGTGAAGGTGTAGGTAAATCAGTTATCATAAATGATAAAACAAATGACAGTAATAATTCCGGTTAACATTGGAAATAAAATGGCGGAACTATAAATATAACATAGACAACAGCTTAGAAAACTAGTTGATTTACAACTCGAAATCGTACCTAATAAATTGATGACAGTAGAAGTAGATGCTTTATTATCAAGCTAGTAAAACATAAATTTGTTTGTAAATATAATGTAGTATATTTTACGTATAGAAAGTCAAGTAAGTTTGTAATTGGGCTCTAATTTTGATCAGGCAAAATACGGAAATTTAACTTTCGTCGATGTTTTCCTTGTGTCTCTCCCGTAACTTTCAAATTTCACACTATAATATTGAATTATAAGACCACTCCTTAAATTGCGAGTAACCAGGCATGTTATAGACATGTCGCCAATCGGTTCTTTGAGTTTCGGCAGGATGTTCGATGCTAGACAGATTGAAAGATGGGTTACAGTTGCACTTTATGGATTGGACAAATTTCATGTCACTGCCATTTTCCATTTCCAGTTGAGCAGATCTCCATACTAGACCGTATCGTCATTTTACATCAGGTGAGATAGTGGTCAAGTGCACGTTGGTCCGAAACGGATAAAAGTATGTTATCTATTATTATTTTATTTATTCAGTAAATTAAAATACATCAATAAAAATATATTCTCACGATTCGAGTACCAGCCTGCTTAGTTTGCGAAGTTAAAAGTGAAAACTCTGTCTTATACAAAAGAACAGAGCAGACAGCCTTTAAAAAGAATGATGAGGTCATAAGTTCACATGCCTACAGAAATAATCTTTAATAAGCCTTCAACAGATTCGCTACGTCTATTTTTTATGAACATAGGTATCCTAAAATTAATTGCGAGGAGCCAAATACAAGCTGTCTAAAAGTCATGTTGCTAGAAAAAAATATGAGTTAGAAATAGAAGGAACATCTATCACAAAATCACGGTAGCGACACAGATTAGGTTTATAGTTGCTGCACTTGCTACGTAAGTAGCGGTGTAGAATACGCATTGCAAATACCTATACTGTTTTTTTATTATTTATTAATATATTTTTTTATTAATAAATAATGCGTGATAGAGAAAAATGATGAGAGTGAATTTTTACGATGCGCGCGCACACCGACACCTAAATTTAACATCGTGAAGTTAGTTCTAGGTGGTACGATGCGCGCGCACACCGTCACCTAAATTCTACACCGTGAAGTTAGTTCTAGGTTGCATGACTATGTTCAAGTTATACATGTTATATTTAACGTCATATTTTTACGTTAATAAAACCTTTTTTATTTAAATAAAATCTTTTTGATTAATTTTAATAGTTATCGTTAATCACTACTGCATTTTAGTTATTTTTTTTCCATACGCCACAGACGTATAACTTCTAACGCGTGTACATAAGTACACACACTCTTTTTTAATATTATTTATCTTAGTTTACAAAACTAAATGAACCAACTTCAAATGCCGCGCTAGTCATTTTCAGTACCAAGTTTAAGGTGTTTACCGTCATATCTCTGGAGATACTCGTTTTGAGGGCCTGGTGGCAAAATCGGAAGAACGGTCGGCTTTGATGCCGTGGTACCGAGTTCAAACCCCGCCGTGCACCAATGGATTTATCTATCGAAAAATTTATGTGCGCTTCTCACAATGGCCCTCCGGTGAAGGAAAACATCGTTAAGAAACCAACAACCCCCGCATGGTGGTAGGACACTATCTAGTGTCCGCCAAACATCTAATGTGTTCCGGCAGCGATCCTTGAGAGCCAGTTCCCATTCTAGGCCTAGCGTGCTTACCATCTTCGACCGCATCATCACTTACCATCAGGTGAGATAGTGGTCAAATGCTATAAGCCTATAAGATATTAAAAAAAAAGATCTCTATGAACTTTAAATGGGACTACCTGGAAAGTATACACTTTCAACCAAAAAAATAATTTGCCGAATCGGTTAAGGCGTCTTCAAGTAATCGGTGAACATCAGGTGTGAACATACACAAAAAAATGGAAACAACGCCTAGAAAAACATCATTACTGTATTTAAAATGCAAGGAACGTCCTTAACGATGCATTTACATCCATATTGGATTTCTTACAGTTAAACACACTATATGTCTTGCCATACATAACCATTATCCCATACAAATTGTATGACCCTTTCAACTAAACAGAAAATTGTTTAATTAAAGGCCCCCTCTGGCTTATATTTACTATACATTTGTTTTAAAATGTTGTAAGCGACTAATATAACACGAGCTGTGATTATCTTAACGGAACAACAGATTATGGAGAATTCAGTTCGTCTCATTGGTTACCCTAAGGTTCTAATTATGATGGTTTTTATGAAATGTTTATCAAAACCGTATGTTTTTTGTAATTTGTCGAGTTTCTCACATGAAGTGTAGTGTCAACGGGTGGTGATAGTAAAAACAAATATTTAAATATGTTAATACGTTTATGTTGTGTATATAAAGTCAGATAATAATAGTCGTTTAATCGGTTTAAATCGTTTGAGACGCTATTAGAACGTTTTAATTGATTTTTTTCTCTCTTAATTATCCGAGTTTCTAAATTATGGATGTTCGTTCTTTTTTTATAGTGTAAATGTATTATTTGTGTATCTCTATTGAGTTTTTACATTAGCGATTTACAGTTAAATTGGCAATTTGTGTAAAATTAAAGAATTAATTAGTTAATTAAAAACATTTATTTATGTTTTTATAATTTTATATCCGATAGCCAAATAGAATATAATATAATATAATAATGTATATTCAATTTTATTTTATTAATTTTTAAATTCATCTGAATGCCGCTCTCATTATTATAGAAGCCATAAAAGGGTTTAAAAACATATAAAAGGGTGACACACATAAAAGGGTGTTAGAAATAAGCTTTAATTAATTTACCGAATAGTCAATGTGTAAGAAACCTAATAAATATAATGTATGTATAATATGATATACATATCATAAGTATGAGAATATGTATGATTATAACCATTAATTCTATTTTGATTTTTCATTATCATCCTCAGATGATAATGAAAAATCAAAATAGAATTAATGGTCATCATCATCATCATTAAACTCTCTGTTCACTGCTGGACATAGATAGGCCTCACCGATGGTCCGCCACTGAGATTTTATTTTTTATTAAATTTCTATGGTATATTGACTATTAATTTTCATTTAATGAATCATTGTGATTTTTTTTTATTTCAAAGGCCCTTTGCCAGGCTATAAATAAAGAAAATGGCGATAATAATTATTGTAAAGTGCTGCATGCTGGATTGAGGCAAAATGTGCTAAACATTTAGTTAAAATTTAGTCATCATTGTGTACCACATCTTACGTGATTAAACATTATTATTTGAACTATTATTTTAATTTTATAATCTCATTTTATTTATGAATTTATTTGTAATGTTTAATTTAAAATGGACAATATAATATAACTTTAACTGTAATATCATATTGATATGATTGATTTAAAATTGTGAAGTGGGAAAAGGAAAAGTGTGAAATTTATGAAATTTATGAATTTATGGGTGACAAATAAAAGATTTTTTTTATTTAATATATTTAGACTAGGTAGAAATATAAATCGATACACTTAATGGTAAAACTAAACATACCTAGATGCATAAAAAACACACATGAAATATGTCGTTTCCACCCTTCATTTAGAAAATAATAGCTTTTTGAAAACCGGAAAAGGTGCGAACTCCATAACCGGAAGGGCGTCCAGACAGGAAATAGATTTTTGAAAATTTTCATCAATGGAAAAATTGCTTTTGTTATTTCGCATCTTGTTGTGATGCAATGATAAAATGAAACATGACTTTGTGGAACACAAATACAAACACAAATACATTATAAAAAAAAATTGCTGCACTCTCATTTGACGGTAAGTGACGATTACCAAATGTTTGAACGCACTCTCGCCTGATGGTAAGTAACGGTACAATCAAAGATGTAGGGCGTTTACTTAGTACATACAAACATATATTTTCTTCATTTATACAATCCCAGTGGTGGAAAAAACTGTTGAATATAGAGTATTCAATTTTTGGTGTTATTGACTTAGCTGTGCTAAATATGAATGTTGATAGAAACCACTGCATATGTATTTATTATTTAATTTGCAATCAGAAATCACATTAAAAATATATTGGCTAATAAAACAGTACAAAAATCATGGTTTTGAAAAAACTATGTCATTTTATTGTATTAATTAATACCTGACCGATTTTGACCGATCTACCTGTATTAATAAGTCTACTCGATTACTATTTAGGAATACATAGTATAAATTATGACAAAATATATTAATTTATATTAATAATTTCCACACGAATTCGCGCATTATTGTTCAAACAAATACAATACACAATACAATACAATACAATACAAAATTCTTTATTGTACACCAATTAAAACTAACTTAATAAACAGTAAACACTTAAAACTACAGTACAATGGGCGGTCTTATCGCTAAAAGCGATCTCTTCCAGTCAAACTTGGGATGGAGAGAGGGTGATGCGTGTTGAGCAAGGTCGGTGGTGTAACATTATAGGGGCGATAAATAAAATAATAATTAATAATAAAAATGAAAACCATATTATAAACTACAAAATTTACCAATAAAACAATAATAAATCAAAATAAACATACACCTAAGAATAAGGCTTATACACCTACATAAATAAGATACAATAAATAATGTATCTATTTACGAGTATATACATACATATAAATACCTATGTATATATATATACAATAAATAAATATACCTACTAGTAAATATTATATTACAATTTTCAAACTAAATGAAGAATTTATGCATTCAGCAGTTGGCAGAGTCATTAAGATAATAGTTTTTAACCATTGTCTTGAATGAAGCGATAGACTGAGCCTGCCTAATTTTAGCTGGGAGACTATTCCACAGACGCACAGCTTCTACGGATAATTACTTATCGTAAAAGCTTGTTTTGTGCTGGTGACAGTACAAATGACAGTAACAAACTACAAAAAAAAAGCTCTTGTTTTCAAAAGATACCCTTTCAACCATAAATCACTTTATTAAACAACATAATTAACTCTGCCTTTTAATTACCAAAAAGTGATTAAATTTCCTTTCAAGATAACTTTAATATCAATCAGGATTTTAAACTAAGGATTTCAAAACAGCTATCTACGACAGTTGACACAGACAGGGTCGCAGGCAAAGATTCCTATGGGGTACCTAATCGAAATACGGAAAAATGACCTTCTAATTAATTGAAATTGTGTTATAATTTTAATATGTATACCTATGGGATATCTATTGTTTCTTTTGTACACATAATATTCCAATTTAGGTTTTATAAAAAAAAATAACGTTTTTTTAAGTGTAAGTGTGTAATGTGTAAGATTAATGTAGAATTTAGTGTATTTATATAGCAGCAAACAAATGGTAATCCCAAAATGTTGAAGTAATTTTAGAAAAGTTACAATAATAATACTTAAATATTTTAGGACAAGCTTTATTAAACAAAATAAAACTTGTCCTAAAATATTTAAGTTTAGAATCGAAGAGTTTTTCTGATTACAGTTATTACCAATAGAAATTGTTACAACCCAATAGATTTTAGTATTCTCCAAACAATTAATCTTTACAGCCTCTTCCCAATCCTGAGTCCGCCCCGGTAAACAACGTAAGACAAACAAAGTTCTTTACCGGTATTTCCACATACAAGGCATGAAATTTTTATGACTTTTGAAAGAAACAAAACGAATTACTTCATTCCCCACAGAGGTGCCGAAAAGGTACTCTGGCGTTTAATTTACTACGTCATTTGGGTTAAGGGGTATTGTAAAATTTTATGGTTAGTAGTAATGATTTTTAATAGCCCCTGGACGTAGTTAAGGTTTCTGAAATTTCGTTGTTTGTCTTTATGTTGGATTGAGTAATTTTAATTTTATAGAGAGGCCTTACAGTTGGATTCGTGGATTTAGTCGTAATGAAGGTTATAAGGAGTTATTATGTTTTTTATAGATTGTGACATAGGGTTGCCAGTTTTAATTTTGTTCATGCACGTTGTTCGTAGGTTTGCGTCTCCTTCTTTGCTAGATATACCTATGTCGCAGTGTTAATGCTATATGATTTAAAAATCAATTTTAAAAAGTAACTCAAACTTGTACTATTCATTATTCTGTCATCAAACTAAGAAGGTGACGGTGCAGTAGACTCTAAATCAAGGTGATTGCAAAATTAGTCCGAGATTTTTGAACTCAAGATGTGTTTGTTAGCCAAAACGTAACCCATCTAAAAGTACTAGTGTAGGGCTTAATCCAAACAGAAGAGATATATACGATTACGTTTATGACTCGTTCACCCCTTGCGTCTATATTGTTTGGATGCGCCTAAAATTACAGTTGTAAGCTTTGTTTTACCTGTTTAAGTAGATTTGTAAATTGTAAAGCTTTTTGTTAAGCTCTGGGTTTGTTTTTCTACCATAACTTCTAGTATATTCTTATTCTACGTGCCAGCAATAGTGTGATATGCTGCCATATATCGGCGTATTAAGAATAAGATAAGGTGCTTAATACCTTGTGGTTAGCCTCTTGCTTTGAAATTAAACTTCGTTAATAACAGTGCCTTTTAGCAGACATCCAAAAAAGGTGTTATGTTACATCTTCCTAAAATGAATCGTAGTCGCAATATAATAAAAGTTATCACATAGAGCCTTACAACGATTAATTTTCTATTTTATTCCAAATCCCAGATCAAGAAGGTGCGATCTGTTCATTTTTAACACGTTATTAATACTTTTGCCCGCGGCAGCGCACGTGTGTCGAGGTCCGTTAATAAGTTTTTATGACATTAGAAAATTGAATTTAATAAGTTACGGTAGGCAAGTGGTAATAAAGCTTATTTTTTTACTGCTAAGTGGTTGTTTGGATAGTTTGTGAACACACCTGAGCGACTAAAGCGACTGCGGTTTTGGACCCACTTGATCTTGGCTAGTTATGCCACAGGATAAATAATAGTTGGTTATGTTAAACATAAAACTTACTGCAGGGCGCTAAAAATTAAAGAGATCCATCCTATTCTGAAGCTGTCAAGTACATATAGTCAAGTACATCAGGTACATATATGTTAAGGCGGCAATAGCCCAATGGATAGGGTGTCGGACTGGCGATCGAGAGGTCGTGAGTTCGATCCCCACCCCACCCATTGCACTATTGACGTGAACCCTCTCCAGACACAAGCATATTTAGCTTAGTTGGAGGGGTTAACAAGAATACTAGTAATGTGCAACCCACATTGCGAGTAATCTTTAAAAAAAATCATATTATAAAATATACAAAGGGTAAATGCCGTGCCGCTATTTGTAGATTGCACCAATTAAACAGCAGGTAAAGCCAACAAGGTACATTTCATTGTGTCACAATTGAGTTTTTATTTAAAAAATATTTTATTTAATAAAAGACAATACAATTGAAGGAGTAAATTCAAGGCATATTAGATTATATACTTTTTTCGCATCACTTCTTCAAAAAAAAAAATTCAGGCTCTTTATACATCTTAACTCAATGCATTATTTGTTTGTAAGAGATTTTGCAGCTCTTATTGCAGGAAGTGAAATACTTTTCTTACGTGAAGGCCTACTGGCGCAGTGGAAAAATAGTTAGTTTTTGACGCCAGAGGTTACATAGTTGTCTAACGCTAGCCTATACAATATTTTTAATAAAATCATGCATTCACATCTCTCGTTCATGTATATCCAAAGCTTATCGATAGAAAGTGGAACCGTAAGGTGGTAATGCATGCAAATGCTTTGATGCCTTCTGGCTTTTATTTATATACCTAATTGAAAATGATGCTGCATAGTTGATTTAACGTAGTTTTGTTACACAAGTAGCATAAACATATTAAACTCATCGCTATAACGTATTAAACGACATGAATATGCTACTAAAAAGATAGTAATTTGAAAACATTGGCCATTTAAAGTAATTTGTTTTAATACCGTTTGTTTAAATATTTAAATAGCTCGTTACGATAGCGAATTGAAAGGCAATATTGGTCGTTTTCATTTTGGTATTAGCATTCACACAGCGTTAGAAAACTATCACGCCTGGTGGTAAGCGATGATGTGGCCAAAGATGCTGAACACGCTATGCCTAAAATACTCTGACTCTCAAAGGCTGTTTGCTGCCGGAACACCAAACGGTTATAGCGGCAATTTTTTTCTTTGATGGTGGTAAGCTATTTTTATGGTAGCAAGTTAGGCGGAACATCAATATAATATGCCTCTGGACAAACACCCGTGCTGGGATTTGAACCTTTCGCTTAGAAGTCAAACCAACCATTTTAAGCGCCAACGAGGCTGTCAAACTACAAAAAGCCTTACATATTACATTATAACCTACTGGAAATGCCCCGCGGCTTCGCCCGCGTTAAAAACTTCTTTTGTTTACTTAAAACTTTTCTTTTGTAAAAACGATTCTATCATTAAATACATCAAATAAGAATTAGCCAAATCGGTTCACCCGTTTTCATGTTATCGCGTGACTAAGGCAATTCGGGATTCATATTTATAAAACCCGAAAAACCCAAATTTTCAGACTTTGTTTCCTACCCCATTTCGAAAAATCCTACAACACGTACTTTATCTCATCTTGTTTCGCCATACAAACTTTGAATCCCCGTTCCGTATCAGGGAGGAAGTTTTAGAAAATCATTTCTGAGCGGATACCTAGTACCTACGTCATAATAACTATCTGCATTTTAAATTTCAGCGCAATCCAAAACAATATTGATTTTTAGACTTTGTTACCCTAGTTTATCCTCTTAGGGTGGCATTTTGAAAAATTCTGAAACTCGTATTTACTTATTTATTTACAGAAGTACTTGTGTGAAATGTCGAATAAAATGACTATACAAACTTTGAACCCCCGCTTCATCCCCTTGAAGAGTGAATTTTGAATAATTCTTTCTTAGCGGATATCAAAGTCAAAATAACTATCTGCATGCCAAATTTCAGCGCAATCCGAAACAATATTGATTTCAGACTTTGTTACCCCACTCACCCTTTTAAGGGTGGAATTTCGAAAGAGCCTGAAACACGTATTTACTTATTTTTTTACTGAAGCACTTGTATACAGTTTCAAATAGAAAATACTATCTAATCTTGTTTCTTCATACAAACGTTGAACCCCAGTTTCATCCCTTTCAGATTGGAAAATCCTTTCTCAGAGGTAACTAACGTCGTAATAACTATCTGCATGCGAATAACAATACAATATTGATTTTCAGAATTTGTTACCCCATTTCACCCTCTCAGGGGTGGAATTTCAAAAAAACCTGAAACCCGTATTTACTTATTTTTTTTACTGAAGCACTTGTATGAAATTTCGGATAGAAAAGTCTATCTAATCTTGTTTCTCCATACAAACTTTGAACCCCTATTTCATTCCTTAAAGGGGTGAATTTCGGAAAATCCTTTCTTAGTACACCCTTACGTACTAAGACAAATATACCCTTCAAATTTCAAGTCTCTACGACCAGCGGTTTAAGCTGTGCGTTGTCTGTCAGTCAGTCAGTCAGTCAGTCAGTATGTCAGGACAAAGATTCTTATAGTATTAGATGAGGAAACAAAGTTGAAAAACGAGAAGGAAATCCCAACAATTTACCGTAAACGGAAAACACTTCACACAATGACGGCTAACATGACGTTTATCCAACGCATCATACTAAAGTGTGAATCAATAAGCAGAAGTTGGCTAAAACTACGGTAATATTTTATTGTATTACTGTGCTAAAACGTAGCAAAATCTCTCGCCCAGATGGATAGCCTGAAACCGTCTAGGAAGTGTGCGACTTACGTACAAAGAAAATTTAACACTGTAGATAACCTGCGCATTAGTCTTTCGTATAACTAGGATGTTACTGAACGCGGACAAACGGACGGACGGGCGGACAGCAAAGCCTCAGTATTAGGGTTCCGTTAGTACTCTTTGGGTCATCATCATCATCATCATAGTCAGCCGGTATCAGTCCACTGCTGGACTGATACCGGCGGTATAGGCCTCTCCTAAGTCATGCCACTGAGCCCGATCTTCGGCTCTTTATTGTTTCCAGTCTCTTTGGGTACGAAACCCTAAAATTGTAATTTATGATATTATTAAATCATGTTTTTTTTTTCAAACAAACATATCTATAATGACATAATGACATTGTACAATATGATTTGTATTGCCAATTGTTATTTATTTGTCAGTTGCTGATCTCAGGGCAAGCAAAACGCTTTTGTACTGATGTAACATTGGAATATGACGAATACTTGAATGTATGTTGAGGACCCGGAGGCGTAATCGGGAGAACGGCAGCTTTGATGCCAGATGTACCGAGTTCAATCCTCGCCGTGCACCAATGGATTTTTCTATAGAAAAATTTATGTGCGCTTTTCACAATAGCCCTCCCCTCCGGTGAAGGAAAAACATCGTTAAGAAACCAACAACCCCCTGAAAAAAAGAAAGAAAGAGATAATGGTGGTAGGACACTATCTATGTCCGCCTGGCCAGCTACCACCCTCAAGTTAGAAAATCTATCGCCAAACATCTCATTTTTTATTTATCTCATAGGCTAGCGTTTGACCACTATCTTACCTGTTGGTAAGTGATAATACGGTCGAAGATGGAAGCATGCTAGGCCTAGAATGGGAACTGGCTCTCAAGGATAGCTGCCGAGACACATTATTTCGAGGGCCCAGTGGCGTAATCGGGAGAACTTGGTTGGCTTTAACCGCATCATCACTTACCAACAGGTGAGATAGTGGTCAAACGCTCGCCTATAAGATAAAAAAAAAACTAAACCGAGATAATAAACTAACGGGCTGAATAAAATTGTCAGAAAATTTTACGTGCAACATGACGTCTTGAACTCTTGACGTCGATTGTCACGCCCTATACTCTGAAATGTCACTAGATACTTTTCCGTACAAGCCAAACAAATTATGTCTTAAAATTCTCGGCATAAAAAAGTGGTTAAGTCTTATTTTGTGTGAATTAAAATGACTTTAATCTAGTCAGAAATATCTGATTGAGTTGTAGACTCATTATCATCATATTAATGTCATTGTGGACTTCACAATACCTACCCGTATTGGATTTTTGCTACAAAACACTTATGCAGTGTATTTCCCCTTTAGCTCTTTATCTTGATTAGAAAACCCCATCAAGTGAGCCGCTTAAACCTGATTCAGACATGCCTATTGTTAATTTAAAACAATGCCCGGCTCTATAATTGTAGGCATACACATCCAATTGTGACTTAATGACCGAGCCTATAAGCGTTAATCGTCGAAATTACTGCGTGCAAGTAAGGAGATGTAGCGATTACTTATTTACGTGTTTTGTTAAAACAAAACTAACGCTCGTACGAATTTAGCCTTTTTATTGCAAAGTCAGTAAAAATGACGTGACCAATGCTCACATTAAATAGCTTTTTTGTTACGAAGTCAGTCAAATAAGATCTGTTTAGAGATTGCCATCGCTATTTTCACCCATTATCAGTATTTCTTTTAATTATTTATTTTATCTTATAGGCTAGCGTTTGACTACTATTTCGTCTGGTGGTAAGAGATGATGTGGTTGAGGATGATGAACACACTAAGCCTTGAATATTTTTACTCTCAAGGGCTGTGTGCTGCCGGAACACCGTAAGGTTATGGAGTCAGATTTACTCCTTGATGGCAAGCTACTTTTTGGTAGCATTTCAGGCGGAACATCGATATAATATGCTCCTACAACCAGTGGACTGTGTATATCGTCCTAGCGCACGTCCGTAGGCTTAGACAGATTTTGGAAGGCTTCGGAGTAGCTTGAACTACTCACCAAACATGCCAATCAGTTAGCCAATTTCTCGCTTGATTTTTGGTGTCAGCCAGTTAGGAAATAGTTAGAAAATGAAACTTCGCAAAATTCATGGCATAAAGATTTTTTTTTAATAATATGTGGGCTAGCGTTGGGTCACTATATGGCAGCACATTAGGCCCAGTAGGGCCCATTCTGTAAGCTCGTTTATATACCTCGAAAGCGGAATCCGCGGTGAGATTTGAATTTCGTAAATCAAAATTTAAAATCTCACTGCGGATTCTTCTTATATGTATAAGCGAGATTACAGAATAGCCCTACAGAACGGGAACTAGCTTTAAGGACGGATGTTGAAATACGCATGCTGTTAGATATTTCCGACGATTTTACAACTTGATATATTATTATGATAAAAGTTAATATCGGATAAATAAAACTGGCCAAGTGCGAGTCAGACTTTTGTCCCGCACACGGAGGGTCCCGAACGCCATCTAACGAATATCTAACGAACTTCTAACACCAACTGAGTGAACGTTAACACAAAGGTGTCAGTAATTAATATTATTAATAAGGTAAACAGTCGTTCATAGATGGCGCTATAGTAAAAAACACGCTTTTTGGGGGCCCCCTTTAATTTTTATCTTTGTGCTGTTCTTAGTATTTTTTGTTATAGCGGCAATAGAAATACATCATCTATGAAAATGTCAACCGTCTAACTATCACGGTTCATGACTTACAGCCTGGCGACAGACGGACAGACAGACAGACGGACAGCGGAGTCTCAGTAATAGGGTTCCGTTGGTACCTTTGAGTTCGCAACCCTGAAATGTCGCGCAATTTATGGTAGCAATTTTGAAGTATTTATCTTCATATCTCGAGATATATAGGGCCACACAATGGGGCCACTTCAGTAGTATCACTTTCGGATAATAAAAGAATTTTGAAAATCGGTCCACAATTGACAGAGAAATTGGTAAACATACATAAAAAACATACATTATGAAATGATAACCACTTCTTTTTTAGGGTTCCGTACCCAAAGGGTAAAACGGGACCCTATTACTAAGACTCTGCTGTCCGTCTGTCTGTCTGTCTGTCTGTCTGTCTGTCTATCTGTCCGTCTGTCACCAGGCTGTATCTCATGAACCGTTATAGTTAGACAGTTGAAATTTTCAAGATGATGTACTCGTATTTCTGTTGCCGCTATAACAACAAATACTAAAAACAGAATAAAGTTAAAAATAATAGAGGGTCCCCATACAAGAAACGTGTTATTTTCGGCATTTCACGCCATCTATGAACGCTTAGTTAGGTAAACGTCCCATAGATGGCGTTATATTGAAATGTCGATCCCTAACACCTTTGTTAGACGTTAGATGGCGTTATAAGAAATAAAATGTTTATTAATTATTAGTTTTTGCTGCCGAAAAATGATAGTGGTATTTTTTGCTCGATCTTATAAAATACTGTAGTGTGGTCCGGAACCCAACGAGTGCGAGTCCGACTTGCACTTGGTCAGTTTATTAAGTTGGTAATAAGAGACATGACAAGCAAGACACTTTGTTGGCTATTTGTAGACACAGTACAATTCTTACCTCCACACTTAGCAAATGTATATCAGCTATATGAGTACCCAGATTTATATAGGCACGTATTCGCTATATTCTCACTCCTTGGTTTCAAATGTAATCGTTAAAATAAATCTTCGTACGATAATGCGGACTAACGAGTGACGATACAATGCAGAGACAATCGTCGGCGGTCTCTTTCATCCCGACACTATGTCGCTTATAGTCACGCTCACGAGAATTGGTTTGCTATTTTTTAACTTGCAAACATTTGTTGACCTTTTTACCCTCACAAGTTTGTTGCAATTTACCTGATTTTGCATTAAAGTCTTTCTAAGTCTATTCTTGCAATATGCTGTTAAATTCTAGGTCAAGTTCTTTTCGTTAGTGTTACCAGTAACAATTGAAGTGTCTGGAAAGCTTAGCAAACCAGTGAAATGTAAATCTAGATCTCAGCTAAAGTCAATATGTGTGCATACTTTTACTCGTTTTAGTCACTTAAGTTAAATCCCGTTCATTATTACAAGCTTTATCTCTACTTCACGGCAAATTTATTTGTCCGTCACAAATCTTGCGATTGATTTTAGAGCGACTTTCAGGGGTTCGATTAAGCTGAAATCTTGCACACATGTGTAAATCGCATGACAATGCAATATTATGATGACATGGTGCTGATCTGATGATGGAGTTGGAAGATGTCCAAAGGAACTCCTAAACTACACATGTTATACCCGTCGTGTCTGAGCTCGTTGGATTTGTCTTGACTTACTCTGGTCCTAGCTTATGTAAAAGCTTGTGTTTAAAAAGGTTTTTTTAAATATTACTTGTTTATAAATTAGTATCAGCTGTGTGATCTAGTGTTGCTTGTTGTCAGTCTATAAAACGCGACCAACACTCGCGAAGCCTACTACCCGCGTATTGGTTTATCGCATGCCCGGGTAATCTGCAAAATTTCACCGCCGTCGGTGCCTTTGTTTCGCATTTTTACCGGCCATTCTTAAATTATCCCACTTTGAGAATCGATTGGCGGGGACTCGCGGACCGATCAGCATTTGCACGGTACATCTCAAAGGATTACTCCGGAAAGTATGTTCGAGTGATTGAACGTGAGATCGCGAGTATAGATTAAAACGTTGGTGTTTACAAGCATACAGTGAAAGTTATCTTACATGTTTTCTGTTTAAGGTACAGATCGTGATAGGAATCCGGCTTGAGGATCGGGATGAAAGAGGTAAGAATTATTGCCAAATTTATATTTTTACAAAATTTATGTTCGACCCAGTTCGCTCACATTTTCGCAATGTAAATTCCGTACGCACGTTATCAATTTATTATCTCAAAATAATATCACAATTATATTACACTAGAAATGCCCCGCGGCTTCGCCCGCGTTAAAACCTTTCATTTATTTTAAACGTTTTTTCGCAAAAACCTTTCTTTCATAAAAACGCATCAAAAAAAGAATTTACCAAACTGGTCTACCCGTTTTCAAGTTATGGCGTGACCAAAGGAAATAGGGATTCATTTTTATAAAACCCAACAAAAAAAGTTTTGATTTTTAGACGTTGTTACCCCATTACACCCTCTGGGGTGGAATTTAGAAAAAGTCTGAAACACGTGTTTACTTATTTATTAACAGAAGTACTTGTCTGAAGTTTCGAATAAAAAAGACTATCTTATTTTGTTTCTCCATACAAACTTTGAACCCCCGTTTTATCCCCTTAAGGTGTGAATTTTGGAAAATCCTTTCTTAGCAAATACCTACGTCATCATAACTATCTGCATGCATAACGATGTCCTGCGTTAATGATTTGCTTTAAATCGCATTAAAATTGAGCCGGCCGTTGCTGAGCTTTGCCCGTTCAATACATAAATAGACAAACAGATAAGAATTCTAAAAATGTAATTTTAGGCTTAATAATTTGTACATATACAAGGTTGTCTATAATTACTGGAAAAGGTCACTGAAAAAAGTGTAAAAAAGACCGTTGATTAATACAAATCCTTGCCAAAACTACAGAATCCCAACACATTTTTCAAACATCTCTCTACCATTAAGAGGATTCACAAAGCATCGCTAGTAATTAGCAAATAGCCAAAGATTGGCTTCCGATACCTTTGGTGGTATTTTTATGTTTTTTTGTATGGTTTTTTCCTTTGACTTCTGTTGCCCACTATTCGGTTAGTTCCTTTGCGCCGACAAAAAGGGTTGAAAAACGTGGGGGTGATGGGATCGGCTTTAATTTGTCTGAAACGTGGTTACAATACTTTTTGCGGTGCTCATATGTTATACTGCTTTTAAATATTTTTAACTTTTTGTTTTTTAGAGCCTCGTTGGCGTAAATCTATCCGACGGCTTGACTTGTAAGCGAGAGATCACCAGTTCAAATTTTATAACAGGTGTTCATCCACCGGTGGTAGCAGCACAATTATTATTGATTTTCAGCCTGACTTGCTACCATAAAATGATACCTTGATACTGACAAATTGGACTCTTTGAGTCTTCGTCGCGACGTTTGCTATCTTGGTCTTTTCTATATGTACTATCACGGGGAATGTTCTGAAGAGCTTTTTAATATGATACCTGCGTCCCGTTTCTACCATCGAAACTCCCGACACCGTCAAAAAGCACATCTGCACATTATACTCGTAGATACGTGGGCATCATATACTACTCGTTTCACACGATTGTTCTTCCCACGTACCTGTAAGATGTGGAATGACCTACGTAGCTTTAAACGAAGAGTAATGAGAGTGCTCCATATTAAGTAGGCAACACACCGGCAATACCTCTGGTTTTGCAGATGTCAATAGGCGGCGGTGACCACTTACCACCAGGTGAACCGCTTGCCTGTTTGCCGCTCTGTATTATAAAAAAAACCTAATACCAAAATGAAAACGACTAAGATACCTTGTTTGTACGGAGAGCTCGGAGAGATGTTATCGTCTGAATCTTTTCAGAAACTCTCCTTGTAATAACCAGCCCAAATAGTATCTGCACTGATATAGCCTTTGCGACAAATTATGAATGAATGAAAGAATAATACTTTATTGCACACCAAGAACAAAAAACAAACAAAAGTAACAGAAGAACATAACATATCGGTAGTACAATGGGCGGTCTTATCGCTTAGAGCGATCTCTACCAGACAACCTTTGGATGGAGAGGATTTCCAAATTATAATATTGCGGGGTGTGCAGCTATAAGTTAACATATATATGAATATACTTAAAATTAATACTTACACAAATACACAAACATAATACATAACATAGATACATATACATTGTAACTAAATAGATATTATTAAAATAGATACATATACCTTAATAAATAAGTTCATAAAATCAACTATGGGTTTTCCCATAGTTATAAACACTATTTTTATAGTGTTTAAATACCATATTTTTAAAAGCTTGTGGAGATTGGGCTTGTCTTATTGTTGCAGGAAGTTCGTTCCATAGGCGGACAGCTAGCATGGAATACGATTTGTTGTAGTAAAGTAACGTGGAGTGATGTTGAGGTGTCTTCAATTGAAGCGTATACTGGGATCGAAGGGGGTGGGATTAGTAAGGTGGAGGAATTCGAAGCGCTCTTTTAGGTAAAGTGGAGTCGTAGGAAGGAATAGTATATTGTAAAGGAAAGAAAGGATATGCATGTTCCTGCGAAGGCGGATAGGTAACCAATTGAGACATGATCATATTTCCGAAGACCGAAAATGAATCGGATACAGACATTTTGCAGTCTTTCTAGCTTATCAAGTTGCTCTTCGGTCAAATCTGGATAGCAAGCATCTGCGTAATCAAGTATAGGCAAAAGAAGAGATTGTGCTAACGCAGTCTTAGTGGTGAAAGGAAGAAAATTTCGTAATCTTCTGAGTGAAGATGCCGAAGCAAAGATTTTCCGACTGACTTCTGCTAGTTGAGGTTCCCAAGATAGCTGGTTGTCTATGAGTAACCCTAGATTTTTGACTGACGAGCTAAATCTTACAGGTACTCCATCAAATATGACTTGTGGTAGCCGGAACCAGTCAATTTTTGAAATCATACGTGAGCTCCCAATGATAATAGTTTGAGTTTTTATAGGATTGACTGCGAGGCCGTATGATTTACTCCAATCTCGGATACGCTTCAGATCTTCATTAGTGCTCTCTATTGCCGCATGTAACTGATCTAGAGGTGCCTGAGTTATATATATATATATATATATAATATGAATTATAGTTGTAAAGAACACCTGATAGAGAGAGATCAAGCTACACAGCTGTCTAGTTTCATCTCTCTCCATCAAATGTTAATTATTACGTCACAAAAAAAATATTATGTCAGTCAAATGAATAAATAACAATGCAATCTTCCCAACACTCGACGCAACACTTCGAAAATCTTGAGGTAATATGCAAATGCATAATCTTTTGATACTATATTATGCATAATCTATAGACCTATAGCTACTATAAATTGGTAGCCGAGGTCGATGACTTTATGGACAGACGATTCGACGCCGGACGACCTTCGTGAGAAAGACTTGGAAAGACTAAAATATGTCGAATGTATAATATAGCATTAGCATAATCGTGTTTTAGCATAATAAATTTACGGGTGTGAAACCGGACGTTTTGCTAGAGAATTTGTTGTGAGAGATTCGTTTTCCAAAAGTGTTCGTTTGTTATTATTATCTGTAAGATATCTGTGTTCTTTATCTGTGATGATTATTCGTTTGCCGTGCAACCGACTTCCAAAAAGGACAAGGTTCTCCAGGACAAGGATTTTGTGAAAGAAAAGTGTTAAATAAATGAAAAAATGGTTTAACTGCTGGGGAACTGCTAGTAATAAGTATAACAGAATAAATAATAGTACAATTAGTATGTAATATGTAAATCAAAAGCGTGGCTTAAGTGCGGGTTTAGGTCTCACTATCTTATAAAAGTATTCAAATACATTTCTGAGGCCACTTTTCAAGGTGACAACTTGTACAAATTAATAGATCAACACAACAGATAAAAACCAATTGCAATTTATTTACATTCTTTTTAGCGTTATCGCTTCACTTTTAGTTTTATAAAATAAACACGTTGGGAATTTGATATCCGATCATCATCTCAGGAATGAGTAGGCGTACCACTATAGTTTTATTGACATTTTAATGGTTAATAACATCCCCTTAACACCAATGTATAACTATAAAATACCAGATAGATTATTATTGTTTATATACCGGCTGTAATTCACGTATGTATACCTTTAGTCGAATTTTCTCGACCTAGCTTTCGAGCGAGTCCGTCGCTCTTCCTCGGGAGTGAGGTCACGCGGTGAGATCGCGATGTGCACTGCGATCTGCACTCCCGAGTAAAGGTAAGTACGTGAATTACAGCCGGTATATAAACAAAAATAATGTTACAAATTCACGATAATTTTAAAATAAAAATACCAGATAGATGTTGAGTATTTGCTAATAATACCTATTTTGTGATACAACACTATTATGAAACAACATTTAATACATAAATAAGGTTTGTGTCGTCAAAAGAATTTATTTTGCGCTGATGTTGTTCACATTACTTAACAGTCGTATTTAGGTAAAGACGATTACCATGACTACGTATTTTGCATAATAATGTCATAAATACGTATTTTTACTTCTGGGTAGGTAATTGGAGTTATAGTTTTAAGGAAAGTTAGGTGCCCCCGTCTCTTCAAAAACGTTTTTGGCAAGTTCATAGCTTTTCCCAAAGCAATAACATGTTCAAATCTGGCAGACAGTTCGGATAGTTGTAATGTGTAGTCCACATTACTCTAGAAATACTTATCAGATCTCGATGAAATTACAATGGGACCACCTCGGAAATGTACCCTACCGATTAAAAAATAATCATTTTATTGGTTCAGAATTGACGGAGTAATCGCGTAATATACATACAAAAAAAAACATACAGACTAATTGATAACCTCCTTTTTGGAAGTCGGTTGAAAATGTCTAGCGCGGCTTTTGAAGTGGGTTTTGTCTTTTTAGGGTTCCGTACCTCAAAAGGTAAAAAAAGGAAGCCTTATAAGATCACTTTCTTGTCCGTCTGTCTGTCTGTCTGTCTGTGTGTCACCACCAATTTTCTCAGGAACGGGTGAACCTAGCAAGTTGAAATTTATACCGGATACTGAGGTTTATAGTCTCTATTAGCTGTATAAAAATCAAGGTGCTAGGTCAACACGATAAAAAGATATGGGCAAATTTAGATTTTCGTGAAAACTTGTAAGTACCAAAATGTACCATAATACTCAACATTTTTTTTAATTTTTGGAATTTTTCTCTTGCTTGTGACCAAAATTGACAATTCTAGGTCAACCGGAAGTACCCTATAGGTTTTGGGTCGAAAACCTATAGGGTACTTCCCGTTGACCTAGAATCATAAAATTTGGCAAGAAGCAAGGTCTTATAGCACAAATGAAGGGAAAATTCAAAAAAAAAAAAGTTGAAAATTAAAGGGTGTCCCCATAAATACATAGTTTCAGCTAATTAAGAGGCCTCTGAGTTATATGAGCGCTCATACAATTTAGAGATCTAGCTTAATTGGTACATACCAACGTTAGTACGAAAGCCTCGGTGGGCGAGTCCAACTTGACTTTGCCGGTTTTTTTTTTAACGATCTTAAATTATTATATTACACACAGTTAGTAATTGTAAGTAATACCTACAGCTTTTTGTGCTTTAGTTTTTTTGCCGCACTTTATATTCCTCCGACATGGGCGGGAAACAATTCAAGCGGGATTTTCTAATCACAAATGCATTCAGCTTCTTTCAAGCGAGACCGTGAGTTTCATGTTTGGTTTGACTTTGGTTGCGATGTCAGGTTTTTTTATATCTTATAGGAGTTATAGGCTAGCGTTTGACCACTATGTCATCTGATGGTGAACACGCTAGGCCTAGAAAACTCGGACTCTCAAGGGCTGTGTGCTGCTTGAACACCGTAAGGTTTTCGCGCCAGATTTTCTCCTTGATAGTGGCAAGCTACTTTTTGGTAGCAATTCGGGTAGAACTTGCTACTGAAAAATTTATCTCGTGCGGCATTTGAAGTCGGTATTTTAATTTTTAAAACGATCTTTATTATTATTATTCAATGTCATAAGAAACACGTGTCAGCCCACACAGCGGGGGCTTCGTTAGGAGATCTAGTTAGTAGTTCACATAATATCTAAGCTCAAGCCCACATTTCATCAGAAGATCTGATTACCAGAACCACAACCTTAGATAGATAACGATATTAATCTATAGCAGTTAAGGTAACTGCTCCAATAGCCATCACCAAAATAAGAACTCACGTCGAATCCAAAAAAGGGTCCGTCTATTTTCGTCGACCATTTATAAAATAAAGAAACGCGATCTTTTCTGCATGTGGGGTTAACTTTACCCAAGAAGGCCACATAAATCTGAAGCAAAAGGGTTGTAAATCGCACACCCCTCGAAACCGTGTGATGTACAACCACCAGAGTAACTTGGACTCTCGATTTCACATCTTCTTATAGAAACTCTTAGATATCGATACAGTTTCAGAGGTCTTATAGATTTGGACATCAGTGAATAAATACGAATGAAATTTTCAAACGGCTCTTAAGGTATGTTTCGGTTCACCCTTTCTAGTCTCTGTAAATGGATATTGGTTTTTGGTGTCATTCGTCTTCAGAAGTTTGTTAAATTTTAATTTGCTTCTGAAACAATTTGTGTTGGGGTGAATGATAAGAAGCCTAGGTACTTACCTACCGTTTCCAACTACATTATTATTATTTTTATTACTATTTTAATAAAAGGATTTCCCAGTTTCGAAAGCAATAGAGTTAAGTATGACCTAATTACTTTCGATATTACAGGACTACGAACTACGATCAAAACTCAAAAATGTATAAAACTAGAGTTCAATATTGAATGTGGCTAATGTGAGACTGAAACCTTGGGATAGGGATGAAAGGCGCAGTGCAATGAAGCGCTAAATTCAAGGAAATACGTATAGAGTTTCGCATGCCACAGTATCTGTTATACAGAGTCGTTATTGCATTGCTTATCTTCTGGCGAGCTTCTTGCTTGTCTTGTTATTAAATAACATCTAGAAATTTCTAAAACCATGCACAGATCTCAAAATTTCATATAAAAATAGCAACCACCTTTTTTTGTACTTCCATTGAATATATATACCATCTCTTACTATTTCCCTAGCTAGTATTTTTTTCATGTTTTAGAGATGCACAGGTGAACACAGACCATCAATGTATTGATACTGGCGAGGGGAACGAAACCCGTAATAATTCACAAAGCCTACTGCCAATACTCGTAGTGTTCTATCAAAGATTAGTTAGAAACAGAACGGATAAGGAAAATACACTATTTTGTAGGTAATTATGCCTAAAAAATGTTCAGGCCCAATTGTTTCTATAAATAAGAGTAAGAATTTCTATGAGATATTATGTCGATGGGAAGACACTGGTTTTCGTGGCGTAGTTGTAAATTCTTAAGAAAATGTATAGAAATATATGTGCGCATTCTTGATTGAAGGAAAACATCGTTAAGATACTCTCGGTATGATGGTAGGACACAATAGTGTCCGCCTGGTGAGCTACAATGCTCAAGTCGGAAAATCTGTCGCTAATCATATAAATGTGTTCTCGCCATGTTTTGGCAGCTGTTCTTGAGAGCCAGTTCCATTCTAGGCCTAGCGTGCCACCACCCTCGACCACATCGTCACATACCAACAGAAGAGATATTGGACAAACGCTAGCCTACTGATACAATAGATATAAAAAGATAAAAGGCAGAGCTGCCAATATAATATATGCTGCAATGTGTATGCTGCATTTTTTTTAACAATTAAAAAAACAATAATATGCTTAATATTTTTTTATATTCAGACTAAACCAAAATTAAGCACAGATTTTGTTCATTGTATTATAAATATAATGAGTTTAGTTGATATTTTACAATGCAGCATAGACTGTACCTATACATGTGTATAAATAGAAAATTGCGATGGAATGGTGTTAAAATACTTTTTATGCATAAACATTAACAAAATAATAATAAATAAATCTGCATAAAATAACTTACTAACAAAATATGCAAACGTAAGAATTTGGATTGTAAAACTGTGAAATTATTTTTGTTACATTTTAAAAATTTGTTGTAGGAGCATATTATATCGATGTTCCGCCTGACTTGCTCCTAAAAAGTAGCTTACCACCATAATCTGCCGCTATAACCTTACGATGTTTCGGCCGCACACAGCTCTTTAGAGTATAACTAGACTTCGCGTGTTCACCATCTTCGACCACACGTGTACCTCGATGTTCGACCACATCATCACTTACCACCAGGCGAGACAGTGGCTATAAGCCTATATGATACAAAATTAGTAATAATATTAAAAATTAAAATTCATTTATTTCAGGTAAGTATTTTTCACCCATAAATTCACAATTTTCTCGCTTCACAATTTAAAATCAATCATATACATATCAATATATATTGGTCGTAGATGATCGTCTGAAAGTCACGACTATACATTCCATTTTAATTAGCCATCTAATGAATAAACCCTTTCACTCACTCTACGTTCATCAACATCGTGCAAGTAACTTGGCACGCCGGATCTTAATAATTACATTTACTTGTTACACTGATGTAATGCCATTTTTACCATGCAATGTAATCTTTAATACAACAAAAAAAAAATTAGATTCCTGTTAAAATTTCACCACAAACAAAATAACCGCACCGTATAAAGTAATATTAATTGGAACTTTTGGAACACACCAAAGTTTAGTAGATACCGTTTAACTTATTTCCTCTTACCCTAAAAATCCCTTATAGAAGCGTTTAAAAAAGGAATTTATTGCCACAGATCTCAAACGATACTCACACTTAATATTTTGCACAAATTTATAGTACACGACTTGATCGACTCTAAGAATAAATATAAAAGATAAATTTAAATTTTCATACAATTCTTATCTAAACAAACTTAAGAAATATATTACAATATCAATAACATAGAAGATGTCTTACACTTCCTTTCAGAAAAATACATTAAGTCAATTCAAATGTCCTGATTCGGCAAACTCGTGGCGTGCTTTAAACCATCGATATCTTTCTCATTACGTCTCCTTGCAAGCCGTGGCGCATGTTCTCCGTATCTATGTCAGTTAATTTTCTACCAAGTGTAATTACCGTGTTTCTCTTTGTTTTTGCTACTAACTTTATTTGCATAGTGCGGTAAGGGGATCGCTTCTCGGTTGATCGGACAGCTGAGGTGTGGAGTCGCTGTTAATTATCATTTTATTTTAAACTATTTACTTTCCTTTATAAATCATTCGTATTTTATACTGGAAATTTGTATTATTTATGTATTTTGCAAATTGTCATGGTAATCTGTCAAGCTGCTAACAGACTTTTGCATGTATAATATTGGTAAGGATTGATTCCTGTATCACCATAGCGAATAAGATAAAACGCATATATTTGGGTGGGTTGTAGCTCATTTGGCTTACTCAAGCATGGCAGATAGATAAGCAATCAACAACAGCCTAAGTATGGAGTAAGGTCAACGAAAAATATTAAAAATATGTACCTATTTATGCTTAATATATTAACATATGTACTTATTTATGTACAGTGACATTTTAGGTTTGCGAAAGGAAACTTAAATTTGCTGCCTAAATAGCCCTTACATAAATCAATGCTGTAGATTACAAATTGTGCACAGTGCGTTATCCTAAGTTTTATTTGAATAAAATTAAAATAAATTGTAATTCGATGAAACGTGTTATTAATGTGTTATTTTTATTTTATAATAATGATTGCTTAAAAATTATTGGATTACTACTTAATTTTACTTAGCTTTGTAATATTTATTATTAGGATTCGAATAATGTGACTGTTATCTATTTTGGTACTTATGTATAATAAATTATCAAATCTCTTATATTCAAAACCAAGAACTTCGATAAACCAAACTAGACTTACATGTATTTAGTTTCAGGACTTTTGCTAGTACCACAACGTTGTCTATTTTCAGCCAGAAAAAAGAAAAATTTCGGTTTAAAGAATTCAGTGTTCAATTACAGCAAATGTGAGGCTAAAAAATTTTATTGTCTTATCGGTAACAGGCGCAGTGCAGCACGAGCAACATTTTCTGGAATAGTTTGACGTATCGCTTACCATTAAGCAAACGTCTTGTTTATCCACCTACCTCACATCACAAAAAAACTTTGAATCCTATTTCTCCATCCATTTTCTCCACTTTTAATAACTTTTTATCATACACACGGAACGTTTAAGCACAACGTTTTTGTAAATTATTTATCATCTTTTATTTTTTTTTAGTTACATACCAAAAAAATATTTGACTAATATACAGTCCATTGCATTCTCAGTCCCACAACAAACCCTAGAGTAAGTTAATAGAGACATTGTTAAACCTCGTTAGTCTGATCAGATGCGCTCGCGGCCCACCGGGTAAACCTGGTACGCGTATTATATACTAATAGTAATACCTGGTATTTATACTGCGACTTGGCATGCACATTGGCTGTGCCTTACTAGGTTGGATGATAGCCATGCCCGGTAGCTAGTCCATTTATAGTGAAAATTGTAGAGATGACTGCGATCGATTCAAAAATGTGACATAGTACAATAAATTAGAAACGAAGGGCTATTCACAATAATTCGTAAACAAATTCGGATTCAGAAACTGGCTCTCCTTTGACTCGGATCTTTGCAAATCACAAATTGTGATTAAAATATTGGTTCGATATTTGTTGATATTGGCTTGTACTATTCATTATTCTGTGATATTGGTCCGATTGGTGTATTGTGATTCACAATACAATACAATTTCACAATACACCAATCGGAAACTTTTTGATATTCTAATTTGAATAAATATATAAATATAATATATTATAAAATATATCTCGTATAGGTTAGCGTTTTACCACTATCTCACCTGTTGGTAAGTGATGATGCGGTCGAAGATGGTAAGCACGCTAGGCCTAGAATGTGAACTGGCTCTAAAGGATAGCTGCCGGAACACATTAGATGTTTGGCGACAGATTTTCTAACTTGAGGGTGGTAGCTGGCCAAGCGGACTCTAGATGGTGTCCTACCTCCATAATTCTAATCTTGCGACCAAATAACTTGCAGATTAATCGATTTCCAACATTCAAATTCGAATGTATCCGATTAAAATGTGAATACCAATGCTGGTCTTTGTTATAGGATAGGATTATAAGATCAAGATAAAAGTCTTGTACGATTTTATGGTTATACATTTCTTCAGGTTAAATATCAACAATAAGTACACATACATCATCGGAAGTGCCTTAAGTACGTATTTAATTTTTTGCGTAATCTTAACGTTTTTTGTTTAATGTGCGTATTATTTTGTTTTTTGGAGCAGATCAAAAGTCATGTATGTAGTTAAATATACTTAAGCCCAAAATAATTGTTACCAAAATACAGTAAAATTACAGCTTGTCCCAAAGTTCTTTTACTTTCTTATAAATATATATATGCATGACCTAAATAATAATAAAGTGGTTAAATAAATAAAATACACTTACTGATTTTCGTACCTTCTATTATAAAAAAATGTTCATTTATGTGACTAGTCGTTTTTGAGAAAAATGGCACCATGGATTTGCACAAACAAACATCCTTTCACCCCAAACGCATATACCGTCTCCGTTCCGTCGTGGGTAACAAACAGTAATTAAATTGTCAGAAAAATATCTGAATGTGGACCGTTTCATAGTAATGAAAAGCTCTTCGCGGCTATGTCATCATAGTGGTGTATAAAAGTTCTGCTAGATGGCGCTTAACACAACACATGCTAGCATGCTGACTTATCAAGTTTTAATAGTCAAGCGTGTTGCTTGTCTTACAAAAAAATCAGGTGGTAGTACGTATAAAAAATACGTCATTACTTACATATTGGAATTACAGACCACGGATTACACTACGCCCTATAATTGAAATAATAATATACAAAATCTCTGAATTACTAAATGTTGGTAGAGCTGTGTAGTAGTGCAGTATAATAATTTCTTTCTAAACATCAAAGTTTTGTTCAAGGATTTTATTTTAAAAAGTAGACACTAAACTTTTGTTAAACACCACACAGTAGCACGTAAAATAAAAGAACAGCACTATGAATATAACTCGACCGTCACGAAACCCATTAAAGTATTGTCATAAAAGTAAACCATATTTGCAGAGGAAACTCAACTACCTAAGGATGTTAATGTACCAAGCTCACGAGTTAATTGTAGTTAGTACGTAAGTATGAAAAATGTCTATATTGATATGTTAGTAGCCTGCATAAAATTAATGTTGACGGCATCATTTGGCCATCTCTTAGCCCAGAAAAAAGTACAACATAATAAACTCAACTTTATATATATTTTCCAGGCTCTTAATGAATGTTTTCAAGTCTTAAAACATTTCCTTTTTGAGCTCATTGTATATCCGACTTACACCCAGCTGTTCAACTCTTTCAGGATCTATTTCTGTCCAATATTAAAGCAAACCAACTGTCATACCACATAATATGACAATAACCATATTTTGTTCCATTTTGTCACAGACTGAAGGCTGACAAGTGAATGGCGTGACTTATTTTATTGGGTGCACTATTTACGGCGTCTCCTGGTACAACTGTTTTTTAGAGTATTGGATTACGTTTTTAGATCGGTGATATGGGGAAAGTTGAGTATCTTTCTTTGACGGTGTTGAATGATGGGTTATTTTAGATGAGAGTTAGGTTAGTATAAAAGATTATTGGTTTTACAGTGATAATGTATCACTATTAATATAATATATCACTGATAAGTAATCTTACTCTAAAGGTGATATTTACCGACTTATATAAACGCCCGGTAACTGTGTTAAAACCAAATTAAAACCAACTAATATTGACATGTTTCCTACGGGAAGAAATGTCAAAAGAGGTGGTTAAACGTAATCAGGTGTTTAATTGTGTGGTTGTACTTATCTAAATGGTTGTAGAAGTTTATCAATCTACAAATCGATGCTTTGAGCAGGAAACTAACAGCTGTTGTCAATCATAGATATTTCTCACGTTCATTTTGAAATTAATTATGTTTGAAAACCGAATCCGTGCTGTACAAGAAGCGACCCGCAGTGCGAGGCACACCCGAGATTCTGACGAAGGCTTCCGAGAGAAGCTTTTGTCAATCACTATATCGACATCGTTAAATTCCCGTTTTTAAACATTTTTAGTTGTCAACCACGCTGGCAAACCATCAAATTTTAAATTTCCTACCTATCACACTTGCCTTCGATACGCCCAATGACAAATTTTGGTATTTTATAAACTCGGTTGATAACTTTCTGTACCTACGATCCATTTAAGTGATCTGTGAACTGTGCTTGACGGGAAATGTCAAATTTGAGGACGCAAAAAACTAAAAGTAACGTTCTATAAAAAGCCGTTTAATATTTAATAATCTCACAATTCTTAAACAATCCTCAACTAAAACAAAAGTTACTTAACCAACCTGTTCAATTGAAGCCCCAACTGTATGTAGCCTGCACTAATTAAAACAATTTATTACTTGATAGGTATGGTGTCTCTTAATTACTACCCTGTTCTTCGTTAATTAAAATTTAATATACCATTGTCCCTTATAAGTAACCTTTTCTATAAAAGAAAAGCGGCAAAAAATATACAGATTTGTATTTTGGCGAAAACAATATACCATAGTATGATTATTTTTATATTGTAAATTATATTGAGACATATTTTTTGTTCAATAATGCGCAGTTATGGTGCGGCCACACAGCGGTGTCCTGCGATCTGCGGGCGCGATATCAGTACTTTTCAATTGTTTTCTGATCGCGTTTGGTGTGAACCATTCGGTACAAATACTACTGAGCTATCTGATCGCCGCCTAAAAGTAACTATTATATAATCTGTGGCCTAGATCACGCACGCAGGATGCTGCGGTGTGTCCGTACCTTTACCGTGTCAATGTCATTATGGAGCTCAAAGATTTTTTGTTACATTCTACGTAGCTATGCAACGCGGCTATAGATAATATCGTTTAAAAACTAAAAAACAACCGACTTCAATGCCGCGCTATTCATTTTCAGTACCAATTTTGAGATGTTTATCTCAATATCTCTGGAGATACTTATCATACCTCGATAAAATTACCATGGTACCACACTTGGAATATCTCCTTTCGAACAAAAAAAGAATAATCGTAATCGGTTCATAAACAACGAAGTTATCCGCGAACAAACATAAAAAAATATATATATATATATATATATATACGGTCGAATTGAGAAACCTCCTCCTTTTTTTGAAGTCGGTTAAAAAGATAATATGACGCGGCTTTGCCCACAAACGTATCCTTTGCCGTATTCTACCATATCGGCTTTCTAAATGCAAAATTGCAGTCAGATCGGTCGAGCTGTTCAGTCGTGAAGAGAGAATAAACTAACATGGAAAAACTCTTAGGATACTGTACTCCAAAGGGTGCCTACGGGACGTTATCACTGACCGCCGTGTGTCTGTTTGTTTGTCTGTCACAGGGCTGTATCTTCTGAACCGTAACAGGTATTCATTTGAATTTTCAAAAAGTATAGGTACTGCGTACTATAGGCACTATTGCAAAATGTAATAAAAATAAATTAATAAATTAATTTAGAAATGGGTTCTCATACAAGAAACGTGTTTTTATGGGCATTTTTCACTATGCGTTCTATAGATGGCGTTGGAAGTAAATTTAGCCAACGGTAGCGTTTCATTTTGATAAATTAGACTTGTACTGTTATTTATTCTGTGATTAGACTAGCTTCATAACTCCATGGTGATGTTCAAAAGAATCTGTTGACTTATCCCGAGTTACTGTAAAGGTCCATACAGGATGCGTGTGCAGGGTTTTATGCTCGATCTTTTTAAGTACCTATTTTACAGTAGTACCTACCTTACTTTTCTGTGGTAGTACAGAAACCTTCGTGTGTGAGTCGGTGAACTCTGACTCGCATTTCGTTGGCTTATTAATATTGGTAGTGATACCGATGTACGACTTTATTTTATCTTAGATAGTAATCGCTACTACTTACACATTGTATTTTTAGGGAAGTAAAGTAAGTCCATTTGTAATAAGAGAAAGATGAAAGAAAAGTAAGGCCCTCATGCCTTTATTTTCTGTTTTGAGTGTAACATATAATGTGAAAAACTAACGCTGCCGTCGAAGCCGACCAACTTACTTCAACTTTAAGAAATTAACGCTTTTATCAATTAATTATTTTAAACCATACCCAACATAAAATAAACATTTTTACGAAATAATAAATTACTAAATTAAATAGGCAATTACGACAAAAACTGCCCCTTAATGTACCCTACGATTGAAATACAACTTTGGTCGTTAGGGTGATATTCTAAATAATTAATTCACAATGAGAGTAGTAGGTACCAAAATAGATAAAATAACAAACAGATGTTAAAAAATCTAACGGGGTTCGCGGCTGAGAGGAACTGACAAAACTTCTGATTTATTATAAACTAATTAAATTAAATTTTTCATTAGGAAATTAGTTTGGAATTTCGCCTAGGGCTGCCTACCGCTGTGCGCTTCGGTGACGTCAATAATAATTTATTGTTCTAGGTGTTTTAAACATAGTGGTCACCCAGTGGTCGAAAATTGACCAAAATTCATATAAATAATATATTCAGTTAATTTGTAACTACATAAGTATGTAAGTACATTTTAGCTATCTGCATTTTTCTCCATATAAAGTTTACCTGTTCTATGCAACTAAAAATAATAACTTTACATAAATAAAATTTCACTCTTCTTCCTGCGCGCAATATTATTTACTAGAAGTCTATCATAAAAACACATCAAAAAAGAAACAGCGAAATCGGTCCACCCGCTTTCAAGTTATGCCATAAATATGGATTCATTTTTATAATATTATGTTTCTTTGAAGTGTTACTCACTTAATATTTTTGTAAATTGTTAAACACAATCCAAAATTTCATCGTATCATTTTTATAAACCCCGAAAAATCATATTGATTATCAGCCTTTTATACCCCCTTTCACCCTAAAAACGTATTTACTTATTTATATACAGAAGCACTTGTGGCAAGATTCGAATAAAAAATACTTATCTAGTCATCTTTCTCCATACAAGCTTTGAACCCCCGTTTCATCCCCTTTAGAGGTGAATTTTGGAAAATCCTTTCTTAGCAAATACCTAGGTAATAATAAAAATCTGTATGCCAAATTTTAGCGCAATCTGTTCAGTCAGTCAGAAATAAACGTTTTACCTTTTATAAAAAGAAAATGTATTCGTAGTTTTTTTTGCTTTCAGTAAGTTTAAGATGGTTTGTTATATATTTATGATCATAGAATAATTTGTGATATTATTGTTTTCCGTAAAACATAATATTATTTGTTGATTAGTCCGAATCTTCGGCTCTTCAAATCCTGTTTTTCCTTTAGGCGTTAAGAACACTGCGTACTGCATTACAAGTACAATTATACATCCATTACAATATGTTTTTAAACTTATATAATTATGCGACAAAGAAGCTAACGGCTCACCTAATGGGAAGTGGTCACCGTCACCAATGAATATCTGCAGCACCAGGAGGTGTTACTAGTATTGACGCCCAAGATTTTGTATTCTTAGCTCCCAGAATTACTGAGACCACCTGAGACTCTTCAAAATGATGAGGGGAGAGCCCTAAAACGGAGATTTTATTATAATTATTATAATCAATTTCTGTAGTTGAATGAATGAATTTCAATATATCCTCAGAGCAACAACCTTTTTTTTACAAGCTTTTATTTAACTTGCAATGTATGTATATATGTATGTATGTCACTATGTATGTTCGGGTGGAATCTTGGATGCTTAATTAGACCCACTTCCCGATGTCCGATTGGACTCAAATTTGGTGTACTTATGTATCTTCGGTGACAATACAATGATATGGTACCATGGAGCTGGTCTGATGATGGAGACGGAAGGTGGCCACGGCATCTCTGTGATAAAACAACATAACCCCACCGAGTTTGGGCTCGATTGATTTGTCTTGAAGATAACTTTTTACCTAGATGATATCCAGGGTCTTATGATGAAGCTGGAAGGTGGCCAAGGCATCTCTGTGATAAATCAACGTAACTCTACCGAGTTCGGGCTCGATCGATTCGTCTTGAAGAGAACTTTACACCTAGATATTATCCAGGGTCTGATGATAAAGCTGGAAGGTGGCCATGGCATCTTTGTGATAAATCAACGTAACTCTACCGAGTTTGGGCTCGATTGATTCGTCTTGAGGAGCACTTTACACTTAAATGATAGCCAATATCTGATGATGCTGTAAGGTGGCCATGGTATATCTGTTATAAAGCAACATAGCCCCACCGAGTCGATTGATTTTCCTTGAAGAGCACTTTACCCATAATCACATCAAATATTCATAGAATATTTTGAAACATCATGCCTTCTCTTAAATACTTAGGTAGTAGATAGGTAGTCGGTATCTATACATACCTACTAAAAAGTTAAAAATAAATTATAAGTAAAAATTTTTTTTACAAACAAGCTTTTATTGGGACAATAAACTAAAATGTTAAAAAAAAATTCTAGTAAGTATTTGGCGCGTAGGTACTTACTTATATTTTTAAAAGCTTGAGGCACTGAAGTACAGTAATTACCTAGCCTGAAAAACGGGTAGTGCTTCAAGCTTTTAAGAATATACGTAAGTACCTACACGCAAAATATTTACTAGAATTTATTTTTAACATTTTAGTTTATTGTCCCAGATAAAAGCTTGTTTTAAAAAAAAAATTACTTATAATTTATTTATTTTCAACCAAGTTCCAAAAAGGAGGATTTTCTAAATTAGTCTGTATGTTTATTTTGTGTGTATTTTTAATAAAATTCTATTTGAAATGACACTTAAAATACAAATAAAACCATATTTATGAAGTACATGAATTTAAATTGCTTAGTTAAATCTCTAACTGTGTTACTTATAAAAATCTGTTGATCAATTGCTGAACTGTCTCTCAGCTGAGAAGCTCTCAAGTACTTGATCATTGCTCAACTTTTTTTTTACTTATAAACGCTAATCAGCCGTTGTTTGGTTGAGACACCCACAGACTACTATGATACTACGTATGAGACACCAAATAGACATGCTCCATGGACTATTGGCACAGATTATAACTAAAACTAAAATTATAAACAAATTAGTCGATTAAAAACCGATTCTAGCTCTTAAACTTTATTTTTTATCTGTAACGCCACGTTGATTTGACAGTTCAAGAAATATGGCAAAATCGTGGATGGAGTATTAAGTGGATGTGGCATTTAAATAACAATAATAATATGAGAAGGATAAAACTATACAATCACTAGTATAAGACCGAGATAACACCATTTTTATATCCTTCTCTGCGTATGCGATTAAACTGGTTCCAGCACTGTATGGAACTAAGTTTTAGTGCACCCATTGGCTCTCACCAGCAGTCACGTATGACCTGACCAAATTAAGTTGTTCATTTTATCTTATAGTTGGCATATGTATCACGTGTTTATCATTTTAGTCGGGTTATATCTCTATAGCTATTTCATTCGCATACGCTAATGTTCTCTCTACATTATACGCTCTCTATGGGCGAAATAAATTACGAAACGCGCGAATACAAACATTTCTTTAATGTTATTCAATTGTAAAATTATCAACGGTGTTATTCAATTGTAAGTTTTTTTTGTTACTGCGGAAGAATGGAAGCGGCAAAAAAAAATAGATCTTCTAATTGGACGGAACAAGAGAAGGTATGTATTGATCCAGATTTATTCTAAACCCGTTCCAACGCTTGCGAACTGTCCAAACGCTAACAAAAGTTACATGTTTCAGAAAGTACTTCGAGCGCTCGTTCTTGAACGAGCGCACATAATAGAGCTCAAAGAAACTAGCACTAACACCAATGCTCAAAAAAAACTTGCTTGGGAGGAAGTGCTAGCATGGTGAGTTTTTGGTTCTGTTTTGAGAACTACCAAGGTATTTTTACTCATAATATTAAAACAACATGTTTAATTTCAGCTATAATACATTAAATATTATACAAAGAGATTTGGCCCAGCTTCACAACCAGTGGCGGAACATGAAGAATAGGGCCAAACAATCTGAGTTTATATATCGAAAAGCTAGGGCACAGACTGGAGGAGGGCCTCCTCCGCATCCCCCGCCTCCAGAAGATATGGAGCTAATCGAGGCAATTCCGCAGGAGTTTTTTGTCGACAGTAACGAATTTGACAGCGACACAATTCACAAAAAACAGCAGGTAGATTCCTGCTAATTCAAAACTCAAATTTCACATTAATTTTCAAATAAATTCAATAAATTCTCGTATTGCAGCCGGAATGCAGTCAAAAGCGAGCAGATGGAATAGGCAGAGCCATGACTCCTGTAGTGGTACGTTTGAATTGCGATTTTTAGTTTTGAGCTCGCATGTTATGGAGCAGCAACAGTATCCTGAATACACTGCCCTATAGCCCTATACATTATAATGTGTGTATTTAACTTACTTTGTAATACTAATCTAAATGTGTTTTCTAGCCTGAAACTGCAACCAAAAATATAAAAAGGGTGCTGCACCCTTCAAATGAACCAGGTCAAAAGAAAAAGTATGTAAAGTTGTATATGTGAATTATCTATTTTTATGTAGTAACTATATTAGAATATTTTTTCAATAGAAAAAGGTGTCATGGCTGCGAGTGTCTTCAGAGCCACGACCACCAGCTTTTTCTCCTGGCAAAACTGGCTCGGGAAGAAAATATGAGAAGAGAAGAGGAGGTGCATCAACAAAAAATGAAAATGATGAAATTAGAGGAAGAGTATTTACTTCTTAAAATTAAAAAGTTGTCCGAATAAATATTTTCAAATAATTTAATTTAAAGTACACATATCCCAATGCATTGCCTCTTCACGCTTCAACGGCAAAATGGGTTGCCAATATGGGCTCTTCATCATCAGCACTGGTCAAAAGTCAAAGCATTTATTCAGTATATATGGGCAAATTAAAAATTTGCACTTATACATGTTAAATAACATTAAATAGATCATATCAATAATTATTATTCTAAATGTAACAAAAACATAACTCATTGCTATGAATTTTTAAAAAAAGGAGCAATTCAGCTTTCATCTAAACGTCGCCGTATTCGTCTTCACTATTGATGTGATGTATCTGAAAAAAATAAAACCGGCCAAGTCGAGTTAGAGTCGCTCGCCCACCGAGGCTTCCGTACCAACGTTGGAAGGTACCAATTAAGCTAGACCTCTAAATTGTATGAGTGCTCATATAACTCAGAGGCCTACCTTGATTGGCGTTAACTATGTATGTATGGGGATACCCTTTAATTGTCAATTTTTTTTATTTTTTTTAATTTTTCCTTTATTTGTGCTATAAGACCTAGCTTCTTGCCAAATTTCATGATTCTAGGTCAACGGGAAGTACCTTATAGGTTTTCGACCCAAAACCTATAGGGTACTTCCGGTTGACCTAGAATTGTCCATTTTGGTAAAAAGCAAGGTACAAGTAAAGGAAAAATTCCGAAAAATAAAAAATGTTGAAAATTATGGTAAATTTTGGTACCTACAAGTTTTCGCGAAAATCTAAATTTGCTCATATTTTTTTATCGTGTTGACTCAGGACCTTGATTTTTATACACCTAATAAGGACTATAGACTTCAGTATCTGGTTTAAATTTCAACTTGCTAGATCCACCCGTTTCTGAGAAAATTGGCGGTGACACACGGACAGACAGACGAACAGACAGACGGACAGACAGACAGACAGACAGACGGACAGACAGACAGATGGACGGACAAGAAAGTGATCTTATAAGGGTTCCTTTTTTACCTTTTGAGGTACGGAACCCTAAAAAGACGTAAAAACATTATTCAGGGTCATATTTTTTAGTCTTCAAAAGTATATGCAATATTAACATGCATTGTGTATAATCTTCTTGGGACTCTTCTTCTAAAACCAGTACATTCTCCTATGTTTGAGGTATTTATCTCCATATCTCTGGAGATACTAATCAGATCTCGATGAAATTCCAATGGGACCAACTCGAAAACGTACTCTACCTATTAAAAAAAAAGAATCATTTTAATCCGTTCTCAATTGACGGAGTAATCGCGTAACATACACACAAAAAAAAACATACAGACAAACTGAGAACCTCCTCCTTTTTTGTGAAGTCGGTTAAAAAGTATTTCATCCAGGGCTAGCGTTAGACCACTATCTCGCCTGGTGGTAACCGATAATGTGGTCGAGAATGGTGACAACGCAACAACAACGTAAAATAAAACTGGCCAAGTGCGAGTCAGACTTTGTCCCGCACACGGAGGGTTCCGAATGCCATCTGTCGAATTTCTAACGAACTTCTAACACCAACTAAGTAAACGTTAACACAAAGGTAGAATAGTATTATATAGTAGTAATAGTAATAGTGGTAATAGTAATTGTAGTAATTAATATTATTAAATATCTGGTTGACCGAGCTTTGCTCGGTATTTTTTGCCACTTAAACAGATAAATATGACTCTTCCCGACATCTATTGACGAATACTAATACTATTTTTTTTAATTGAGAGCAACTAACTGCTTTACTGATACAGTACTTCTACTCGCCAATAGATGTCGGGAAGAGTATATTTTAAGTTGATTATTGAAAACACGACTAAAACAACATTTTCTGAAAATGACTCCTAGCTAGATCGATTTATCGCCCCCGAAATCCCCTGTAGGTATACTAAATTTTATTTAATCGTTGGAGCCGCTTCCGAGATTCAGATTAAGCTAAAGACGATAGCGCCGCGCCATCTTAGCAACTAGATAGGTGGCGCTGCGCTATCGTAAAAAACGTTTTTAAAACTTTTCTTTAATTTTTAACTTTGTTCTGTTCTTAGTATTTGTTGTTATAGCGGCAACAGAATTACATCATCTGTGAAAATTTCAACCGTCTAACTATCACGGTTCATGAGATACAGCCTGGTGACAGACGGACAGACAGACAGACAGACAGACAGACAGACAGACAGACAGACAGACAGACAGACATACAGACAGACAGACAGACAGACGGACAGCGGAGTCTCAGTAATAGGGTTCCGTTGGTACCCTTAAATAAAAAAATAAAAAAATTGGTTTATTGTCAGAACAAATAGAGCACATCATACATATTTCATTTCCAATCACAAGATATAGTTTTGACAATCGGAGTACACTCAGCACAATTCTGCGGAGATACCCTTTGGGTTCGGAACCCTAAAAACCGGTTGACGCCAGTTACTGATAATTATTATTGCGTTGTTAATGCATGTTATATGTACTGAGTACTGTCCGTGGTATTTTTGTTTGATGAAACTGTTTTTGTAAAAAAATACCAACTGTTATACTTTTTTGGAAAGCTTAATAAGCTAGATAGTTTTTTCGCGAAAATCTAAATTTGCCCATATCTTTTTATCGTGTTGACTCAGGACCTTGATTTTTATACACCTAATAAAGACTATAGACTTCAGTATCTGGTTTAAATTTCAACTTGCTAGATCCACCCGTTCCTGAGAAAATCGGTGGTGACACACGGACAGACGGACAGAAAGACGGACAGACAGACGGACAGGCAGGCAGACAGACAGACGGACAAGAAAGTGATCTTATAAGGGTTCCTCTTTTTACCTTTTGAGGAACGGAACCCTAAAAACTATGTCAGAGCTATGCTAATTGCATTCAGTGCAATTTCGGACACAGCCCCTTACCTAATTATATTCTATAGGCTAGCGTTTGACCACTATCTCACTTCTGACAATACTGTCGAGGATGCTAGCATAGGAGGACTAGAATGGAAACTGTATCTCAAAGACAGCCGGGAACACATTCGATGTTAGGTGACAGATTTTGCCAACTTGTGTATAGTAGTTTCGTCGCGATCTTGCTGCGTAAACTCCCGAAGTGCATCAGACATGCACGAAACCTAGTACGAGACAGTCGATATTAAATAGTAGTTAGTGTGATAGTTGGTCCTTTTATAATCTTGAGTATGGTAGCTGGCCAGGGGGACACTAGTAAAGTTGTAAGTTTCCTATCACCATCGCCTACCTGAATGATTACAATACATATTCCGTTTCATTGCAAATTAATACACACCTTGTTCTTCATTATACAAAATCGCCAAGTTATGCAGAACAGCACAAGCTACAATTGTAACTTTTATTGTAGCATATGAACCCCTCATCACTTCCAGCAATATACGGAACCTGTTTTTCCATACCCCAAAACAACGTTCAATGACATTGCGGGTTCGGATATGCTGTCTATTGAAACTATTTTGTTGTTCACTTGTGGGTCTTAGTATTGGTGTGATGAGATGAGGGGTACCTGGGTAACCGCTGTCACCAATAAGTTTTCCCATAAACTCATTTTCTGCATATCTCCTCTTTATAGAGCTTTCTCTATATATTCTCGCATCATGTGTACTGCCTCTCCAGTGACACACAATGTCACAGATCTTTAGATCTGCATTGCAGACTACCTGTAATATATTTCTATAAATCACTATTTAAATGAAAGTACAAGCACATAAGTAATGATAATAAATGATACTGGTTCTCTACAAGTTGTAAGCCCGTCACATATGTAGTTGTATTAATAATATATTATAGTAAGACATAGTTCATCATAATCAGCCGGTATCAGTCCACTGCTGGACATAGGCCTCTCCCAAGTCATGCCACTCAGCTCGATCTTTGGCTCTTTGTTTCCAGTCACTGCCCACCGCTTTGCGAATGTCGTCGCTCCACCCGGTCACAGGGCGTCCTAGGCTACGTTTACCGATTCGCGGTCTCCACTCTAGAACCATACTACCCCAACGGTTATCATTCCTACGGCAGATATGACCAGCCCATTGCTACTTCAGTTTGCTAATCCGTTGAGCTATGTCGATTACTTTAGTTCTCAGGCGAATTACTTCATTCCGGATTCGATCCTGCAGAGAAACACCGAGCATAGCTCTTTCAAAAAAATAACCGGCTAAGTCGAGTTGGACTCGCCCACTGAGGCTTCCGTACCAACGTCGGTTTGTACCAAGACTACCAAGACTAGACCTCTAAATTGTATGAGCGCTCATATAACTCAGAGGCCTATCTTAACTGGCGTAAACTATGTATGTATGGAGACACCCTTTAATTTTCTTGTTTTTTTTTTTTTGGAACTTTTCCTTGCAATGTCTTACAGCACAAATAAAGGAAAAATTCCATTAAATAAAATAAATAAAAATTGAGTTAAATTGTGGTACTTAAGTACGTTTTCGCGAAAATGTAAATTTGCCTATATCTTTTTATCGTGTTGAATCAGAACTTTGATTTTTATACACCTAATAAGGACTATAGACTTCAGTATACTCACGGACAGACACGGACAGACAGACAGATAGACATACGGACAAGAAAGTGAGTTTCTTTTTTATCTTTTGAGGTACGGAACCCAAAATATTGGTGTAGCAATAAAATGAGTTTATTTCGAGTTTAAAGGGTATTAAAAGGGTATGTCAGCAATTGTTGATTAGATCTACTTATTACATATGCCAAAGTACCTACTTAAGGCTGGCATACACCATCCTTTCTATCGTCCAATAGGCAGGACGCTGCCGATTGGATCCAATCTGCAGTGCATTCATACACACTATACACGATCAATTCAATCTTCCTGCCTATCGTCCAATTGGCAGCGACGTTCAGTTGAAGCCATGGCTGACGCCATGGCTTCAACCAAAACCAACCAAAAACCAGTGACGGAAGACGATGTTTAATCCGTCTTGGGCATTTTACTTGTGTTAAAACAAAATAAAAAGGCCAAGTCAGACTCGAACTCGTAGGGTTCCGTACCACACTACAATATATTATAAGATCGAGCAAAACAGACAGACAGACAGAACGATAGACGGATAGACGGATAGACGGACAGACGGACAGATGGACAGACTGACAGACGAACAGCAGACAGACAGACAGACGGATAGACGGTCGGATGGACATAATAGACATACCTGTATAAGGGTTCCGTTTTTTGGCATTCGGATATGGAACCCAAAAAAAAAATGATCGTGTGCAGTGGTGCAAACATGTTGAGGGAGAGCGCAGTACGCACGTCTACCTCAGACAAAAACTTTTCTCAACTGAACTCACGTAGAACTATTATATCATCTGTGACTGAACTGCCGAACGACGATCACGACCGCCATACACGGTCCAATTGGCATGATCCATTCGCAAGGATGAAACGAAAAGAATAAAATTTTGATTGTGCGTTCTTGTGCCGTCCGCGTCAATTACAACGGTCATGCCAATCCACGCCCACACACGGCCCATTCGGCATGATACGATCGGCAGCGTCCTGCTAATTGGATGATAGAATGGATGGTGTATGGCAGGCATAACTACTTACTTGAGTATTGATGGAGTAATGCCCCTTTCTATTTACATGATACTGGCTAGCATCACCACCCACTCTCCTTATCTTTATATGGGTACAGTCTATTGCGCCATTAATACCCTGAAGTCCGCAAATCGCTTGAAATTTTTGTATTGTTGCAGCTTCTTCGGTTAAGGATGTCGGCATATTTATATACAGAGCGCTTTTTGACGCTAATGCGACCGCAACTTTTCGAGTCAAGTGTGACAATGTCTGCTGGCTCATGCCGTGAATGTCGGCGCAGTCTTCTTGAATCTAAGACATGCAATAGGATCATTACAAGAGAGCATACAAATAAAGTAAAAATCATAGCAAGTTACTATACCTGATGGCGTCCCCAGTATCTAATCACTGCCATTATTTGCAATTCCACTGGGATACCGCCTCCTCGAGCATCCACCTGCAGATCAGATTGAAGCAGTTCGAAAATGCGGCTCATATTTTCTTTGCTGAACCTGTACCTCAATTTAAATTCTTGCGCTGACAAATCCTGCATTGGATTAAACCGTGCCTTGTAAATTTTTCTGCGTCTATTTGAAGAAGTTGTTGCTTGAAATGAATTTATTTCGTCTATGTCCCTGTGGTAATCACGAATAAAATCTTCGGATTCCATGGTTTTATTGGCCTTTTTATTTTATTTTTATTCACTATTTACGCGCGGACATGAAACAATATCGCAGAGTCAGAATGACACACGTATTTCATAAATCAGATTGATTGATCGTGGCGGCGCCATCTTGCCTCTCAGCTGAGAGCTGTTTAAGCAATACTTAACTTTGATCACCGTTTATGAGTGAGATTTTCCTTGATCAATAGTTCAGCAATTGCTCAAAATTTGAGACACGTTTATAAGTAACACTGTAAGTGATCAGTGAGTGAAAGACATTTGGCATCTCTCTCATCAAGTCTGAATAAAAACAAGAAGTAACAGCTTTTATTTTAGCCATGGAAGCTTAGCACAAAGGTAAAATTTATTATTTCCGAAACTGATATTGTCTTCCAGATGGAAGCTTAAAAAACTCTCAAGTTACGCAAGAGGAAACGGGTTAAAACTAACCCTAAACTGCCACCGATTTGTTAATTGTCGGGGAGTTTTTGTCCACATTTTCAAGGGTTTATTTATGAATTTAAATGGCCCGAAGACTAGGGGTGTCGCTAATTTGAATTTTATGAACTTATTTTTATAAATATAAAAGGGTTCTGCCTCCCTGGAGACACAGATTTGAAGTGCTGGACGTATTTTACCTATTTAATTGCTAGGGGTTTGTTTTCTAACATTTATTAGGCTCGTAAAAAATGTACTACTACTACACTTGAAGGATAAAAAATCTATATTTTATGATATCTTGTGTTTTTAAAACTGTACTTTTTCTCTGTCTTGTCTATTCAATCTGTCCTATTCTAACAAGGAAATAAAATTAAAATTTTGTAACACTCGTGTCAGCGCCCTGTAATAAGTTATTGTCTTTGAAAAATGACGTTATTTCTAGCTAAGCACAATTGCTGACTATAGTTACAATGATTTAAGCAAACCCCTTTTAAATCGTTTAAGATGCACACTCAAACAATCTCCTACTCTAAACGCATCCTTACATGATCCGTTCCGTCGTTGGTAAAAAGCATAAACAAAATAACTACCTTGCTAGGGTAGCAATAAAAGATAATACCTTTCGAATTTCACTATCCCTTACTGTATTTATACCTACTGTCTTATGAAAGTCCGACTAATCCTTCAATATCGCTACATTGTCAATAAACGTAACTTAGTAAGTTACCTTGTTACTTGGTTCCAACTAAGATCCACAATGGCTAAGTATAATCTCGTCCCTCCAAGTTTGATTGGATGGCCAGGGGTAATCCACGAGTGAACACCGGAATTAGAACTAGTCTCGGACAAAACTGATTAACTTTATGATTGGGACAATTTCCTTGATAACATTCTTGACATTATAAGGGTTTTGTATACACCTTGAAAACAAATAAGTACATAGTTGTGATTATTCTGCCACTAGCTGTACCCGCGACTTCGTTCGCGATTCCTACAAAAACTTAAAAAAACCTTAACGTTAGTGTGGCTACACTTAATTTTTTATTCGTCTCATTAAGGTTCAAATCTATGCCTTACATTATCATTAGGCCAAGAAAAGTTATATCTGCTACGCTATAATTTTTTTAATGAAATTCATGTCTTTATTTAAATAATCCACAATAACCATCAATATAAATGGGCACTATTGCATTGCCCAGTTTGGTAGATAGGGTTACAATTTTAATGAAAATGTATTTTAAATGGAATACTTAAACAATTTTTAATTGCATATACTGTCGAACGAAAATTTGGAAAATATTATACTTTGGTATGTAGATAACAGCGTCGTTATAATGTATCAAGTCGCACTAAAATCCAGCCTATACCCTACTGTTGTACATCTGAAAGATTGTGAGGATGGAAGGACAGATATATGCGTGTTTGTAAAGAACTCATTCAAACAAAAACGTATGAATTTGAAAGAAAGCTGAATTAAAATTATAGGTTAATATAACAACAGCCTTATTATGCTGCTTTATTTAGATTTTTACGATCAGTATCAGAGTTAGGTTATGCCCCAGGCCCAAGGTCTTTCTGTCCACCATCTCCAACTTTTTTGTAAATAATCACAAAAAGCTTTAAAAAAAGTTGTCATTTTGCACACGCATAACATTAAATCTTTTAAATGAGCCTTTACTCCATCCTTATTAATGCTTATTTCTCACAAAATTTTACTGCTTTTCCTTTTGTCATAGTTAATTTACATTTATTACATATCTGTTTCCGGCTGTTGATTGGCGACACATAATTCTCGGACAGTTCAGCTGTTCTGAATGTAATTAGAAGTTATTTTATAATAAAATAAATGGAACATTTCAATAAAAAATCAATTTTAACACCGGACTCGAAGAATGAGATCAAAAGATGTTCGAAGAATGTTTCAACTAACAACTCAAAATATAATTTATGTTAGACGGAAACATAATATAAAAAGTACAATAAATCGTGACTACCCGCATTTTCATGGATATTTTCTCCAGACTTATAAAACTATCAAATTATTGCATTTTGTGGCGTGTAAGTTTCACTGATGCTGAAATAAAGAAGTGGTTTTTATTTATATGATTATTTTTATCGAACACAATAAAATCTTTGTCCATCAATAGAAGGATGGAGTAGTTTTGATACTTTTTATTTGTCTTGATTACTAATTTGATCGTTGTTTAAGGTATAGGAAACATATACCAGAGCCAGTGGTTTCTTCACTGTTACCGACGTTTCCTTTCATCTCAATGTGTTATTCAATATATTCTGAATAAAGGCAGTATGGCAATCATAAATTGTATACTGCCTATAAACGAAACAAATGCTTGACTGACTGACATTCGACCTTTTCTTTCAAAGATACAAGTGCAATGCAATCTTTATGGTAGCAGTGAAGTACTTACGCTACGGGATCGATTTCCCAGTCACAGTCAAAACTCAAAATCTTGCGAACAGAGGTATCACTCACACATGCACGCATCGCTCTGTGATTGTGCGGTTGTGCAGAGTAGAACAAGGCGGGAGCTTCTTTTGTTTGCAGCGTTTTGCGTCTAGATTCACAGACGCCATCGTATCTGACTAAGGCTGACGAGCTAGAGAGCTATCCAGTTGCATCTACTTCTATCCGATTCGATCAATACCAAAATAATAAATGCGAAAGTTAGTGTATTTATTTAATGTGTGTAATCTCTTCACAATTAATTGGCAGCAATTGAGAAGTATGATTGGAGTGACTCTGATGGATAAGGTGGAGAACAGCGTGATAAGGGAATGTTGTGGTGTGGTAGAAGATGTAGTGACAAACATAGGGATAGGGATGCTTAGATTGTTTGGACATCAAGAGAGGATGGATGAAGAAAGATTGAAGAAACAGATTTATAAGACGAGTGTGAATGGGCTAGCCGGTAGAGTCCGACCTAGGCGAACGTATCACGACCAGATTGGAGACGTTTTAAAGAAAGGCCAAGTCAAAAGTAGGTACCTATAACCGGCGAGCATGCATAAAGGCGCTCATGAAAATGGAGAAGCGAAAGACGTGTGTCAGGATCACAGCATGTGGAAAGAAGTAGTCTCTGCCTACCCCAACAGGAAAAAGACGTGATTGTATGTATGTGTGTATATAAATTGGCTTGACGGAATAAGTCAATATTTAGCACAGGGATAGCTAGTACATATTTTGAAATAGGATGAAGAATAATATTATGTTAAATTGAGAATGAAAAAATGGAGCTCAATTAGTTCTTATAATATAAAACTCGTAAATAATATAGGTTCATTAAATGTATCAATACCAAAGAATAACAAATAAAGGTCAAACACGGAAAGGTTTATTGATATTCCCATGGAAAAGTAACAGGGAAAGATTTAAACTACTATTAAATAAAACTACTAAATTATGCATGCGGCAAGTGCATTAGATAAATATTGGCATCATTAGCAGAAGTCTAATCCTGTCAATTAAATGGATTTATTCTAAAGTTCTTACTGGTAAAGTTTCTAAAGTGTAGGATGAGGGTCAAAAAAGATCAAAGGTCAAAAATGTCCAACTTATAAGGGCCAAAATATTTTAAGTATGCTTTGATCATCATTTACCTAAAATGTTGCACTTGGATATCCAATTCAAGCCATGTATTAAAAAAAAAGTACTTTAAGCTTTAGCTTGATATTATAGTGCTTTTGAGAAAATATTCATAAATATTTGTAAATCTTATATTAGTTTTGTGTTAAAGCAGTAGGTGCTTGTACATTTAGCAAGTATTGCATACCTAGTATTAGAATAAGTACTGTTAATGGAAGCTTAAATAAATAGGGTTAGAATAGGACAAAGTTTGCTATATTTCAGGCTTTTATTAAACTTACTGTGTTAGTATGTATATGTATGCTTGTGTGGATCTAACCTTGGAAGCTAAATTAGAAACACTTCCTAAAGTTCTATTGAATTATAATTTGATACACTGGCGTATCTTCGATAACCATGTAGCCACAGAAATATTAATAATAATTCATTAATAACTATAAGATACAATAAACATTCATTCACAGAAAATCTGTAATAACGTGTAACATGATAGCGTGTTCACAAAAAGCTTGTGTTTAATTTTTTTCATCTTTAATTTATTTTCTCATATTATCTATCTATGAAGGAAATATCATATCAGAAGTTCTATGATATCTCATCAAATGTCGTTCGCTATATTGATGTCATGTAAGTCACGTTAAAGTGCTGTTTTTAAATCAATGGGACACCTCATCAATGTACAAAAAGTATCAAGCAACTTCAGTCGACATATAAACAAGAAATATGAATTATGACCGCGGTCTGCTCCACACTACAAGGCATAAAATTATATCCCGTCTCTAAACTATTTATAATATTATAATAATTTTCCGCCCCAATTATTCCGCTGGTGACAACTTTTATTGGTATATATACGATTGTTATTCTTACCCGGCCAATAAATAATACTTTTATAATATCTCTCTCTGACAATATTATAAACAAAATTCCACGTGTTATGATAAGCTATAAATAATATAATTTTGTCACTTGGAAGAGTGAACATTCGTGTTTACATAACATGTGTGTTAGTGTCTTTATTCCTGTTCTGATTTAAGGGTATGACTGGGTTGTCTTCATCTGACAAGGGCTTCTTCTTGTCGTAAAAACTGTATTACCAATAAAATGTTTATTAAGTTTTGATGTTCTTGTCAAACTGAAATGAAACTCTCTGCGACTTTTTTAGATACATTGACGACAATTGATATATCTTGATGATATACTATGATAAAATCTTCTATCAGTAGGTATTCCTGATCGAAGTGATAAATACATAGTTTTAGATTAGACGTTGATGTATTTACAATCGGTAGGTACTGGATATTTTTACACGTACGCCTCATGGATTTGGCAAAATCTGCGTTTAGTTTCGATCTATAATAATGAAAATATTTTACTGCTCTTTATTGTGATATGCATCTATTAATACCTTATTTTGATTATTCTCTTCCAGGAAAAGATGTACTTAGATAGGTTTTTAGGGTTAGGTCATTTAGGGGTCCTGACAAGAAACCCTTATAGTTTCATCATGTCCGTCTGTCTGTCTGTCTGTCTGTCTGTCTGTCCGAGGTTTTGCTAAGAGACCGTTAATACTAGAAAGCTGTAATTTTGTGGGGGTATGTATATAAATTACGCCGACAAAGTGCTGAAATAAAATTTTGAAATATATTTTTTTAGGGTAGCTCCCTAGCATATGAGAAATGGGGATGATTTTTTTTTTTCATCGTCTACCACATCGTGTGGGGTATCATTGAATAGGTCTTTTAAATTGACTTCAGGGTTGCTAAATTATAACGTTCAAGTGCATTAGTCATGTGTTCGTTTAGGCTTAAAAGTCTCAGTTTTCATATTGTATGTTCGAAATGAACAAACTGTTGATACCTAAATATTTATATTTAAGATCTTTTGTACACAGTTTTTGCAATAAATTTATTCTATTCTATAATGCCATTTTTCGATTGAATTTTTGTTCCCAGTAGGGCGTCCCCCCCCCCCACCATTCGCTAAACTGCAGGCTTGAAAAATCTGGAAAAATTCGTAATGATAGCGCATTTCATGAACTTTAAAGGACAACTATAGCGGTGAGATAACTTTATTCGTTTAGCAGTAATTGTCGTTGAACTTGAGTGTTGGATAATTTTGTACCAAATACAAAATCCTTAAAATAAATCCTTTAAAATGACAAAGACGAAGTGCCTAGTTGCTTGTTTATAATGGGTAAAGACTTGTATTGAATAACAGGCAACTACGGAACCCTACACTTGCGCGTGGCCCGACACGCACTTGGCCGGTTTTATTAAGTTACAAGAATGGTTACTGCAAAACTTATATTATCTTTTTACCGGTGACCACAAGTTTTGTTTTTACTTACACAAAACTAAAGCACCCTTGTGAGCAAGCTTTCTGAGATATTAAAAATCACATTTTGTACATATAACAACAATGGGTCAGTGTACTTAATCCAGGAATTGCTACACCCTAAGCCATGGTCACCCTCGTTTGTTCAGAATATTATCCATGTCTATTAACTTGGACTGACTTAACTTTTATGCTTCTTTCTACCAAGCATATTTTACAAGCTTTTATTTAACTTGCAATGTATATATGTATGTCACTATGTTTGTTCGGGTGGAATCTTGGAAGCTAAATTAGTCCCACTTCCCGATGTCCGATTTGACTCAAATTTGGTGTACTTATGTATCTTCGGTGACAATACAATAATATGGTACCATAGAGCTGGTCTGATGGTGGAGACGGAAGGTGGCCACGGCATCTCTATGATAAAACAACATAACCCCACCGAGTTTGGGCTCGATTGATTTGTCTTGAAGAGAACTTTTTACCTAGATGATATCCAGGGTCTGATGATGAAGCTGGAAGGTGGCCACGGCATCTCTGTGATAAATCAACACAACCCTACCGAATTAGGGCTCGATTGATTCGTCTTGAAGAGAACTTTTCACCTAGATGATATTCAGGGTCTGATGATGAAGCTGGAAGGTGGCCACGGCATCTCTGTGATAAATCAACATAACCCTACCGAGTTTGGGCTCGATTGATTCGTTTTGAAAAGAACTTTTCACCTAGATGATATCCAGTGTCTGATGATGAAGCTGGAAGGTGGCCACGGTATCTCTGTGATAAATCAACGTAACTCTATCGAGTTTGGGCTCGATTGATTCGTCTTGAAGAGAAGTTTTCACCTAGATAATATCCAGGGTCTGATGATGAAGCTGAAAGGTGGCCACGGCATCTCTGTGATAAATCAACGTAACTCTACTGAATTTGGGCTCAAATGATTCGTCTTGAGGAGCACTTGACACTTAAATGATAGCCAGGATCTGATGATGAAGCTGTAAGGTGGCCATGGCATTTCTGTTATAAAGCAACATAGCCCCACCGAGTCGATTGATATTCCTTAAAGAGCACTTTACCCATAATCACATCAAATATCCGTGGAATATTTTAAAACATCATGCCTTCTCTTAAATACTTAGGTAGTAGGTAGGTAGTCGGTATCTATACCTACCTACTAAAAAGTTAAAAATAAATTATAAGTAAAAAATATTTTTAAAAACAAGCTTTTATCTGGGACGATGAACTAAAATGTTAAAAATAAATTCTAGTAAGTATTTGGCGTGTAGGTACTTACCTATATTTTTAAAAGCTTGAGGCACTGAAGTATAGTAATTACCTAGCCTGAAAAACGGGTAGTGCTTCAAGCTTTTAAGAATATAGGTAAGTACCTACACGCCAAATACTTACCAGAATTTATTTTTAACGTTTTAGTTCATTGTCCCAGGTAAAAGCTTGTTTTAAAAAAAATTTTTTACTCATAATTTATTTAAAAGTCAATTTAAAAATTAAAAGATATTTTATGTAATTTTCATTTGTATCCGACTTGATTTAATTCTAACTCTATTATATAATCTGAATCTACATTCTTATTAGAGTAGCTGCCAAGAAAATAAACCAACCAGCTTTTCCAATAATTACGTTCCCCACAATATAATAATTACCTACAGAACTTCGAAGACTTCGCGAAACCACACTTCGTCGATAGAAATAACATCACCCCTTCGAACGTTGGCCCTAGCCGAAAGAAAGGGGAGCTGTCATAATCCCTAATATTCGAAGGCTCTCGATCATAACCTCTCTTACCACAAAAGTGACGTAATAACGCCCGCTAATCCCCTATTGTAGCGCCATCTCTTGACGGATTGCCGGCAACTGAATGGAGATTACGCCCTCACCAGCCAGGGGCCGCTTTGTCCCCAAAGTTATTATATAAAACCCCATTGTACGGCGGAATGTTTGGGATAATTTGTTTTCCAACGGATTTTTAATGAGTTTCGTAACTCTCTATTGCTACAAAATGGAAATTTCAAATCTTGCTACATCGTATGTTGTGAGTTTTTACGTGTACCAGGTACTAAATAAACGTGTGACTTATTTAGAATAACCTTTTATGGTTTCCAAGATGAATTTGTATAATGGCTAGGCTTCATGCTTTTCGTAGTGCTGCTGTAACCAGCTTGTTTTATGAACATAACTCTTAGTGTGACCAAGTAAGGCAATCATGCAGCTTTCATTTTTTGTAGACGTCCATTCGTTGAGATTTATAAAAGATAGTTCCGTTATTTGTCGTTATATTTTGAAATAAAAGTAATATTCCAAGTAGAGCTCATCTATCTACTGCAGAAAGTTATAAAATAGGGAGTCAGTACGCTAGGAAAAACTGGTGCAAAATTCCCTACCCCGATGGTTTGAATTCCAGATTTCCTTAGATATAGTTTCTAAACAAAGTACATCAATAAGTAGAGGATAATATTTGGGTACAGATAAAAATTTGTTATGCTGATCAAATCACTTAACCACAACCACCACTACAACCACTACAACCACTAAATCATTAGTTAATATATATATTTTTTTAAATATTTTTATTAGAACGCCATTTATGTGTTTACTAGTTCAAACGGTTGAACTAGTAGGAATCAGCCGTTTAAATCGCAAACGTTTAAAATTTGCAACCTCTAAAGTAAACCAGATCAGCATCTTCGCGAAAGCACAGAATAATGAATAGTACAAGCGAAAGCAAATCGTATCCATTCAACAAACATTTTCGCCAACTACCCACATTTAAACTTAATCTCTTAAAACAACTATAAGCTGATTCCTTGTTCTATACCAATAGAAATGTTTAACCCGTAAATTATTTAGTTGTGTCATATGTCAGGGATGATGGATCGGGGCAATAATTACGTCATACTTGACAACCCCCGAGTAATTTGTCGGAAACGGGGTGGGGTGGTTATTGATGGCTTACGCTTATGTATTGTTTTTAATTTTATGTCAGTGGAGGTTTATGTTATATTTTTCTATTTAATTGCAAAGGCAAAAGCTTTTGAAACAATGGTTCAAAAAAACATCGTTTCAACAGTAAAAAAAATTGGTTGTACTTGAATTAATTTATTTTATTATTCCATATACCAATAGTACCTACGTACTATTGGTATTAACAATTGGATAATAAATATCATAAAAGGGTGTTTTTACTAACCACAAAAAACGGACAGATATCTTCTTCTATATATATAAAATCTAAAGTCTTGACTGACTGACTGACTGACTGAGATAGTCCCAGACGCATGAAATTCGGAGGGTGTGTTCTCTGTTTAGTGTAGGCATCCACTAATAAGGGTTTTTCGAAATTCCACCCCTACGAGGGTAAAATGGAGGGTTGAACTTTCTTTTCTATGAAACGTTTTATTCAATGGTCAATTGTCTCGAAAACTAGTACACATACTTTTCAATTAAATTGGTGTCAGTTTTTCTAAAATTATCCCCCACGCGTTTGTCTGACGTACTTAATGATTTTCTAATATACTCGTATCAACGCACTGCGTAATTCGCTGGTCTAAGAGACATGATATTTGGAGAATGTGTTATTTGTGAAGTGTAGGCATCCACTAAGAAATATTTTTTCGAAATTCCACCCCTAAGAGGGTGAAATGAGAGGGCCGAATTTTCTATGAAAATCTTTATTCTCTGCGTCAATTGTGTGGGGAACCCGAAGCCCGGCGGTAGAGCAGTGCACTGTATGACGATATTTTTCTTCGATGCAGCGAACTCCGGATTCCTTCCAACAACTGTGAAGCTGCTTGGAGCTGGGATTTAAACACGAATTCTTCTAGACTTGAACACTATTTATTCTTCTTATTTGACAATCTTCTAAATAGCTAGGTCATTCACTATTCTTCCTAGTCTCATATATCTTGATACATTATTATTTGGGGACAATCTGCACAAAAACTACTCTTAAAAAACATTTTAAACACTTATCTGCTGTAAAGTTGTTCAAACAGTAGTTACTGTGTTTTGAAATGTGACCAGATTGAAAACATAGTGCATGGAAATGAGAAGAATGATCGGAATGAGACGCCCAGTGTTATGCATGACATACATAATAATAGAATGTAAACATATTATTATGCAGCTTTTGGAATCTTATTATATTTTGACTATTTTTACCAATATTATGAATGTGAGAGTACATTTTTTGGTTGTTTATTTGTCAACTCACGGGGTGAAAGAGGTATTTAAGGTGCGGCCACATCGCAGCGTCCTGCGTGCGCGATCTAGGCGGCGATCAAATAGCGCAGTCGTATTTTTACCGACAGCAGGTTCACACCAAACGCAATCTACGGCGATCAGAAAACGATTGAAAATCGGATCGCGAACGCGCACGCGGACGCAGGAAGCCGCGGTGTGGTCGTACCTTTAGAGATTTGCCTATAGTATGCCACTTTATTATGCAGGTGAATTTAGTTGCAGCTTCTTTTTGATGTAAAATGACGAAACAAATAGTTTAAATACAGCTTTGACGCCAGAGGTAACGAGTTCAATCCCCGCTTAGCAACAACGAATTTTTCCATCGTAAAATTTATGTGCGCATTTCACACTTCACAGTGGTCCTCTTGTGAAGGGAAACATCGTTAAGGAACCCCCAACCCCGCATGGTGGTAGGACATTATCTAGTGTCCGTCTGGCCAGCTACCACCCTCAAGTTGGAAAATCTGTCGACAAACATCTAATACGTCACGGCAGCTATCCTTGAGAGCCAGTTCCCATTTTAGGACTTTTGCTACCATCCTCGACCGTATCATCACTTACTAACAGGTGAGAAAGTGGTCAAACGCTAGCCTATACGATTAAAAAAATTACAGCGGAAGAAGAATTGTAATACTTTTGCTATATATCTAAACTTGATTGTGTAGAAAGTAAGTTGTTCAGCACCTCTTCTCATTTGGTGTCTTCCATTTCCTGACGAGGAAAATTCTACCTAACACCGCATCTTTATTTATAAATAATATCTTGATTTTTTTTTTGTTTATTTTTTTTCTTGCCACCAACAGGTGAGATAGTGGCAGTCAAGCATTGGCCTACATGAAATACAAAAAAAAAGTTGTCGAAAAATAAATTTAAAAATATTTGGTAAGCTCTACGAGAACATGTAATTTGTTTAGAATTCGCATTAATAGTAAGAATGACCCTTTGCGTACGCGAGCACTGTGACAACTCATAGTATTGTTTGTGAATATGGGTCTAAGAATAAATAAAACTATCGGCGTCTTCACATTGGACGATAACTGTAACTACACGATAACTGCACGATATCGTCGGACTGGTAGTTTGATACATTCTGTCGACGACACAGGATGAAAGCATTTAGTAGTGATTGTATCAAACTACCAGTCCGACGATATCGTGCAGTTCTCGTGTAGTTACGGTTATCGTCCAATGTGAAAACGCCCAATGGGTGCTTCAAGCTCAAATATCACGACGACAACTTTTCTATAAAACGTCAAACAGCTTGATAATAAGTACTGCCCTAGACATGTAACGAACCAGCAAAAGATTATTATAAGTACGAGAAAACCAGTCGTCTGTAAATAAAGGGTCAAGGCTACATTTACTGCAGAATATTAGAAAATACTTAAAACTATAAAAATAATCCCAAAAGCTATAAAAAAAATTATAATAATAAACATGTAATTAATCGTTTTCTATCATCAATTTATATGTGACCACAGGCAGTAAATTTTAGGCGTATCGTTGACGTCAACCATAGAAATTTATTTAAATTGGTTCAGGCGATTTAAAAAATAAACTTAATTTTAAACGCAATTATCTTCTAAACAATAAAATGTTTGCACTGTCAAAAAGAGTGTTTTTGGTTGCTGCAATTTCTTAAACAATTTAATCTTTTATAGTATAATTTAAAGGAAACTTTAAACTCATATACAATTTAAACGAATGCGAAAGATTGGTGTTATGCATTATAAATCTCTCCTAATGTGACGTGTTGATTTGTGATGGGGCAAATAATAGATTTGGATATTAAAAAGATGTTACATGCAATTTTAATGATGTGGGAATGCTTCGTGAAAATTAGGAATTTTCGGAGAATTTATGAGGTTGTTAGGTGAATTATAGAAACGAATTGGGCGTTGCTTTTTAATTAATCGATTTAAGCAGTTGCCTTAATGGTTATATTTAATTGTATATAAAATGGTTCTATGGTTTTATTATAATTAGATTTTAATAAAATCGAATCATTTAGGTCTAGATTATTTTATTTTATTTAGGCTAACGTTCGACCACAAACTATCTCACCTGTTGGTAAGTGACGATGCAGTCGAGGATGGTAGCACGCTATGCCTAGTATGGGAATTGGCTCTCAAGGACAGCTACTGGAACATATTAAATGTTTGGCTAATTTTTCAGCTTGAGAGTGGTAGCTGGTCAGGCAGACACTAGAAAGTGTCCTACCACCAATGCAAATTATATAGATCTATCACGTGAGTAGCATTATAGATTTTTTTATACGTGATAAGCAATTAGTGTTTGACCACTTTCTCACTTGATGTTAAGTGACGATGCGATAGCTTCATAGTTTCAGCGGGAAGCAGTAACAAACATTACGTGTGGTACTTTTACAAACGATTGGTACGTACAGTATCGGTCATAATTGGAGTAGCAGTCTCAAAAAGCAATAGCATGACAGCAAAATATGCACATACGACCTTCTTCTATAAGACGTTTCGAACGTAACATAATGAAAGAGAAATATATACACCCATATATCGCACTCTATCATTATGAACCAATTAGAAAGAGCGCATGTATTAATTAGTAGAATAGCTAGACCAGATTTGCTTCTTTTATCAGTTATACAAATAATGAGGGTAGATTAGAAACAAAATGTATTGATGGCATAAATGAATGAACAAACATTGTCGGTTGGTGAACTTCGGTAGTGGTTGAAGTTTGGTTAATAAATAACTTAAAAAAAAAAAATGCAAGCAAATATAATTTTTAGAGACGGCGAATATTGAGGCATTGCATAGAAATGGACTAAATAAATTATATTATCTCAAATGTATAGTGAAAGTGGCATAAGTGTAAGTTATTGCTGAGTGATATTAAGTGATGAGAAATCGTAGTTGTGAAAGTACATGGTTAGTAAAATGTGTTAATTAGATTTGGCGTTTTTTCAGAAGAATTTGATACATCATTACGGAAAATTCGTTCGTTCACACTCTATGGGGTTTAATAATGCAAAGGTGAGAAGTACGAGACGAGATATGTCCTGAGCAGCTAAGCACTTGTAGTCTCCCTGAATGCAGTTTGGGGAAATTAACGTGGCACCGACATAATATGTGCGAATATTGTGACTTCTTTGCTGCATCGAAAACAATAGAAGTCACACGAAATATTAATTTAAAAGTATCTAAAAACTAGGCGATGTGCCGACTGTGATAATTTGTAATAAGTAATTATATAAGTTATGATTATAAAGGATTAAGCTTCAATCCTCTTTTCCTAGAGAAAATGAATAATTAAGCTAAAATAATCAATGGGTAGGTAAGAGCAGTTCTTAGATGCAACCAAAACAGTGATATTTTGTCAAAGTAGAAAATTGTCAATATAGGCGATTTCAATTTAATATAAGTATTATGAAATAAAAATTGTAGTATAAGATATTTCGATTTATTGTAAATCAGTTTATTTAAAAACATGTTTTCTGTGTATTCTTATTATACAAATAAATATTTCCTCAAAAACGATTAAGATAACATCACCGTGTTATTTTTTTATTTCACATATAACATAGATCGTAAATTTACCTTTATTAGCTAAGTTTGTATAAACAGAAATAAAATAATACAAGCTATTAATAATTGATAAACAAAAATATTTCAGGTGATAGAGATTCGAACTCGGGCCTGCCGCTCCTATAGCAATCTATCTAACCACTACACTAAGATGCTGATACGGTCTCATTCGAATTTAAGCATCCGTTACTTGTTGCGTGGCTACTCTGCGTTATGTTAATTCAACAAAAAGAAAACGAGTATTCAGTGGAATATTGTTATCTTTATTTGATGTTTACCAAATGTATCTGACGCTACGTTTCACCTTTTTATTCATCTGCGGTCTGGCTAAGCATGCCATCTATGCAGTACTTACGTGTTATTGTTTGCGTTGGAACATTCGACAGAAATATCGTGCAGGCTACTATGAACATTGAGGTGCTACTGGACTATTGTCCCTCGATAGTACAAACTTTTAATAGTTACAAACATTCACATTGATAGTGTAATTTACAACCTCAATTTATATATACTATGCCTACAAATACAGTAGCGTAGCAAATCATTATATTCAGATTTGAACTATAATCAGATGGCATAATATAATATCATGGCAAGCACAGAGCTTTATAAAAAGAAAGTGTGGTGTGGTTTTATAAAACCACGATGCAAGTGAAACTTTTTGTTTATGAGTAGCTATGGTTTCTAGCTTCAGTGACTGCAGTTGACATGATACATTAGCATGTATACAAATATGGCTGCGGAAGCTTCCGCCAATCACAGCTAGACCTAAATGTCAAACATGATATCCACCAATCAAGCTTAAGCACAGGCTACATGCGACATGCGATAGATGGACGAAAAAGTTTGAGCCGATGTAATAAAAGTATAACTTTAATTGGTATAATTTCCACAAATTATTTTCCATTTACCACGATTTGCATTAAACATTAAAATGACAGTGATTTCAAAATAACATGTAAGTATCCGAAGGCCACTTTTACTATTTTTAATATATTATTACAAGCCAATGTCGTCTTAACGTAAACAAAATCGTCACGTTTTTAAAACTTGTCAAAGTATACTTTATTTTTATGCGTTAGATGACGGTACCCGTGAATCCCGCGATACGATAATCTTAGGGATTAAACCATTCACTTTTGTCACCTCTTAGAAAGTACATATACGTCATTGTCTAAACAGAAAAATATTTTCTTAGAATATTTCAAGCGTGACTTTAAAATATTTCTGTGTTGACTTTTATAAAACTGGCAACATTGTCGCAAAGCTCCCAAGCACAAATTGTCAATTATCAAAAAATATAACTCTCATATAAAACCGTTAATTTTACACGCATAAAGCAGGATTACGACAATCCTAAAACACAGAAAACCTCAAAAAATTTTGATTAAGCAAAAATTATGGCACCAAACTCGCGGTTATTCAAAAAGGGAACCAATAAAGTATAAGTTCAAACAAAAGCAGTAAATTACCAAATTAAAAGTCACATTAGCTCAGTGCGACGTACAAATTATACGCGAGTAATAATTCCATAATTCATATTTATACACTGTCCATAAATAATGAGAAAAGATGCGTTAACAATGCGCCAAGAAAAATAAAAGTAATGAAGTGGCAACACCGGCAATTTGTCACTCGTTTGAGACAATGTGGAAATTCCATTGAGTTCGTTAAGCGAAGTCTTCTATAATCACTTGTCAACATGTCCAGTCCTATTGTCATCGGACTACAATGTTTCCAATACACTCTTCAACACTGGCAACATATCTTTTGAAACATAACAAGCTAATTTAGCTTTTATATCAGGCACAGTAGAATAAAATATCGCGTGATGCTCACTTTGCGGTATTAGTAAGTACCGTCAGCCGGTCCATTAAAAACGACGCACGGAAATAGAGACCGGTGAGTTTTTTAAAGTGTAGATTGAATTGTCTCGGTTTTAAAACAATAGCTCGGGTATTTCGGAGATTTGTTAACATATCTGACAGGTGCTGATTTGTTAGTGATGCCGTGGATACCAGAATAGAGTGGACGTCAAAATACGAGGTTAAATACGAGAAATTACTTTTGTTTTATTATTTTTCGTTTGCTTTTTCCTGCGACTTCATTCACAATATGAACTTTAATTGTTGTGATTCGCTTTATAAATTGAAATACGTAAGTATGGGCACATGCGCTGCTTACAAAAGTGTGCTAGAAAGTTTGAATACTTTCCTACAAGAATGTGTCAAAACTTGCACTATTATTATCATAAAGTTTACCTTAATAAATTATATCCTATATAAAAATCGATAAAGTAATTATAAATTTCCTAGACTATTAATATAAGCTAGACGGACAAAAGAACAAATAAAACTTTTGACCAGTTTTCTCTGTTACTGACATTGACTTCAAAAATTATTTAAATACTTACTAAATTCACAAAAATAATTGTTTTGGTACCCATCACCTCATATGCCGCATTACCGACTGCGTATTACACATAGGTACGGTCTACATTATTTCTTCTGCATACATTTCACGCCATATTTTTTTTGGTCAAAGGGGTATTCCACAAGACTGTTTAATATTATTTTGTCAAGATACAATGGGTAACTTCACATATATTATGTTAACACCTGAACAACCAACTAAATATAATTTGCAGCGAGTTTGAGTAAGTCCTTTTTCCGAAGTTGAAGATACCTGCACCGTCGCTTTATTTATTATTTTTTTATTTATTCATATTTTACAAATAATTTTAAATAAACAGACTTTTGACGCCAACAATTTTTAATATTAAATACTGTAATAATATTGTTCTTTTCTTGAATTTTCGCGTGTCCATTATACGGATTCTTACAATCAATTAATGTAACTCGCGTATTTTTATTGTAGTTGGAGCTTAAAATAATATTAATTTGCTATGCAAGATTTTTTAAATATTTGGCTATGTCCACTATTATTTGTTTTACAAACGTGTGAAGACATAAAACTTGGTATGTGGATGGCAAACCGATAATTTGTAAAGATGTCATTGTGGTGCGGAACTATTATTGAAATTTAATATACCTAAGAATGTTGTAAGACTATTGTTAAATATACACTTGTTAGTACAAGAGCTCGTAGCGTAATTAGAATATGCGTTAGTAACCGAATAATAAAGCAAAGTTTCGGAATACTCGGTCAGTAGGTATTTGGTTTGGTTATTATTGCAAAGACATTACTGCAATTTTTTTGTAATGTCAAATTTGCTGTAATGTCTTTGGATTATTGTGTGTGCGCATGGGACTGAAAGCTCTTACAACAGCGATATATATTGAAGAAGTGAATGCTAATTGCTAATCCGACGGTTAATCCAGATTAGGTATAGTAGCATAAGTGTATGGATGTCACAGCAATGGATGTGGTTTATGCCTTGAAGAGGCAAGGTAGGAAGGACGCTCTACGGATTTGGTGTATAATTCGTTCTACAGATTCGGTGGATAATTCGTTCTACGGTTTCGTTGGACATTGTTTTTTGAACATAGCATATTGTAATGAAGAGACAATTTAGGTAAGGATTTAAAATAAACAAAAAAAAGTGCAAATGATGATGACGATGTTGTCCTTTACAATAGCTTGAGCTATCACTACACCAATTTTCTTCAAAATCCGTGCAGTCGTTTTGGCGTGGTGGAGTTTTTACACAATAACAACTGAACGAATAACAAATAAACTAACCAACATTAAAATAGGTACTTTATTCAGATTTTTTCAGATGATGGATATTAAAATGTAATGAAATTTGTAATGTAAATTAATTACCGGTTAATGTAACTTGATTATTTAATATTAATTTAGTATATAGTATGTAGTACTAGCTATGTAACCTACCTCAAAAGTCAAATCATTAATTTGCCATGTTTATATTTATTTACATTTTTTTATATATTCTATTTATTATTTAGAAAAATCAATACAATAACAAACGGCTTCCTAACAGTACCCTTTTGTTTTTACAAATATTGGCCTTATATCTAATTTTAATATTCTAATAACCAGTCACAAGTCTCGGAAAAATGTATGGCTAAAATCTAAGAATATATTATAATAGTTTTCATCTACTTAGATGAAAACTATTATAATAACGACATCTAATATAGTAGAAATTAAATGAACCGAATAGCCTGAACACATTATGATTAGGTAATCTAAAATACAGATTAAGAATTTAATAGCACTTCTCCACCGCTTCAAAATGTATTGTAAGTACAAACGGAATGCAAGAATAATAAAACATAGTAATAAAATCTAAAAAATATACTTTACGACCAGAGCCATTGTCAGTTTCACAAAAACATAATAATATGCTCTAACATTATATGAAACTCTAAATCAAATTCTTTTGTGATATTTATCTATGAGCGCTGTTAAAAATTGCGAAACATAATGATGGTTTTATCATAATTCAGATTATATGTCGCTAAATAGCGAATTTACAGTGTTTTGTGGTCACGTTTAAGAGTTGTTGTAAATTTTCTTTTTTTATAGGCGAAGTCTGGCGCTCGTATGTTATTCTTAAAAACGTCGTGCTCATAAAATGGTTAGTTATTGTTTTAATAAACAATAGCGAGAGACAATAAAGAGTTGTAGAGAACGAGATGACGCTGACTGACGTGTGAAAATGTAGATGTGAGAGTAAATAGAAGCGTCTTTTGATAGATTCATGCTTAAGTTTCCAAAGTAAGAAGGTAGAGTCTACACAAACTACATTTTATATATTTTATTTTTTCCATTTTTTTTTATATTTTCCATTGAAGGAAAAACACCGTTAAGAAACTCCCGGCATGGTGATAGGACACTGCCTGGAGTCCTCCTGGTTTAGCTACTACCCTTAAGTTGGAAAATCTTTCGCCAAAACATCTAATGTGTTGCGGCAGCTGTCTTTGTGAGCCAGTTTTCATTCTAGGCCAAGTGGACTACTGGACTCACGACCCCATCGTCACTTATTAATAGGTGAGACAGTGGTCAAATGCTTTTACGTTATAAAAAAATATTTGTTATTTTAGTTTAGGATAAGCGTGCATTACGAGTTTTAATCGCTCCAAATAGTAGTCATCGCTTTGTGAACAATTGGTAGATAGTGTACAAAAGTTACTGTTGGTAAAACACGACTAGCACAATTTGATTTCAACGACAAGACGGTGTGAAATTGCAACGATTAAATTTCTTAGTGCTTGTTTTAGTTAAAGTCCATAATATAGGCTCATAGAATCTACCTTTTCGTCTACCTGTCGTTTTTGTTTTATTGTAATGTATAATATTTAATAGTAGATAAGCATTTGGGAGAGGCCTACGTCCAGCAGTGACTGACACTGGCTGGTGATGATGAGTAAGCATTTTATTGTTTAAAATGCAATAAGATTAAGAATATGGTTGATGTATCTAACAGGTTTTTTTCATACAGTTAATTAGGTATTCATAATTGATGTCAGCAATGATTCGTCACTTCTATGCTAACAAAGTCGTTTATTCTATTATTAAACTAAGGAGGCGGTCGCGCAACCAAAATAACCGTTCAAAAATATTGAAGAGCGTTGAAAAATATACGTCAAACATGTATGAGAATAATAAGAAGTGAAGACAAACACTTGATATCTGGGCCAGCTTGGCTTTTGAAAATTGTTGCTTAATTTTTACTGTTACTCTAATAAAGGCGAGTCTATTCACTAAAGTATAGTTTATAACATAACACTACATGGCAATAAAATGTTCTGGTTTGTTTAAATGTTAGGTGACGAAATGTAGAGAATGTAGAGTTGCAATTTGTTAGTGAATGTTGCAGATGATTTGTTATTGTGGAGTCAAGGCTGATTAAAAATTGACGGATATAAAATTGCGTAAGATCTCAGTGGTTATGTTGAGTGTTAAGATATATCGTCAGCTATTCGTCTTTGTCTGTCTTCAAGGATAGACAGAATAGATTTCACTTCACTCAATCGTCTCTTAAGTAGACTACAGATATTGTTTATTTTCGCATATCGTATTATAATTCCTCTTAACATCATCAGCCCATCTCTGCCTACCACTGGATTCATCTCATAAGGCACGCTATTGAGCTAGATCTTTAGCTCTCTATTTTCAAACAGCTGCCTACCAGCTTGAAATATGTTTGGTGTCATCCTGTTGAAGAGAGGGTTGGATTGAGCTATGACTGAGACCCATCGCCTCTTTTCACCGTCTTCCACTTCTAAACAAGCACGATTCCATATTAAACCGCATCTTTACAACATCGAGTGATATAGCAGTAGTGTTGAACCCATCTTCTTTGAGATTAACACCAATCAACTCCATCAACACCAATAATGAATGCGAAAGTCAGTTTGTTTATTTGTTTGGGACTTCTTCACGTTTGAACGGCTGGACCGATTTAGCTGAAATTTTGTACAGGGACAGGCAGTACCATGGATTAGACTTTATGATACTTTTCAACGCGGGTGAAGCTATGGAACAGCAAGTGATGTATATTATGTATAATTGAAATGATTTTTTCAACTAGGTGTATGTTGAATAATTAAGGCAATTGTTAATATTATACCTGTACAAGGAAAGGGATAAAAAGATTTCAACACAAACTACTATTGAAGTAAAATAAATTTTACTTATTGATACACAAAGAAAACCAAATCCACCAACTAAAACTAAACTCCGATAAGTACATCAATAGTAAGTTATCTCGACAATAATCCTAACGATAAATAATATTGCATTAAATATCCAGCATTGCAATTAGCATTGCGACAATCGTGGACGCAAATAGCCCACTGGTGGGCGAACTGTCATAACGTCCGACTGATGACACGAGGAAATAGCTGCTAATGTCAGCAAACGTGTTAATTAGGGATTTGTAAAGGAGAATAAGGTTAACGACGATTACCTACCTCAACATATTTACAAAGAAAATATGAAATATACTTGCGTAAAGCATATTTTATATTCATAGCCGTACCTAAAGAGAATCAACGGAACCTCACTACTGAAACTTCTCTGTCCGTCTGTCCGTCCGTCTGTCAGAGGGCTGTATCTCCTTAAACTTAATAGTTAGACACTAGATATATACATAATATGTGTTACTATAGCCGCTATAACAATTAATAATAAAGACTTATTAAAATTCTTAATTTAGGGGTACCATAAATGAAACTGTTTTCTTTGGCGTTTTTTCTCATTTTTATGAAGGGTAATAATAGACACGTGACATTTTCACAAAGTGTGTATTATTTTGGCACTATAACAATAAATTATAAAAATAAAACGAAATCATAAATATAGGGTATATACTATACAAGAAACGTGTTTTTTCTGCATTTTTGCTTTATCTTATAACAATTTTGTACAATGGTACGGAACCTGACTGCAGCTGATTTGCACAACGCTTAGAATTGATGTCATATGTGATCTGAATTCGACGATGCGACTCACCTGATGCAGTTTACGATTGTTCTGCTGATATTCTGCTTGCTTAAAAATTTCCATTGCAGTTTAGCAGTTGTATTAGGAGATTGGCACTGATTAAATTACCTTCTATACCTATACAAACTACACTCAATTTACAATAAAGGTTGAGACAGTCGTCAACAAACAGTAGTTAGTATTTAAAATTATAATCAAGTTACACTTTCCATCCCCCATTACAATTCACAGGCTTGTTGTCATAGCACGAAAAAATAAAGCAGCTGAGCAATATTTTAAAATGTTATCAGAAAAAAAATTACATACATAATTATAGAAATGAGAACCTTAAAAACCCAATATCTAATACCTATAGCATAATAATAATTATAAGCTACAATAACCTAGATTTCAAGAATTTGACAATTCTAATTTTAATGCAACTAAAATTATTGGAGCTAAATATTCCAGAACAATTTCCGCGGTTGGAATCCGTTTGATATATCGCTTGCACACTTCTCTATGAATATAAATATATTAGATAATGTTTTCTTAAACACTTTGCGATACATTTTTACATCGAATCATTTTAAAACTGATATAGTATTATTGTCTTTGTTTCATTGTCGTATATCTAGAGAATTTAGTGAAGGATTTTCATAATGGTTTCTGACCGCATTAATATGATGTTTTGTATAATAATTTTATGATGTCATTCAATTTATTCTTCTGTCCGCTATTTTGCCTGTGTGGTTTCAAATAATAGGTAGGTGCTTAAATGTTTTCTTCGTTTAAACAAGTGATAAATTTTCCATTTGAATACAATGAATTTCAACGGATTATAACGATTTTATTGCTATGTTTTGTTTTAATACAGGAAATAAATTAAAGCTATTGCATGTACAACTATCATGATATTTATGTTAATTACTAATTTGTTTTTAAGTGTATTTCTGCTGTTAGGGCAGAAGCGTTTAAGTTTAACCTGTGTAATTAATGTAATCTATTACATTTCAATAATATAACAAGTAATATTTAAAAAAAAACCTTTTTAAACACAAGCGTAGGACCAGAGTAAGTCAAGACAAATCCAACTAGCCTAAAGACGATGGGTATAACATGTGTAGCTTAGGAGTTCCATTGGCCAACTTCCAGCTCCATCACCAGATCAGCACCATGTCATCTTAATATTGCATTGTCACGCGATTTAGACATGTATGCAAAATTTCAGCTCAATCGAACCCCTGGAAGTCGCTCTAAAATCAATCGCAAGATTTGTGACGGACAAATAAATTCGCCGTGAAGTAGAGATAAAGCTTGTAAATAGCATAGTTATCTTACTTTCAGTGCGTGGAAATAGTTCGAATTCTTTTGCATCAAAAATAGGCGACCTTGTCAATATAAGTATTATGATTATTTATGTCACATACCGGCTATAATTCACGTACCTACCTTTAGTCGAATTTTCTCGACCTAGGTTTCTGGCGAATCCGTCGCTCTTCCTCGGGTCGAGAGTGAGGCCACTCGGTGAGATCGCGATGTTCACACATTTTAAAACAAACATAATTAATATGTTAATGTATTGGTTAATCGTTAGGATTGTCAGGTCCAATTACAGTATTAACTACTTTTAATTGTTTTTCTGTGTATTTGTTACCATTGTCATTTCGTAGAACATACCAGCTGTTCTACAATTTCCTAGATAAATGTTCTTAATCTATTTTATTCTCATTCTTGCCTGCAACCTCTCAACAGAATGCTTGCAGTTAAAGCCCGTCATGTTTTTAATTAGGGAAATCATTATTAAAAACACAATGTTTCTAAAAAAGTCCGTCTTTCCCCTCATTTCTCGTAAGCGTTGCTAATAGCGGTGCTCGGGCATTCTTCCTCTCTTCCTTTTTTTATACATCACCATCAATCTGCGGTGTGCGAGCCGAGACAATCTTGTTTATAGGAATTTTAACCGTGTTTATTTCTATGGCTCCAATTTCAATACAGGGAGAACTGATAACATTCTCATTGAAACGGACTTTTTCTCCGGCATTTTCTACTCAGTATCATGTTTTTGTCTATTGAAGGGTATGTTATCTTGTATTTGCAACTCAGTGTAGTCAACATAGTTCTTCATTGGCTGATAAAGATTTAACTAACATCATCAAATTTTTAAGGGTTTTGTTCTTTATGCTAGTAGTTTAAATCCTACTAACGCTAAGATTTTAACGGACTCAAAAATGAGGAAATTCTTTAACTCGTTTGTATTTTTAGGGTTCCGTACCTCAAAAGGTAAAAAGGAACCCTTATAAGATCACTTTCTTGTTCGTCTGTCCGTCTGTATGTCCGTCTTTTCGTCTGTCTGTATGTCCGTGTGTCACCAACGATTTTCTTAAGAACGGGTGGACCTAGCAAGTTGAAATTTATACCAGATACTGAGGTCTATAGTCCCTATTAGGTGTATAAAAATCAAGGTCCTGCTAGGCTATTCTGTAAGCTATCTCGACAGCGGAATCCGCGGTGAGATTCGAATTGCGTACTATGAAATTCAATCGTATCACGTTCGCAATACGGTGCAGTTTCGTAATACGAAATTCAAATCTCACCGCGGATTCCGCTGTCGAGATAGCTTACAGAATAGCCTAGCTGAGTCAACACAATAAAAAAATATGAGCAAATTTAGATTTTTGCGAAAACATGTAAGTACCGAATTTTGGTCAAAAGCAAGGTCTTACAGCAAAAAATAAAGGAAAAAATCCAAAAAATAAAAAAAAGTTGAAAATTAAAGAGTGTCCCCATTTCACATAGTTTTGCCAATTAAGATAGGCCTCTGGGTTATATGAGCGCTCATACAATTTAGAGGTCTAGCTTAATTGGTACCAACCAACTTTGGTACGGAAGCCTCGGTGGGCGAGTACAACTCGACTTAGCCGGTTTATATTATTTTTCTGTGTGATTGCAGTGTTGTATCTTCTTGAATATATTGTCTGATGTTTTTTCAATACCAAATGTTAAATGTATACTCATACTGAGCTCTCTGAACTAAACTATGGTCTTGTCTATGATCTGTGCTAAGATTTATGAGTTGAAAATCTATGAGTTTAGCCTCTAAAAATAATTAACAACAAACTCACATAGGATTCCGTAATCCAGCGGTTTTCTTTGCGCCTTCGTTCATTGATGTCACGTTGCTTCAAAAGGAGAGTTGATAAAAACTCACAAAAGAACAAGCAATGCACAGGTATTGCTTCTTGTAGCGCAAATATCAAGTATCAAAATAGTATCAGATCATTGTAATTATTTTAACTAGTAACTGGATAATAGTATGTTTCTTTACTTCACAGTAGGCTACCTACTCGTATGTCATTGCAAGTTAAAAGATCATCCTGTAGTGCTAGATGCAGCGAACCGTCTTGATAAATACAGGGCACGCAGTGACAAATGGTAACAGAGTGTTTTTATGTATTTTTAAAAATAACACTACAGTGTCGCCCTCTGTTACTAATTGGATACACAATACGTCTTCGCGCGTGCTTCGTGGCAAATCCGTTATTCTGTGTATTGATGGATAGGACGCCGGAAGTGTTGGGATTTTTTAAATATGGAACAGTGGACAGTTCAGGTGCAGATCGTCTCATGGTCTAATTAAATGGTTGTCTTGGATGAGTGATGAATTATGGTATAAAAACTTGTGAAATGTAATTTTTACTTTAGCTCTTATCCCAATTATTTTTTTTATAATTGAAGAACAGCGAACAAGCTAACGGCCCACCCGATGATAAGTACCGCTCATTTTATCTTTGTTCTAATTCCAATCCCAAATTTTTGTTCTAAATTCAAATCTAATAAACTTAACAAGAACAAAATAGTAATTATAGCTAGCAATGATGTCAATAAAACTTAAATAAGATCGTTACTAAATCAACTTCCCATATAAATAAATTTTATATAAAGCGAAAATAATGTTAAGTAGCAAGTTAGAGGTGTTTGTGTCAATATCTAGAAAAATCGCGTAACACATAAATAAATATTATGTTTCTTTAAATAATAATAATAATTAATAGTAGCAGTAGTAATAATAGTAGATTATGAGCAAATAAATAACTTATTATTATTATTATTACTTTAAATGTTACAACACTTTAAATGTTTGTACATTGTTACACACAATACAATGTGTTTACTTACAAGTGTTAATTTTTATTTTTGCATATTTCCCATGACCGCGGGTTCGAATCCCGTCGGTACGATAAAATTTTGGATTGTGTGTAACAATTTACACATAAATGATTTAGGAATTTAATAGGACTATAGAGCGCGTGCGTGTCCATACAATTAGAAAAGCTTTTTTCTGACTCTTAATATTGTCCGATTTCAATGATTATTTCTTTCATGTAATCGTCACACTAATTTCTAGGATTAAAGGTATTACTTTTTTCAGTTGTTTAATTAATTTTTAAAGTTGTAAGCATCTAAAACAGCCATGTTTTTACGGTGAAACTATGATTATTTAAAGTTAATACTTTCCAGAAACCAATTTTATTTATGAGAACACCGAAACATAGAAGCATAGAATAGATTCTATTATCAATACGAAAAAACCGACTTTGAATGCCTCGCTAGTTATTTTCAGACTACCGAGTTTGAGGTTTTTATCTACATATACATTCTCAGCAGATATCCACGAAATTACATTGGGACTTTAAGTAGTACATCTTCAACCAATCAAAAAAGAATAATTCAAATCACGTTACAAACATTAAAACAAAACATACAGACGAGTTGACAACCTCCTCCTTTTTAGAAGTCGGTTAAAAATACAGAAAATTGAATAACTCCTGTTTCGTAAGTCGCTTAAGAAGCTTGTTGAAGGACAAAAATTAAAATGCTTATAATGCGTGAGTGAATTTTAGTTACGAACCTGAAAGTTCAGCATCTGCGGTAAATTTATACTATGCACTGAAAATATCAGATAAATGAAGTTATTTCACGTTTTGATATTTATCACATGAAAAACATTAAATAATCTAAATGCTGAGTGAATTTAGAGTTCATAAAATTGTCGCGCGAGTTACGTATGATTTTATTTTCATTTGTGAAAAATGCAGATGCAGATTTTGCAGAAAATCATAAACGTCTGAATTACAAATAGGAGTAATAAATAAGGTATATAATATTGTATTTTATTGTATCAGCTAACTGGCACACTGAAGCTTGGCTCGCAACGTTTTATTTTTATGTAAACAGCATACCTCAAATCTTCGGCATCTCTAAATCAATTTGGATGATTTTTAGGGTTCCGTACCCTACGGGACCCTATTACTAAGGCTCCGCTGCCCTCTGTATGTCTGTCTGTCTGTCTCCAGGCTGTATCCCATGAACCGTGATAGTTAGACGGTTGAACTTTTTACAGATGATCTATTTCTATTGCCGCTATAACAAGAAATACTAAAAACAGAATAAAGGAGAAAATTATAAGAGGTCCCCATAGAAAAAACGTGATTTTTTTTCGGCATTTCAATATAACGTTATGAACGTTAAGGTAAACTTCCAAAGATGGCGTTTTATTGAAATGCCGATCCCTAACACATTTGTGATAACTTTCACTTGGATAGCGTTAGACGTTAGATGGCGTTATAATAAATAAGCACGCGGCTCACAACTCTGTTTTGATAAAATGTTTGTTAATAGCGAAAAATGATAGTGGCATTTTTTGCTTGATCTTATAAAATAATTTAGTGTGGTACGGAACCCTACGAGTGCGAGTCCAATTTACACTTGGCTAGTTTATTTTTAAATCTTATAGGCTAGCGTTTGACCACTATCTCGCCTGGTGGTAAGCAATGATGTGGTTGATGATGGTAAACACGATTACATGTTACATATTAAGTACGTATTGTTGTACGTTACGTTGGGATAATTTAATTTGAATCAAGATCCTATCTAAATATCCTAACACATATCTGTGAAGATACCGAATCCATTTAACTCTCCGCTTCGCCCGCGTAATGATTATCTTACGTCTTAAAGTACGGACTCACCGCAGCGTCCTGCGTGCGCGATCTAGGCGGCGATCAAATAGCGCAGTAGTATTTGTACCGACTGGTTCACACCAAACGAGATCAGAAAACAATTGAAAAGTACTAAGATCGCGCCTGCAGATCGCAGGACGCTACGGTGTGGCCGTACCTTTATTCCACCAATAAAACTGCTCGTTCTGAACTAGTTACGAAACAAAATTATTTGTAACAATTAAATTATAACGATAACATACAAAAACTGACCAAACAAACAAAACAATTCCGAGTTACGTTGACAACATCTAAGCTCCATCTTCAAGCTTTCATCATAAACTTCCAAACATAACTGTCACAAGTCCCGTTATATATAAGTTAATTGTAAAATACAATATTGATGTTAATCAGTAGCTTTTATTATTAATAAAAAAATATCTTTACAGCCATCTTACCATCGTCACCGCAATCAAAGTATAAACAAAATAATCTAAATAAACATACTTAAAATAACCATAAAATGTATCTAATGATAGATCAAGAAAGCATTATTAATTGTCCGAAAACTAGTTATTTATGGTGAAGTAGTTTTGGCTACCATAGACCAGAATAGACAATCAGCCCACCCAGATGCAGTGGCCCCGATTCTGAACGCCACGTCTTAAATTTTAACTTAATATTTTTTTTACGTAGTAGTACGTTAAATTTTAACTTAAAGTTTGTTCAAGTTTATCACGTTTATGATATGAGTTGCAAGTGACCGAGTACTGATGTTAGAGGGTTTTCTGTGAGATATAATGATATTTGTGAGCTATAGTTGAGGTGTTTTTATTTTAATGTTCCGCCTGACTTGCTACTAAAAAGTAGCTTAACTATCAAGGTGAAATTCTGCAACCAAAACCTTCCATGTTGTGCTTATCTGGAAACACAAATCCAGATAATAAATATATTTCATTCCTTGGCGGTACGTTTGATGAATATATATTTAAAATAAATATACTCATTTTAAGAAGTAAATAAAGTGAGAAAGTTCAGAATACACCATTTGTTGTCTGTTTAAGATTACCACCAATGCCTTCGTCATAAAAATAAAATGGAGTTTTCTTATTTATGACATTCAGAATGTCACTGTTATCTTATTTTAGATTATCTAGTTCTTTAATTGATATTGGACATCAACAATCGTCATAAAAGTCATAATTTATTGATAGTACTGATAAGGTTTAAGATGTCTTTACTAATAAGTTAGTTGTCGAAATGCTTTTTGACTTCCGTTTTCGGATTTCGGTCTCTATCGAATCGGTTTGTAGAGCTACCGGCACGGTATATTAATTACTGTGTTAATGAAGCTAGTGGGTACAGGGACTTGTTATTAACCGACTTCAAAAAAAGGAGGAGGTTTCTCAATTCGACCGTATAATATATTTATTATATATATATATATATTTTATGTTTGTTCGCGGATAACTTCGTCGTTTATGAACCGATTTTGTTTTTTTTTTTTTTTTTGGTTGGAAAAGAGATATCCCAAGCGTGGTACCATAGTAATTTTATTGCGGTCTGATAAGTATCTCCAGAGATATGGAGATAAATACCTTAAAATTGGTACTGAAAATTAATAGGGTGGCATTAAAGTCGGTTCTTTTATAGTTTTTTAAAAGATCTTATTTTAGTATCCATTTCCACCTCCAGTTTCGACAAAAATATTGCATATTTATAAAATCACTCCTTTTTTCCGTTGGGGTAGGCAAAGACTACTTCTTTCCACATGCTACGAACCTGACATACCACTTGCGCTTAAAAAAAAGTAGGTGTTTAACGCATGCAATTTATATATACTTGCCTGTGTATTTGTGTATTATATGGTAACAAAACCAATAACTATAAAATACTCTGCTTTGTTTTGTCATTACACGGAATGAATTTTACATTGGCAGCTATAACAAAGGTGCGACCTAGCACGGCAGCTTAGACGTTTGCAATGAATTATAGCGTCGGTAATTATGTAGAGACTACTACGTCCACTAGGATCTACATAATGTTCGTTGCATATAAGAGAAGTAGCTATATAGCTTTATTTAGCAGCATCTTTCAATAATAGACCCGGGTATGGACCCGTAATGGACCGGTAATGGACCCGGGTATGTCCTAAAACTGCGTCCGAAGCGGAGTATGAAAGTGATTGGAATGAGTGATTGAGTGAGTGAAAGAGTTGAAGAGTGAAAGAGCTAACCGCTTAGCCAAGCCAAGTGTTTGCCGTGCCGAAGGCTGCATGACTAGGGGCAAGCCTAGTTGTTAGCGTGCCGATTGCCCTGGGACCAGGCGACCCCAGAAAATGGCTAGCCTTACCCAAGTAAGCGGGGCTCTACTTGGGTGGACCCCACTTTCCCTAGCTTCTCGTGGGAACGCAATGCAGAGCACAAACTTTTTCTCTAATTTAAATGGCGGCGACGTGGTTCGCCACCCGTCACGTCTCGTTTCCCGTGGGGGCGAAAAGTGGGCTGCGGAAAGCCACTTTGCTACGTTGAATGTTAGAGGAGGAATGGATGATAAGATTGATGAAGTATTCGAAATGATGAGTGAAAGGCGGATTGATGCTCTTTGTGTAAATGAGACTAAGCGGAAAGGTTGCGACACCACCACGCATGGACCCTACACAGCCTACTGGTCTGGAGTTCCAGATACCAGCAGAGGTTGTCAGGGAGTTGGTGTACTGCTTTCCGCTAGAATGAATGAATGTGTGACTGACTTTGAATGTGTGAGTCCAAGACTCCTCTGGATGAGGTTGAAGGTGGGTCTAACGCGTATCTTCATATTAGGAGTCTATGCTCCACAAGATGCGCGTTGGAACGGTTCCACTGCAGCCCAAGCAGAGAGGTAGGAGTTTTGGGATAGCATGAAAGATGTTATGAGTAAATGTGAACAAAATGAAAGAGTAGTAATGCTAGGCGACTTTAATAGCTGGGTAGGTGTGAAGCGTGATGGATATGAAAGTGTGTTGGGAAGGTTCGGCGATGACAGGGTGAATGAAAACGGAAAGTTTGCTTGAAGTATGTCTTGGGTGGAATCTTGTGGTAACAAACACTTGGTTTGACCATAAGAAGATCCACATGTATACTAGGGAAGAAGGAAGCGTGAGAAGTATGATCGATTTTGTTATAGTGGATGAAAAACTGAGAAAGAAAGTACAGGACACTCGGGTGTACCGCGGTGTCGGCGTGGGCTCAGACCACTTTCTGGTGATGTGCCGAATAAGTGGTCTCTTTAAGCGATGGCGGCATCGTGTGCATGAACCCGTTAGTGTACTGGAACGCATAGAAGTTGAGAATTTACAAGAAGAAAGTGTGAAAGATGAGTTTGTAAGTAAATTGATCGAGAAGTTTGAGTCATTAGATGAAGTGTGTGAGGTTGAAGATTTATGGAAGCCGTTTAAGGAAGGGATCGTGGAAGTTGCTGTAGAAGTGTGTGGTGTAAGTAAGAGAAAAAAAGGGTGTAAATTTAATAATGTGTGTAAAAATGTCCAAAAAGCTGTATTTGAGAAGAAGAAAGCATGGCAAGACTGGTTAGCTTCAAAAGCCAACCTAAGAATGCAAAAAGGAACGACTGAAGATGTAAGCAAGGCAAAGGAAGAGTATAAAAGGTTAAAGAATGTAGCAAAAGAGGTTGTGGATAGAAAGAAAGATAACGATAGAGATGAATTTGATAGCAGGTTATCTGACGACTTCCAGACCAACATTAAGTTTTTCTGGAAGTCCATAAGGTCAGCCAGAGGAAATCTTAATACCTCGCAACTGGACAAAATCAGAAATCAGGATGGCAGTATTGTGAGAGGAGAGGAATGCGTTTTAAAAAGATGGAAGGAATATTTTGAAAGTTTATTTGAAAAGGAAGATGCAAGGCGGCAATAGCCCAATGGATAGGGTGTCGGACTGGCGATCGAGAGGTCGTGAGTTCGATCCCCACCCCACCCATTGCACTATTGACGTGAACCCACTCCAGACACAAGCATATTTAGCTTAGTTGGAGGGGTTAACAAGAATACTAGTAATGTGCAACCCACATTGCGAGTAATCTTTTAAAAAAAAAAAAAAAAAAGATATGCAAGTGCCAGTGACAACTGGTAACGCCAATGAAGATGGCGATGAAAGTAATATCAGCATGGAAGAGATAATGACAGCGTTGAAAAGTATGAAATCGGGTAAGGCTGCAGGGTATGACAGGATTTCGGTCGAGATGCTGAGGGCTGGACAAGGTGTCAAGTCAGCTGTATCGCCTTTTTAACCTTTGCTGGAGGAATGGAATTGTTCCAGAAGACTGGTGCAAAGCCGTCATTGTGCCGCTATACAAAGGAAAAGGATCACAGCAAGACTGCAAAAACTATCGCGGCATTAGCTTACTCAGCATCGTCGGAAAATTGTATGCAAAGGTACTGATTACAAGAGTGACGAATGAAACTGATAAGAAAATGTGGGATGTACAAGCGGGTTTCAGGAGAGGAATGGGATGCATGAATCAGGTCTTTTCTTTACGAAGCATAGCCGAAAAATGTTTGGCGAAACACCAAAAGGTCTATTGCGCATTCGTAGACTTGGAAAAGGCCTATGACAGAGTGGTGAGGAATGAATTGTGGTCAACATTGCCTATGTATGGAGTGGGCGGCAGTTTGATACGAGCACTGAAATCACTCTATGAGGGTTCCAGTGCTTGTGTCAGAACAAACGGAGCGTACACAGACTGGTTTAACATCGAAAAAGGTGTTAGACAGGGATGTGTAGCATCGCCAGTGCTGTTCAACCTATTCATAGACAATTGCTTGACAGATCTGAAAATGTGTACGGATTAAGAATGAATGATTTAACCATCAAATGCCTCCTAAACGCTGATGATCAGGTGATATTAGCATCATCGGAGGAGGAGTTGCAAAGAATGGTTAATATTATGCATGACGCCTTAAAAAGCAAAGGGATGAAAGTGAATGTAAGCAAGACCAAAGTAATGGTTTTTGAAAGAGAAGAAAGAATGACTGATTGTTATGTGACGATTGAAGGAGAAAGAGTGGAACAAGTGAAAGAGTTTGTGTACCTGGGTTCTAAGTTTACGAGAGATGGTAAGTATGAAAGTGATATTGAGCGAAGAGTTTTGGCTGGAAACCAAGTGAGTGGGGCACTACATAACTTTATGAGAAGTCAGAACGTGTCTAAAAAAGCACGACTGGCTGTACATAGGGGAGTGTTGGTTCCCACACTCATGTATGGTAGTGAATGCTGGGTATGGCAGAAGAAACATGAAAGTAAAATTAATGCAGTAGAAATGAGAAGTTTGAGAAGTATGATCGGAGTGACTCTGATGGATAAGTTGGAGAACAGCGTGATAAGGGAATGTTGTGGTGTGGTAGAAGATGTAGTGACAAAGATAGAGAAAGGGATGCTTAGATGGTTTGGACATCTAGATAGGATGGATGAAGAAAGATTGACGAAACAGATTTATGAGACGTGTGTGAATGGGCCAGTTGGTAGAGGCCGACCTAGGCGAACGTATCACGACCAGATCGGTGACGTTTTAAAAAAGGCCAAGTCAAAAGTACCTATAACCGGCGAGCATGTATGAAGACGCTCATGAAAGTGGAAGAAGCGAAGGAGGTATGTCAGGATCGTAGCATGTGGAAAGAAGTAGTCTCTGCCTACCCCAACGGGAAAAAGGCGTGACTGTATGAATGAATGAATCTTTCAATAATGCAAGACCAAGTTTTTTTAATATCTTCTAGGCTGTCGTTTGACCACAAGTGTTTTATGTTTATAAAATGATGTTGTATCGCATTGTACGTATTATAGAAACGGTACAAAATTCAATTGAATCTAAAATACTAGCCAATCTAAATAATTAACAATAATTTTATTTGTACTCGTACTGAATTTAATTAGGTACAATGATTTGCAAGATTGATAGTTAGAGGTACTTACAAGATAATGTAAAAACATTTTTAGTTATTATTATTGCGAAAATATAATATTAAACCTATTGAATGAAATAATCAATTAGAGTCGGTAATAACTATAAGTACCTAATTGTCCAATTTTATTCATTTGATGGTTACGCTTTATTCAACAATAGGTCAGACTTTCTTGTTCGGCTGGGGCAGTTCCACCTTTGTTAGTTAAGTACTACAAGTACCGGCTTAGCCCTAGTTAAAAACTTCTTTCATTTATTTAAAACTTTTCTTTATTGACTGAGAACTTCAATCGAATATATCATCTTATTCCTTTTTTAGGGTTCCGTACCTCAAAAGGTAAAAAAGGAACCCTTATAAGATCACTTTCTCGTCCGTCTGTCCGTCTGTCTATCTGTCTATCTGTCTATCTGTCTATCTGTCTATCTGTCTATCTGTCTGTCTGTCTGTCTGTCCGTCTGTCTGTCTGTCCGTGTGTCACCACTGATTTTCTCAGGAACGGGTGGACCTAGCAAGTTAAAATTTATACCAAATACTGAAATCTATGATCCTTATTAGGTGTATAAAAATCAAAGTCCTGAGTCAACACGATACAAGATATAGGCAAATTTAAATTTTCGCGAAAACGTGTAAGTACCAAAATTTACCTTAATTTTATAACTTTTTTTATTTTTCGGAATTTTTCCTTTGCTTGTGCTGTAAGACCTTACTTTTAACCAAAATTGACAGTTCTAGGTCAACCGGAAGTACCTACGCTATAGGTTTTGGGTCCAAAACATAAAAAAGGGTACTTCCCGTTGACCTAGAATCATGAAATTTGGCAAGAAGCAAGGTCTTAATGCACAAATAAAGGGAAAATTCCAAAAAATAAAAAAAGTTTAAACTGACAGGGTGTCCCCATACATACATAGTTTCTAGCTAAATTGGTACTTACCAAAGTTGGTACGGAAGCCTCGGTGGGCGAGTCCTACTTGACTTTGCCGGTTTTACTTATGTCAAAGTTTTATCAACTTTGACATTTTGACAAGGAAGCGTCACCAACCTGATCGAAAGTGGTCACCGCCGCCTATAAACACCTGCAAGACAAGTAGTATTGCACGTGCTTTGCCTACCTTTTGCATAGAGCACTCTTTTAACGCTCTCTTAAATCGCTGCAGTTTGTATCGTAGCGGGAAAACCTCAGGTGGGACATCGTTCCACATCTTGCAGATCCGTGGAAGAAACGACCGTATAAAAAGTGCTATAAAAATTCTTTGGAAGTATTACAAATTAATGTATGACGAAATTGTTACTACACACTGAGACGACATTTGTATCTACGTAGCACCCATGCAAAGCCAGGGCGGGTCCCAAATCAAATAGCAAATCATAAAAAATCTTACGCCCGGGTCTTCCTAGTACAAACGAGAAATTCCTCAAATTAGTAAGCAAAAACAACTAAGTTAAAAAGCAACTAAAAACAAATACTCACCTTCGCTCAAAAAGCAATTATTGTAAGTCGAGCATGACTTTCTAAACTTACAGAATTCATTTTGAGGTAACTTTCAAAGCGTTCAACACTTAACCCTTTTCTTGTCACTCGTGCAAATAACACCAAGTGGAGTGAACAATTGATTGATGAACTTTCTTTGCGATGCTGATGACTTTCGTTTCTGAAGGAGAAATAAACAGGTTAAAGTGCACACTAAAGTATACAAGTGACTATTTTCAGATGGGTTTCCAGTTCACCTAGTACAGCCCTGTTTTTAGGGTTCCGCACCTCAAAAGGAAAAAGGAACCCTGATAGGATCACTTTGTTATCCGTCTATCTGACTGTTTTTCCGTCTGTCAAGACCCTTTTTTCTCAGGAACGCGTAGAGATATCAAGTTAAAACTTATTTCAAATACTCGGGTCTACGGACTCTTTTAGCTGTGAAAAAATCAGACTAGAAGGTTTTTTTTAAATATCTTATAGGCTAGCGTTTTGACCACTATCTCACCTGTTGGTAAGTGATGATGCGGTCGAAGATGGTAAGCAAGCTAGGCCTAGAATGGGAACTGGCTCTCAAGGATAGCTGCCGGAACACATTAGATGTTTAGTGACAGATTTTCTAACTTGAGGGTGGTAGCTGGCCAGGCGGACACTAGATAGTGTCCTGCCACCATGCGGGGGTTGTTGGTTTCTTAACGATGTTTTCCTTCACCGGAGGGCCACTGAGAGTCAACGCGATCAAAATATATGATCGCTTGTCATATATTGTCGCATATTTTTCGATTTCACAAGGGAATCAAAACCTACAGGGTACTTCCCGTTGCCCTAGAATCATTCAATTTGGAAAGCAGTCTCGAAGCACTTATATGTGGATAAATCTAAAAACCGTAAATATGTAGTTTAATAACAAAAAAAAGTGAATTTACTATTACAAACACGGATTAGACAAAGGAGGTTGGATTGGCAATAATCACACTTTTGTTTGAAAACCAGCGTCGCCGCGTTACTCCCACCAAACGATTCCACAACATAAACAATACAAATAGATACACGAATTACGCAAACTAATAAACAAATTACACATAGAACACGGGGCTGCAATTGCTTCGCACACTACTGCAATTGTTACGCACATTACTTCGAGACTCTATAAGTTACACACAATCACACGCGGCCGACCGGCCGGCGACCGACGCGAACGTGAATATAACGAGTCGGAGAGGCGTGGTGATTTCGCTCGCTTTGCAATCCATTGCGCGTAAACTGCGTCTCGAGGTAGAAATATTCGTACTTTACCAGCAATGTATAGTTATCTGTTCTCTGGGTATGTTGTCGTTTGAACAAAGAATTTCATAATTAAAAATAGTTTTTGGACAAAAATATCTATAATACGAAGATTTTATGCTTACCGATGAAAAGAAATTCCTCCTTGTTTAATACTTGATGTCTGACTCTTTAATTTACACGTAATAATCGCACAACACGGCATTTTGAGACGATTTTAGCGCACCTCCGCGCTGCGACGCAAACCACGAGCCACTAAAAAGTATGATCGCGTGGTTCTATGAATCTATGATTGTCTAATCATACTAGTGGCGCGCCTGCCCCGCCCACATTGCCAATCCAACCTCCTTTGTCTAATCCGTGATTACAAACTTATTATTTGCGGTTGATGTAATACATTTTGTATGGATCGAACTGCAAAGTTAAGTTTGTCCTGTAACCTAGTTTGACAAATTTGTACGGAAGCCTCGGAAGCGATGTCTACTTACCATCAGGAAAGAGAAAGGCCATCAGCTGGTTTGGCGCCATATTATTATAATAAAGAAAATACATATCTTCAAATATCAGCCATATCCTTCTTAGCTGAATTAATTAACTCAAACACTAACCTCTAGATTTAACCCTCAAATGCTGATGAGATTGAACTTTCTCATAATTCCAGCACAATAGTCTGTCAAATGATTCAACAAAACTTTATGACAACAATAAAGAACAAAGTAATAATTATTTCTAAGCTACACAATCTTAATAGTGTGTATAACAATATGAAACAATTAAATTTAAAATTTAAGGGTCCCTTCACAAGAAGAATGTTTTTTGGCGGTTTTTGCTCGATCTTATAAAATACGGTGGTACGGAACCCTTCGTGAGCGAGTGCAACTCGCACTTGACAGTAATTTTACAGGAAAATGTCTTTCAAATATTGTCTATTTGAAAGACATTTTCCTGTAAAATTACTAGGCGTATGAGAGGTAAATTTTTTTTAAATTTCTCAAGGTAACAGGCGCAGTGCGGTGACGCGCAAATTCTGGGATTCCAGAGTTTTTTTTTTTTTTTTTTTTTTTTTTTTTTTTTTTTTTAATGGCAATCGTCTTTCTTTTGAGACATTTTTGCCAGTATCGCGTCAGTTCAGTAATGAAGTTAGTATTTGATATTAATAAAAAGGTAATGGTAAACGAGGTTAAGAGAAAGTACAAGAAAAATAAGTTAGGGAACTCCACCCAAAAGAAAAGAAAAAATAAAAACAAATATTTACAATAATTGTTACGAGATATAAAAAGAATACTAATAATATAATAATTAAACTTTAATGTTATTATCGAGAAGAAAATTACTTATGATTCTAAATATTTGCAAATTATTGGATGATAGAAGGGTAGGCATGGAAGTAGGAAGAGGAATAACAAGACTAAGAGATGCCAGAGTTATGCCACAGTTATATGTAAACACTTGTACCCTGTTACATAAAAAAACATATTAATGTTATTCTAAAGAAACACTTTTTTTTTGTGTAAATACACTTCGATAAGTTTGACTTTGTGTTTTTCAGTTATATAATAAAACATATATTTCAGAAGTAGTAAGTACTCTTTATTTTACAAATCACAATATCTTTCCGTACTTACATTATTAAGCACCGATTCTATATTCCGATTACTTCTCTATCATTACTGCCTTAATCTCCAGATCTGTTTCGATGCCGGCTCCCGATCGCGACCGATCGTCAGCCCGAGTCCCCAGCGAATGTCCACAGATAACTGTATATTAGTCCGAGCGAATGTGTCATCCCCAATGACACATTTGACATCTTGACGTCTTTTTCATTTTTTGATACTTCAAACTATTCCACAGACAATACATATTTCGTTCAGAAACAAAACCTAAATGATATATTTCTGTTTATTATAACATTCAATTTGGTTCGAAACCTAACAGTTATATACAAAAAACTCATTATAGAACATTTTATACACTGTTTTTACTGTCTAATCTAGGCAAAGGATCAGTATTGAAATAATTGATCAAAAATAAATGATCGTGCAACGGAAATTGCGATAACTGTTTTTATTACTCCACAAAAACAATCTTAAGTGACCTACAATAAAAAATAAAGTCAAATATCAAGTGCATTGTTTGAATGTTAATCTTAAGGCTCCGGCGACGGCGGCTTTGAACTGCAACTGTGTTCAGTGTTTCAGCAATACCAAAAATGATTAATAAAACTTGTATACTTACAGGTAGGTACTTTACAAAAATCAATGTGCACAAACAAAAACTTTTATGGATATTTTCGTTTTTAATACAGAACAATTAAAAAGAAATAAGTATGTTATTCCCTATTGCATAATATTATTCATATTTTTACATACATACATAAAATTACGTCTTTTTCACGTTGGGGTAGACAGATACTACTTAGTTTTAGGTAAGTATTACATTTATAATAATTCAAGATCGTTGACAAATTTTAAAAAACTTACTTCAAATACCGCACAAGTCATTTTTAGTAACAAACTGAGTGTTTATCTCCATATCTCTGGAGATTCTCATCAGATCTTAATGTAATTACAATGGAACTAAATAAGAAGTACACTTACAAAAGAAACAAAAAAAAATTTGGTGTTCTGAGGTAACAATCACAAAAACACAGTCGAATTGAAAACCTCCTTCTTTTTAGGTGAGTTGAAAATAGCAGTCATTTCATAAAATTATTGTTTTATAAAAATTGTCTGAAGCCGAAAACTGTAGTAGGTACATATCGCAAAATTCTAATACTCTAATTCAAAATAACTTTGGTTATTATTACGTTAGTAAATAAATTATTTTTTGTGTGGTACCGTTTCTTCTCTGATTAGAAAGCTTTCAGAGATTTCCGTAGACTTCCGAAAAGTAGCCCGAGAAGTTAGCTGCGATTGTTGTTTTTTTTACCATTAAAAACTACATGGTAAATGTCTCTTATAAGTTTATAACATCATTTAATAGTATGTTTAACAACTTGATACTTGATAGTATGTTTGTTTAAGTGTTCTTTAAGTGTTTCGTTAAGTTAATCTACACTCTACACAAAGCTTAATGGCTCAATATCTTTGTTTTTTTTTTTGTAAATTCAAAGCAATAAGTTGTGTTTCTGTTATATCTACAATAATTTTATTGAATATGATCTATTTAATGTTATTTGACGTGTTTAAGTGCAAATTTTTAATTTGCCCATGTACTCAATAAATGCTTTGACTTTTGACTTGACTTTTGACTCTATATTTTTATACATTGTTACATATAAAATTCAAAATTTCACCGTGTAAATTAGTTGGTTTGAGTCCAAGGAAATTTTGGATTATTAATTCACAATATCGACAAGTCGTTAGTCACAGACGTCTTAAGTGTAAAGCGAGAACAATTTCAGTCAGGCATTCTGTGTGTTCTGGAAAGATTTACGCGGCGAGTTAAGGGTTAATTAGGTACGTTCTTAGTGCACAATTTATACTGTAGACTGGACAATTGATAGCGGGATGTCGGAGGAATTGTTTACACTGCCTTGATTTTATGCATCCAAGATGGTGGTCTGAATGTCAAGCTCTGTCTCCACAAAGTAGTCATAAAAAGAGAAATGCTTGAATAGGATTAATGGCAAGCCCTTTTATTACAGATTAAAGGTCACCTGAAGATCTCTGACACGGCCTTTGAATGCCGTACTATTAGTTTCTTGCCTATAAAACTGCTGATTTTGAATAGGTAGGCACTGGCCTGTGTGATCTGTGGAAATCTTTAATTCCACTTAGTAGCTATGACATTTTTTTTATTTTACACTAGGCGTGCCTCACAGCATCGCATGCGTTAAAATGGCTGAATCTATTATACTAGTATATAATCTATAATAACACTATCCCTTCGCAAAATTTCAGCTAATTCGCTCCAGCCGTTTTCCAGCCAACCTTGAAGAAGTCCCAAACAAACAAATATACAAACTGACTTTCGCATTTATAATATTGGTGTTGAATCGGTGTTGATTTCAGTAGTTCATTTGTTTTCCAGTGTCATAATTACGATTTGATAAAGCAAAAGTTTTGTGTATCTAGAATAACGGGTTATATTTTTATGTCATTTTTACGTACAATAAAACAAAGTTCCGCTCTGCTATTTGTACGCTTAGATCTTATAAACTACGAACGGATTTTAATGCAATTTACAGCATTAAATAGAGTAATTCAAGGGGAAGGTTTACAACCAGGATAAAACGCAGGCAAAGCCGCGTGGCGTAGCTACTAATAAATGATAAAAGAAAAAGCAAGATGTATGCTTGATGTACAACAACGTATGTATGAGTAAGCGATGACGGTTAACTTCAATAATATTTGTATGTGGCACGCAAAACTTCCTTTAGATTTTCAGGAATTTAAAAAAATGCCATGGAAATACCACGAATATACGCGGATTGAGCCAGGCGAGTTTAAAGAACTTAATTCAACAATGCCAAGAACAGTTTTACGATTTAGTAACAGAACAACAAAAGCAAGGTAAGATTACCAGCGTTCCTAAAATACGTATTATGTCTGGACTCATAAAACTTACGATTATATAAACACGACAATCCTATTTAAAATTGTAAAGTAAACAAATTACAACTCTTAACCAAAAGCTTAATAGCGCGATTAGATACATGATACATCTTATAAATAGAAATATATAAATTACAGAAGAAATATTTAACAGAAGTCACGTATTAAACCTATAATTCAAAAAAACGCATTGCAGCCAAATCTCAATATGACATTTTTTATGACAAAGTGTCTTAGCTTTGTATTATAAATATTTGTTTTTATTCCACGTCAGTTAAATGTTCTATTTAAAGATAAGCCATTTTATTTGTATTATTTTCAGATGATTTATATCGTTAACTAGATTACGCCCACAAGAGTTTCAGATTGTAGAAATGACAGAGACTGATTTTCATTTGGCTCGAATTGGAGACGTCAACACTATTTTGGAGTGTGAAGTTATTTCTGCTCGTTTTAAATGTTCCTTTTTCATGAGTACAAGCAAAAATTTGAGGCGTTGGATAATTCATAATGGGACTGAAACGGCACAATGGCATGGGCAAGACACGTGGCCATACCACAGATTATATAATAGTTATGGCCATACGGTGGAGCAAGGCATTCACTGAACGGTGGCCAATGCAAGGTTGGTCGAGTAGTAAGGTTGGTTGACAATAATACCTAAGTAAATCGCCAGAAAACTAAAGTTATCGACATAGCTCAAAGGATTAGCAAGCTGAAGTGGCAGTGGGCTGGTCATATCTGCCGCAGGACTGATAACCGTTGGGGTAGACTTGTCCTAGAGTAGAGACCGCGAATCGGCAAACGTAGCGTAGAATACCTAAGTATAGTAAAACTCCTGGGTCGAATGTTACTAACAGGTGAAATAGTTCACCGCTAAGCGATCAAACGCTAGCCGCTTTGATAATACGTAATATTATGGTGGACTAAGCTTATATTAATTCTTAATTTTTTTTTAGAATACATAGCAGCTACTCCCTGCGACTTAGCCCTTGTTACAAAATATCCAATGTCTTAATCTACTGAACCTACTGGCTATCCCCATGCAAAATTTCAGCCAAATCGATCAAGCCGTATGGCCGTGAAGAGGTGCCAAACAAATATACAAACTGACTTTCGCATTTATAATATTGGTGTTAATATGTAGGTACTACGTATTATATACTATTTAGATAAGTACTATTCGAGTTACAGTACAATAAATGTCACTGCGACATCTAAAATCAATTGGTATGGCCACGTATGGCCACGAAATCCGCGCTGTTTGTTTTGCGTTTGTATTTTTGTATAATAATATCATAATCAGCCTGTGTCAGTCCATTGCTGGATGTAGGCCTCTCTCTAGATACGCCACTGAGGCCGATTTTCGGCTCATTGGGAGGGGTATGCCCTAATCGCCACGCTGGGCAGGCGGGTTGGCGATCGCAGGACGTAGCTTCTCGCATTAGTGACGCTGCTGCCCGTCACCGGCCTGTTGTATTTAGATACGCCATAACTTGAAATGGATATACCGCCATTTGTCGGTCGCCAGAGCCTCTTTTGTTGGTCAGCAGGATGCAGCACCACGGGCTCGTGAGGTTGGCTGGGAGCACTGAGGTGGTATTTGTGCTCTCTTACATTCCTGTGCTCCCTTACATATGTTGTATATATTTTCACTATTATTTATTTTGTGATTACGTCAGGAATGTCTAGACGCAAAGAAAAATTCAAATTACTTTTTCTAAGAAAGATCCAAAAGTCAGTTGCTTTTAAGTGATTGCCTATCAAGTACATATACTGGAAGATTTCACAAGTTCAAGAATATATTATGTGGTTTATAATCGTTTTAAGTTATAGAGCAAGATTACATATACCTACATATACCTACATATACCTACATATACAACTTGCACTATCTGCACCATTTGTGTCTGTCCTAAAGTCTAGAAGATATCACTTTAAGCGGTAAGACTGTCCATTGTACTTACCTAAACTTTAACTAGTTATGTTGCATATTATGTTACCTATTTCTATAAGTACCTATTTGTAATTTTTTGTTACTCGGTTCGAATTTAATTTTGAATTGAATCGTCGCTATGTCTATGGCCATAATACACCCACATCACCCCTTCCAAAGGGTGGTTCCTAATGTGAGAACGCATTAATCATTCACTTTTATACAAGTCAGACTTCGCTTTTGTTGAACAAGGGATGTTTTAAGATCTGCGTCCTCATAAGATTATAAGGAATATGTTTATCTAGATTTTATGGAAAAGCTTCATGTTGTATGTTTTTATATTTATAAACACTATGAAAGAAATATATAAGGACTAAACTCTTTTGTAACTTTCCGTAATCACAAACAATAACTATTAGGTCTCATCTTCGAGCATTTACCAAAGGAGATGTTAACGCAAGGCGTACCCCTCTGCTGGCCATATAGCCATTTTTGGCCATATGAGCGTGCGTAACTACGCTGTATTTTTAATACGTGCGTGTGCGTGTTTCAAGCTAGTGTGCGGGATCGTTAAAGTGAGTGATTTGTGTGTGTGCAATGCGTGTTTACCTCGTCCCCCGTAAGTATCGGCAGAAAAAAATGTTTGCGGATTACAACGTTAACATCTCCATTGGTAAATGCTTGAAGGGTCTCATAGTGTTCGCCAACATATAGAATCATTGCATCAAAAAAGTTTGTAAGCTTGTTGTTTAAAACCTAAAAAATATTCACAATGGAGTTTGCATGCAGAATAAACTTTTGAGGACTGAAATTATGACCTTGAATCATGTATTTGCTCTTTGATTAGATGTTCTTACAGTAAGTGTGAGCGAGATAGAAACAAAGGGGTGAAATAATTTGTGTACACAGCAAAGTTCTACCGTGCAAAGACCTGTTATGGGGCATGCAACGTGTCTTTTAAAACTGACAATATTCGTATCTACCACAACTGATACAGCACGATTAATTAACGATATCATAAAAAATAAAAGATTTATTTTGAATATAAACTACCGACTTTTATGCACACTACTGTTTACTGTTGACTGTCTCAACCTAGGTTTTGAGCATGTCCGATGCACTTAACCTAGAGTCTAGACAGTCGACAACAAACAGTAGTGAGTGTAATAGTTGGTAGTTTATAATCATCATTCAAACTTGCGATAACTGTAAATCTAAAAGCTTTATTTTATCTCATACATACAATCATAATTATACTGGAAAAGAAAAGCCGACGATCGGGCTTGGTCAGGCGTGTCTTTCACAGTCAGGCGGGGAGGCCATTGTCAAGCCGTGGACTAACATCAGCTGATAATGATAATGAGAGACGATCAATATTATCTTTATTGAAGTGAAAACGTCTTTAGTGGCGTTGTGAACTTTTTTGGAATGGGTAAAAATTTTAACTCGCGTCAGGACACGTGACCTGCTCGAAAATTCTTAAGACGGAGGGAGAGTAGACCATGCACAACGTTAATGTTCAAGTTTTCACTTCTGCCGGCACTCTCGCAGTGCAACCCGTTGTTTTTATATAGGTATATATTATTTGCCTTCATTATCTGTGTATTATGTAATTACGAGTAGTATGTAATTGTAAAACAATGAAAAAATCACTGAAAATATATTTATAGAATAAATATATATGATACGATATACTCGTCCAGCAAACATTTTACTAGATTTTCGTTTTATTTTAAGCAATGTTTTTTAGAAATTCCAAAAAATTAAAAAAAAAAGTGTATTTATTTGCTGTGTTATTTATAGCAAAATGTTTATGAACAGCCCAGATCTTGTGTCACCATAAGCTCTTAATACAGGTAGATAATAAGCTATATAATGAGCTATTATTTGTATTCATATGTTTGTTTACAAAAACAGCACTTAAGTAATAAAACATAGTTATTATCTATAAACATTAATTCGTGTCAATTGACAAAAATAACTACATACTCATTACTTATTGTGTCATTCTGTCCTTAAACAGCACACAGGTTAAAAACAATTCCAAACAAACAGCAAAGAAAGACGTCATTAATTTGTCGTTTTTTTTAAGACACAATATACAGAGTGTCTGTCCTATTGAGAGTCGCATAATTACGACGACAAAGTGCGCCTGTGGCGACTTGAACAGTTAAGTACGCGTAAAGACTATACAACTCCCACAATGCCTTTGCAGCGACTTTGTCTCACTTTGCAATTATGACACCCCCTTATATAAGTCGACACAGTTAATTTTTCCACTGGAAAACTAAAATATGAGTGTTGTTTCACAATATTAAGGTTGAAATTCGAATGATTTGAAAGTGCTTGTAAGTTTGTCTAAGGTGTGTAAAAATGAAGATAGGTCGCACCAGGCTTTCGATTGTAAAGATATATGTTCTACCTACTTTTAGAGTTGTTTGTATGATTGTTTTGGTTTGTAAGTTGATTGGAAAGGGGCGGTTATAATGAGCGAATGGTTTTGTTAAAATCGCATTTTGTGTGCAGAAGCTGTGTTGTAATGAAAGAGAGTAAATAATCCAACCGCACGACAAAAACTTTGTTGGATTTTAAGGCGTATTATATAAATACATTATTTAATTGATTGACGACTCTAATTTAATTTGTGTTCCTTTTTTTGTACATGTTTTGTTTTTCAAGTATTCAACTCTGACTCTTTTTGAGAAAATTAACCATACCTATTGTATCAACACTTTGAACGGCAAATAGGAATATCGACATTAATAACTACATTTATTTTACTGTGGAAATACAAGCACTTGACTACCTGTCTCGTTTGATGTTAAGTGCGGTCAAAGATGCGCTTGAAAATTGACATTAGATAACGGATGTACCTACCATACCTACCTAGAAAATCTGTCGCCAAACATCGAATGTGTTCCGGCAGCTCTCCTTAAGAGCCAGTTCCCGTTCTAGGCCTGGCGTGCTTAATTTCATCGACCGCATCCTCACTTACCAACAGGTGAGATAGTGGTCTAAAAAAACCTAACGCTACGTAGGGTAATCCGTCTGTAGGTCTGTGAGCGCAACTATCTTCCTGAATCTTCCAAACCTACATAGTCCCTAAGAGCCCCGTTGACGTCAAGGAAAGATTGAAATTTGAATTGAAATTGAATTGAATTGAAAGGAGACTTGAGGACCCGGTGGCGTAATTGGGAGAACGGTTGGCTTTGATGCCAGAGTTACCATGTTCAATCCCCGCCGTGCACCAATGAGTTTTTCTATCGAAAAATATATGTGCGCTTTTCACAGTGGCCCTCCGATGAAGGAAAAACATCATTAAGAAACCAACAACCCCCGCATGGTGGTAGCACACTATCTAGTGTCCACCTGGCCAGCTACCACCCTCAAGTTAGAATATCTGTCACCAAACATCTAATCTGTTCCGACAGCTATCCTTGAGAGCCAGTTCCCATTCTAGGCCTAGCGTGCTAATATCTTCGACCGCATCATCACTTACCTGTTGGTAGTAGTAAAATGCTGGCCTGTATGATATAAAATAAAATCGGCAAAGTCGAGTTGGACTCGCCCCCCGAGGTTTCCTTACCAACGTTGGTTGGTACCAATTAAGCTAGACCTCTAAATTGTATGAGCGCTCATATAACTCAGAGACATATCTTAATTGGCAAAACTATGTATGTTTTTGGAATTTTTCCTTTATTTGTGCTGAAAGACCTTGCTTCTTGCCAAATTTCATGATTCTAGCTAAATCAACGGGAAGTACCCTATAGGTTTTCGACTCAAAACCTATAGGGTACTTCCGGTTGACCTAGAATTGTCAATTTTGGTCAAAAGCAAGGTCTTACAGCACAAGTAAAGGAATAATTCCGGAAAATAAAAAAGTTGAAAATTAAGGTAAATTTTGGTACTTACAAGTTTTCGCGAAAATCTAAAATTGCCCATATCTTTTTATCGTGTTGAGTCAGGACCTTGATTTTTTTTATACACCTAATAGGGACTATAGACCTCAGAATCTGGTATAAATTTCAACTTGTTAGGTCCACCTGTTCCTGAGAAAATCGGTGGTGACACACGGACAGACAGACAGACAGACAGACAGACAGACAGACAGACAGACAGACAGACAGACAGACAGACAGACAGACAGACGGACAGACGGACAAGAAAGTGATCTTATAAGGGTTCCCTTTTTTACCTTTTGAGGTACGGAACCCTAAAAATGACCTTGACTTCTAAACGAGAGGTCGCCGGTTCAAATTCCAGCGGATGTTCGTCCACAAGTAGGAGCACATTATATCGATGTTCCACCTGAATTGCTACCAAAAAGTAGCTTACCACCATCAAGGAGAAAATATGTCGCCATAACATTACGGGGTGTTCCGGCAGCACATATCCCTTGAGAGTCAGTGTTCTAGGCCTGGCGTGTTCACCATTTTCGACCACATCATCGCTTACCACCAGGCGAGATAGCGGTCAAACGCAAGCCTATATAATATTTAAAAAAAACCGTTTAACAAGCATTTCCTATAGTTACTAGCTCTTAATCTACAACTCAACTAAATTTCAGTAGGTACCCCTCACAAAAGGTGTCCATTTCGCCTTAAATAATTCAACTCAACAATAAATATAAACAAAAATTGAAGCTTTTCCTAAAAATTCACGTAATGAGAGTGGTCCAGTCCATTCATATTTAATTGGCGGGGCTGGAGGTAGTTTACAGCCCTCTGCGGACGAGGGGTGATTTTACATTTTTTTTTCAAATATCGGATAGGCGAGCGTATTGTGAAGAGGACAGTGCGTGTCAGGGTTGGAAACTTGTGGATAAGATATATTATAAACCGTATAAACGTATCGTATCGTATTGAAATAAGTTATAGTTTAGTTTTAATAAAACACGCTTGTGCTGAATGCAACCTCATGGCTTACGGCTTCATGGCTTGAACAGACCCTCATTACCAAACCCAAGCTATTGAGCTTCTCAAAACTAATCATATGAGCCCAAATTCAACTCAACTTTATTTAAGAGGTCTATTTAGCCATTGAAGAGTTTCACTACCCACTTCTTGGCTCCACCATCATATCAACTCGAAGATACCTAAATATAGTATTGTCATCCGATGTACTGATTCTTCATTCAAAACTAAAATCTAAAATTAAATAATAACGTACTAATGGACAAGGTCATAAGCATAGTTTAGTTTAACATAGGTTCCTATATATGTTAAACTAAGGGTGCGTACAGACTATGTAACATAACATGTTATACAATTGTTATTTAACATGTTTCAGACAATTTGGACATGGAATGTTATAAAACATGATATTATAACATGTTATTATTACATGTTTTATAATATTCCGTGTCCACATTATCTAAAACATGTGAAATAACAGTGTTATAACATGAATGAATGAATGAATGAATGAATAATACTTTATTGCACACCAAGAACAAAAAACAAACAAAAGTAACAGAAGAACATAACATATCGGTAGTACAATGGGCGGTCTTATCGCTTAGAGCGATCTCTACCAGACAACCTTTATGTTACATGTTATGTTACATAGTCTTTACGCACCCTAAGCTACGTTTATGGCCTTGTCCACACTAGTCCAACAACACATACAGACCTCCGGTAGCGTATCGGAAAAAATACGCGAAATAATATCGAAAAGCCATAAAACAGCTCGAGTGCTGCTATAAAACACAAACAAATACGGTAGATAATCGAGCCAAGTGCTTGCAAGTTATTGTGGCCTCTTTATGTGTGTCGTAATATTTTACTACTACCTTTAGATCTTTTAGAGCCACTGGTCTTGTTTCGATGCCGTTTTTTTACTGCTTGTTGTAATTTAATCAACTAACTTTGTGGCATAAATAAAAACTAGATAACAGCCGTAATCATAAAGATTTTGACTAATACATATCATATAGGCTAGCATTTGACCATTATCTAACCTGTTGGTAAGTGATGATGCGGTCAAGTATGGTAGCATGCTACGCCTAGAATGGGAACTGGCTTTCAAGGGCAGCTGCCGAAACACACTAGAGGTTTTGGCGACAGATTTTCCAATTTGAGGGTGGTAGGCTGGCTCTAGACAGTGTCCTACTACCATACTGGGGATTTGTGGATTTCTTAACGATGTTTTTCCTTCACCAGAGGGCCACTATGAAATGCGCACTACATTTTTCAATAAAAAAAATCATTGGTGCAGTACGAGGATTAAACCAATGCATACAAGACGTAGAGCAATAGCTTCAGTTAAATAGCACAATGTTAAAAACATATCAGTTATGGTTCTCTCGAAACCTTCAGCAAATATCATCAATCAGTAAAACCTTTAGATGTAATGGACTGAGGTTACGATGAGGGGATTAGACTGGACTGTGATTTGCACTTGACTAAGACTTGACTTGGCTTGACTCTGCGACTACAATACAGTTTTATTATAAGAAACTAGAAGTGCTCCGCGGCATCGCCTGCGTTAAAAAGTATACGGTAAAAATATTTTAAATGTGTTATCCAGGTTTAAAGCAAAAAAATATTGTTTAACATTTTTTTTAATAACATTTGTTAACTTTTAAGGTCATGGTCCCAAAAAAGATCTGGTTTTTAATTTTAAAAAAATTACATTCAATTTATAAAATCATAATGTATATATGTAGTAAATAAACTGGCCAAGTGCAAGTTGGACTCCCACTCGTAGGGTTCCATACCACACTACAGTATTTTATAAGATCGAGCAAAAAATATCACTATCATTTTTCGCCATCAAAAAATAATAGTTAATAAACATTTTGTTTCTTATAACGCCATCTAACGTCTAACAAAGGTGTTAGGGATCGACATTTCAATATAACGCCATCTATGGGACGTTTACCTAACTAAGCGTACATAGATGGCGTGAAATGCCGAAAAAAACACGTTCCTTGTATGGGGACCCTCTTTTTCTTTAACTTTATTCTGCTTTTAGTATTTGTTGTTATAGCGGCAACAGAAACCATATACACCATCTGTGAAAATTTCAACTGACAAACTGAACAGACAGACAGACAGACAGACAGATGGACAGCGGAGTCTTAGTAATAGGGTCCCGTTTAGCCCTTTGGGAACGGAACCCTAAAAACAACGACGAGCTCTCTTAAAACAGAAATGAATATTATATTTCTTTGTAAATGAGTAGGTATATATAGATAATATAGGCGATACAATAAAAATACAACAAAATTAAACTCAAACAGTGCTACTATCTTAATCAAAGGCGATATTATAAAGATCTAAGAACGCACATCCATAAGAACACGTTTCAATTTCGATCATTAATGTGTCATCAAAATTGTTCACTGAACTATCTCCTAACAGGTTTTAAACTACAAAACGTTCCGTATCTACAAAATCCCCATAAATAACACATAATCCTAGCTCTCTCTATTCAAGCTACCCATCATCAGTGTAAAATACAACATCTGTTACTAAACAATTCGAAATTTCAAAAACAAATTCGATAATACGGTATCCATTGCTGGTATTACAAGTTGAAATGATGAAGTTGGTTTTATAAATCAAGCAGTGGATGAAGAATAATTTGATGATGCCGAGTCGCTACGTAGCGTTAAAGCTTCAGAAGTACAATGGCTGACAAAAGTACAAGCGCACTAATCCGTGTATTGTTAACAGGAATCCAATTTTAAATTCCATGGAGAAGTCAGATAAAGCTTGATTGATTGTATTCTAAAACTTGTTTGTGACAACGAGCTTACAACGACTTTGTTGCTAGAGACGTAACTGAATATGTATGTTTCTAAAATTGTGATTTATAATGTACAAGTAGATATTATTAAGAGGTATTTTTTGTGTAAGCGTGCTACGTCATCGACCGCATCATCATTTAACATCGGGTAAGATAGTGTTCCAGCGCTACCCATTTCCGCATGAAAAAAATTATAAATACAAGAATTTATAGAAAAAAAACGTAGTTAATGTGTTAAATCAAACTGCGAAATATTTTAAAATTTAATGATAAAATGATAAGAAAGTTGTACATTTTGATGTTTGTTATATATACTTTTGCACACGAAATATTTGGACATGCTTAAATGCTTATTTTAATACACCTACTATATTAGTATTACGTAAAAAATATAAGCATATTTAGATGTAATTTGGTACATAGATAGCGAGAGATAGAGAGTAGAAAATAAATAGAACATATGATACTTTTTGATACGAGCAAAGTCGCAGGGTACACCCAATAAACTCATCATTTTGTCATCTAATTCAAAGCACAGAAAATAAATATAATAGTCCTAAAAGTTCCAATTCTCAGACCAAAGGTTGCATTTTAACCTAATTACAAACTGTCATTATAATAAAACAGAGTACACACAAGAAAATGTTACCGGAATTAAAAATAAATCTATAAAATCACTCACAGTGCAATTGTAATTTAAATCAATCAGCCTGATGTACAGAACCAATTCCAAGTTACTAATGAATAGTAAAATCAGCTTCAATATATTTACCTGTTGTCTCAAGTTAGACAAATAAAGCCACCCATCACGTTTTCTCTGATCGAATAAATTCTAGTACTTATACGGTATTCAGGAATAGATCGTTTCGAATCTGCAGTAATGAATCGACTTCTCTGAGCCAATTACGTTCCTGGCCCATCAGCTGAATGAACTAAGCTTTGTATTTCAGTTTCATATTCCAACTTATCTTTTTGCTAAAAGCCGCCTTCCGGTGGACAATTGCCAAGAACTGAACCGAGGACATCTGCTCTCTCTGTTTCTCCTCTATCGTTTACATCGAGCTATCCTTTTCTGGTAAAGAGAATTCTCTGAATGAAAGCACCTTTTCATCGTTTTGCAATACCGCTGGATTGGGTACTGAAGTGAGTGGAGATCATTTCGTCAGTCTTCGAGTATGTGATAATGAGCTTCATATTAAAGGGAAGTAAGGTGCTTTGTAGGATTTGAGGAACTAGACGCTTCCTGTGGAAGTATTTCCGGGTCTTAGTCAATTAATCAAGTTTGTGATCTGAGATTATCAGAGCAATCAAATCATAGCTATTTAGGACCACCAATCTCATAATAAAAGGATATGTGTTGTAGTTATAATTTAGTAGCAAAATATTGCCTGAAATACGACTTCCAAGCTAATTCCAAATTATATCCTTTACAAATTAATTACTTAAATAATAATATTTGTACGAAATAAAAAAAATGAATGATTTTATGTTACAGTTCATGAACACTAATTCAATGTGTAGACCACGTGCCTTAGTCACTAAACTCCTCTTAAACGGCTGAACCAATTTTGATGAACTTTTGTGCGTGTATATGAGTTGATCTTAAGATGGTTTATATTTGCAATTGCACCCGATATGTGGCGCAGCGATTGGGCAGGACAATGTCTGCCGAAACCGCTAGTATATAACATTGCAAATGCATTGGCATTATAAACATAGATTATTATCGTACAAAAACGTACATCTGACTATTAAAATTAAGTAGGTACTTTTCATTCATAAAAAGAAAACATTTACACGATCCGTTTCAAGTATCAAACAGCTACAAAAACAATAAACCTTTATTCATAGAGTGATCATTTAAATAGATCTTGATCCTCGGATATTGTTTCTGAACTCTGGACAGTGATTGTTTTACAGTGGATACTGAATGAAATGCACTCTCATTGATGGCGCTACAGAAATACGCGGAGCTTAGATCCCGGCTACTGACTGTAGAGTTATGAACATTTAGAAAAGTTTTTATGTTGTTACAAGTTTTTATGATTATCCATGCATAATTATTCTATTTTAAGAAAGACTAAAAAGTTTTTGTTTTGTTTTTAGGGTTCCGAACCCAAAGGGTACCAACGGAACCCTATTACTGAGACTCCGCTGTCCGTCTGTCTGTCTGTCTGTCTGTCTGTCTGTCTGTCTGTCCGTCTGTCACCAGGCTGTATCTCATGAACCGTGATAGTTAGACGGTTGAAATTTTCACAGATGATGTATTTCTGTTGCCGCTATAACAACAAATACTAAGAACAGAACAAAGTTAAAAATCAAAGAAAAGTTAAAAAAGTTTTTTACGATAGCGCAGCGCCACCTATCTAGTTTCTAAGATGGCGCTATCGTCTTTACCTTAATCTGAATCTCGGAAGCGGCTCCAACGATTAAATAAAATTTAGTATACCTACAGAGGATTTTGGGGGCGATAACTCGATCTAGCTAGGAGTCATTTTCAGAAAATGTTGTTTTATTTGTGTTTTCAATAATCAACTTTATTGATAATCAACTTAAAATATGACTCTTCCCGACATCTATTGGCGAGTAGAAGTACTGTATCAGTAAAGCAGCTAGTTGCTCTCAATTAAAAAAAAATAGTATTATTATTCGTCAACAGATGTCGGGAAGAGTCATATTTGTCTGATTAAGTGGCAAAAAATACCGAGCAAAGCTCGGTCAACCAGATATTTAATAATATTAATTACTACAATTGTTATAACTACTATTACTACTATATAATACTATTCTACCTTTGTGTTAACGTTTACTTAGTTGGTGTTAGAAGTTCGTTAGAAATTCGATAGATGGCGTTCGGAACCCTCCGTGTGCGGGACAAAGTCTGACTCGCACTTGGCCAGTTTTATTTAATAAAAGATGGCATCGACACTACGACTCTTGACCGCATCGACAACTCCTATCAGAATATAACGTAGCTAAATAAATATTCGTCTCACATTAAAATTAACAGATCTTAAAAGTTTAATGGTTTTTTTTTGGAAAACTAGTTGAAATGTGAATATTTTACACAATACGTGTACCCACTTATGTCGTAACGTTAACTAGTTTCTAATATATACCGATCGTCATACTCAGAGATTACGTCTTTTTAAAGATAGCGCCACGATGCAAAAAGACAGGTGTCATACGTTTGAACTTTGACGTGTATATCTGTGTAGATGTTTGTTTGTCTGTGGCATTGTAGCCACGGAAACGGATAAATAAAATTACCTTGTCGTAGCCCTCGAACGGATGAGCCGATTTGAATTTAGTTTTTTTTTTGCTAGATATAGTCCTTAGCTTTGAAAAAAATCGTTGAAGATCATCCGGTCTTTTCTAGTCATTGAAGGTATTAGAACAACTTCCATAGGTCTCATGATAATCAGCCGGTATCAATCCACTGCTGGATATAGGCCTCACCCAAGTCATGCAACTGAGCCCGATCTTCAGCTCTTTGTTTCCAGTCACTGCCCACCGCTTTGCGAATGTCGTCGCTCCACCTGGTCACAGGGCGTCCTACGCTACGTTTACCGATTCGCGGTGGAGACCGCGACGATATTCAGATTATCCAGATTCATATATTTCTTGAAATATTATTTCTTCCTTAGGATCTTATATTTCTTTATTAGCGGTAATATTAATTTTAATTATTATTTGAGAATCAATAATTAATCAACGATTATTTTTATTTACATTAAATATATCTTCAAATATTGAATGACTACAAAATTTACCCCCAGCAGAACATTCATATAATGAATTACCTATTTTAAGAAACTTCTAATATGGCAGACCAGAGTCTCCACTCTAGAACCAGGTCCATAGGTCTGATCTATTTAAAATTATATTGTTTCTTCTTAAATTATATTGCATGAACATGGTATCCTTAATTTAGCAATGACCGAAGCTCATAAATGAAGATATAAACAACATATGTTCACCCTATTTGTAAGCAAACAAACGGGTCCTATCAAATTTTTTCTATCTCTATCGCCGGAGATGAAGCGCAATGATTATCTGAGGGCACTTCCTACCGTCTTATTGTTCTTGTATCAACAATACAGACGTATATTCATACATTTATATACGAATCTAAATTAGCCGTGGAATGCTTCCATATCTGTATGAGTCAATAGACATGCATGGTGTGGTTTATTATTTAGCTTTGTTTTTTTAGAGGTTATGTTATGATATGGTTGGGGGTATAATAGGTGCAATAATGCATTAATGATTTTGATAAGAAGATTTATAATTATCAGACCTTTTACAGTTTTTTTAGAATTTAACCATTATCGCCAGAGTTTTTTTCACTAGAGACACTTGCACACAAAAATAAAGTGGAAAACGGTTATTTTTGGGGATTCCCAGCAACAACTAGACACCTATATAAGTTTGTCATGGACGGACAGACAGGCATAATTATCGATTATGCCTGTCTGTCCGTCCATCTGTGAATTCTTCAAAGCTTTCTTTCTGACTTCTACAATTATTTGTATAGTGTAAAAGAAATTTATTTCTCTATTTCTAAATAGTTTTAAGTATACTCGTATCTAATTATTTAGAAAAATAATCTAGCTACTTATTGTTATTGGATTAAAATAGTCGCCAATTATAATCATTGGGACAAGATCTAACTGAACAACCCTTCCTCCAAACTATGTCAACAAAAGTACATAGAAGTAAATAATCCCGTAAAATCCAAGTAAATAATCCAGTATAAATCTTCAACCAACAAACACTCTGTAAGTACAGAGTTTAATGCGTCTTTTACTTTATTAAGCCATTAAAATAATAGGCGAAAAGACGCTGCTAGACCTAATTACGTGAACCTTTTTATTGGCATATTCAAGATCTTGATCGCTGAGTATCACCGAATACATATAATAATGTAAATTTGAGAGACATTTTTTAGGTATTTTTAGGTATGGTTAATCAAAATTCGGCATCAGCATCAGCATAAGTTCTAGATATTGGGATAAGCGTCTTAAGACTTAAGTGGAACTGGGCAGGAGATTTGGCCAGGCGAGGTGGTGACAGATGGTAAGTAAGTAGTATTTATCAGAATGGCAAATAAGATATGGAAAACGCGATATTGGATGTCTTGTAGTGTGATGAGTTAATAATTTCGTAAAGTTAGAACTAAATACAGTGCAAGATCGTAAAACGTGGCAAAAACGAAACGCCAAACAGTGGGTGGATTAAAGTCTACAAACGATGATGATACTGAGGCATTTTACTGGAATGGAAACTCATTTTATATAAGGTGATACCTATATACAGCAGATCACTGTCCCAACCTACCTGCCAAATAATGAAGGAGATATTTTGTAATGAAACGTTTACTGCAAGCAAAGCCCTAAAACACTTCACTCAATATAAGAGTTTGTTATTTCCGTATCAACAAGACCTGAAAGAAGATATTGTTGAGCTATATCTATAGGAAAATCAACACATTCCTGTTTTAAAAGAGACTGTAGGTGTTAATATGCAGCGATAACCACAAAGCATCAGTTGAGTTGCCTGCTTCTGGCATACAAGAGTTAAATAAGAAAAGCGGAATCGTGCTCAGTATTGGTATTTTGAGGGACCAATATCCAGCAGTGGACTTGTATTGTATCTGTTAAGCTCCGACAAGTTCTAATACAAATTTACTATCATGGCGACCTCAATAAAAATAATATTCAGTAATCAAATGCAACAGCTACTCGCGGACTATTGCAGTCGTAACATAAAATGTACACCCGCAAAAGCATAATGAAACGGTTTTACAGATACCATTCTACCTTTGTTGTTTCCCACGAGATACAGCTTTGTTTAGTGTTGCCGTCTTTGGGTAAAAGTTTCATAGTTTCACCATATTTCAGTTTCAGTTATCGTCTGAAGAAAACATTTGTAGAGAATAACCGAGCGGTTATTCAGTTATTTCAGTATTAGAACAGTTATTTTATACTGCCTACATGAGCATGTAGACAGTATAAAATAACTTTTCCATCATTATACCTATGGAAAATCAAATAAGTCTTTTAGGTATTTCATGTTATGCGAATAAACCTATTGGTAAGTACCTACTTACTAGTCCGCCTAAGGTTGCAGGTATTACTTACCACTTTGTCAGTACTTAACCGACATCTTCCTATCCTCATCCCACTTTTGTGGAGTTGGTGCAATATGTCATTATCTATGCGCTGTCATTTCCGTTTTCACTTCTTTGTCGACCATATTATTTGCCATCACACAGTCCTTCCACATTTTATTTAGTCCTCGCCTCCCTCTATATACATCCACTTCTAAATTTTTCAGTTGTCTAACCGTAAAATAGATTTTATTTTTAGTTTGAAGGACAACATTTCTTGTGAGTACAGTGTATGTAAATTTTAACCTTTGAAGTAATAGCTATAACAGTATTACGAAATCTTTTAAGTGCAATGTCAATGAACTTACAGTAAATCGAATAATAAAATTGCAACTAATATAGAGATTGCTAAGACTTATAGATAAAATTTCTTCATTGGCAGATTGGCATGTTAATTTAAAGTTAGTTTTCCTTGTAAAATAAATCAAGAAAGTAACCTGTACCAAATTATTTTTTGTATTTCATACAATAATTATGTGCAAGCGTAAAATCAACTCGTATTTGTCCCACCCAAGCAACATCTGTATTTGCGCACGATTCCCATAAAATCCAGTTCAGCTGGTCGGACATTGGCGGCCGAATCGACACGACAATCGCTGTGATACAACGACTATTAAATCTCAAACTAGGGGACCTACTATGGTTCCATTTTTATTAAAAAAAATATAGGAACAACCCACAGTACAACTGTAAGAGCCACTATTTCCTAAATAATCTGACCTTTTTCCTTTTGCCAATGTTTATGTTTAATTGTTTTGGCAAACTTCAAAGTAGGAACAACACACAATTTTCCTGAATATTTTTGTTTTTGTTTGTTATATCATAAATTATTTTATTATTTCGTTTACTGGATAAAAAATATTATCCTAGTCAGTAAACGGAGTAATATACATATATGGCCATGTTTAGGTCCCAGAATTGCTTTACTAAGATCTCATATTGGTATCATATCATACGCGTGCTACACACATAATCGGGTCACCATATTTGGCTCAGCAGTATTGGTTGAACGACAAGGCAAGCTCAACTTTGACTGTGGCACATTTTCGCATATTTTTTAATTTTTTTTTTCGTAGCTCTGGCATCAAATCAAAACCAAAATCAAACACCAGAAGGTCACACGCACACCTTGTGAAAAAATTAATAAAATAAAAATGTATTATATATATTTTTTAATTTTACTTCCGATACCAAAAATCAAAAAACGCACGGTGTGTTTCTTCAGCAGCGAACGAGTTAATTACTATTCATATTTGAATTTATTCGGCTTATTCCGATTGGGTAGTTGTCCATTCGGGATATTATTAAGCGAGTGCCAACCCGCTTATAGTAGTATTTTATATAACAATATAACATTCGATTCAGTAGTAGGTATTCATTGAACGACAAAGCCGATGTTACCGTCCGTCTGTTCCGATTGAAGTCAAGTAAGTAGTTGTTGCTTGGCTGAGCTTACCCAACATTAGCATTTACGCCATGTACTGAATTTTTGGCTCCGTAGGTCGGTACGGAGCCAAAAATTCATCCACACATATATTCGATTTTGTCGCCGCCTGTGCCGATTAATGCCGGCCCGACTAAGTGTGTACCTAAAGATATATTGAAATAAACACATGTTTGGAACATAAAATAATATACGATCGTTTAAAAAACTAATAGAACTGACTTTAAATGTCGCTCTAGTCATTTCAGTTCAAAGTTTAAGGTGTTTATCTCAATTTCTCCGGAGATACTTATTATTTTGATAAAATTTAAATGGGACCACCTGAGAACTTATACCCTTTCAAAAAAAGAAGAATTTTCTAAATCGGTTCTTTGAGTAATCGGTGAACAAACATTTAAAAATCCGACGAATAGAGAACCTCTTCCTTTTTTAATCGCGCGGCATGTTACTTTATCCATTTATTGTTTTAAAAATTTGAATTGTATCTCCACTTAGTCCGTAGTATACCACTACGGCACCTAGCAAGGCCCGAAGCGTCAATAATTCCCCACAGAACATAAATTGGTATATAAACAGATGTATGTCGAATTCCGTCCAACATACAATGCCACGCGTGGGCCGCTGGGACATCTCAATCGCTTGTTGTCCCTTGTTTTCTTACCTTGTAATCGTAAAATCGATGGTATATAACGTATTCTAGGCTTTATATTTATATTTTATAAGGGGTGTGTGGAGGAAGAATGTAGTTTTGCAATATGGGAACAAAATTATGCGATTATTGTAATTTGCGGTATTGTCAAGGCCACACACGAGTAAGTAGTAGGTAGTAGTCTAGTACTAACTAGTACTAGACTTATTCGTGTGTTTTTATTTAATTTTGAGAGACATTTTTATAGATTTTTTGAGCTATTTTTTATTATATATTTCTAATAGGATTAACATCATATTTGTATAACGTCAGAGATATAAAGTAATACATAAAATGCTACATTCCCACAAATTAAGAACGACGAAGTCTTAAAACTATATGTCAGTTACATTAATACTTTCAATATCTTTCCAGTGATTCAGTATCAAAATAAACCATTAGCAGATCGTAATTTATGATGATTGTATTGAAACCTGTGACCTACCCGCTAACATTAAATCATTGTTTGTTGCAGGTACCCTACAAACCCTACAATAGACGCTAAGCACCGCATCGCGTGCGCACATCCCGTAACAAACTAATGGCCGCCTATGAGGACTATTTGCCATTGGTAAAACACTGTCTTTGAATTCAATATGCGTAGACATCGATATATATAACCGGCCAAGTGCGTGTCGGGCCACGCGCAGTGTAGGGTTCCGTAGTAGCCTGTTATTCAATGCAAGTCTTTACACGTTATAAACAAGCAACTAAGTACTCCGTCTTTGTCACTTTAAAGGATTTTGTTTTTGGTACAAAATTATCCAACACCCAAGTTAAATGACTATTACTGCTAAACTAATAAAGATATCTTAACCGGTATAATTTTCCTTTAAAGTTCATGAAATGCGCTATTATCACGATATTTTCCAGATTTTTCAAGCCAGCAGTTTAGCTTTTAGAGGGGGGGGATGCCCTACTGGAACAAAAATTGGCACTTTGAAGTTTAATATTTCGTAAATGGAGCATTCAATCAATTCAAAAAATTCAATTCATCTCATATTTTACCTCAATTTTTGTCAAAGTTTAATCCAGACTTATAAATTATCTATGACTATTAAAAAAAAAACGTTTGTTACTCTGTCACTCTGTCTGTTAACTAATCACTAATCACACCTAGACTAACAAGACATTTAACAAGGGTATACTTTATAGCATAAGGATGAATATAGGCTACTTTTTGTGAAAATAAAATCATGATTTTTAGATATAACTGAAAAAACTCAGATGACACAAACGTTGATTGACATAGCTTTACATTGATAAAATTCTTGGTGTAAGTACTTGAACGAAGTCGCGGGTATCAGCTGTATCACCTATATGCCAGTGCATTTTTTTTTATTTCACTTGTAATGTTAAAGCTGGTGGTATAAGCAGTAAGCATCGCGTGTTCGCTTACATTAAATTGATGGCATTGTTGGGGGAGCAACAAGTGGGCCTATCGTGGTGATAGCTACTACCGTTTGTCAACGTAGGGTTATCACGCTATAGAAAATTTTAATATATTAAAAATATGGCTTCCTAGAGTATACTTAGAATAAAATAAAAACTACCTCTACACCATGATGATGAAATTGAATAAAATAATAAAATCAAAAACAAAGAACTACTAATGAAGAATAATTAAAATGAGTTTATTATCAGTGACACTTTAAATAAATTATCACCATATCTCTGGATACCCTATTCAAAAAGTAAGATTTATTGAAATCTAAAATTCTGCTGAAATTGAAATTATTTGTCCTATATAAGTAACGAACATCCAAATAGACATAGGTACCTACAATAATTTGCATTTAGGTATTTTTATAGGTACATATTAAGAATTAATCTTCTTTTTCATCAGCATCAGCATTTAATTTAGTCCACTGCTGGACATAGGCCGTTCCAATTGCATACCACTAAGCACGATCCTTGAGTACACTCATACAGCTCTTGACAGCCACCTTGTGAAGATCATGTCATCATATCATATCGCTCCATAAGGTCTCGTCACGACTTACAAAACGAGCCTAAACACGGCACATCTAACTCTAACCATCAAGCAGTTCCAGTTAGCAGTTTTAGCAGTCTCCAAATTCAATCATCAGGTCAGTCTAGTCACTTCTAGAGAAAGGTCTCGTTACGCCTCACGGCATTCTACGCTACGTCCATCGCTGGACTGCGATCTCACTGGAACGCAATCGCTGGAATACTCAAGAACTCTTTTACTCCAACGGTTATCGGTTCTTCGGCTGATATGGCCGGCCCACTGCCGTCGCTTGACGTACTTACTATATACAGTTTGCTAAGCAGGTAAGTTATGTCGAAGACTTCAGCTTGCTTTCAGATCACCTCGAATAATATTACTGCTATTACGAAAGATGTACTGACCCATTCAAAAGCCACACCAAAATATATAATTGTACAAACACTCATACATTTCTTTCAAACTAAAATTAAATCGTAGAGTATAACGTAACGTAAAACGTATGTACAACATTAGCCTTATAGACCAGGGCCGAAGCCTTCAAATATGGTAAAAAATGAAAAAAAAATTACAGTAGGATGAAACCCATTAGAAAAGGAGGGGAATATGATCAAAATGAAAGAAAAAATAAATTACGGTCGATCCGAGTTCGGGAAGTGGGAGGAGGTGAATTTTTAAGGGTAAAAATGGTTTTCCTTGATTTCCGGCAAAACTACAAGTCCTATGGAAAAAAGTTAAATGGCAAAGTTGTAGGTAATAAAAAGATCTATAACTTTGTATATGCAATTTTTTCACATAACCTCAAAATTTAGGTGAAAAATTCAAAAAACCAAGTTTTTGGTTTTTTATTTATATCTTTTTCAAAAAAAAATTTTTATCTACGAAATTTGGTGAAAACTTACCTTATTATGTTCCAAATACACTGTAATTTATTTGATTTCAAATATTTATTTTTTCGCCTAATTTTATAAACTCAATGGCAACCCTAGCCAACAATGTAACCCCAAATAATAGGGGTGAAACACAAACATTTGTCTTGTGATATTCAGCCCCCGTGCAACGATCAACAAGTTGTCAACTTGCTATCACAATACTATTTCATTGAAAGTTTAGAAAAATATAATTTATGATCGTACAAAATGAAAAAACCGCACTCACATGCCGCGATAATCAAAGTAGGCAGTAACATGTCATCAAGGTATACAAATTTGTTTATAATGTTTATCTCCATATCTCCAGAGATGATTATTAGATCTCGATAAAATTTGAATGGAACCAAACAGGAAGCATAATCTCTTAAACAAAAAAAAAATAAATTAAATCGGTTAATATTTGGCGGAGTTCTGAGGTAAAACAATTGAAATTAATTGAGAACCTCCTCCTTTTTTGTGAAGTCGGTTAAAAATATGAAGGTTTTTTAATACACGTACCTTTAACGTTATGTAACCACTTACCACCAGGTAAGCCGTGCGCTTGCTGTTCTTTAATTATTAAAAAAAAAAAAAACAAGAATATAATACAGTCTCCCAACCCTCTCCAGGATACTTTAATAATCGAAAGTAAATTGTGTAATTTGAACCCAGAATTGAATGAACAAAAATCTTTAAAAAGTATTTAAGAACTTTTTAACCGACTTCAAAAAAAAGAGGAGGTTTCTCAATTCGACCGTATATTTTTTTTTAATGTTTGTTCGCGGATAACTTCGTCGTTTATGAACCGATTTTGATTATTCTTTTTTTGTTTGAAAGGAGATATCCCAAGTGTGGTACCATAGTAATTTTATCGAGGGCTGATAAGTATCTCCAGAGATATTGAGATAAACATCTCAAAATTGGTACTGAAAATGAATAGCGCGGCATTGAAGTCGGTTCTTTTTAACCGACTTCAAAAAAAGGAGGAGGTTTCTCAATGTGACCGTTTTTTTTTTTTTTTTTTTTTTTTTTTTTTATGTTTGTTCTTGGATAACTTTGTCGTTTATGAACCGATTTCGATTATTCTTTTTTTGTTCGAAAGGAGATATCCCAAGTGTGGTACCATGGTAATTTTATCGAGGTATGATAAGTATCTCCAGAGATATTGAGATAAACATCTCAAAATTGGTACTCAAAATGAATAGCGCGGCATTGAAGTCGGTTGTTTTTTAGTTTTTAAACGATTTTATTATTAACCGACTTCAAAAAAAGGAGGAGGTTTCTCAATTCGACCGTATATATATATTTTTTTTAATTTTTTTTTTTATGTTTGTTCGCGGATAACTTCGTCGTTTATGAACCGGTTTTGATTATTTTTTTTTTGTTCGAAAGGAGATATCCCAAGTGTGGTACCATGGTAATTTTATCGAGGTCTGATAAGTATCTCCAGAGATATGGAGATAAACATTGGTACTGAAAATGAATAGCGCGGAATTGAAGTCGGTTCTTTTTTAGTTTTTAAACGATATTATTTAGTTTTTAAACGATATTATTTCAAACAGATTCAGCATTCATAATTCTTTCTAAATAAAATTTTGAAAAAATCATGAAATAAGTTCGACCTGCAAAATATCTGATAAACCAAACTATGTATATAGTCAAGCGAACCGACACTATACAAATTAACAAATATTTGTAATATAAATGAGACTAAAATAAACATATATTAATTAATGCGATGTGATAAAAGACTACAGGATGAAGTGACGAGAAACAAAAGAAGATGGAGGACGCTGCTAAAAGAAAACAAGTACTAATAAACCGGTGGATACACTGATATTAAAATTAAAGGTTTATCTAACAGTCTTATAGGCAAGCGTTTGACCACTATGTCACCTGTTGGAAAGTGATGATGCGCTCAGGGATGGTAAGCCAGGACTAATTAATGAAAACTGCCTTTTGAGTACAGTTGCTCGAACACATTAGTTGTTTGGTAGTAGCTGGCCAGGCAACAACAGACAACTACACTACAAATACAAACTGCAATATACACAACTTTTCTAACCGTATTCTATTTCTATTCTTTTCTCGATACCTCTACTGATAAAACATTAATACATTCTCATCGTTTTTAAACTTCTGGATCAACTTCACATGCCGCAACTCAGTAGGGCTATTCTGTAAGCTAGTTTACACATCTCGCAAGCGGAATCCGCGGTGAGATTTGAATTTCGTACTACGAAATTGAAATCGTAACACAATTGTAATACGGTTCAATTTCGTAATACGAAATTCAAATCTCACCGCTTGCAAGATGCGTAAACTAGCTTACATAATAGCCCTACAGTTTTAGATGTAATATTGAGGTGTTTTTTTTGCCATATCTCTAAAAAAATAATTATAAAATAATACCCAAAAGATCTTGATTATGTTTATGCAATCTACATGCACTTTCAATAAAAAAGGTAATCAATCAACTTTCATTTTCTAAGCATGATTTTTATACAACATAGACTAGCTAGCATGAACACTAACTATATCACCTGTTGGCAAGTGACGATGTGGTCGCGGATGGTAGCACGCTAGCAACTGTTGGAAAACACTTTTACCTAACAGATTCCGATCATTGCATCGTTACCTGCTTAGGTAACATTAATTGACATTGTAGTCAAATATTATGTACTAACATTAGATAGATAGATAGATAGATAGATAGATAGATAGATAGATAGATAGATAGATAGATAGATAGATAGATAGATAGATAGATAGATAGATAGATAGATAGATAGATAGATAGATAGATAGATAGATAGATAGATAGATAGATAGATAGATAGATAGATAGATAGATAGATAAATAGATAAACACTTTATTTGCACACCAATAATTACAGAAAAATACCAGAGGAAAATACTTATTCTAAGTAATGCAAAGGGCGGTCTTATCGCTTAAAGCAATTTCTTCAAGAAAAACGAGTTTTATTGTCCACATAAAAAAAAACTAGCTAATATGATTAATATATGATGTGTACATGCCCTAATGATGCGCAAGCGCAAGCAAACCGGACGCGCCGATTGTGCGCGCGAGTGCCCGCGGCGGAAACGGCGACACTTCGCGCCAAAACGCACGTCATTGCATTCGAGACGTATTATTGCCATCGCATAAAATATAGCTGATATAATGTTGCCAGGACATAAGATATTGCAAGTTTATTTCAGTTGATGGATATTAAAAACGCAGCTGAAAATGAACATTATTCAAAATACTTTCAGTCTCATTTTCAAGACATATTTTGACTTACCTGTTATTACACTTTCAATATTTAAGTACAAACAAACACTTTAGCGTATGAGTTTTTACATTAGCACGATTTAATTTATTCTACAGTCAGTGTGTCACTTACCAGGGTCATATTAACTCATTACCTCGCTGAAATGTCTCTGTTTCTTTGCCTTCACTACAATACAAATACACCTTTGCCGCTATCCCCCATCAAATCAGTAAGTACGGTTATCACACTACACCATACTTCGCCAATTATGACGTAATAATAAATTTGACCTTGTTGCATCAATTACGATTGTAAAATCAGTTTGAACAACGCGTCGTCACATTGCCGCGGCCGTCTTCCAATTCATCTCAGATCCCATCGTCACCTTACATCAGGGTGTGATAGTGGTCAGGTACTAATCTGTGCGATTAAAATAAACATTTCTATTTTAATGAAACAAGATTTCTAACGGATTGACTGCAGTTCTTGTTTTCCTTTATTATTAGAAGTTATTGCTCTGCTAATAGATATGCTATTATTACCCGTAGAACATCAAACCAAATCAAAGGATCTCCAGTCGAAGCCAATTATGCACATCATCGCGCAACGGACCAATGCGCGCTGGACGTACTATGTAAATTAAGATATTAAATCGATAGATACGTCATGTTTGCTATTTAACCACAGAAATATTAATATTATTGCTAATATTGCCAATATTATTGATAATATTGCTGTGTATTTTACCATAAAATATACATTTTAATTTGTATATAACATGTATGATAATTTTAATTGTAATACATTTATATAAATTATTGAATCTTCAATTTTTTTCTTTGACGCCCCCTGAACTCTAGCACCACGACAACAGCGGCCTAAACTCTGAGTGTTCTGTATATGCCATGTCATTAATTGCATTGCACCCTGTGATTATTAGATTTGTCCTTATTCGAGTGAACAAGTATCTTCTAGGTAAGCGTGCTACATCGTCGAACGCATCATCACAATAACATCACGTGAGATAGTAGCCAAACGCTTACCTATCTAGAATAATAAAAAAAAATTAAGTATTAAGGCTTTCGCTTCACAAACACAGTAAATTTTAATAACGTATCTTCCACAAAAATAATGAATACTCATACTCCATTATAACAAAAACCCGCCATCTATAAGACAAGTAAGTACCTACATCTTTGCCCGAGCAGATCTTGGAATAGAATACAATAACTCATAAATGTTATGCGTTTGCACCGATAATATTGTAGCGGGGAGCCTTTGTATTAGTATAAGCGGAGTGATACATTATTTTTTACTGGCAAGATGTGTTCGCAAGAGTAAGCCGTTTATATACAAATATAATAGTTACACTAAACTTTCAAGGTGACTTCATAATCAAATTGTACTTAATAAATGCATCTGTCCCTGTTAAAAACATAGCATTATAATAATAACACAGACCTCGTATCATACTACGCAATAACAATAACACTATTACATAATATTTTATAAATTAATCTGACACAAATGCAGTGAAAGTGTCAAAAATATTTAAGTTCTCAAGTACGCCATCTATTGGCTATTGGGGTCTAAGGTAACTCTAAGATATTATCACGCCTCAATAAGCTAGAAATATTATGTAGAACTTTAGAATCATTGTCACGTACGGACGGATGGATCATTGTTTCCCACCCCAGTCAGTTTGTATTGAAATTAAGTAAATACTTTGTTATATCACGATTGGTTCATTTGATCCTTATTGCAAATACGTATCAGTAGCCTATGGGAATTTCTTGAATTCTACCATCCTCAACCACAACGTTACTTGTCAACAGGTGAAAAGTGTCAAAACACTACGCACACGCGACTATAAAAAAATGTGGCGTCACAAATTTGATGTCAGTTTTAATTTTTAAAACGATTCAATATCTTATTTTTCTTAATTATTTTGACTTCTGTCTATAAGCATCATGGATTAAGTCTTTCAGAGTATTCTAGGCCTAACGTGTTCACCATCTTCGACCACATCATCGTTTACCAACAAGCGAGATACTAGTCAAACACTACCCTATAAGATATTTAAAAAAAATCACAAAATATATGACTTATCTGACATGCACATCAAAACAACTGTAAATGCAATAAAATCGTTTCATAGACTTCAAAAAACATACTTTCACTAAAGACATAAACGTTAGATTCAGTGTGTGGATGAAAGAAGCTCTCAGTGCGTACTGCGACCAATAAAACCTCTTTACATAGATCTCATACAAGACTGCATTGTTGCCTTTGTGCTATCACGCTGCATAATAGGGCTGGGGTGTGCCTCTAATATGTTGTTCGAACAGTAGCAAACAAAGTTTGAAAAGAAAGTAGATTATAATTTTGTAACGAAAATTGCTTGAAACTTGCTTTGTATTAATTAGGGTTGCTTTAAATATTTTTTCCAAAAGTAGCGAACAAAGTTTAAGAAAAAAGTAGATAACAATTTTGTAACGAAAATTTGCTTATTTACATAAAAAACCTAAAGTTATGATTTGTTAGTAAATCGTTATATTCGAATCTCACTTTTTTATAAAGCACTCGAATAAGTTTCAATTCCAATAAGAATTATCTGCCGCTAAAACCTTACGGTGTCGGCTCACAGGCAGATCATGCTAGGCCTAGCGTATTTACTCACCATCTTCGACCACATCATCGCTTACCATCAGACGAGATAGTGGTCAAACGCAATCTTTCAGATATAAAAATCTTGTCAGTACCTACGCTAAATAAAAATTTTAATCAGCATGTTTCCAAATTTCTTCGTGAGGCAGCCCTACATTCTAGGGATGGCACGAGCAATAAACTGGGTTCCGCAGTCAATTCCGAGTGTCCCTACAATGGATGTCAGACCGTTTCGCGGTACCGATCTCATTGGTTCCAGAATCTGTTAACTTGAAAGTTCATTGTTATAGTTATTGTTTCCGCTGTCTTTGGCTGCAGGAAAATAAGGATGGATATAATAGATTGTTTTCCCGACATAGTACAAGGTTGTAGAATTTTAGTTAGTTCGTTTGGGGCGTTTCTACTACTCTAGAAATAGAAATGATTTTCAGTTTGAAGAGTCAATAAGTGTCCAGTGAAATTAAAGGCATGAGAAACCCCATCGTGCATTGGTGCGCCGAGCGTTATCAATTAATTAACAATAAACCACGGTATATCCATCAGCTGTGACTGGTATATCAGAATTTAGTTCGCCTAAATACCTGTTATATATAACTACTGACGTAATCACCTTAAAAAACACTAAGATGTTATATTCAGTGTTACTCAGCTACTAGTAAAGTACATACATATCGCGATAACTTTCAGCATTTTTTTTAAGGTCTGTTGGTATGATAGATATGAAATAAAATATCAAAATTACAACAAGTAGGAGGTTATTTCGTACATTTTGATGTATGCCCCTTGTATTACAAGTATAATATGTGTAATCAAATGCCTCTAGACTATTTTTCTAACTAACCGAAACATGGCTTGAGACAGTTCTTTCAATTACTTATTACTATATGATTAAGATTGCAATTTCTGTGCTTATCTACAGATCTTACAATAATAATTAATTAATGACAAACAACAAAGAGTTCTGCATGGTACAAGTTTACATCCCTATTTTCTCAACGTAATGACAAACGCATAAACCCCACTCTCGACTGACATTTTGTCACCTAAAAACAACAATACATGTTCAGCTTAATTTAATAACGCCGCTTGGACTGCCTTGAACTAAGCTCCTTTGTTATAGACGTGTAGGGTAGTGTAAGATTGGCGGTAGATGGAAATCGCTTCAAATTTTTTTTATCGAGAGCCCTATTGGTTTAAAGGTTCGATAGCTTCACTTAGCGGTAGCTTCAGGTACGGACACACCACAGCGTCCTGCGTGCGCGATCTTTGCGGCGATCAGATAGCGCAGTAGTATTTGTACCGACTGGTTCACACCAAACGCAATCAGAAAATATAATAATAATAATATATCCATTTATTTATATATATACATAAAATAATTGAAAGGTACTGAGATCGCGCCCGCAGATCGCATGACGCCGCTGTGTGGCCGTACCTTTCTAAGCGAGAGGTCACAGGTTCAAATTCTAGCACGTGTGTTTGTTTGTCCATAGTTTGTACTCGTAGGAGCATAGTTTTTCGATGTTCTGCCTGACTTGCTGCCAACAAAAAGTACCTTACTACCATCAAGGAAAAAATCTGCCGCCCATAACCTTACGATGTTCCCACAGTAGGCAGCACTCAGCCCTTCAGAAAGTATTCTAGGCCTAGCGTGTTCACCATCTTCGACCACATCAACGCTTACCTCAAGGTGAAATGGTGGTAATTAGAGGTGAGATCTTAACTTCACATTTGAGGGACATTGTCAGCTAAAAACAACGTAATGTAAACGTGATCTCAAGGTAGTGCTAAATGGTAGCTCACTTACCTCAGCGACCTCCTACCAAAGGTCCTACTTTGGTAGGATGTCGGTGATTTACCTACATTGGTAGGTACGAAATAAACACCTTCAGCTTTCTACTGAAATTGACTAGCGCGGCATTTGAAGGCGATTTTTTGTCGTTTCTTTAATCATGAGATAGAACAGTTAAATTCTTGTCCCGCCGTGACCAAATAAAAATTAAATCTATGCGAAGGCAAAGCTTCCTATTATAGCATTCACTAGCTTAACATCTTTATGAAATTCGCCTTATTTCATGCCAGATTTAGCCGGGACAATTGACTTCGCGTCCATAAGTCAGACATTAAACGGATGCTCCTGTCAAAATCAGATCTTTGTCAGGAATGGTATTAATTATAATGACCGCCCGCTCTGGAATTCTAGGGCAAGTGGGGCTATTCTGAGATCTTGTTGATAGATGTTATTACGCTTACCTACCATATATTAAGTACGTACCTACGTAATATATTTAGTTAAAGTCATTTTTACCCTTTTAATTTGGGGAGCTTTCAGAGTTTTCTATTTACTAAAATAAATAAATAAGATAAGCCTTTATTGCTGCTATTTTAACTTATTTGACAATATATTCTAATGTGTTAATTGGAGGTAAGAAAACAAATTATCTTAAACTTTGTCTATGATATTTTCGGCATTCAATTGGTCTCCACTCTTAACAGCTTGATTATTTAATTATTAATTTAATAATTAACAATTTATTAATTTATTGTAATTTTTAATATTCTTTTGTATTCAATTTAATAATTTAACTAATTACCAATTGTTATATGTATTTAACACCCAATTTATTTTTAAATTCTTATTTACTGTATATTTTTGTCATTATTCTGTAATGTAGTCATATTCACATACTCATTTCACAATCAAGACTACAAGTAATGTGCATTGTGCAATCCACATTGCTAGTAAGTTTTATAAAAATAAACTGGCCAAGTGCAAGTCGGACTCGCACTCGTAGGGTTCCGTAACACAGTTAAGTATTCCATAACTATAATTTTTCGCAACTACAAAATTAACTTTGTTTTTCATAGTGTTTGTATGAAAAACAAAGTTATCTTTGCGGTCGCCATATCTCTAAAACTGCTGACTGCATCTCGTTCAAACCAATTGTTGTTGTTAGTTTTTATTGAGATCTACAGCATATATTTTTTTAAGATTTTTCACTCCCATACTATAAAAGTTAGAGGGACACACATTTTACCACTTTAGACGCGCCTACCTTTTAAATGATTGACTTTGAGAAAAAATGATTTTAGAAACCTCAATCTCATTTTTGAAGACCTATCCATAGACACCCCACACGTATAGGTTTGAAGATTTTTTTTTTGTTTTAGTTCCATGTATGGGATGCCCTTAAACTTTTATATTTTTTATTTTTGTATAAAAATTGAAAAGCGGTTTACAGAATGCGTCTACCTACCAAGTTTCAATTCTGTAGTCCTAACAGTTTCGGAATAAAATGGCTGTGACATACGGACGGACAGACAGACAGACAGACAGACGAATCTATAAGGGTTCCGTTTTTTGCCGGCTACGGAACCCTAAAAAACAATGAGAACTTATTTACCGCACAGGTTGTGTTTGCTTCAAGAAGGTCGGACCCATTTTATGTTTTAAAAAACATGTAAAATGAAATACCTATGTTAAGACAGTTTGAAAAACCCAATAAAAAAACCGGCCAAGTGCGAGTTGGATTCGCGCACCGAGGGTTCCGTACAAACTAATCAAACTAGGTTAAAAGACAAACTTAACTAAGATGTAGATCTATGATATTTTCTATCGCCGCAACGACACTCAAGACATGATAAGCTTATCTTTTACGCGGAATTATGACAAGTCTTCGGTAGTATAGTGGTCAGTATCCCCGCCTGTCACGCGGGAGACCGGGGTTCGATTCCCCGCCGGAGAGACCTTTTTGTGCAGATAAATTTATTTTATAGCGTACTTACTGTGCCCTGTGGCTTGGCTTGCGTTAAAAACTATTCACATTTGATTAAAGTTTTCTTTTATACACTCCTTGTTCTGACAATTCGTTGGCACAAAACAACACAACAAAAAAGGAATTCACTAGCTAAATCTGCCAAGTAATTCTGAAATTATGCGCTTACTTACATGCATTCGGTGTGTTCGTCACTAATGGTTAACTAAACCAATTCGAATGATTATTTTTGTCATTTAGTAGGGTATCTCTCCGAGGTGGTTCCCTTATGCAATATATTGAGACCTGATGAGTATCTCCAGTGATATGATCCAATCTCAAACTTTTCACTGAAAATTAACAATTTTTTAATATATTTTTTAAAATATCATATAGGCTAGCGTTTGACCACTATCTCACATGTTGATAAGTGATGATGCGGTCTAGGATGGTAGCACGCTACGCCTAGAATGGGAAAAGGCTCTCAAGGAATCTGGAATATTGTAAAACCCATCAGCTATTTTGTCGCGGAAACCTTTCCAATTAGAATCACTGATTTTTTCTAACTGAAATATTATTAGTATCCGATCGGAGCATTGTGAACTACAGAGATCCAAGTCAAAGTAAAGGCAGTTTCCAAATCCGAATTTGCATTCGAATGATTAAGAATAACCTTGCTGATGATACCTCCAGAGATATAGCGATAAACATCTCAAACTTGCTACTGAAACTGACGGCACTGAATAAATAATAGTACTAGGTATCGAGGCAGACATCACGTTAAGCCTCAAATGTATAGTAAGTAGGTAATAATACCAAAACATTAGCACAGAATAATGAGTAGAACATTAGTGACTCTGTGAGCTGTATCTACACCCCGCGACTCTGTCTTTGCATAGCTTATATAACAGTATAACTCACACACCTTAAAGTTTATCGAATCGAATAAAAATTTGTTGGAACAAAAACGTTACGCCATAATACATACATACATACATACATATACAATCACGCCTTTTTCCCGTTGTGGTAGGCAGAGACTACTTCTTTCCACATGCTACGATCCTGACATACCTCTTTCGTTTCTTCCACTACGTCAACAAAACAATCTTGAGACTTTTTGAGCATTTTTCGAAATGGCTCCATTATGATTTTCTTTATGTTTTCATATCCCGTTTAAAATACACCACCACCACCCATTTGAAAAAATTCCAAAAACTGAATCGATTAAAAATTCCAGACTTTGTCCTCCTCACAAAATTTCATGAGGATCAGTTCAGAAAATCTTCCGCCATAACCTTACGGTGTTCCGGCAGCATACAGCGTCACACAATGGGAGTAGCATTACGTAGTATTATTATCTTTTCTATGGTAGCATGTTGACTTTTTTTGACCACATCATCGCTTACCCGCAGGCGAGATAGTGCTCAAACGCTAGCCTATAAGATATATACATAATAATAATATATGATTATGTACATAAAAAATAATTACTTAGATAAAAAAACATATATCAAGTCTTCTTTCAAACAAAAATATCAAACCAGGAACAAATCAACAGTTTCGGAGCTACAATGCCACAACTTATAAACACTGTTTTGTTTGCGATTGAGGTCAAAAACAAGTCTTTACCATAATTACTGACAGAAATACAAAATACGCTGAGTCGTACCATCTTACTTTAACCGTAACTATAACTATTAACCGGGGTTTTTATATGGATTTTGACAGATTTTTGACGTTTGTTATAGTTAGAGTAAGACGGTTTAACTCAGCCTTAGTAAAGCATTATTTTGGAGTCAGTCGTCACATCTTCGGTAGTATAGTGGTCAGTATCCCCGCCTGTCACGCGGGAGACCGGGGTTCGATTCCCCGCCGGAGAGATTCTTTTTTATTGTTATTTTTACGTTTATATTGGATGTTCTGTAAAATTATGCTTGTTTGTGTTGTTTAAGTTTTTTGTTTAATCTAGCGGTTGATCACTATCTTAACTGAAAAGCCGGTCAATTACATTTTAGCACTAGACGTGCATCACGGCTTCGCCCGCGTTAAAAACATTTTTTCATTTATTTAAAACTTTTCTTTCGTAAAAACTTTATTTCATAAAATCACATCAAAAAAGAATTAGCCAAATTGATCCACCCGTTTTCAAGTTATGGTGTGACCAAGGAAAAGGGATTCATTTTTATAAAACCCAAAAACCATATTATTGATTTCAGACTTTGTTACCCCACTCTATTTCTATTTATAATAAATTTTAACTCTATTTTAAAAGGGGGTGTTATTTCGAAAAAGCCTGTAACACGTATTTTCTTATTTATTTACAGAAGTACTTGTGTGAAGTTTTAAATAAAAAAGACTATCTAATCTTGTTTCTCCATACACACTTTTACCCCCGGTTTTATCCCCTTACGGGGTGAATATTGGAAAATCCTTTCTTAGCAAATAACTACGTCATAGTAACTATTTGCATGCCAATTTTTAGCTCAATTCGTTGTATTTGGTTTAAGCTGTGTGTTGATATATCAGTCAGTCAGTCAGTCAGTAGGTAACGTTTGCCTTTTTACTTAAATACCAATTTTCATCAGTATAATTTCATAAATAAAGAAATTTTTAAATGAACTTTTCATCCCTATTGCACCACCTTTATGGATACCCTCTTCGAGGTAGAATTTTCATAAATCCGTTGTGTACCCCTACGTACTAAGACAAAAAAAATGTACCCTCCAAATTTCAAGTCTCCAAAAACAAGCGGTTTAGGCTGTGCGTTGACTCTAAGTCATTCAGTGAGTATGTCAGTAGGTACAAAGATTCTTATTAGATTTTGTACCTAACTTCTTTGATGCCGAATTATACAGAGTATGGATAAATCATCTAAGTAGATTTTTCCACCATTCAACCATCAAATAGCCATCCGGAACACTTAAACTAGCGGGGTGGGCCATAAAACAAATTAAAATAATTTACAGCCAATTAACCAGAAGTTGGGCCAAGAAACTTGCGGCCCAATCCTAATGGCATATGTATTTTGGCCACTGGTTTATTTATTAATATCGCTTTTCTAATTTATTGACGGATACATATTTTTTGTTGATAACATTGTTTATTGTTAGTTTTATGTTACTGTTTTAGTGGTAGATAGTCGTATGCAGAAATACAACATTAGATTATTATTAACTAGCGATCCGCCCGGCTCTGCACGGTAGTCTATCATACGCTAAACCTTTCTCTTGAATCACACTATCAATTGCTGAAAACTGCATTACGATACAATACGTTGCGTAGTTCAAAAAATCTAAGCGTACAAACAGCGGGAGCGAGCTTTGTTTTATGCTATGTAGGTAAAGACACGACTGATGTAACTTGAAATACATTTTTTTTATATCGATATTTATGGTGTTTTAGATAGAACACAAAACAGTATTTAGTTTTACCCGGCTGCCTAAACAGATTAATACATATTATGTTTCTTATAAGTGTTATGTTACACAATGTACTACAAAATTAATAAAGTTAGTTTTTTTTAATATTTATAAATCGTAAAGAGATTGATAGAACTTCAGTTAATTTTTACTGAACAAAGTTGGTTTAATAAATTTTTAAATTCTATAGAATTATAATAAATTAAATTACTACGAGCATCAAAAGCTATTACAACAATAAGGTATATGGCGTTGAAATCGATTACCCTTCGATTGAAACCGCTGTAAAACGTATGCAGAATATAAAACATAAGTACTTCGAACGGAGCGATGTAAATTCACACATGGCCAGTACTACCATAGAATAAATAATAATACAAGGTACTACGTAGTATTATTGTATTATAATATCTGCCACTACGCAGGTTGAATTATATCAGTCTAGGTCGCAAGGCCATCCCTTGGGAATCCCTCACACATACCTACATGATACCACTATATCCTCAATATCATAAATCGCTCCTTCTGTCCAAGTTCTTAAGGTGTTATTTTCGAGTGAGTATAATTTTTATTATTCAAAGCAACAAGACAAGCTAGAAGCTAGTCTGATGGAAAATATGACTTTCTATGACAAACTATATTATAGTTTGTCATAGAAAGATGTCATGCTATGTTGCATGCTGTATCTATTACGTGGTAGTCTTTGTGCGTAGATATCCATATATTTAAATAATGCATCCTTTAATGAGTGGTCGGCGCAGCGGTACCTGCAAATGATTTACAATTGCGGTATATTCTAGTCTCGGCGCACGACATTTGCGATCATCCGGAACACTTTTGTCCCATTCATAAGCTGTGTTTTGTTCTACATTTGCACAGTATATGTGAGGTTTTTAGACAAATACTTGATTATGAATTTTGAATGTGGACATTACTTAGCTTGTTAGAATGATGTTGTCAGGCAGGCCGTGTTTTAATATTTAAGGCAAGACCTTGACCGCTTTATCAGTCAATGTTATCTGAAGATGCAGTGTAAGATGGGATCGTGCTTGTCTGGAACTGAAAGACGGTACTAAGACGAGGCACTGGACATCATCTGACTTTAGTCCGATTAAGTAGCTAGTTAACCCCTACAGTTCTTCTACTAATAAAGCTAACACACTGAGCTGAATCGCTGATCTTTGTCTTTTGATCAGCTACCACCCTCAAGTTAGAAAATCAGTCACCAAAACATCTAATGTGTTCCGGCAGCTATCTTTGAGAGCCAGTTCCCATTCTACCCATTCTAGGCCTAGCGTGCTTACCATCTTCGACCGCATCATCACTTACCAACAGGTGAGATAGTGGTCAAACGCTAGCCAATAAAAATATAAAAAAATAAATAAAAAAAATCACCTCGTTCCATCCATTTATGTCTTTTTTTTCACAAAATTTAACCATAGCTCTTTTCTTATACGTTATAACAATACAATACAATACAATACAATACAATACAATACAATACAATACGATACGATATGATGTGATACATCTGTAGGTATTGTTTACCTAACTAACAATATTACAAACTTAACAATTATTTATTTAAATTTTACAAATATAAAAATTAAACATCATAAGCATGGCTATATATTATATCATAAATTAATGATGAATCGTCGCAGCCTGTTTGATCCCACTGCTGAATATAGGTCTTTTTGGATTGATTCCTTTCGTCACAGTCCTAGTTATACCTTTCAAATTATGATTAACTTTTTTTTACCCAAATTCGACCCCGCAAGTCGATTAAGTAATTACGATGAAGAGAAAAGTTTTACAATTAATTATACGAATGGGTAATATCAATCTAAAATATCAAGTACGATCTCAATTTTTTTTTATAGTGATGAGTTAATTACATGACGTACTCGTAGATATCTCACTACCATAACAATCTAGCCTTATAACAACTATAATAGGCTAATGAGTAATTTTATTTTGACTCAATTTACAATTAGAATATTACTAAGAATGTCTCAAATAATGGTCATAAAATTGTCTTTAGATCTAGCGTATCCTATCCTCTTGTTCACTATTAATAACAATGGATTAGGTCCACATTGCGAACAGCTGCCGATGCTTTTATGATGAACGGACCTGCTCCTCAGATCTGGGCTGGCACAATTTATCATCACGTTTTTTATTTAGCGTTTCCCCGTTTGATTTACTTGTCAAATAAAGAAAATTGAACCAAACTGGTATTAGTAATTACCTATTATGGAAGGAACGCCACAAACTTCGAGTTGAAAAGTGTTTAAAAGTTAAAACAAAGAAGATCGTTTATAAATAAATAAAACCGATTTCATATGCTGCGCTCTTTTTTTAGTAGCAATCTTGAGGTATTAATCTCCATATCTCTGGAGATGCTCCTCAGATCTCGATGAATTTTATGGGACAATGGAACCAAACGAGTAAAAAAATAAAAAGAATGAAGCCTAAAAAAGTGAAAACATTAATTCCCAAATAACGTCAGTTTTATTAAAAGAAAATGACAAGGGTTTCAGAATCTCTGAAGATAGGTACGAGTATGTGACAGCTAGAAACATATTCCTATATGGATCTGTACAAAGTGTCTCTTAATTTCACATCCCCACAGACGAGCTTTACAAAGTTTCGTCTACTGTATACAGATAGCAACAAAAGTGAACAAAAATATTTCACACTAGCTGTGCTCCACGGCTTCGCTTACGTTAGAAAGTCACTATGTAGGATCTATATCATCGTAATAAAAAGCCTATTTAAATTACGTATTAACTTACTATCATCGGTGTCCCAAATTTCATCCTAATTCCTTCAGCTGTTTTTGCGTGATTGATTAACAAACATACAAACTTTGTCATTTATATAACACTAGCTGTGCCCCGCGGCTCCGCCCGCGTTAAGAAGTATTCTATAGCTTAATCCATAGTACTGGCTATCTCTATACAAAATTTCAGTTAAATCAGTTCAGTTCGTTTGATTGTGAAGAAGTCCCAAACAAATAAACAAACTTACTTTTGCATTTATAATTATGGTGGTGGTGTTGATCAGTACCTAGAATAGAATTCATTTGATACATTTTTTAGGGCAATAATTTATATGAATGATATAGAACAAAAAATAGGACTTACTGACGATACAATTAGATATTATGGATTGTAATCTTTATAAAATTAGAACCCTAATTATTTACAGACACAATCAGGGTTACAAATAATATAATGATTTTAATAAAAACAGTGCTGTTTCTGTTATTTCAATTCAGGTCGTTTGCGTATCTGTACCCTTAGTACGAGTTTTCATACCAAATTCGATATCGTATATCGAGTAAATGTTGAATGAAAAACAGTACAGCGCCTCTAGTGGTTACTACACTTAACTAAATTTAGACCAATCAGGGAGCTAGAATAAGTCGACAACTATGTGAGATCTGTCTAAAGCGTTTACTATGAAAACTCGTACTAGGGGTACTGGTAGATTGCGATTTCAATTTTCGTTTGCATATAGGGCCATTAGCACGTCTGGCAAGTTGCAAATTTTAAATATGGTCCTTTGAGCGTACGGTGATTTGCGTTTTTGGCACTATGCGTCGAAAGTATGGGACCGTCTGCTACATACTTAGCTCAAAAAATTTGACCTAGGCTTCACGGTTTTTGTCATATTTTTTTTGCAATTTGCCGAAATTTATGACTTCATACGGTCGCGCTTTTTTCGAGTGTTTGCGAGACTAACGCACGGCAATTGATTTTTAATAATATAGAAAGAACATTTCTGTTGCTATCGGTACTTTGCAGGGGTGGTACACAAAGGCCCGCTGCTCTTTTCCTACGTTCTTCTTTCCAGTTTTTACTTTTTGGCCCCCACCCACTGTCCAACGATGCGACGGTATTTTTGTCTTTTACCGTACGTTCTCGTTTTGTTTTATTATTTTGTGTCGATGTGTTTTTGGAAGGAATAGGTACTCAGTAAATAGGTATTTACAACAGCTTTAGTTGATAGGTAGGTACCTACCTCAGCCATTTTTAGGACAGAAATGGTTATTCTAAAGAATCCTGTGGCGCATTGAGTGAAAGTTCGACTTCTAATCCCGGTCTCTACATGAATAGTGATACATTTTGAGCGATAATCGTCGTTATTAAAAAAAATAATAAACTGGCCAAGTGCAAGTCGGACTCGCACTCGTAGGGTTCCGTAACACAGTTAAGTATTCCATAACTATGATTTTTCACAACTTCAAAATTAACTTTGTTTTTCATAGTGTTTGTATGAAAAACAAAGTTATCTTTGCGGTCGCCATATCTCAAAAACTGCTGACTGTATCTCGTTCAAACCAATTTTCGTTGTTAGTTTTTATTGAGATCTACAGCATATATTTTTTTTAGATTTTTCACTCTCATACTTTAAAAGTTAGAGGGGGGGGGGGGGACACACATTTTACCGCGCCTATCTTTCAAATGATTGACTTTGAGAAAAAATGATTTTAGAAACCTCAATGTCATTTTTAACCGACTTCAAAAAAAGGAGGAGGTTTCTCAATTCGACCGTATATTTTTTTTTATTTTTTTTTATGTTTGTTCGCGGATAACTTCGTCGTTTATGAACCGATTTTGATTATTCTTTTTTTGTTCGAAAGGAGATATCCCAAGTGTGGTATCGTGGTAATTTTATTGAGGTCTGATAAGTATCTCCAGAGATATGGAGATAAATATTTCAAAATTGGTACTGAAAATGAATAGCGCGGCATTGAAGTCGGTTCTTTTTTAGTTTTTAAACGATATTATTGAAGACCTATCCATAGACACCCCACATGTATAGGTTTGAAGAAAAATTTTTTTTTTTTGTTTCAGTTCCATGTATGGGATACCCCCCTTAAATTTTTATTTTTTTTACTTTTGTATAAAAATCGGAAAGCGGTTCACAGAATACATCTACCTACTAAGTTTCAATTCTGTAGTCCTAACAGTTTCAGAATAAAATGGCTGTGACATACGGACGGACAGACAGACAGACAGACAGACAGACAGACAGACAGACATGACGAATCTATAAGGGTTCCATTTTTTGCCATTCGGCTACGGAACCCTAAAAAGCAGAAATACCTATCTAGCTGCATCTCCCTCTATCAAAAAATTGCGACGACAGAACGCATTGATATCAATGTGGAGAGTTCCACCCTAGAAATCGTTGGTTCAAACCTGTTGTGCACTACTAACAAATTTTTCTATGAAAATATGTTTGTGCGCATACACTACGAGTACACACAGGTCTGTACATTTCAGTGATGCCAAGCTCAGGATAAGCTCATGATTTTCATGAGGATATCCTGAGCTTGGCGAGCTACACATAAAAATGATAAGCTTGTATCACGTAACAAGCTCTGCATGACGGTAGGGTATACCTACTATCTAGTGTGTAGAAGCAGCAACAGCTCAATGGCTCGTCGGCCTATAGTGATAGCGAGGTCGTGATTTCGATCCCATTATCCATTGCACTATTGACGTGAACCCACTCCAATCACAAGCATATTGGGCTTAGTTGGACTTCGGAGGAGTTAACAAGGGTACTACTTACGAGTTACTAGGAATGTGCAACCCACAAACATTGCTAGTAAACCTTAAAAAAAAAAAGTGTTTAATAATCTGTCGCAAAACACTCGATGGTGCGTTCTGCTTCTAACATCTATGTTTAAGATCAATAGTGTGATACTAAACCTCGACGACCACATCTTTACTCTCCATAAGTGAGATAGTGCATGGTCAAACGCTAGCCCAGTAGGTATGTTATGCTATAGAATAAAGCCTATCTCATAACTACCTATGAATGGGTGGCGTATACCAATCGATGCCACGTGTTATGGACGCCACGCAGAAGGTTGGGCTCAGTTCCGTGTCTTGAGAGTGGTCTATGTCCAACAGTGGACTGATGACAGCTGATCATGATGGATGCCACTGAATTCTTTGGATCCAGTTATTGCCTGGTACTTCCCATCTCTCAAACTCCTTGAATCTTGATACAACGATTTAGTTATACCTTGGTAAACTCAATCGATACCACGTAACAACCTACTCATTGATTTTTTAAGGTACCTTCAGTACTTGCCTCTCTATTCTTGGGCTAGTGATGGCTGTAATTGCCGATAATTATCTCTAAAAAAAAAAATACATTACAATACAGACATTTAAGTACTCAGATACCTACAAATAGGTAGACATTAATATTAAATTCTAATTCAATACATTCAATAAACAAATAAAAATACCCACATTTCAATACATATAATTTAGGACCTCAAAATAACATACGCAAAGTAAACACACCCTCTAATTAAATACCTATTTACCATTATAACAAGAAGGCCCTTTATACCCTACGCAGAAAGCCTTTCAAAATATCAAGACGTTCACAAAAGACGACCTATCTGTTTCACATAAAAGCTAAGAACGAACAAAACGTGTATAGGAGCAAGACTAAACATTTCCAAGACGTTGCCTCAAGGGGGAAAAGAGGGAGGCAAAAGGGGGGTAACTACCCCTAAACATACGACCCAAAAACCAATATATACGGACACAAACGAACTTCAACTCTACCGCCTTAAAAATAAAGACAAATAAATGTGAAAATGAGGGTAGCAGAGAAACTGTAACACATTGTCCAGCCACAAAAGACCTGTAAAAATGCCTCGCGTTTCTCCTCGTTCCATTAGTTTGGAAAGGATGGGAGAGGTGAGGGAGGTCTGGCTTAGCTGGTTAATCATGTTTTGTGTGGAGAACACTCGTTTAGTTGAAATATAAAATACATCTGAAACCGCGAACGATAGCTTTTGTAGATATAGGTTTGTTACCTACACACATTTATATGAAATTGTAAAGATTGAAACCTATTTGTTATTTGTCTTCTTTACCTACATAGTATATGAATATAAACGTTTAGTTTTTTAACTAAGATGTAGAATTTATTATATATATATTATATTTTATACCTGCTATAACGCGGATCCAGGGCTTTATACCTAGCTATAGCTAGGTAATAAGCTAATATATAAAATATAATATATATATAATAAATTCTAGCTACCCAGCTAGGAGGCTTAAGCCCTCCTCCAAAATTGTCTAAATATACCCGTAATATCCATAAAATCAATGCAACTAGGTTCCAGATAATCCAGAGTCAAACCAAAATCTTCGATACGATGTTGTTTTAGTCAAAAATTGTTGGCCAACAACAACTATCTGCCAGTCACGTGACCTGGTTGGTGGGTCTCGTTGCCAACCGTGTAGTTAATCCTTTATGATTTAAAGCATAGAACTTAAATAATAGGTTGGTATAAATGTTATTTAATATTCAGATATAACAAAACCACACTAATTGGGCGTTTATTTTCTGCTATCCGCATTTCGTTGAATTCAAAGCTCTTCTACATTCTTTAACGTTCCAACGGATGCATTCTACGTTCTAAATGTTCAAAAGTTCAAATATAGAACAATCACGATCGCCAATCCGACAATAGATCTGGCGCACATTCCAATTCGGTTCGCTATTGTGTCAGCGAGGGCTGTGATTGGTTGAGAGACACAATGGATGCCGCCCACATCACAATACCCTATTGTCGTAAGAAGCGCCGCCCAGACTTTGTGTGCGGAAATTCGAGGAAAATCGTTGTTGTGGAAATTGTACGGATAGAGTGAATATGTTCGTAGATGCTTAGGTATTTGGGATGCTATTGAAAAGCTTCGTGAGATGGGTTTATTTATTAAACTTCTGTTAATATCTTTACCTTCCCCTACATAAGTAGATAAGGTAACATAAGTAAGTATGTAAAAATTCCATAAATACCTCATGTATTTTTAAAATGTGAAATCACGTAGGTAATAGTACCTACCTAAATGACGCTCGTTTAGGTACCTATAACAGAAACTGTAGTAAGCAAAACTCTGAATATCTAGTCAGGATTTTGTGCCACTATGCAATGCGCTCTTCAGACATTCAGATGTTGATTCCTACATGCCTCATACCTATAACCTTATCAATACCTACTAAAATGAGGGCCCGGGCCATGAGGGCCCGATGGCGTAATGTGAAGGCCTGGTGACGTAATCAGGAGAACGGGTGGCTTTGATGCCAGAGGTACCGGGTACCGAGTTCAAACCGCCGTGCACCAATGGATTTTTCTATCGTAAATTGTATGTGCGCTTTTCACAATGGCCCTCCGGTGAAGGAAAAACATCGTTAAGAAGTTCTAGAAGTTCATCGTTCTAGTGTCCGCCTGGCCAGCTACCACCCTCAAGTTATAAAATCTGTCGCCAAACATCTAATGTGTTCTGGCAGCTATCATTGAGAGCCAGTTCACATTCTAGGCCTAGCGTGCTTACCATCTTCGACCGCATCATCACTTACCAACAGGTGAGATAGTGGTCAAATGCTAGCCTATAAGATATAAAAAAAAATGAAATATTTCTGAAATAAAAGTACTCGTGTATTTAAGTACAGAGATATGCTAACTAAGTAAGCATAATACCTAAGCAATTAAGCGGCAATAGCCCAATGGCTAAGGTGTCGGACTGGCGATCGAGAGGTCGTGAGTTCGATCCCCACCCATAGCACTATTGACGTGAACCCACTCTAGACACAAGCATATTTAGCTTATTTGGAGAGGTTAAGAAGACTACTAGTAATGTGCAACCAACATTGCGAGTACCTAAGCTTTTTTATAAAAAAAAGTAAAACAAGTAAGTACGTTAGATAAGTTCTACCCATCGTAGTACTTAGTACAAGTACTTAGGTGCCTAAGTATCAACTTAAAAGTCTACCTGGCCATTCCAATATTTTACCTTCAAAGTATATATCGACATTAAAATCTGTAAAAACTTCCTCAAATGGCTCCATTAGATACTAATGCGTATTTGTAGCCTCCCCTACAATATTACCCAAAGATTTAAAGTCACAGATGATGAGATGCCCATTCCCGGATTTACTTAGTTTTTTAAATGCGGCTACGAAAAATAGCCCGGCAAGCGGGAGTTGGGGTTGGTAGTTGGGTTCCGTAGGTAAAATATTTTTCGCGATTGTGGTACTCAAGAGTATGTTGGTATTTATTTACTGATAGTTAGTTTGAGGGCCCGGTGACGTAATCGGGAGAACGGTAGGCATTGATGCCAGAGGTACCGAGTTCAAACCGCCGTGCACCGATGGATTTTTCTATCGAAAAATGTATGTGCGCTTTTCACAGTGGCCCTCCGGTGAAGAAAAAACATCGTTAAGAAACCAACAACCCCCGTATGGTGGTAGGACACTATCTGGTGTCCGCCTGGCCAGCTACCTGTTAATATCTTTACAAGTTAGAAAATCTGTCGCCGAACATCTAATGTGTTCCGGCAGCTATCCTTGAGAGCCAGTTCCCATTCTAGGCCTAGCCTGCTTACCGTACAGGTACACAACTATTCATTTTAAATTTACGGTTAGTGTCTACAGAATAAATGATTTAAACACTAATTATGCACTACTTTTAGAAATTACTTACTATATTAAACTAATTATTTCGTTAATTATTAACATTTCTGCGGTTAAGTATGTCTTACGTCACGTGAAATACAAATATCTACCGAAGCAAATAAAACATATTGCCTCAAACTCTTCCGGCACGGAACCCTAAAAAATAACACTAAGTACCAAAGTAGCCATTTCCATTTACGACGGTAAGTGGGAGTGGTTTTTTTTTCAGTAAAAAGTAATTTATTGCCAGTTCGTTCTTCCTAATGGGCGTTTTAAATATCGGCATCCATTACTGATTGGATTTGTTCGTTTGATATTTTGGTGACAACTGAAATAGAATGAAATGTAAGGTAAATATGTCCATTTTGGTAAAAAAACTTTTCCTTAATTACTTTCCTACTTAGATATACTATGAATGTTTTAAGATATTATAGATATCTCGCCTGGTGGTGAGCTCTGATGTGGTCGAAGATGGTGAACACGCTAGAATGGTCTGACTCTTCAATAATTTCAATACAAGCACCACGATCTCGTCAGCTCGGTATTTCGTTTTAGTGATATTTGGTGAATGGACTACCGAGACGCTTGATATGGTTATCTATAATATCCAACTAGAACTATTAGCTGGGCTGTACCGGCCTACTGTAGGTATTGGGCAAAACTCTAAATTGAAAGAATATCAGAACTTTGCTCGTCATTGCACTGCCTACGCGTCCGTCACCCGTACACACCAGTCCCGCGACATTGTATACATAATTAAAAAACTCAGAATTTTGAAAGTACTTTGTACCAACCAACACTGCAAAAAAAATCTATTAAATTGATAAGCATAATACCACAGATTACATAATAGTTACTACGTAAATAATACTTTCCGTTGTTAGGTTTGCATACAGTACGTTCATAATTCGGGTATCAACAATGTAGGTAAGTGCCAACTCTTATAACGTAGTACAGTCATTCAGTAATCTGTGGTGCACACTAAAGGCTGGCAAATAAGAGTTTATCTAAGCACAGCTCACAGAGCAGAGAAAGTTTGACAGTGAAATATTCACTGTCAAACTTTTTTCAACAATAGTCACGTTGAAATAAAATCTAAAATCAACAGATCGTCTCCTAGTACTATAGAGCGCTAGCGTCAAAGTGGCTGCAGGAGAAATACATTTTCAATTTTATTTTGACGTTACAGTGCCACAAGTATAACTTGGCGGTGGTGGTTTTTGGAACTAATTCTTTTAATTGAAACTGTGAGTTTGACGTTTGAGAGATTACCGCGACATTATTGTTGATAAATCTGCTACATTAAAATAGTTCAATAATGCCAAAAGTAATTAAAAGTGGTTTAAGAGAAACTGTTATCAAAGTACAAAGTAAAAGCACAGTGGCGCACAGGCACGCCAAGTTATACTTGCCGGACTGTAGCAATGTCAATATAATATTTTGACATTGAACATTGATTTGACAGATCTCTCATAGTTTTCGACTTATTCTGGCTCTCTGATTGCTCTAAATTTAGTGAAGTGCAGTAACCACTAGAGGCGCTGTAACTATTTTTCATACAAAATTTGTCCGATATACGATATCTAGTTTGGTATGAAAACTCGTACTAAAGGTACTGGGCTGCGCTTCGCCTGTGTGTTTCGGGCTTCAGATATGTATCTGTTTTAAAATTAGAGATATGGCAAAATATAATTTTATACAAGATGTGATTACAACTTGAGACTGATCTTGAACAAGATTCAGGAGTGAATTGGAAAAACTGTACCTAATACTTATCCTAATTGTTGTGAAATAAAGAATAAATAAATGTAATTGCCCCGTTTTTTTTTATATTTTCACACTTTTTCCATATTTCTATTTTACGGCTAAATAACTGATATATTGGTGGTATTGCCCCAGTCCGACTAGCAGAAGTTTTATCTCTACGAGTCACACTACACACTATATATATTCTTTAGGTAATTCGATTAGCATCTTATCTAGCCATTGTACCACGAAGTCTCAAAAGAATTTTAATTTATATGGAATTTGAAATTAATTGTAGGAATTATACGAGCGGCTTATCAATCGAAAGACAGAGGTCGTGGGAAAACGCTTGCATTGATTGGTTTGGTACAGTCGTCTGCATAAACATTATGACACACATGTGATTATTGGGACACTCAACATTTTAAACGAAATACAATAAAGCATTAATTTGAATTGAATTATTACAATAACGATTAGGTCATTTGTAATATTTTGTTACGTTTGTGCTTTAGTTTTATTATTCTAAAGTTTACAGTACCTATTTTCAGACGTAAATTATTAAATGAAATTGCTTTTTCATCTCCATTTATTTACGTGCTTATAGTTCCTGTCAAATAAGCAGATGACATTGCTTTTCTTCAGGCGAGTGTATGGCTTAGCCAGGTACTTTTACCTTCCATAAAGAAATCCAAAATTCATTAGGTTGTCTACCCAGTTGCACTATAAGTAAATGCATATATATGATAAGCAATTCTTCAAACTAACGATCCTTTTAAAATGGTTACTAGAACGTATCTATGAAATATTTGTTGCTCTAATTAAATAATTTGAGAAAAATACAATCTTGAACAGAAAGACGGTAATAATCGAATACTTACATTTTTAGATTGCTTCATTTTCTTACCTTAGTGACAATAAAATGCATGCAGTCTGTGAAGTAATTACCAAAATCCCTATAATTTCAAAAGCACCGTTATTTATGTAGCGGACTATACTTGTTATCTTCATAATGGCCGTAGCTTCTCAAAGGTTCATCTGCACCTGTACGGTAATTTAATGCTGATAATAATAATGATAACAGCTGATAAGATAGTGAGATTGTTATCATTTGTTTGGTATAATGTGGTTAGATGACAGTTTAAGTATAACTGAGTTTATAGTTGGCTAATAAGTATTTTAGTTTTATTTGGTTGTCACATAGTAATGGTTGAAGTTATCTTTTTTAGGGTTACGTACTCTAAGGGTGCCAACGGAACGTTAAGACTTCGCTGTTCTTCCATCCGTTGTTCCGTACGTTCATCGTCCGTCTGTCCGTCTGTCCGTCTGTCAAGATCCTTTTTCCCAAGAAAGCGTAGCACTATCATGTTGATACTTATATATAAATACTCAGGTCTACAATATCTTTAAGCTTTAAAAACATCGTTAAGAAACCAACAACCCCCGCATGGTGGTAGGTCACAATCTAGTGTCCGCCTGGCCAGCTACCACCCTCAAGTTAGAAAATATGTCACCAAAACATCTAATGTGTTCCGACAGCTATCCTTGAGAGCCAGTTCCCATTCTAGGCCTAGCGTGCTTACCATCTTCGCCGCATCATCACTTACCAACAGGTGAGATAGTGGTCAAACGCTTGCCTATACAATGTAAAAAAAAAGACTTGCGCGGCAATTGAAGTTGTTTTTTTTTTTTCATTTCGTGAATGATCTTAAATATTATTATTGAATGCTTGTATTAAAGCAGTATCTTTAAGTCCTCTCCATCCAACCAAAGGTCGCCTGGCAGAAATCGCTTTCAGCGATAAGGCCGCTCATTGTAACACTCATAAAATTAATACCTTGTATGTTATTTTTAAGTTATGAGGTGTGACAATAAAGAATTTTCTATCTATCTATCTATCTATCCATATAAATAGCAATCTGATCAATCTCAAAATACTGTACGCTCTACACATGTTAAACTGTCATTGTAAAGTGTATCTAATTATATTACAGAGTACAACATCTATTTAAAGATCGCCGAGTCTAACGCTTGGTCGGTCTATAACTAAAATTAACAGATTTTGAACTTGACCTGGCGTACCATAGGAGAAGCCTATGTCCAGCAGTGGATGAAAATTGACTGATAATGATGAACTTGACCGTAAATTAACCATACATGGAGGTGATCTCTAGTATAGAATATTAAATCGCAGGATATATAATCTTTTACTTGGATATCTACATTCTGTCTATCTATGTAGATATGTTAGATATGTATCACCACAATAAGTACTAAGTGTTTTATATGTGATTGGCTAGCGTTTGACCATTATCTCGTTTGGTGGTAAGTGATGATGTGGTCAAAGATGGTGACCACGCTGAGCATGGTCTGACTCTCGTGTGCTGCCGGAACAACGTGAGGTTATGGTGGTAGATTTTCTCCTTGATGGTGGTATGCTATTTTTTCGGTATTAAGTCAAGCGGAACATCGATATAATGCTCCTACCACATGTAGAAACTGGTCAGTCAATTGGTAGGTAGGGTAATATTTTCATACTTGTATAAGTATGATAATATTTAAAGACCTGACTGAACTACCTAACTGCTTTAAGGTAGGTACGATGTTTCTATCCCTATTAAAGGACTGAACATGATCTGCAGGGCATCGTTTCCGCGGCCATCTGTTTCTCGCAATTGCTTTTTTCCGGTGTTTAATTGGACGGGATTAGATCGCGGTAGGAAGCTTCCGAGTTTTCATTGGGAAATGGCTTTATAAGTTTTATTATGATTACGAAGACAATGTGCTTAATCAAGCATTTAACCTTCATAAGAACTTAAGCCTTTTTTTTAACCGACTTCACAAAAAAGGAGGAGGTTCTCAATTCGTCTGTATGTTTTTTTTTTTTTGTGTGTATGTTACGCGATTTCTCCATCAATTGTGAACGGATTCAAATGATTCTTTTTTTAATTGGTAGGATACGTTTCCGAGGTGGTCCCATTTTAATTTTATCGAGATCTGATTAGTATCACCAGAGATATGGAGATAAATACCCCAAACATAGGAGATTGTACTAGTTTTAGTAGAAGAGTCCCAAGAAGATTATACACAATGGAGGTTGCTATTGCATATAAGATATTCTTACGGTAACTGTGAGCGAGATAGAAATAAAGGTGGGGAATTTTTTTTTGTAATATCTTATAGGCAAGCGTTTGACCACTATCTCACCTGTTGCTAAGTGATGATGCGGTCGAAGATAGAGAAGTGGACTAGAATGGGAACTGGCTCTCAAGGATAGCTGCCGGAACACATTAGATGTTTGGCGACAGATTTTCTGACTTGAGGGTGGTAGCTGGCCAGGCGGACACTAGATATGTTCTACCACCATGCGGGGGTTATTGGTTTCTTAACGATGTTTTCCTTCACCGGAGGGCCACTGTGAGAAGCGCACATATATTTTTCGATAGAAAAATTCATTGGTGCACGGCGGTTTGAACTCGGTACCACGGCATCAAAGCCGACTGTTCTCCCAATTACGCCACCGGGCCCTCAATAAATAATTATATATTAATAATTATAATAAATAATTATGTATAAATATAAATAATTTGTCTTCACATGAATGTTCTACCGGGCAAAGTCTTGTTAGAGTGCAAACTTTTTTAAACATACCTAATATTTTTTGACATGACATGACATTTGGCGAAGATGGCGGCCATTTCAGTCCCGCGACACTGCATACATAATTAAATAACTCAGAATCATGAACGTACTTTGTACCAATCAACACAGCAAAAAAAATTATAAGCATAAAACCACATATTATATAATAGTTACTACGTAAATAATACTTTCCGTTGTTAGGTTGGCTACACAGTGCTTACATAATTCGGGTATCCACAATATAGGGAAGTGCCTCTTATAACGTAGTAGAGTGATTCAGTACCCTGTTGGCCATATGGCGGCAATTAATGTTAATAATCGCAAATAATACTTTTTTATATTCATTTTGGAATACAACTAGTCCGTGTTATAAAAGTATTTGGAATTATTGTAATAAAATAGACAATTAATTATCGTGTGTCAGATGCTTTTATTGCACAGGGCCATTTTGGACATTGTCCTATGAGACCTTGATGACATCATTATTACTAGTGAATATTTTCACTTTAGCGCGGCATTTAAAGTCAATTTTTTTAGGGTTCCGAACCGAAAGGCTACCAAATGAACACTTTCTGAGACTTTGTTGTCTGTTCGTCCGTCCGTCCGTCCGTGTGTCTATATGTGCGCACATTACAGATCTGTATCTTCTTAACCGTTATAGGTACACACTTGAAATTTTCAAAAAGTATATATCCGTCAGTGTATAACGGCCCAGACACGAAATTTAATAGATGCATGTAATTTCATTAAAACTTTTTTTGCACTAAAAAGGGTAAAATAAGTTATTTTTCAAAAAAAATAAAACCGACTTCATAACCACAAAAAGGCACTCAAAAGCGAAAAATAATTTACTTAAAATTATTATAAGCGTTACCCACGTCTCTATTTGAAGTCGGTGCCAGCCAAGTCTATTGGATATTAGATAGATGCTATGTATGTAGTAGTAAGTAGGTTCATGTAGGTTAGTAAGTAGGTAGATACATGTACTCGTAGGTATTATCTATCTACTACCTATTAGACTTGGCTGGCACCGACTTCAAATAGAGACGTGGGTAACGCTTATAATAATTTTAAGTAAATTATTTTTCGCTTTTGAGTGCCTTTTTGTGGTTATGAAGTCGGTTTTATTTTTTTTGAAAAATAACTTATTGAAAGGATGCAATTATGTATTGTACACAGATATAGCCAGTTCCAGATAGAGTAATTTGGCAAAAACAATGAAAGACGCATCTACCGACAATGTATAATTAAATTATAAAAAAACAAAAACAACCGACTTCCATGCCCCGCGAGTCAGTTTCAGTAGCAGGCTTGAAACGTTTAGCGTCATACCTCTGGAGCTACTTATCAGATCTCGATGAAATTACAATGGGACCACCTCGGAAGTGTACCCTACCGATTAAGAAAACATTCGAATCGGTTCACAATTGACGGAGTAATCGCGTAACATACATATGTACAAAATAAACTGGCCAAGTGCAAGTCGGACTCGCACTCGTAGGGTTCCGTACCATACTACAGTATTTTATAAGATCGAGCAAAAAATACCACTATCATTTTTCGCCAGCAAAAAAATAATATTAATAAACATTTTATTTCTTATAACGCCATCTAACGTTTAACAAAGGTGTTAGGGATCGACATTTCAATATAACGCCATCTATGGGACGTTTACCTAACTAAGCGTTCATAGATGGTGTGAAATGCCGAAAAAAACACGTTTCTTGTATGGGGACCCTCTATTGTTTTTAACTTTATTCTGTTTATAGTATTTGTTGTGATAGCGGCAACAGAAATACATCATCTGTGAAAATTTCAACTGTCTAACTATCACGGTTCATGAGATACAGCCTGGTGACAGACGGACAGACAGACAGACAGAGAGACAGACAGACAGACGGACAGCGGAGTCTTAGTAATAGGGTCCCGTTTTACCCTTTGGGAACAGAACCCTAAAAAACATACAGACGAATTGAGAACCTCCTCCTTTTTGGAAGTCGGTTGAAAACAGTTGCTCGATAGAGTGAGAGACAAATTTTTGTTTATAAAATGTTTAATGTATGTTTAAATTGTAAGAAGGTAAAGCAAACTAGTTTCCGACACATGTAACATGGCTATAAGTAATATTTAATTTACTTTGTTTTTTTAATAATGCACAATCTTTCATATTAAAATCTAAGATTCAGTATATATATTGTCAAACACTCGGAAATCCAAGATACAGGCATCGAGCCTAGTTTGGATTTCACAGTTCTCTTGTGATCGTATTCCATTATCATTCTATGTGCATTTCTGTAACTTAAATTATGTGTTTTGTTCTGGCAATAAATATTTTCATATTCATATTAATATAACCTATGATTCAAACTATCTAAACTAATATGTAGTATTATTATCTTTGCTAACATTATGAAGAGCAAAGATTAGATTTTTTTGTTTGTTACGATTTAACTCAAAAACAACTGGACCGATTTCAAAAAATCTTCCACTATTGGAAAGCTACATTATCAGCATCTAACATAAGCAATATTGTATCCCCGTATTCTCACGGCAACTGGAACTACGCGGGTGAATCCACGAGGCGCTGCTAGTTGTTATGTACAATCCCAAATTTCATCGTACCGACGGGATTTGGTGACACTCGGGACAATGTACAAAAATATAAAGTCCATAGACAGATGTCATGTCATCAGACTATATCAGATATTGTGACACGTAACGTAAAGTTCTGGGCTGCCAGATTATTTCACCATGCTAAGTACACTGCGGCTGACACTTCCAGACATCAAAAATACACACCGGCCGAACATTCGTTCGAATCGACAACGAGCGCTGAATAGAGGGGATGGAGCCTATAAAGCTATCTAGATGCGTCTTCTACCATTTGTATGCTCTCGTTCGCTTGGTTTGGACCCGGCATCAAATGTTGTTGAGTCCCGCACGTCCTGTAATTTCACTGGCCATTTTTCCCTACAAACCGAAAACATTTCTTATTCACTGGTGAATAACAGTACTTACCTACTGACAAAGAGGTTAAGGCTACAACAAACATACAATACAAACACAAGTCCTACCACATATCACATAACTAAAACTTATCCTTAACTTTGATTAAACGATATTGCTTTGCCTACCTTACTTATGACAGACATATATATATATAGACATAGGTATATGTTACTAAGTAAGTTCATGTATTTTACTCCCTCACAATCTTGGAACCACAAGAGCCATAAAGAGCAAACTTTGCCATCAAGTTTGTCTAAGTAAGATATAATAAACATAGGGGTGGGAATCACCCGCTAGCCGGGAAATATGGGGTCGACCACAGCCATACTTTCAGATAGACAGCGCAAGCCGAGCATGTAGTCATATGTGATGTGATCTCATTGTATTTTTTCCTAAAACTAGTGTTCTTCCGCGAGTTAATGTGTAATAAATGTGGATTAACCATTAAGTGCCGGTGAATGTGTGCAAGTGTAGGGAAACAGCACAATGTTGAAAAACATGCTGTTTGCGCTCTCACCAAAATTCCACTGAAAATCTTCAGTAAACTCCACATCTTTACTGAAGGTATGACTTAGACTAGACTTGAAAACTGACCTGAAATGTGACTTTAACCCAACTCTACGACTTAAATCCATAAAAACCTAAAGAATTTCAATACTTGACTCTGACTAAATACACCAATCGTGTGGAGCCATAATAAAATACGTAAAAATATTGTATTTGGACTTTCTAAGTCTAAGCCGGAACATCTGACTGATATTAAAACGTGCTGGTATGAGCATTAATCCAATTGCAGCTAGTATTAGTTCTTACTTGATTTTAGTGACGACTGACACTGCCTGTACTGTACTGTACGTGCACGTACTGCTTTAGGATAAGCTATCTAATAAAATCTATGTCTACGACTAAAAAGGACTATTTTACGTAACGCTATTGCTATAAACTGGTATTATAATCCTTGGCAATTTCTAACTCAATCAATTCTCGAGGATTATATCTATAATAGACTATCCTGACCAATTTAGGTAATCTTATACTTAATTTGAGTTTGTCTAGGGGCTAGAGGAATTTCTAGCTTATTTAAGATAAATAGTAAAACTTATATTCACAGTAACTGTTTGTGTACCTACAGTAGGGATGTTGTGATTATTTATTTTGGCTTTTGAAAAACTTCAAATTGATTTATTCGAACAACTCACTATGAAAGTACTTACGTAAAAGACCGTAATTCATCTTTTGCCGTCCAATGGTTAAACAAAGAGTATATTACTTACGTATACCTCAATACTCATCACAAGTATTTTGTAAATGTAACACATATTATATAGATTTATCTATATACTATATCTTTCTGCGGTACTTCTATTATTAAGTAAAGCTATTCCAAATTGAATAGGTAAGTGCATACATTCTTCATATTTCCATACATAGGCATGAAAAAGAATAATTTCAGATCGTTTACAAAACGAAAAAAAAAACCGTCTTCACATGCCGCGATAGTCAAAATAGCCAGAGTAGTATCATGTCGTCAAGGTATACAAATGTAGTACCTATATATCGTCAAGGTATGTAATGTGTTTGAGATCTTTATCTCTATATCTCCGGAGATAATTGTCTTACCTCGATAACATTTAAATGGGACCAATCGGGTGGCATAATCTCTAAAGCCAAAAAAGAATTTTTGAAATCGGTCAAGATTTGAAGGAGTTCTGAGCTAACAAAATTTAAAAAAAAACAGTCAAAATGAGAACCTCCTCCTTTTTTGTGAAATTGGTTAAAAACTCATACTAAAACGCAACCTAGAGTATTTGTAAAGGCAGCAGCTACTTCTTACTTAGGTACTAGGTAATTACCGACGGTCTCTGAAGTACAAAGGCACTGCAAAGGTCTCGTATTCAAGAAAACATTATTATCAAAATTCTCAATCTCTTTGAGGAAACTTCGAGAAACAAACAAAGAGCAGAACCAATCAAGTAATTGCGCGCGGGGTCGATAATCTTCATTACTGGAACAAAAGTGGGTGGCGGTTGCCAGGTTGAACAGTTTCTCGAAAAATTGAGCAGAATTTCCCCGGAAAATTGTTAACCTTATGTTACACAGAAATTGAGAAAATCATTAAATTTTATCGTAGTGTACATAGATATACATATATAAGCATTACCTATATTGCACGCTATAAATGTTTAATATTTACATACTTACATTAAAACATTTTATGTACCTACTGCATTAATATGTGTTAAAATAAGGTATAGGTACCTATCTCAATGACATATTGTATCATCATTATCATCATCAGCCGGGATCAGTCCACTGCTGAACATAGGCCTCCCCCAAGACACGCCACTGAGCCCTATATAAATTTATAGACCAAACTGCAATAAAGAATAGTATCATAACCATCAATGATTTATATATATAAGGATCTGGCCAAGAGAACATTTAATTGATAAATGAATGCAGCCCGAGATCGCTAGGATCGAGAGGTCCACTTATACTAGACGGCAAAGAATTCCATTAGAAATCGTCGATAAGTCACCATTTTACGAAGACCCATCTCTTGCCTCTACTGTAGCGGTTTAAGGGGCAATAAGTTGGAACCATAGCGAGCGCACCGATTGACTGGTCCTTACGCTAGTAATATAATATCATGTCTTTGATTATTTCAAATATCAAGAACAATTTTCTACATTGTTATACTGTTATAAAGTCAAAAGTGTAGATACACTTAAAAAAAAAGATAACAATTTTATCAAATTATCTAGATGCCTAATTAAATACTTGCGATGTAAGTTTTAAACTTGTTTTTTTACCTTAGTAAGTAACAATATTAGTATAATTTACTATATGCGAAAATTGTAGCTAAATAATTTTTTTTTTCTTATATATTATATAACAAAATGGGTTTTATTGGCGATAAAATAATTGAATTTATCTGTGTGGATTGCACTAAAGTCTGTTTGCCATGGATTCGTCATTAGTAGGACGTCTTCAAATTCCTGACAAGCACGCTTCCAGTCTTGCCCACATTAGTAGTAATGAGATAATTTCCTTTCTTTTTCTGTACTTAATACGATCTGGCATAAAACGTCCAAAATAACACGCACTACCGATGACTGACTACCTCCTCCTAAGGACGATTCTCGCTAAAACAAGACTGAAACCTTGGAACCCTGCCAAGGGGCCCCACACTCATATAAACCCCCTAAGGGTAGGGGGTTGCCACCCCCAGACACACATTCTTCCACGCGTGCGCCCATATATGGGTCACATTGTCCTTCTTCAAAGGAAGCTTTACGCTTTTGAAATTTTACTTGTGATATACATATACCTAAGAAGATATTATCTACCTATAAATAGATATCTTCAGGTAAGCGTCAAACACTTACTTATCTAGTAGATACAAGAAGCTCGTTGGCGTAAAGGATAGATACATTTTCCATAATTTTACGGTGTTACGGCAGCACACACCCCTTGAGAGCCAGATCATTCTAGGTCTAGCTAGTTCGCCATCTTCGACAACATCATGGCTTACCAGGCGAGATACTGGTCAAAAGCTGGCCTATACAAATAAAAAAAGACAAATCTATGTACCGACATGATGACTTTGGAAATGCAATGTTTCAGGTAGGAGTTTGAATCTCCATAATAACTATTAATTAAGAATTATAAAACAGAAGAGTTTGTTTGTTTGTTTGATTGTTTGAACGCACAAATCTCAGGAATTGCTGGTTCGAATTAAAAAAAATATTTTTGTGTTGGATAGCTCATTTCTATAAGACTAGGCTCTAGACTATATGACGTCACGCTACGACCAATAAGAACAGAGCATCAACTAAAAATGTTTCAAAACAAGAGACAAAGTATTCCTTTTATGAAAGTTCTAAAAAAAATTCGCGATAGCACATGTCTATCTTTTAAGGTTTTTTTTTTTAGTTTTATTATGGCTCCACACGATTAGTGTATTTAGCCAGTGTCAAGTATTGAAATTCTTCAAGTTTTTATTAATTTTAGTCATAGAGATGGATCAAAGTCACATTTCAGGTCAGTTTTCAAGAAAAAGTCTAGTCTAAGTCATACCTTCAGTAAAGATGTGGTGTTTACTGAAGATTTCCAGTGGAATTTTGGTGAGAACGCAAATAGCATGTTTTACAACATTGTGCAGTTTCCCTACACTCGCACACAATCACCGGCACTTAATGGTTAATAATCCACATTTATTACACATGAACACGCGGAAGAACACAAGTTTTAGGAAAAAATACAATGATATCACACACACTTTTCCACGTTCCCGCCAAAACTCCATATCTTTTAAGGTTGACTCATAACCTTTTTAAGGGTATTCAAATTTTTTTATAATAATGAATTATTTGCGAATACATTTTTATAAGCATACTTAGTTTTAATCCTTGTTCAAATAAGTACCTACGTTATGCATCACAAGTATTTTATTTTGAACAAATTTGCCGTGACAATGATTTGATTCTAATAAATATTTTAAGAGATATCATAGTTTAAAAAGAAGCCCGCAGAAAAATTATGAACTAATAAAAGAAAATCAAAATCCGGTATCTCTCTCTCTCTCTCTGTCTCTCTCTCATAAGTGACGCAGACGAAGTTGCGTGCGTCAGCTAGTCAGTAATACATCTAATAGTAGTAACTACCTACTTTTAAGTAAGTAGGTCTTAGTAAACCAGTAAGTAGGGAGGTACTTAAATTAATAATAGAGTGTTAACTAAATTACCGATACTATTAAGAGGTTATTATTACCTATCTTTCTATATTCGGTATCTAGACATAGACATTATTTTATGAAGCAACTTCAACAACTAACTTTGGTCTATATTAAATTCAGTTTTACAGCGCCGTATTTCATTATAACATTCCGTTTTTCCAGTGCGTGTAGTTACTTCCAGAAAATCGTGATTTAGGTACATGTTACGTCACATCATTACATGTAAGTACATGTTGTTTAAATACACGCACTGAAGATCAGGTAGAAATACTGGTCACGTGCTTATCTACTCTCAATTATGATCTCTAATTTCATCATCATCATTAAAAGCCAGTATTCGTCCACTGCCGGACATAGGCCTCTCCTATGGCACGCTACTGAGCTCAATCTTCAGCTCCGTGTTTCCAACCGCTGCCAGCCAGCTTGCGTAAGGTATATCATCGCTCCACCTAGCTGGAGGGCGTCCTACTTATACTTCGTTTATCTTTAATTAATTTAGGATCATAAATATGTTTTTTTTTAAGATACGGTAGTACACGCACATTAGAGGAGTTTGCAATCTACTGCTTGTCAGTCTCGAATAGTCTTGATTTATAATAATGTAGATACGATACTATAGATTTGAGATAACAAGATACTTAATTTAGTTTTTTTTTAAATAAAAATCGGTAATATCTAGTCCGTCTATGGCACTAACTTATTTATTACTTAATATGTATAGTTAAATTGAAGACATCGATGTTTTTTATGACTATATCAAACACATTTATAAATCTTATTGAAACTATCAAATAATAAGTATGCCAAATTTCGAGTTAATCCGACGTTTTGAAGGGGGTTAAAATCATGTTCAAAGATTCCGTTACATACTAACATACAAACATACATACGTCTGAAGCTAATAAAAGCGTATTAAAAATAAAAAAGTCGTAAACAGTTACACTAAGCTATTCATAAAAATAAATGTTTATTTATCTATTTATATGTAAATATTAAAATAAAAGGTTAAATAAATAGGTATTTCCTGTGAAGAAACACCATACACCTACCTACCATAGGCAAATAAAAAAAAATTGAATATTCATAAATAAGTATAAGATATTAAATACAGCTTATATCCATTTTTATTAATTTTTCTATGAAAATGATTCTATATGTTTAGATAGGTTCATATTTTTATACTTTTTAGGCATAACGTCTTTTGTAATTAAAATATAAGTAACCATTTTTGATACTTTGGTACAAATACCTACGTTTTCTGATAGAAATTTAACTAACAAAACATCACTCGTGTCTTACTAGCTTTCCTACTTACCTTAGTTGACTGGTTTTGTAATGCACTGGTTGGTGCACAATATACCTACTTATAATGTATAGGTATAACTCTCCACAACGGTGCTGTCATCTGCGTACAAAAACACCGGGCTTAAGCAGGTCATTAATATGTAAAGTACTTATGTAGCAGAAAAAGCGTCGCAGAGAATATCTACTGACTCTTGAAGGACTCCGGTATTTATGGCAAAATAGTCGGAAGAACAGTCATCGATGACCACTCAAACCAACCGATTCCTAAAGAAATTCGGTACTCAAACGTACTTACAACCCAGTGGGAAGGCCGTACCTATGATGGAAGCTTGCTAATAAGGCCAAACGTGCCAAACCCTGTCAAAGGCGATATCCCGCCTTATAGGTACTTAGGTTTCCTTACTCCTACCTAAATGCTTGATTGATCTAGGTCAATGTACACGGTATACCTATGCCTAAGACAGATAGGTAGAGTAGGTATACATATCTGCCTATTTAGGTATTTATATTTCTATTAAAAAGGACATGTAATAACAACATGGCCATCAAAACGTATGGAACCTATACCTAGTGGGTTAGTCCGAATCTTATTTATTTAGCAAGAATACCTACCTACATTATGAAACTAGGTGGTCGATCGATTTGTCACCAAGGTAACAAGAATTGTATCTATTGGTAGTACCTACGTACCAAGTTACTCGTTTTATAAATATAAACTTGCAGGTAAGTACCTAGGTCGGTACTTTTTCAATGACATTGAAATATCGCATCTTATTTAATTCTATAGCTCGCTCGATCGTGCTGATATTTTGAATATTCTCAGAGTGATTGATGATCATGTTAATTTGAGGATCGTTAAATTATTCATATCGGTGTCATATTTCACCGTAAGTACGCCGGTTTCGACCGGACAACAATAGCGTTCGCCAATCACAATCGCATGTAACACAATAGACGGTTTTCCGAGGCCACGCCTCGCCAAACAATACCTCTATACGCCCAGTCGAACAACGGTTGAAGAAAGAAAATTTTCTACACAAATACAACTGTAAGATATTGTATTGACTTTTTAAACGCCCTCATAGATCGGGCACACACCCACCGCCGCATTGTGGTGTGCGAAAATCATTTCACAATGCTTGGCTATTCTGTACGCACACCGAGAGCGGAGGCGCAAAGACGCTCGCCTGGGCGGAGCCTAGAGTGAGACAAAACCGCGCCTAGTCGCAGAGAATGCTCCCGAGCGAGCGAGCGCGAGCCGATCGCACGCACACATTGCTCGCTAGAAAAGGATGGGCTGAACCGCTTTGTATAGATTCCACGGCATGAAAGCTGTTATTCGGCATAGACAATTGATTGTAAACGAAATCTTCAATGCAACATACTTGAGTTTTTGTAACATTTAGTGGGAATTTTGTCCTGGATTAGAACTGCAAGGTTAGTTTGTAAGGTTTGATTCATTTTGTGGTAGCATAGGGCCTTAGATGACGGCATTGTTCGCAGGGCAGTGACATTAGTTCGGTGCGTCCTTGTCGCTCGTGGCGGGGGGCGGGGGGCGGTGTATTGTAGCGCGCGCGTATTGTCGGCTCGCTTCGATCTGCCAGCATTGTGTGTTGGCACCGCACGCTTACAAGACGTCGTGTATCGCGTTCCGAATACAAATATTCGAATTGCGTTCGATCGCGGAACGTTTCACGAACTGTTATTTGCGGACTATTTTTCGTTTGTTTATCAGTTTTTGTGTTGGACTTCTGTTTGAATTTTGTGTTTGTTATTTTTTTTGTGTGTTTTTAATGTTTTGTGACTGTTGTAAACTGGAAATGATTAAAAATAATGCCAAAGAAACGGTGTGATCGGACGGTTTAGCGTGTAATATTTATAAGTTGTTATTTTAGTTTCTCGTTTTATTTTGTTTTTACACTACGATTTTGCTGATGTCTCGCAGAGGGAGAGGAACAATGATAACTCAGTCGAAGGTAAGGTAAATAATAAAACCTATTTACGACGTTAATTATTCTTACATAAATAGTTATCTCGTCAATGTTCATCTTAACTATTGGTACCTACTTATGTTAGTAGGTTATACATAATACATTATAACAGTGACTTACTTACCTACTTTAGTTATTGTGTCTATTTTAAGTTTTTAAAAGTAAATTATTATTTTCCCGCTGTAAAATGTAACTTTGGCGACTGCCGTTTCAAAAGATTTAACCTAAGTAGGTACCTACCTACCTAGATATTTGATACTACAATACAATATCTACAAAAATTCTTTATCCATAATAATATAACAAATTGTACTTGAACAAACATAAGTAGGTACATAAACGAAAACAACAAAATAATTTATTGTCATACAGCATTATTCAAAGATTTTTCTTAAAAACCTACTTACGTGGTTAGATTTTATAGACATATTTCATTAAAACCTTCTGGTAGTTATTAAACATAGGTACTAAAAATAAATCTTTAATCATTTTATAACATGGCTCGATTCACTCAACACTCGGTAGGTACCAATAAACCTTAAAATCCTTCTATGTGTTATAAATACGAAAGTATCTATGTGTGATAGGTATGAATCTGATATTGTTTTTCACTTGTCACACATCAATTTTCCCGCAGGGCTCAATAATAATAATAATAATTCAATTTATCTATAATTTGCATTGAAATATGAAATATAATACATAATGTTATAGGCAGATATTTTTTTTTAAACAATTTGCCTTAGTGCTTGCGTCCAATTTAAAAAAAATCTCATTATGAGTCTCAATATGCCCAGTGGTTCAATGGTTGATCTGTAGTGGACAAAAACAAACATGTTTCACAATTTAATTTTAATTCTTACTGCTGTAAAATGAATGTTAAATTTAATCCTAACCGAATTATTTTTTTTAATCAGGTAGGTATTGTCAGATTTGTATAAAAACAGCTCTAAGATAATAGTGTCGCAAATCTGCTTTAAAGGTAGCTAATAGGTAGTTATATACTTACTTATGTAATATTTTGTGGAAGAAGCGAAGGAGGTATGTCAGGATCGTAGCATGTGGAAAGAAGTAGTCTCTGCCTACCCCAACGGGAAAAAGGCGTGATTGTATGTATGTAATATTTTATTTGACAAAAGTACAAAACCGAATTATTTGTGACATTTTGTATAGAGGGGGCACTGTAATCTATTTTTATCCTGATTTAGGCGTCGACTTTATATAATAAACCTTATAATTACACTTGCGAGCACCTAAATCGCATCAAGCCTATAAAATTTACAAAAATTTAGTTTTATTTATTCAAAAATGCCTTGAATAGGTATATTTCTTTTTTTTTTTTCGTAATTTAGGTAATATTTAAGCATTAGTATGAGGCCATTATTTTGAAATTCTACTCCTATTTTTTTAATTACCCAAATTCACATGAACATTCAATGTTAGGGATAATGAAAATTAAATTAAAACTGAAAATTCGTGAAAATAAAAATAATTAGCGTGTTCAATATTTGGTGATGTTTTGTATTTTGTGAGTATGATATATTTTTGATTATTAGTTATTAATATTATTTTAGATGATAGTGGTGTGTCATATGGTTTTGCCCAGTTACGGCTTAACCGTTACACACGTAGAGCTATAAATGCCTATTACCTACGGTATATTACCGCAAACCTAATGGGGGCAAAAATATTTATATATATATATGTAATAGCACAGTTTATTATTGTATATAATAGCTACGTCTGTCACGGCTAATGTCCTTTAAAAGGTACTAGGTAGATATGGTGAGATTACATAATCCAGCTGTGATAAGCAGACACATAAATTAATAACAAAAATAAATGATATCTAGGAAGCTATTCTATTATATAAATCAGTGCGTGCAGTTTTATTCAAAAATGTTGTAATAAAATAATTAGATACCTTTGAGTTATGACATCAATGTATTATAGCTTAAAATATTACCTGAATACCTACAGCTCCGTTTATAAATATATGAATGCCTAGGTATAATTAAATTTTTATATATTGGCATTTCGGTAGCTGTGTTTATCTTCGAATTTTAATAAATAAGTTATATTTGAAAATTGATTTAATGTTGGTATACTTTTTTTAATCTTTTAAAATAGTATAATAAAATGAAAGCAAAATGAAATAGTTAACGTATTTTATTTACGTCAACCATAAACATACAATTCCTATATTTCATATTTACATTGTATCTATTAATAATATAATTATAATGTTAACTTGCAGCAATTGGACAGTAAATTATGCAATTTACTGTCCAATTTATTTTTTAATTATTATAAATAATGCAGTATAATTATTAAAATCTATTCATTATATTATATTTATTATACATTATCTACCTTTATCAATATCATTTTCTGTTGGCACTGTACCTATCTACCTAGTTTACATAAGCGGAACCAATATTAAAGTCACCATTTTATTTGATCAATTTATTTTAAAATCATGTTTACTGCATCATCTAATTAATATAATAAAATCAACTTATTTATTTATAAATAAAATGCGCCCAACTGTGAATCGCAACACCTAAGTAGGTTCCTATCATCTAAATAATTGAAATATAACATTAAAATTACATTTCAGATCATTTAGTATTATTTTTAATTAAATATTAAAAATAATACTCTGCTACAGTTCAGGTGAACATTGCTTATTACCGTCATTTAACGAACGGTAAAATTTAAAGATGTATTGTCGAAGCAAATTTACCGTCAAATTGACATAATTAAAACTTTAAATTAAGCTGGCTGTAAATCGACGTGAATTAATCTGTTGTCCATCCAAATTGTTCGGCGCCCGGACACTGTTTATTTCGTTCTTAAATTCGTTTAATGATCTCGTTTCATTTATGGTAATAAAAAAGTGTCAATTTGTTAACGATACCGAGGTTTAAGAATTACGATTGTTATAAGACCGAGTGAAATAAAAATGTATGTAAGGCTTAATTGGAGAATGAAATTTGAGACACAAGATAAAGAAATAATGAAACCCTAATTTAAACATTATGTGTTCAAACTCTGACTTAGGTATATTAGACAAATTATTAAGTTTATTAGACATGTAAGTACTAAGGTTTAATTTTCGCAGTGACGTTTAACCCCGTTCTCGACTTTTTCCTACAGCTAAAACGTCAGCCGTTGTTGAACGTCACCAAACATTTAAAATATATCTGTGCACTCCTATCCTTAATCGCAGTAGTATTAATAAGTTATTTATAAGTATATTCCTTGTTTTATGAAGCAATACTACATAGTTTCGCAGTTAATCGTTATCAAGAACTAAAATAATGTTTTTAGTGTTCTTACGTAATAATTTTGGAGGGTATTGAGCTACTGGAATGCGGTTTCTGAGCTATTTCAGTTCGTAGTGTGTTCTGTATGGGAAATCCGTAGTTTGTCAGTTGTCAAACGCAAGCCGTATCACCGGTTGAAATTTGCACGCGCGCTCATCAATTAGAAGCCTGTCCGAATTATGATAAACGGACTGCCGATGATCGTTTACGTTATAAATTTAACTAAATGTAGGCATCTAACATTCAGTTAATCGGTATGTAAAAGAATTACAATTTAATTACATTTTAAATTTGCAGGTTAAATAAGCTTTAGCGCAGTTTTCGCATTGTTGCTTCTTCAGTCAGAAGCCTTCTACTTAAGTATTTTGTTTTTTACTTTACCTATATTCGATCGTTAAAGCTGATAATTTAAGTGAAGTGGAAACAGTGTATGGGTTTCTTTAATCTTTAATGACATTTCATATTTGCAGATAAAGCTTTACAGATAGGTACAGTGAAAACGTTTTGTCTTGTTACTTCCGTTAGATGCTATTTGCTGAATTTGGTTTTTAAGTACTCGTATATTGTTAAAGTAAGTAAGTAGTTTATAGTAGGGTAGTGTTATTGTAGTTCCGTGGATGAAAATACTAGAGATTTAATGTTTTCTTCACCTATTATTCCCCGAATAGCATAGAACCCCAACCAATTGTTTTAAAAAAATATTATTTCTGTTATTAACCAACAGGAAACCGGCTCACGTATTTATATAAAACAGTGCCCGCAATGAAAACAGTCGTAAATCCAATCGAATATAAACCTTAGCTAAGACCGGATGCGATGAATATTAAAAATGTAACTATTTAACCAAACAGATATATGTAGGTACTAAATAGACACCGTCAAAGTTACCGGTACCAGCTCATGAAGTTGTGGTCTATTTTATAACGAATTTATTACTTTTAAAAATCAATAGGATGTGGTCTGTAAGATCTTGATGTTAAAATCAAACATTGCGGCATAAATGTAAGCAGTTGGACCGTTTACGATTGGAATGAAGTAATTCTCGCACCATTCCTTGGTAGCAACACTTCTTTAATTTTGTTTAAGTCGAGACGACCTTGCTCGACTAGTTAGAAATTGCCATCGTGCCATCGCCATAAGTGGGTTTACGATGACGGTTGGTAATTTCGCAATTTTATATAGTAACGGTAGTAAAAGCAGCGGTTGTGCTTAGTTCTGCTATTTTATGTTGATTTACGTATCTTTCACGATCTGTTTATTAGATATCTAGGATTTTATTTCGTATTTGACTTTTAATAGAGTTAATTCATCACGATACGATGAATAAATTAAATTATTTTTTAAATGATCTATTCCGCAGATAGGTAGGTATAACATTTTCTCATTTGTTTTTGTTATTACTTTCTACGCCGTTGTATTAATAATAATGAGTAGAATAACAATTTTGACGTTACCCCAAAATATTCAAACAACAGGAATGCGAAAGGAAATGCGACTTATTATCATTCTTTCTCGTCCTGCCCTTTAGGGCGTAGTTTACATTAGTCAAGAAGACGACCGAGTCGACTATCGAACTCGAGCAATGTGAACGAAAGGGGTTAACTGGGCCGAGTGCCTACTACGCTAGTCGATTGGTCTCGCGCGGAGCGTAGTTGCTCATCTGAGTTGTTCCGCCACCACCTATTTAATTCGACTCGGTCTGCATTCTCGCCCTGTATAAAACGTTAAATCAGTCCGATTAGGTATCGCCGATCCTCCATTTTCCAAATTACCAACTAGGCCCAGTAGATACTTCTACCACTTAATGGTGGAAAACGAGTTGACTCGTGCCCGAGTTACTGGGCCCAGTTTGCTAGGCCAAGCTGCTGGCCTAATGTAAACCTAGCTTTAGGATTTCCAAGACAAATCTCCGGGTAACGCGACCAAATCAAGTAGGTAGGTCACGTACCCCGTTACAATTGTGACACCGAGTTCATGTAACTCGACGGCATTATCGTCACCCCACATTTGCCCCCGATTTTTTTAATAATTCCCGACACGTCTTCGACTGAGTCTTTGTTCGTCCCATTGTGAATACCATGTGTAATAGAAATACGAACGTATGCTCATTGAATGGTATTTTTCTTTTTGTCCCAAGATCGGTTCGCGTTGAACCACTGTGTATGGATTTGCTTAAACCTGTACCTGCCGGTTTTCTGCTCAAGGATAATTGTACGTTGTCGGTTACAGTGCGTTTGTTTATCAGCATTACCTACGTAGATTTTTGGTTTATACGAAATACCTACATTGGATTGTCTAAAGACATTTACATTGACAGGCATCTTGATATATTTGACGCACTAAGATATGAATAGTAGGTACCTACTTCGTAGGTATGATGAGAGAAAATTTACAACTATCGCCTTTCTTTTAATTTACTTTTTTTAATACCAAATAGGCATAGTAGGTACCTACTTTTTACCAATATATCACCTGTTGGTAAATTATGATGCGGTCGAAATGAAGAAGACGTTACATTAGGTATATTAAATTCATTCCCGTCTATCTTCAACAATGCTATCACGTGAGAGATTTCCGCTAGTAGGTAAGCGCTAAGTGTGCTACAAGGTTTGATATTCAATTTCATTTTTAGCTGTGCTGTGGATGTATAGTACTTATCCGAAACTGATATTGACAAAACATTAATTTTGACATTTCATTCTAAAATCGTATAGTATGACAGCTGTTATCAAGACCATTTTCTTCAGTGGCGCCACCTGGTGTGAGAAAAACAGTAGTCTCCATTACATTCAAATTCAATATTCAGTCCATTGAAAATCTCTTTGTATAAAAGCAAAATTACAATATTCAAAACAAATTAGCACCCTCCGAGCATACTGTAAAAGATTTTCATGCTAAATAAATTTCATTGTGTCGACAATAGATGGCGCCCTCTCTATTCGAACCCCTTAATTTGTCGATCTACAACTCTTCCGTTTCTTTCATCAGATCGCCTTAGAATACGACAAAAGATTCTCGATGCTGGTGGAAGTTGTAAAGAAATTACTAAAATTGTGTTGAATTCGTTAAGATTTGTCGTTAACGAGTGATCTTTTATTAACTTTGACGCAATGATCATGTTGTCTGTATACAAAATCTTGAATCCATAAGTTCAATATAATTTCAAACTAAGTTCATGTTTTAGTTTCTTATTATGTATTTTAAAATTTAGTTTATTGCTTGCCCCGCTTTTTAATATTACAAACATACAAGCATAGGTACCATATCCTCAGATAAATAAACTTGGCTGTACCTATAGGTACTCAAAACCATTTCACACTATCCAATAGGTAAGTACTTTCTAATAAAAATCAATTCGCTGCTTCTTTCATTGCACCAGAGAATACTTAATAGTACTACGTACTTGCACCCACAAAAAGTACCTTTTGTAGTTCTATTGTTACCCCAACCCCTCTGTTGGCTTAGCACGTGTTTTATTGTGCAATTATTGGACAATCGCCGGAGGCGACGATTTGAATGTTAAGGAAGTACTTTTGTTCAACTCTTTTCAAAGGAAGTGAGAGCTAGGTTAATGAATTGTATTTTGCTTGATAGTGTTTTTTTATGGTTGTATAGTAGATGAGAAATGTTGTCTCTATCTCTACCACTGTGACATAATTGTTCGTTTTCATTATTAGCTTTGTAGTGGTAGCTAGGACTTCTGCTAGTCCGCCTGGGGCGGTACCACTACTTTGCCAATTAATTTTCAGCCGTGAAATAGGAATGTTTTTCGGTTGAAATGGCAAGGTGTCCAGTGCAATTACAGGGCATGTAAGACTCAATCATCTTTATGTCTCAAGGTAACAGGCGCAGTGCAGTGACATGCAAAATTCTGGCAGTTCAGAATTTTGCACGCTGTATCTGTTTTAGGTAGACGTCATCGCTTACCATCAGGCGAGCGTCGTGCTTGTCCTGTTACGTTTTTCCATAGACAAATAGCTCTATGGATTTGATAGCTTTAGTTGATACCGTTTGCTTGCTGCTTGGATAAGTAAGTATTCTGTCTCTCTGCTCTATGAACTCTCTGAAACTCTGCTGGCTGTAATGTCTGCCCTCAGGAGTCAGGCGGCTACCCGTGTTCGGATCGCATGCACTGTCACCACCGAGGTACATGTAGGTACTACTTACACGTAGTACTTACATTCATATCGATGATTGTCACAGAATCTTTGCACTGCGCGACACGCAGCTCACTCATACACGTTCTACTATTCTAACCGTTACTTTTAAACTAATTACCCAAGTTACTTATTGTAAAGAAAAAGATTATCTACATTGCATACTAAAGCTGTTAAAGTATTTATTTATATAAGGAATAATGTATAATACCATAAATATGCATCGCAAATTTATTATAATGTTTTGCTATGTCACAATTTTGAATAATAAGTAGGTTAAATGGCTTCCACATAAAATATATAGATACATGCTATCGCGAACTGTTTTTAGATTTTTGTAAAAGAATTCTACCATACATTATTATCAGTAGTTTTTGCGTGAAGGAGTAACAAAAATCCATCCATCTTCACAAGTTTTCGCATTTTTAATATTAGTAGGATAAGGATTTATGGATGTCTATGCATAATTTTATATTACTTTTGTAGAAGTTAGAAGTTACAAACTTAGGCCCACTTACACAGACCAGAGTTAACACATATTTTTATAATCCAGGGGTTACGCAATATCTACGATCGAATTATTATTAAGTAATTTTAATGTTTTTCTCTATTTCTCGCTATAATATTTTTAAAATATGTGTTATCTCTGGTCTGTGCATGTGGGTCTTAGACGTAATGTAGCTTTTGCGCACTAAAGAGGGTATTTAATATTTTAACTAAATTCAATTCACCTAACCTAATTCATAGGTATATTTTACTAGAGTTAAATTATGAAATACAAAAAGTATATTTTTGTAAATTTACTAACTATCAATCAAATCAATATACCGTATTATTAGTCCACGAGTGTATATGTTTATTTTTTTACTATAAACCTTCCGTTAATAAAACATATGACAAAATTACAATACATGTCGCAATAACCATTACCACATAGTGACTCTACATGCTCTTGTTCACAACGTAATATAAATCAGAAAATCCAAGAAACAGTTGCAAGTTGCTAATTTCACTTTCCCGCCTAGCTTTTTCCACAGCCTCCTCACAGATTTCGTAACAGTTAGTACCACGGTAGCTACCTATAATAAAAATCACCAGTTTAGAGAGCCAACGAGTATCGTGGGAATACGCGAAGAGAACCAGTCATAACCGGATAGACTTGAGATGCCTACTAGATATATTATGCATTCTTCTAATTACTTTTGAGGTCAACATTTCTAAAGTAGATGTATTAGTCGGGTGATATTGAAATTTGTACTTTTAAGGCCATGAAATGTTTCACGTTGCACCATTGTGAAGTATTATTGCGCTTAGTTTGATTAATTTTAAATATCTTCGATGCACCATGGAAAAAAATAATAATAAACCAAATAAATAATCTGCGAATTAAAAAATAAATGCTAATGTTAACTAGTAATGTGCTTGTTTGGTTATTTAAATGGTCAATCTCAGTCAATCTATTTAAATGTTTAGTATACCCACACCTTTTCTTTAGATAGATTGAATGAGAAATAAACAGGCCAAGTGCAAGTCGGTGCAGTTTTAATTTTTTATATTTGTTTAAAAATCGTAAAGCGGTTCACAGAATACACCTACTTACCTACCAAGTTTCAGCTGTGTAATCTGAATAGTTTGGGATAAAGTGGCTGTGACATACGGACGGACAGATAGACAGACAGACAGACATTCGAATGCGAACAGCGCACGAATGTTTGTTAGGTTAGTAATGTTAAAGATGTTGTGAGTAGGTAAACTGATATATTGAGATTTATAGTTATAGTGAGTTTGAATCATGATTATAAAATACCGACTATTATACTGACTAAGATTTGATGTCGAATGTCTCGACCTAGGTTTCGTGCATGTCCGATGCACTTCCTCGGGAGTTTACGCTGCTCGGCAGCATTCGACATCAAATCTTAGTGAGTATAATAGTCGGTATTTTATAATCCTGATATATTGAATTGAATTATCACTACGATGTTATTATTTATCTATACCTATCAATATGCATAAAATTCATAAGTTTTACCTACAATACAATACAATACCTACATAATTCTTTATTGCGACATTATGTTAATATTAACACTACATATAAAGTATATAAATAAATCTTATCAATAGTAAAACAATGGGCAGCCTCATCGCTAATAGTGTTTTTTTTCCACTCAAGCTTCGGTTGGTGATTTTGATGATTCAATTACCTACATTTTATGGTTTGTTTCACACCTATTTATCTACCTACAAATGTATAGTACATCATCGTCATAAAAATGATAAAATAGTATTTTTGAATAATAATGCTGGAAGTGCAGAAGCTATCGGTTTCAGGGAAGGAAATTTGCTTAGCATTTTAACGACGTGTTGGGATAGTTGCGCCTTAAAAGATCGGGATAAAGTCAGTTGTCCATCGACCCGTCTCACTGCCGTCTTCCATTTTCCGTCTGCCATTTTCTTCCGGTACGCATCGTCCAACATCACGTGGCGTAGTGGTCATGTGCTTGTCTGTCAAAACAAAAGATATCTTATTGACAGTAAAGGTTTTTGAACTTCAAACTTTCGCGATCTGAACACAATATAGTTTTACCTAAATATTAAAATATGGGACTTATCGCGCTAAAACAAAGGCTAAACAATTAAGAAGAGGAACTCAGCATAGTATTCTTGGGACTAAATTTGACAGAAAATAATATGGATGCAACTCCATCAAGCCCCCATACAATACGATCAAAATCGTTTCTCACAGAGTGTACCACGTAATCGGACCACGTGTGGTTATTGTGAGTGGCACAATGGGCATTTCCTTTGGTAAATGGTACAGGAAACTCTTTATTCCGATCCGACTATGTAGGGAGATGGCACGTACTTATAACTACCTACCTGTGTGCGCGGATTTGCTCTATACATAGGTAGGTACGTCCTGAACGTACTGAGACTAGGCGGAAATAAAAATACAGCTTGCTCAGACAATCTAAAATAATAAGTATTTAATAATAAAAAAGCCTAATATCACAAAGTATTAAAAGCACCGTTAATAATTTGGAACCTATCCTTACTGTGCTTACGCACAAAATTAAGCGTGTTAGAAACAAAACAGATCTCAATAGACGTTGATATATGCTGTGTCCCGCGTACCCACTTGTTTTCCAAACATTCTCCGCATCTCAACCTAAATCAATCTAATAGCAACCATATCTATATGTCAATCCAATCCTAGACGTATCCAAAACAAACAGACAGTCTCCGAACTAGCGTGTTTATTTTAGATGTCATCTGCATTGTGTTTGTTAATTTTGAAAATCACATAAATCTTTGTTAACTAGGATAGATGGAGATTAGGTTTTCTTGGTATTATGGGATGGTATTAGAGAAAAGGTAATAGTGTCTTTCCTTTAAATCAATCCAAAAAATCTCACGCGCCCTTCTAACCCGTGTAAATTTGCTAGCTAGCATTTTTACAGGTAGGAACGGCACAAGATGGCTTTATAAAACACGGTAAGACATTTATAAAACACGTTATCACGCAACGAATTTCACAGAATGAAACTATATTATTTAGGAGTAGTTTTAGTGGCATCACTTTTAGTTGAATTTTCTGGGTTATTCTGTATTTTGAGCCTGCTTGCTACATTACACATCATAAGATCGTTCAAAAGTGTCATGTCTTCACATGGTAATCTTAATATCGCCATAAACAGCACTAAAGCTAACAAGTAGTCCATCAAATCTATTCCTGTTCATGAATGAACACCATATATTGTAAAATGAATAACAATTTACGACAAAGTTGATATGAAAACACATTGTTCTACAATAAAGGCTAAAGCTGCATACGCATCCTGCATCGTTCGATATGTAAACTCATAAAATTACTTTATTATGAATATAAAAGCGATAGTCTAAATTTATGGTAAAAGTTGTAATAATAATCACTGTGTTGTTTCGAGACTTCCGCCGATGACGGCCAAATGTGAATCTTTCGACTTCCTTTCTGTGTTTTCGGATAAGATTTCGGAAGCGATGCGAATCTTTTCGGTGTCTAATTTTGATTTCGACGTCCCATTCTCTCACGGTTTCTGGTTTTATACTTCTATCATCATTGTGATCTTCACATCCTGTCCGACTTAGTTTTGTTGGCTTGGTTTCCTGTAGACGGGTAGATTTTGTCATATCAGTACCAAATTATGCCAACAGTATCTTTTATTAGCGACAGAGAAGTACTTTCCAATATTCTTTTCGCATTAAAAACATTTACAAATTTAAGTAATTTGGAAAAAAATTACAGACAACACGGAACTATTGAAATAAGCTAATATAATTGAGTATAAGGCTTGAAAGGTACCAACAAAGATCTATCAAGTAAAATTAGTAAGCATCTTAAAATCAACTACACTTCCTATCTAAAAAATTTCCAAAAGATGATGAAACTATACTTATAATCCTACATTTGACAGAAATATAACAATTTACCTACTTCTATCTGTATGTGTTTACCACTTAAAATAAAAGTCTAACAGTTTTATGTATTTTAGTTTATAAATATTCTTTAATTGTCATATAGACAAGCGTTTGACCGCCATGTCACCTGATTTAAAGTGACGATGCTATTTACTTACAATGTAGCACGCTTGCCTGGATTCTACTTATCGGAAAACGCAGACAACGGCAAAGAATTCCATTCTTTGGCAGTATGCATGATGAAAGATGAAGCATAAGCAAAACATATTTGTGCGGATAAATGGAACGCCCACTATATAGCAGTGGCTCACATAAGTATATCTGGTTGTCCGATTGAAGAAAGAGCAAGGTGGTATCCATTCGTACAATTGAAAGGCCCAATCTCCGAAATGCATCTGATAGAAAACCGTATTATAACGTAGCTCCAGCATACTTCGATAGTTTCAAAGATAGCAACAGTGCATGCATAATACTTTTACAAAACTTATCGAGAAGTTTGAAACCCATAGGACCCTTCAAAAGTCGTTAACTTGTTTCCTGATCCCCTGCGTTGTATCAAATTTTAGAGCTTTACTGACAGATTTAATTTAATGACCCTCCCAGATTCCTTAACTATCTACTGCAGTTTCATTTTACAGACACTTAAGCTATTGTTTGGTATTTCTCCCTTCGGTAGTTAATTGTCTTGATCATTGACATGTTGTAGGAATTTGAATGGAAGTTTTGTGAGTTTTGAATTGTTTTGCTTTGCTGTGTTTATATGTACTTGTTAATTGCTATCAGTATTCGGCTAGAGAATTTCCGTCATCAATTACTAAAAGCACTGTTGCCTGTTCATAACTTTATAAGCCTATTAGTCCACTGCTAGTTGGACATAAGCCTCTCCAACTGTACGCCACTGAGCTATATCCTCGGCAACTCTTATCCAGTTTTCGCCACCTAGCGAAGATCATCGCTTCACTTAGTCTTAGGGCGTCCTACGCTACTATACAAAACTCGTTTACTCCAACGGTTGTCGGTTTTTTGGATGATATTATGTACGGCCCACTGCCACTTCAGTTTGCTAATCCGTCGAGCTGACTTTGGTTTTGTCGATGACTTTGGTTCTCTGTCAGATCACCTCGTTCTGGATTCGATTCTTCAGAAAAACTCCGAGCATAGCTCTATCCATAGCTCGCTGAGCGACTTTGAATTTGTAGAGCAGCCTCATCGTGAGTGTCCATGTCTCGGCACCGTATGTCATAACGGTTAGGACGTACTGATTGAATTTATCGCTATAATCAGTTAGTATTCAATTTAATGTCATATAATGTTCATTGCCAATTAACTATGTATGCTAATTTTAACTTACATAAATGTCGTATATAATATCAATAAGAGGATATTGATGAAAAATGTAGCTCACGAATACAGTTCGATAGAATAAAATAGGGACACCTTTTATTGTAAACCAAAAAGACTACATTTCTTGAGAGCAACAACGTGAGACGGTTTTGAAATAGACGCTTTTATCGCGTACTGCAATATCTTCCGGACAACTGGTACTGATACTGGGTAACACATGGTACTAAAGCGAATAACCAAAGCTATAACAAAGGGCATCCCATCTATAAATATAAAGATCATACCATAATGGTAACCTGCACTCTACATTGTCGAAGATAAACGAACAGTCAAAAATTGAACACATGTAGTGCATTAACACATCTGGGTTAGAAGAGAAAATATCAAGTTTCAGCATAAAACTTTTTGCAATGTTTTGCCATAATATAGGGGTGATTTGTGTTTTGATTTATTTTGTTGAGTTATTGTTCTATTGTTATAGTAGAATTTGATATTTAATGAACTCATCGATAATTTACTTTACACCTTAATTTATTTATTATCGATAATTTTATGTTCGTTTTACCGTACATAATTGTAAAAATAATTATACACTAATATTTATGAAATTGCAATGGCTCTAAACAAATTTTTAACGAATTATGTGTGGCCTGTGATTGAAAACATCATTTTTGTTTCAGGTAAGAAGCTATCACTAAATTATCTTTGGTGAAACGAGTCACGAAATAGATGGTAAGAGGATCATTTAATTGTATGTCAAATTAAAGTCACGTAAACATAACAAGCTCTGTCTTAAAACGATTTAATCTTTAAATGCAGTTCCCGATCAGAAGAAGCCACATTATATCGTACAATCAGACGCTATTAATTAGAATCCATATTGGATTACCGATGGCGCCTCGCATCCAAACATTACAAAGCCATTTTGTCTTTGGTCAAGTGTTACCAGACGTCTGCCGGGTATAGACAATAATATCTTTGTAGCATCGAGCGGCCGTATAAAGCCCATTGTGGCCGAATCAATTAGCCCATAATGTAACCATTGTAGGACGTTACCAGTAACATTGTCTTAATGTACATACATCTCACTCATATATCGTAAAATAATTTTTATAGTTCTATTTATGGCTGGACTCAATTTATTGGCCAGATACGTTTCAGTAGCGTTACGGTTTAAAGTTACTTATTCAGATGCAGTGCCAGCGAGATTTATAGGTTTTGTTTCGTTCGTCGTAAAACTATAGGGTGATAATGCTGAACCCAGTGACGCATTAAGATATTTTGGGATACCTGTCTCGATTAATGCGAATGCAAACGAACCTCACCTGTTGGCGGTACACTCAGGTTACACTAAAAAGCTCGAAGGTGAAGATCAAAGGAGCAATGACACTAAACGAAAATCTGAATCGGCCTAAAACACTGATGATGAGAAACTTGGAAGAGGTAGTAATTATTGTGGAGTAACCCAAAACCGACACATGTGTCACATATCGTTCAAGATTGCGATGCCACATGTGAAATGAGAAGAAAAAAAAACAAAAATCTGTTGTCACTACTCCCTAAGGTACGAACAATGCCGCACTCAGAACCGTTCCCATTCAACGAAATTAATTTAAGCTCTAAATAGGGGCTTGTAAAACGTATTCTCCATCAAATCAAAAAGGATTTACGGTCGATTTCTCTGAAACACATGAGTTTCTGATGTTTTTTTGTACAACCTTCCTTAACCTTTAGCCTGTGACATGGATTGTAGATTAGGCATATTGTTGACCTTTTTTGCTTCCATTTTAGTTGCACGTGTAGTCTTGTTTTTTTTGTTTGGGACCCTCGTTTCAAAAGGGCTTTTTGTTTTTGCGATTGGACAAGATTTGCATGTGTGTCTAAACTTTAAAGATTCGTTAGGAGACATTTGCGTCGTGTTGAACAATCTTGATTTCCTGTCTGATTTTAAAATTGGGACCGGTGGCGAATTAGATTTATGCGATCTCGAACATTTCTGTTGTAATATAGAGAACGGAAGTTCTAATATTGTCGCGGCGCGCTCGTCCGTGGACGCCGTTGACAATATTAATGTTTTATTATGAAACAATGAACAGAATGGTGTTTCTTATAAATAATGGGAATGTGGTACGATGAAAGATGCGTCCAGTCATAATGGCGGCTGACCATTGAAATATAAATCCGAACATGTGGTCTGCTATTGATAAATTATCGCGAGAGATAAATTGATTTTTAATGTCAAGGAAATTTCTTTTTAAATGTAATAAAGAGTTTACATCAAGATCAACAAAGAGATGCAAAAGCAATCGGTGATTCTATTTCAAGTGTAAATTTAAGCGTTTAATACCTAATTACGAGTCTCATTACGGACATTTTACAAGTGGGTGTGAACGTTTCTCGTGTTCTTGGAATCGCATCTATACTGAAGGTAGCTAGATGCCATCACAGATTTATGGGCAAATCGCCGAGATGTGTTACGAATAAAAATAATAGAATTGTCGTGTCTAATAATATAACGGCCGTTTCCGTTCGGCTTTTGGTTTATTTTAGTTGTGAACGCGAATATTATACGAATAGCGTTCATTCATGTGGCGCGCTTAGATTTTCATAGTTTATTGGTGTTTCACATTCATGACCATTATTGTTAATGGATGATAATATAGGGTTGGCATTAATTAGTTTAACGTTAACTACCACTTTAAGGGCTATTAACATTATTTTATTACTTACGAAACTGTTCTGTAATACGTCTAACATGTTCACTGTTGAAATTAGAGTTTGATTGGCTACGTAGCCTAAGAGTAGTAGTTACATAATTTTTATTATCTTGTTGTACATTCGAAATTATAATCTTGCCAATTGAATTTTGTGATACCTAGTGGCTGACATGGTTTTGTTTAGATTGCAAAGATGTACGAGTATATTTATATTGCGCTTTTATAGATTCTTTAAGATTATAATTTCTTGTAACTAGTTTATATTAGGTACCAATGTAATTATATATTAGGTGTGTAAAAGCAATATCGTGGATATTTATTTAAATATTTAGTAGTGTAAATTGTTAAACACAATCCAAAATTTCATCGTACCGACGGGACTTGAACCCGCAACCTCCGGAATAACATGTTCCGGTGCTTTGCCAATTAAGCTTAACCAATTAAGCTTGTTAAACAATTTACAAAAATATAAAGTGTGAAACACTTCAAAGAAACATAATATTTGATTTGGTAGTGTATTAAATCACGTTAAAATATAGGTGATCCATACGAGCTACCAAGATACTTTATATAATGACTGAAACTAGTAGTCATTTATTTGGGAATATCTACACAAATAGTAGTTAAACCAATGAAACTTCCAGATACTTGCAAATAAACATATAGTTAGAAAACATTTTACTTAAGGCCAGTGTCACATGTTCCTGATAATGCATTAGATAGTTATCTGACACATGTCGCCATACAAAAGCTGTCAAAAATTTGTCATATTTATTCATATTAGCGCTATCAGGAACCGGTGAAACTCGCCCTTAATAAATTAACTTTTCCGCACGAAAAATAGTTGTAAGTTAGATTATATAATCCAAAAAACTTAAAGAGCATTAAAAATCATTCTTAACGCGTTTAAAATCCATCACCTCGACCGTCTTTCAACATCCGTAGGTCTTAATCCGCACAAACGAGCTATTCTCATGAAACAAAACGAATAACCGTGACTAATGTATTCACCATCTCTTTCTCACATACCAAATGCTCAAACAATAACATCATGATGGATGCTACCGGAGCCGTCTCAAAGGAAAAAGAGATCAGATGTAGGCGATAATTCATAAAAAAACAATAATAAAGGGGTAATTTTCGTCTAAACGACATTGTTCTTCTGATTTATACGTTTCAGTTTCTACATACGATGTTTTGTTCTTCACTTTTTGACTATCGCTTTGTAGTATGTTCATTTTTATCTCTGAATTCTTGATCACCTTTAAAATTATGATTAGTGGCTCAATGGTCTCAACTGTGTCGTTAAAATACTATGTTTTATGTAAGAGTTTGCAGACAATGTCTGTTTAAGGGGTCGTAAATTATTTTAATTGGCTGCGGTTTTGATAGCAGTATTCATTAATTATCGTACCATTGTTTTACATTGCAGTTTTTAATGAATCTTTCCGTGATTTATGGCTGGTGATTTCTGTTAGAAATATCTTTTCTGGGGGAAGGTCAGCTAAAAAACTACTTTTCACTGCCAATTTAATTTCATCTCCCATAATATTGAAATCAATTCATAATCAGACATTTAATATTCAGATTAAAAATTAATAACTTTGCACGATGAAATGAAAAAAACGTGTTTAATTCCACGCATTAACTCTATGTATTACAAGTGATATAAAATATATGCACTGTATAATACATGCCAAAGTAAATATACAATCGAGCAAAGGATATTAGACATAGATCTATGTATGATAAGAAAAAAAATATTGGCCATTCAGTGCTCAGCAGCGTCGCGGGTAATCTTACAAACATACATAGTGCGGATATAATACTTTCAGACTCAGAATAATTTGTCTGTAGAAACTGTAGATTGCATAATAAAACATTAAATTAAAAAATCAAAAAACCCGACTGCGCAAAAAGTGAAGTGTTAAAAAACGAACTGAAAAGAAAAAAACAAGTAAGTCTAGTAGTTTAGAGTTCTGTTTAGGGATATCAAGAAACTATACCATTTAAATTCTTTCTCGGTCGATACACTCATAAAATAAATTATAAATTGTTATATGGAATGTAGAGACTTTAACAGTCGGGACACATTAATGGCTTAACGAATGGGGATTAATGTGTCCCGACTGTTAAAGTCTCTATATTCCATATAACAATTTATAATTTATTTTATGAGTGTATCGACCGAGAAAGAATTTAAATGGTATAGTTTCTTGATATCCCTAAACAGAAGTCTAAACTACTAGACTTACTTGTATTTTTCTTTTCAGTTCGTTTTTTAACACTTCACTTTTTGCTTAGTCGGGTTTTTTGATTTTTTAATTTAATGTTTTATTTTACACTTTTTAGTTAAGTTAAGGACGGCAAATTCCGTAATCTTCTAATTTCATTTAGAGAGTTGATGTCATGTGGATTATTGAGTACTTTCCGGGGATCTAAACTACTTATTACTAGTCCATCTAAAGATCCAACCCGGCTCAATGCTACATAGGCTTGACCTTTCGCAAAAATGCGTGAACTTAAGTCGACCACAGCTTTGTCCAAGGTAGTACCTTATAATTTATGGACAGTTACACCCCAACATAATATCAACGGTAAAAATGCGTGAAATAGATAGGGTATTGCTTTTTAAGTTTACTTACTTTACAGTTGTACTATTAAACGACTATACCAAAAGGAAGAGGTTGTTTGTTACCTCAGAACTCCATCAATTCTTAACCGATTTGGAAAATTCTTTTTTTGTTTGAGTTAATAATATTTTAGTTTGTTCTCATTGTAATTTTATTGAGATCTGATAAGTAACTTCAGAGATAAGCACCGCAAACTTGGTACTGAAAGTGACTAACGCGGCATGTAAAATCATTTTTTTTTTCGATTTGTACGATCATAAATTATTTTTTATAAATATATTTTGAATCTCCATTTTAAGACCTTTAATTCGATACCCCACTCGATTGGTTTTGAAAAAAAAAATTTTTAAAATCCAAATTTTGGCGTCTGAAATCCGCCATTTTGAATTTTTCAATTTTTTATGTTTTCGTTGACACTCGCGCTAGCATGGCAAATCTATTGACGTGCCAATTATCAAAATCGGCCCACGCGTTTGGTCTCTAGTGTGCCACAAAGGAACAAACATACATACATACATACATACATACATACATAAATACATACATATATAGACTGATAAACACATTACTTCTCCTTTGCGTCGCGCAGTCGGGTAAAAAAAAGGCCCGTATATGAAATCGAACACACGACTTTTAGTTTAGTAGCCAGTGCCAATAACTACTAGCTAGACTAACTGGTCCGTCAAATATTTAAAGCAAATAGCTATTAAAAGCAGCAATGTCCAAATAGGAAACTAAAGATAATCCGCAGTTTTAAAAGAAATTAAACAGGGTAGCTATAAAACTATATTCATAGAGTATGGAGTAACCAGTGTTGAAGTAGAACGGAGCACTTCTGTTTTATTGTTGGAGCCATATTTTATGACTGGATTGTTACCGATTTAGAATGTTAAGGAGACTGTGCAATGGAATAATAAACGTGGCGTTTTTGTATCTGAACTAGATGGAAAGTTAAAACTGAACTAGAGTGGAAAGCTTACTATTTGACTGTACTTTTTCTTACTGATTAGCTGCTGGAAGATAGTTTTCGGTTTGAATTGTCTCAAATTTCTACGTTTTGCTAAAATAATATGTTTTAATCTATGTTGCTCATGTGTCAGCGAGTGAATCAACTCGCTGTAGGCATATAATATATGAAATTAAATAACATAATTATGCATAAAAAATTAGCATTAAAAATCCCATTGCGTCATTTTCTCTCTTATTGAGGTTTTACCAAAAGCCAATCCAATAAGAAAATAGTATACCACGATTATAGTATCAAATTGTTGTGAAGTTGAGCGTGTTTGATTTATTGTATATGTTCCTTTACATTTGAAGATAGTGATACACACTCTACGGCCGCAGTGCTCAATCATACGACTGTTCTGCTATCTTTGAGATTATAATGAAACTTTTATGACTTTAATTTTAGTTACCAATAAAATTTTATGAGAAGATCATCTCTCTCAATACCAGCAACTATTTACATAAGTTTTCATATCTTCCAAAAACCTTTTGTTCATCGACTACTTAAAATCTTCAAAAAATTAAATTGTAGATCCAATTCCAAGAACACCAATAGATTTATTCAAGAAATTAAATATATTCATGAATTTTATAAATATCTAATTATTGTATAATCGATGCAGCGTGTTTATCTTATCGACGTATTTATTGAACGCTAAAAACGACATAACTCACGAAACAGTTTCGACCACTACTAACGTTTTATTGTTATAAACTGAAGTAATAAAACGCCAACTAAATATAATGACGATGTGAATTCTAAACACAATAACTATTGTGCTACCGGTTGCAATCATTAGTATTGATGACGTAAACATTACAGCAGTCAAAATCAAAGTTGGAGGCAATAAAGATGGTACGGGAGCCGAGAATGTTGATAAAAAAGATACGGACAATGTAGTATTGGTTAGTTATAAAGATGAGGGCAAACACAAAAGTAAGGTACGTAATGATTTGGAAGCGAGTGGATGTAAGCGTGAATGTGTGGAGCCAAGCGTAGAAATTACAAGCTGAGCTCAATCGCAGCCGCGCTTTTGTACTTTACAATGGTCGGTCAAAGACTCAACAGAGGGGACAAAGGGTTGCCGGAGAACGGCAATATGTTTTGACATAGAGGTTAAAGAAAAGATGAAGAGATTATTATTATTGCCCGATGATTGGATTTGTTATCAAGCAAAACATTCAATCAATGCTCATATCTGTGTTTACCTAATTTTCCCTTTCCGACTTATTAGTAGAGCTAGTGAATTAAAAATTGATAAAGACTTTGGTTATAATATACTCAATAAGGACTAATATCGAATCTCTTCTTACTATTTAGCTTATAAATAATGAGTGAAGTAGAGGATCAGAGGGTAATATGCTTTAAGCTTTTCTCAAGATTTTATATAAGTTCAGATAAATACTCGACCTTGGCAACCTTCGCCCTGTACAAAAACATATAATTTATGCTAATGCCTACATATCTGTGAGTCTGTGAGTCACAGCCTCACGGGGCATTGTACGTTCTAAGCATCAAAGTGAGACCCTAGCATAAAGGCTCCGAGATGGACTGAAGGGGTAGCACACAATGTCGGCGAGGCCCAAACAAAAACTGACAACACAATACCCAGTGGTCCAACAACAGTGGCCGCTCATAAATCAACCTCCGACAAAAGTAACAATAGTACTGAGGGACCTTATAAGAGATCTTAGCATTGTGTGTACTTTTTGATGTTCACTAATAAAACCATTGATTAATATCGAATAGGAACCAGTTGGTATGCAAATAATGGTGTTCAAAAGATTGGATTCCTCAGTCACACGTGCTGGGGTGTGGACAAAGGCTAATGCTACATCTTCTTCACAATGCTTTTGTTGGCAGACAGTATTCTTATAAGAATGAGACCGACCGTGGAGGTTTTGTTCAATGTTTTTCTGCGATAACCGTTGCCAACTGTCGTTTTTACGGGTTATCATTGCGGTCAGTAGAAACTTCCGAATATTGTAATCGCTGTATCAATACTTTTATTTTCACCTTTAGTTAGCCGAATAGCTCTCAAAATGTCAATGTTATATATGTTTAGATTAATTTAATGAAATCCATTAACACTGTCATAAAATTTTATAGTGAGATATTAATTGTTCCACTTGATATAAGCGGCTTCATACGTAATAATAATACTGGTATAATACTTTTTTGAGGAGAAACTACCGAACTTGTAAATCTTTACATTAAATTATGCTGTAATATGAAATAATTTTGATATTAATAATTCAATTGTTATATTTCTTAATATAAATTAAGATTTCCTTGATTAAAGCAAAGCATTTGCATAAAATGTATTACTTAGGTACCTAATAAGAATTATTTAGCGCACTGACGCATAGGCAAGGTCTCCAATTTATTCGCGTGATAATCTGCCACTAATGAACTGATAAACACAATATGTCTGGGTTTTATTCAAAACTATTAAATGGGTCAGACGTATCAATCAAGTGACCTGCAGATAATACTTCAACTTTTTGTGGTTGAAATATTTCATTGTTTCCAATAATTCGTCTCATTTATCAATTAAATTATCTGTTTTTTAGGTTATTCATGATAATTTTGGTTATAACAATTTGGATGATATAACTGTGGAAGTTAATCAAAATATTGGCACAGAAGATAGACCTATTGACCCAATATAAATACGTTACATTGATAGCGTGAAATCATGATTTGAAACTGTCAATTACATTTACGCTTCATTCATGCAATTCTTCGAACATTTACCAAAGGAGATGTTAACGCAAGGCGTACCCCTCTGCTGGCTATATAGCCATTTTTGGCCATATGAGCGTGCGTAACTACGCTGTATTTTTAATACTGTGTGCGTGTTTCAAGCTAGTGTGCGGGATCGTTAAAGTGAGTGATTTGTGTGTGTGCAATGGGTGTTTACCTCGTCCCCCGTAAGTATCGGCAGAAAAAAATGTTTGCGGATTACAACGTTAACATCTCCATTGGTAAATACTCGAAGATGCAATTGCATAGATCTACATTATATAAAATCACATATTATGTTATTACTGTCTTATATAGTCACACACTCACCAATTTTGTTCAATACCTGATGACTTCATGACGATATGATTGACTATATTTCTTGCCTGATCACGATTTGGGGACCTCGCGGACTTTACTAATTGCGAACAGACACCGGCAACCAATGACTTAAATTCTACCGAAGTATTATAAATCCGAGTATTACATCGATGCCAGCAACTAATGTTATTCCTTCACTTCCGATTCTCTTGTCTTTCAGGAAATAGATTTATTTGGATCATTATGAAACTATGACTAATTTTAAAAATTATTCCTCTACTGTTTTAAAGTAGGTTTGCATACGCATTTTAATGTTGTTATCATTGTTTTCCTGTTTCCTATGAACAGTTTATTGTTATCATGTCACAATAATAAGCATTATATTGTTACTGTCATTGTCTTCGGCTGGTTTAACTGCTATTTTAGATTCTTACGTCATACAAGTATTCCAGAATTTTGTTGTTTAAGATATCTCTTAAAATGCTTGTCGGATACATTCCGACAGGTAGGCTAAAATCGTTACGCAATAGGTGCCTGAAGACAGCCGTCGACGAAGAGGAAGGCCTAAAAAGCGGTGGCGTGATAATTTAGATGGTTCTCACAAGGATTGGCCACAAACTGTATTAGATATTAATCTATTTAGGGTTCCGTACCCAAAGGGTACCAAAGGAACCTTATTATTGAGACTTTGCTGCCCGTCCGTCCGTCTGTCCGCCTTTCACAGAGCTGTATCTCCTTAACCGTTATAGGCAGATATTCGACATTTTTACAAAGTATGTATTACTTTTTATTTTTTTATTTAGGATTCAAGGGAATTTAACAACAAATACTAAAAATATAATAAAATATAAGGGGACCAAACAAGAAACGTGTTTTTCGTCGTTTTCACCTTAACTTATGAACCGTAACGATAATAGACAGGCTTGAAATCTGTACAAAGTATATATTTCTATAGACGCTATAACAACAAATACTAAAGAAAGAATAAAATTAAAAATAAAGGGGGATCCCCAACTCCCCATACAAAATACATGTTTTTTCAGGCGTTTTATGCTCGACATCTCGATCTTACAAAACCGTAATAGAAAGAGATTTGAAATGTGCTCATATTGTTTATTACAATGGTTGCTGTGACATCAAATAATAAAAACTAAATTATATAAAAAAATAATATATACAAAAAAATATATATGTAATTTTTTTAATTTTGTTCGATCGAAACCCTACGTGTACGAGTCCGACTTGCACTTGGCCAGTTTATTTACAATATCTGATTGATAAACTACAAATTGTATTTTAGCGTTACTGTCAGATAACTTTATAAAAAGTATCAGGAACCGGTGAAACTGTGCCTAAAAATCGCCGGAAAAAAGGTGCTGCAGATTTTCAAAGGCAACAGTGACTGCTTGCCATCAGACATGCCGTTGATTCCCAACCATTACACAAAAAGAACGTGAATATATTATAATTCAACACAATTTTATTGGAATTTTAAATATTAATAATAAGGGGACAAAATCAACAAAAGTATATGAAAATATATTAGTTACCGTTAATATAACTTTATCTTTCTGAAGAAAAACGAATATAAAAAATACGAAGAAATAGTAAAGTAGATACAATATGAAATTAAATAACATCCGTTTCCTGAAAACATACAAACACATCTTCGTACGTAATAAAAATTATGTTTGCTAAAACATGTGTAAAATTAGCATCATTTGTTCAAATTATAGAAGGAGGAAAATTGTTTAAAAATGTTTTGCACTGTTACATAGTTAAGTTTTACTTGTATTAGTAAAACAATTAAAGTTTTAAGTTACAATTAAAACCTAGCCAATGCAACTAAAGTGTCTATGAAGATTTACACCCGTATTAAAAAAAATATTGATGAACGTATAATAGTGGTGGACTTAACTCAAATCACTATGTGCATAAATGTAGGAAATAAATAAATTACTGTATAATGAAATGTTTGAATGATCCCACGCGTTTGCAAGCACTGTGAGACCTAGTAAAAATAATTCATAAAGATTTTGACAAAGGCGTAGCAGTGGATTTGACACAAGTAATGTCAATAATTAAAATATGTCTTGGTTTGAATGACACTATTGTTACAGTGAGACCAGCGGGTACAGTGAGACCTCATCGCTTTGTTTATGCATAAAAGGAATAGTATTGCTTGTGACTACAGATAAGAGTTAGAGTAAATCAATTGTATTCAAATCCCACAGTAGTATGAAGTAGAATCAAATTCAGCAAAAGCAAGTAGTAAAAGTAAATATAAATAATATATATATATATATATATATATATATATATATATATATATATATATATATATATAAATGCAAAGTAACATATAACGTACGTACATAAAAGTGTACAATCAGAACTGCAGTCAGCTTCCCTAATCTATAACAATAAATGCCTAACAAATACGACAACAATATTCGACTTCCTTCAGATGTTTCCAGTTTTCCTACAATGTATGAAATGTCACTGGGTGGCATGTATTCAATAATTTTGTCCCACTCGCCTTTGTTCTGTGGCAGTGCCAACATCTCATTCTATTTGTACCGAAATATATCAACTGATTTATGCACATAGTGAAAAGAAAAGTGCCTGACTGTAACGCTTATTTTATTCTATTGATTTTGATAAAGTGCTTCCGTAAGTTGAAAGAGATTTTGATATTCGATGTTATAGCGCAATAGGTCTACCTACACTGCAAAATTCTCTTTGCGCCGATTATAATCTATTTTGATCAATAAAAACTTATTACTAATTTGTTTTTTTACCAAAATCCTTCTCAAATTTCAGTAATCTTCATTTGACGTCATTGCCATCACAATATTACTTTTAATCAAAACCGAATAAAACAACAACAGCTTTTAAAAAGGAAAGTCGACGATAAATCTCTCGTTAATAAGGCGTCTTATAAACAATGTCTTATTTTTCCATTTCAATTTGGCACTGCGCGCTTCATGCGTCGTTACGTCCTAACATTGACCAATTATTGCACTCACATCTCACTTGTCTTTGAAGTTGAAAACATAAAATTTGTAAAGAACTGCTAATGTTGTGATAATGCTTTCTTCGAAACCATACTTGGTTATAACAATAAAACAAAAGTTTTTTGTAAAGACTGATAAGATTTAATGTATTAAATACGCTGAGTTTTCTGTATTTGCGAACGACAAAGTTCAACGTTTTTAGTGAAATTTAAGTCGTTTGGGTATGGAAATCGATGATTCTAAAACATTTCAACAAGAGTTACGTGATTGAAGTTGTAAAATTGCAAAATAATATAAAAACAGCGATTAATCAATAAAATTTTGACATAACTCAACTTTATATATAAAAATTAATCCCAATTGCCCTTAGTCACGGCATCACGCGTGAACGGCTGGACCGATTTCGCTAATTCTTTTTTTGTTGTGATTTTTATCGTCAGAAGATGATTCTTATGAAAAAAAAAGTTGTTTTTAACGCAGGCAAAGCCGCCGGGAACAGCTAGTTGACAATAAATCTAGCTCTACATCAACATTAACACCAATGGCAACCCTAATGGTAAATAAAAAACCCGGCCAAGTGCGTGTCGGGCCACGTGCAGTGTCGGGTTCCGTAGTAGTTTAATATTTAACATAATTATTTTTTAAATTATCCAACACCCAAGTTCAACGACTATTACTACTTGACTAATAAAGTTATTTAACCGCTTTAATTTTACTTCGAAGTTCATGAAATGCACAACAATCATGAATTTTTCCAGATATTTCAAGCTAGAAAGGGGACGCCTTCCTGGAACAAAAATTTGCACTTAAAAGTTTAATATTTCGTAAATGGAGTATTAAATCGAAAAATAGTATTAGCAACCCCTAAGTCATTTTAAAAGAGCTATTAAACGATATCCCACACGATGGGGTAGACGACGAAAAAAAGTGTATCCCTACTTCACATGTAGCTAAAAAAATATTTTCCAAAATTTTATTTTAGCACTTTAGCGGCGTAATTGATATACACACGCCTATAAAATTACAGCTTTCTAGTACTAAAGGTTTCTTAGCAAAACCTCGGACAGACGGACAGACAGACGGACATGACGAAACTATAAGGGTTCCTTGTCAGGCCTACGGAACCTTAAAAACTCTTAACATTATTATTATAACTGTAAATACAAGAATTCTTATAGAAACTGGCGATGAAAATATTATTGAAGGTCTCACAATAGCGGACGTAGCTTTGATGTGACAAGGGACCTTAATCAATGACCATAGATGAAAACGTACAACCTTTTGATGTCCAGATTGAATATAACATTATGTTTTCCAGATATTTGTTGGCAACTAGCTGTTATTGTGAGTTATCGGTTCACTGAGGAAATGTGAATGGAGGATATACTTTGTAGTTGTCAGCATTATATTTTGATGATATATTATTTTATTCACATCATATTTACGAACGGATAAAATAATATAGATATTATGTGGAGATTAAAAAAAGATTGGTGTCGCAACTTATTTTAAAATTAGATAGCAAATGTGTATTTAACACAACAGTTTAATATTTCTAATATATTTAGTACAAAAATATTGTTAGTATAATATAATTAACCAAAGTTATCGACATAGCTCAAAGGATTAGCAAGCTGAAATGGCAGTGGGCTGGTCACATCTGTCGTAGAACCGATAACCGTTGGGGTAGACGAGTTCTAGAGTGGAGACCACGGCTCGGTAAACGTAGTGTAAGACGCCCTTCAGCTAAGTGGAGCGATGATATACGCAAGCTGGCTGGCAGCGGTTGGAAACGAATGGCTGAAGATCGAGCTCAGTGGCGTGCCATGGGAGAGGCCTATGTCCAGCAGTGGACGGAAATTGGCTGATAATGATGAATATAATTATGACAACCCAAAATTATGTCATAGAAATATCCGGCATAACTATAGATACAGAAGTTAAACAAAATTAGTTTAGCACATGACTAATATTTGGACAATAACACTAAATGGTGCATAAATCTACATCTACAAAATGCAAATGTAATATTTATTATCTTTAACTCGCAATCAAACATATACTAACGAATCTATCACACCCATCCCATATCATTCGATAAATGATATTCTATGTCTCCATAATCTTCTTTTTAACAGTTATAATTAAAATATCTAATATACACTGAACACATCCCGGAAATCGATTCTAATTCGAATGCCACTATCGAATTATCGATCGCAGATCGCAGGTATCGAAATATCGTATCGAGACGCAGCGAAGCCCTCTTGTTTGTCGAATCGATTATTCCACCTCATCTCACAGTTATTGCCATCAAACAGGTCTCGAGAAAGCCTTAAGATTTGTATCGTGTCTATTCGTGGCAGCTAATTAGGTTTATTTATCTGAATCACTTGTTTTCAATTTGTTTCGTGTTTAGTTTATTCTTAGCCTGCCAACTTTGTAATTTTTACTAAATTGGTATTCAGTTACTTTACTATGATACTGTACATTGTATGATGTACATTGCTGATTGAATCATCTATGTTAATATTTTTGGCTTCACATATAAATTTGTAAAGTTACATAATAGTATAAATAATTTGGCGATCAGTTGATAATTGAACATATAAATATATTGGAACTACTTCGAAACTACAAATATATATAGGTTCTAAAAACAATATTTGAAACTAACATTAACTTCGTTGACATTAACGGTCCAATATAACCCATGAGAGCAAGATTCTAAACCTCATTTACTGTTAACGGCATTGTATAATCGCCGCAAACAAGAGTTTCCCAAGTAGATTACCATCATAAAGCGACCGCAGTAAACACCGACAATATTAAACCGAAAATCTTTAAAACGTTAAACGTGATGGTTAGAATTAAACTTAAGGAACGTTAACGCTTGACAAACAACCGCAAATTGTGATTGTCACTCCTTGAAAGGGTTAATAATGGCGTGGGATTGCGTTGAGAAAGGTGCGCCCGTGCCAATGATAGCGGACAGCGGGATTTATCAGTGGGGCTTGCTCGAGCTTCTGTCGTATAGTTATCGTGAGAAACTCGCCGAAAATTTTAATTTCATTACCGCCCAGCTGATCGATCAGTTACATACAAATTGTCACGTATATTATCCGAACACTTTGACGACAGAATCTCTTGCTACTTAGCACATTATTCTAAAAAACGAAATAATATTTTAGTCAGTAATAAAATCTTTTAAATCAAATTTAAAACAAAAATTGTAACATGTTCACTATACAAACACTTTGACGATAGAAAGTTATGTTAGCCCACTCCACAGTATTCTGTCAGTAATAAATACTTTTACAAAAGAAATGTCCCATCCATGGACGTTAATTTGTCGACAGGCTTAACTTTTTTTATACATTTTTAATTCCACGTGATTTCCTCAAATAACACACACTAATTGTAAATTATATTTTAGTACCATAGTGAAAGCAAGTAAAAGACTACTGATAAAAAATATTTAAATTAGCTTTTTCAGTATTGATATTATTATCTTTTCAACCGACTTCCAAAAAGGAGGAGGTTTTACTACTTTTATTATATCTATGAGATACGAACCCAGTAATCTAAAACACAGGTCTATATATATTATTTTCTGTTCCTTTTTAACGGTTTCTTATTGTTTGCCATTGAGTCAATTGTATATTATATTATGTACTAATCTTGTAACATAAAATGTTTAAGCGATAAATATTTTCATTTCATTTATTAGTATGTTACAATTTTCAAAAGTTTTACTTATTTACCTAATGTTTGTTTATTGCCATATTTTGTTATTATATTGGTGCCCGCTTATCGCTTGATCTCGTATTGTGACCTAACGTTGTAATTCAGTTAGATCGCTCGCCTTGTGTAGATTGAGCCATTGTGATTCTGTATTTCAGCATCGCACTCCTGTTCGACATTCTCGAATTCTAAATTGATTTGATGTCATTTGGAGCCAATGCCGTGACAATTAATGTTAGTATTGTTTGCTTTCTGTATCTTGATTAATTTAAATGTCATGTGTGGATTTGGTGTGAATACAATAATTTATGTGCTGAGTTGTATAGCAGTTGTTAAGCTAAGTAAGTTGCCGAGATTAAGTGAAATTTGGACTGTTGTTGATTTATGCCAATTAAATTATTAAATGGATGAAGCTTTAAGATATCAGTATCTTAAGGCTTCAATTGGTGACTGCTGTACTTTGAATGATTCAGAGAATTTAGAGCAGAATCAGTATAAATAGAAAACGCTATTTTTTTTTATATTTGATAAGCTAGCATTTGACCACTATCTAGCCCGGTGGGAAACTATGATATTATGGTCGAGGATGGTGAACACGCTAGGCCCAGAATGATCAGACTCTCAAAGGCTGTGTGTTGCAGGAATACTAAGTTTATGGCAGTAGATTTTTACCTAGATGGTGGTAAGCTACTTTTTAGTAGCATGTCAGACAAACCATCGATGTAATGCTCCTCCTGTGTTATATAAACATGTTTATTTTTGTTTGAAACTCTAAACCGCTATATTATTTTAAATTGAAGTAAAATTGCGAAGGTGTTTACAGCAGAATATAGCTATCGAGATTTCTCGAATAAAAACATCTCGCATACGAGCGTATTACGTTTAACATACTCAAAGTCATACATAATACAGGAATGTATTAATTACTTCAGTAAAATGTTCCCTGTGCTTCCTTTGGTTACATATATTTATTTGTTGAACATTAATATAATTTTAATATTTTTATCGCATAGTAGAATCCAACATCACTTAAAATCAGGTAGCATACTTGTCAATCTTTAGTCTATCATCGTTATCTTCCTACCCTTATCCTTCTTACCTGAGGTTGGTGCAACGTGTAATTCTCTCTCATTTGGTTCTTTCTTTAATTTTCGTATCCATTCCATTTATAGCCATATCTTCTACCACACAGTCGATCCACGCTTTCTTCAGTCTCCCTATACAGCCATCACTTTCGTGTTTATTGCCTTTTTCTAGTCACGCGGTCTCAAAATATTTATAATCCTCAAAACAATTTTCAAATATGTTCCGTCACCAATCGAGCAAATTATGTCTAAAATTCCCTTTAAAGGTAAAGGATTCATCCCCTTTTATGATATTTTATAGGACAAACATCGAGACCACGGCCCTTGCAAAAATAATAATGTCTGCGGTTTAAATTATTCACAAACGTATAGTAGCTCCGTCACAACATGAATAATATATAAATCATTCGATACGATGTTATTTCGATGTGAATTTTCAGTGTTTAGGTTCTGGCTTTTACATTTTGGGACAATAAACATGGCCGAATGAATAGTTAGATATTTGGCAATAATGGATACACTGAAGAAAGGACAGCTATGAGTTGAGCGATCACAACAAATGTCGACTCTAGAATTACAAGTATGTATTTGATTATAAGAGGAACATTCTAATTTTCATGTATTATTTTTCGAGAATATTGCACAACAAAGTAAAGAACTAATTTCTAATTCAGATTCTCTTCTCTAAAATAAGCAGAAACTGGATTCCGCCAATTCTCAAATACTCGCCCAAAGTCCCTCGATTTCCTCTGAACATTCCATAATGTAGTTAAGTTAACCAAAGGTCGAGACAGTGCTGATGCAACAATAACTGACCGCCCCTTAGGGACAGCCACCGTCTTAGCTACCCCTTCGTTCAGGACAGGGTTCAAATAATACTATTTACAGACTATAATAGGATTACCAGAAATATATAGAGGATTGTATATGTTAACAATATAGGATTTAAATTATTTCCCTGAATCTGTTGGTTTTTCCCTATAAGTATTATTCCGGATCGCGAGTGAACAGGTATTTCGTAGGCATGCATGCTACTATGTCTTAAATCACAGTGTCACATCAGGTGAAGTAGTGGCAATTGCCTATTAAAAAATAAATCCTTTATAGTAGGTCTTTATAAAGAAATATGAACAAAAACATCACAATCGTTACAAAAGTGTAAATTATGATAAAAGATATTATGTGCAGAATAACATTTAATAGAAAGTTAAATCATAGGTATAGGTCATAATTTCGCATTGATCTTGATAGTAACATTATAATTTGACGTGTTAGAACTAAGGTAGCCGTATCAAATGCTATCAATGCCGTGTCACCCTCCGACCCCGGGTTTGCCCCTGAGATTTGACAATAATTCTCTATAGCGCTACAACGGTACGTTCTCAATGAATACTGAATTGGAGCGTTTCAAGATATTCCCTTCGTCTTAGCCTCAACCTATTTCAATTTAGATTATTGCTTAGTTCGCAGATGCAATATCTTAATGCTGGACGTTAGTCTTTAGGTACACTGTGGATTTGTAGCTTGTTCCTAGAGATTGAATTGTCTTTAAAGTTATGTAGCTGATGACCTTTTTGACTAATTTTACGTTGTTTATTTCGTCAAATGAATTTTGGTAGTCCTTCGCGAATGTATACCGAACATTTCAATTGTTTTAAATTTATGAATAAATTTCTAATTTTAATAATATATTTCAATATTAAGACTTTGAAATTGAGTACGAATTTTGTATTATAATTTAAATTGTTTGCTATTCAGAAGCTTCTAAGAAAACGATGAGGCATAATTTACAATCACCCAAAAAATAATTAATTTACATCAGCAAACGAAATCAAAGCTCAAAGACGAATAATGAAACCGTTCTGTGTACTTAATTCATTGACCTTTCGAAATTAACGGATATCACTCACAAAAGCAGTGCTGGATCCCCTTTCAACGATTTCGCCACTCTTTAATCTAACATCGAAAATTCGAAACAAAACGGGATCGTAACAGGATTGTCTGTTCATTTACTTAGCAAATTATTCTTTGTAGAACGGAAGAGGACCTTTCCATTAATTCCCTGATGGGTTCACAAAGGTGGTGCGAATTAAAATAATGTATTCTACGACTTCAATGGGGTTCCCTTCGTCCGGTAGCGGTGTTATTACAAGAATAATGTATTTAAATCAGAGTCTGCTTTCAGATGAAGATGGCTTTGTGAGCCGGCCGAATAAGTGATCACGTACTGGCATTAGGATGTGTTTTATGTTTAAATTATAGACTGCCATTTTTGAGTCAGGAGCTTCGGACTCGGACACAATTTGAGCTCGTTAGAGACTTTTTAATGTCAATTGTATATTTTATTTGGAAATACATGAGCTAAAAAATGTAGATGCTGTAGAGCACTGGACTCGAATAAGTCAGAGAGATAAATTATAACACAGATATTTGATACTAAGTACTAAGTAATTAGGATTCTCTTTGTTCAGTTGCTACATACCCGTACCATAAAACATCAATATATGATTGGCTGTACATGGATACGCATGCAATTTACATTAGTACTGTACAAATGCGTAGTCTTATTAATTGCAAATCCCAGTGCAGAGACAAACCGAATACACAAACGGCAAATTAATCCCCCGCCCAAAAAGGGTTTGTTAAACTACCCCATGTTAACAGATAATTTAGAATATGATCACCCCATCGTCGAATATTTCGGAACAAACATCGACGTATTCATTCTGGTGTTTATTTTGAAGCGTTATATGTCGTGTTCCACTTTGATGTCGTGAAATCGCTTCTGTTCTTTGTCAGCCGCCCAAGGATTTACATCTATTACTATGGTCGTTTAATTCTCTGTTTTACTGCTATCTATTTTCGATATAGATTCGTCTGTAATATGATAGGGGTTGTTGCGTTTCCGAATCGGGTGTTGTCTGTATGAAATTATTGCATATGGTTGGTTGGATCGGTTTGGCAGTATGAATGGTTCATTATGCGTGGGGATACTTTGTACTGATAATATTTGCGATGTAAACCATTGTTTATGATTTGGACAATTGTTTGTGTTGCGACGTCAAAGGATGTGCACTTGTTTATTTTGAGATACAAAGGGGGATAGTGTAAACATTGTGACGTATAATTTATTTCGGTTTATTTTTTGTCATACGATTTTGCTTGGATTTTTAATTAATACAAATGTTACGATGCATTTTCTCTGTTTTTGTTTATATATCATTTTCCTTTTTTATTCTGGGCATCATGATTGATATTAGTATGGTACGTCTGATTAACGTTTCGATCAGCCTTCTCCTTTTGATTCCTGACCATCCTGGACCATAATCTATCACATACAATAAAATTCGTTAATATTTTATTATATAACTTTTAACAGAATGTCAATATTTCAGGCTTTTCCTGTAGCACTTGAGTGCTAAACAGCACTTGATTGCAAAACGTAACAAAATGGGAAAGTAGGAAACAGTTGAACAATTTGAACTCCAGTGGAGCTTTCAGTTGAAGGGCTTCTAAAGTTGCATTTTATGCCGGTGAGAATTGACTTTTAAAAACAATTTGATAAGTTTTATACTACGTACTTGATTATTGCCGTTGCATCAAAAATATATAACGAATACCGTGCTTTATTTAATTTTAGTATCATATACATATTCTCATTAGTTAAGCGACGCAATCTGAGATGGGACATGCTTACTTGTATCTCCTGAAAGTAGATCATATAATAAGAATACGCAAAATCCAAGATCCTAAAATATAAATAATGACATGAGAATTAAATGTGTAATGATGTACTTATTGGTTAATTAAATATATAATCTGGCTAAGTTGAAAATTATCTTTTTTTTGTGTTGTAGTATCTATTTACTAAAATTCAAAGGAAATAAACATGGCATAGCCTCCAAAAGAGCGTCATAGCGGGGCCATGCTTGGCATTAGATTTTAAGATCAAGTTTTTTATAACGAAATCAGACAGTGAACTAAAGTTCGAGAGCTTAAACAATTTGTAATAGCCAGATCAAATTTGGATAGTAAAAGCTCCAAAACCGTGAAAAACATTCTTGTTTGAGGGAGACCTATACCTAACTATAGGATTAAACAAATATTATGTTTCTTGAAGTGTTTCACACTTTATATTTTTGTAAATTGTTAAACACAATCCAAAATTTCATCGTATCAACGGGACTCGAACCCGCATCCCCCGGATTAAAAAATGCATTCCATTAATTTCGTCGTATCGATGGATCGGCTTAATTGGCAGAGCACCTGGACGTGTAATCCGGGGGGAGCGGGTTCGAGTCCCGTCGGTACGGTGACATTTTGGATTGTGTTTAACAATTTACAGGATTAATTAAACAAGCTACGGATGAAAAATGATGTGCCTCAAAAAACAAACATTTAAATGCAAAAAATGACAAAATTTCTATAATTTTTTCTCCGTCTCAGTATATTTGCACCGAAGATGCAACAATTAGGGCGTATGCAGACAGCAACTCGCCAGCTATTTTCCCTAAACAAGAGGGGTTGATGAGAGCTCCCATTGTGCACACGTCCTTAGGTCACTGAATGAAAACGAACGAATTGAGGATGTTGCGAGTTGCTATTGAAATGTCAGTTTGTAAAAGTTTTCAGGATTGGACGTGAGAGAATCAAATGGTTGTTAGTGCGCCATTATAAATACATTTTGTTGCCTTGCGATTTTTTTATTGTTATTTCGGAATATCTTAGTTGCACTTGCATTTCAAAATATATTTCGAATTATCGTTCGTATATAATCTAATATATATAATATATATAATGTATATAAGTCTAATAAACTTTGTGATATTTATATTATGTACCTATATCATATTTACATGTCACACACACGTAAGGCGATCATAATAATTTATGATCGTACAAAACGAACAAAAACCGACTTCACATGCCGCGATAGTCAAAGAACTGGCTAGTTATAATCATGTCATAAAAGTATACAAATTTGCTTATATTGTTTATCTCCATATCTCTAGAGATAATTGTTAGATCTCGATAAATAATTTGAATGGGACCAAACGGGAGGCATAATCTCTCAAACAAAAAAATATTTTTTTAAATCGGTTAAGATTTGACGGAGTTCTGAGGTAACAAACATTAAAAATTAAAAAATTACAGTCGAATTGAGAACCTCGTCCTTGTTTGTTAAGTCGGTTAAAAACGATGACCTTGTCACTTTGTGGCTAAAAAAATATTTTATCCAACAAAATCAGCATTGGAAAATCTGATTATTTTAACACTAAATCAGATCTTGATATTCCAGTAGAAATTATCGTTATCATCAAGCAGTGATTTAAAAATAATATTTTGTATCTTTTGTCGATGAACAGACAAGCACTTTTGATCGCTTTCTCACCTGATGTTAAGTAAAGATGTGGTCCAAGATGGAATCGTGCTTAAGGTACGGCCACACCGCCGCGTCCTGCAATCTGCGGGAGCGATCTCAGTACTTTTTAATTGTTTTCTGATCGCGTTATGTATGAACCAGTCGGTACAAATACTACTGCGCTATCTGATTGCCGCCTACCTTTATCTGCAATTGGAAGTCCGCTGTGAGACGAGGCACTGGACAACTAACTATAGTTTGGAATCCACTGAGCGCAACTAATATATACATCCATTCATATGGCTATTTACCCAAACGTCAATATAATACTTCCAAAATTCATAAACGCAATCTCCCAGAACAAAGCACCTCTCAGCTGATTAGAGCATTGTTCACGCCATATTAAAGTATTGTTTGCTACCGTGTAATCATAATGTCTCATTTCATAAGGGGTGAGACAAGGGATGGTTAGAGTGGAAAAGACTTGTGCTATGATTCTTAAAGTAGTAGATCTTAATATACAAAAATAAATAATTTGAGATTAAAAAACTAAAAGAACCGACTTCAAACGCCGCGCTAGTCAAAGTAGCCAGTAGACGAAGTAACTATTACATAATCTGTGTAGTAGTTAGTAGTAAGTCGTCGAGATAAGTGAATGCGTAATACAAATGTTGATTTATTAAAAACGGCCGGCCGATTTCGTTAAAATTTGAATGGAACCACCTGGGAAGGACACCCTTTGAAACAAAAAAAGAATTTACCAAATCGGTTCAGGCATCGTCGAGTAATCGGTGAACATACATTAAAAAAAAGGTTCCGAAGAATTGAGAACCTCCTCCTTTTTTGTTAAGTCGGTTAATAAGGTAATGATCAATCATTTACCAATGCTTATATTAATAAACAGTGGGTTAGATGTTTGGATATTATCAATAAACACTGTTTGCGCTGAACATAATCAAATACCACATTTTTAGTTACAAAAAAAATTTAAGACCTGTATACATTTTGTAAAATCTTGAGGTTCAGTGTCGTCTTTGTAGCCCGATACAGTTTTATATATGTAGATACATCTGCTCGATATCTAACAAAATTATGATGAGCTATCTATTCAATTAACCCGTGAAACATTTCGGTTCAATTGTATTTAATAGGTATCCTTATGTTTAAAGAAAGCTAAAACTAGAGAATAAATTGGTCTAGACTAGACACGATTTACCCTACAATAATGATTGTGTTAATCCGTGGCAGGGCTTCAAATAATTATCATAAAGTTATAAAAATAGAGGATCTGCGTCAATAAACGTGCGAACGAGCCTAGAAATAATAAATAGAAATTCATAACTGTCAACGTTATTTTTGTAATTCTTAAGATATTGATCATTATTTGCTGTAGTAGCTGTTCCAGAGTGTATTATTTTGATTTCACATTTATCATGATACCGAGAAATCTAACTATTTGGAGTCTTTATTTGAGTCTCTTGTTGCATAATATGTATTTTTTTTTCGTCGAGTTTATGTAATTATTGTTAGTATTTTTTTTTATAATGTAAGGAATCAACACAAATATTATAAATGCAAAAGTGTATGTTTTATGTTTTTTTGGTACTTCTTCACGGTCAAACGACCGAAATAATTTAGCTGAACCTTTGCCTTTGTATAGTCAGTATTATGGATTAGGCTATAGGATACTTACGCGGGTGAAGCCGCGGGGCACAGCTAGTTAAGTATAATTTTAAGTGGGACAAAATGGTCAAGTATCCAGAATAATGAGAAAGAAGAAAACTTTCAAGAAAAAAAAGCTCTATCCACACTTTTCTGACCCTCGCTTGCAAAAGTCGAGTTGCCGTGCTTCCAATGGGTAATTTCCCCCATTGTCAGTCACAAGAAAATGTGAACAATGATTATTAGTACTGGATAACCCAGGCGCTATTTTTGGGAGGTAGTTAACAAGTTACTTTTTCTCTCAACCAGCGGTTAATTTAAAAAACATATTATAAATAGACACATTAAAATCATAATTTTCATGTCTTAAAACGCTAATATTATATCGCATCCTGCTTGCAACGAATACTAATAAACTTAAAATATAATTGCAACAGAATGGTTTAATCTAAGATCAAAAAGAAGTCCGACAAAATAGTCCCGTTATAAGACGCCACAATACATTACAGTTGACAAATTAAATTGCCATACTTTTCTAAACCAGATGAATGTTTTGACGTCCACCAAAGTGTTTTTGTATAATTTTCACTAATACAAAAAGCTAAAGCTCAGTTTTTAATTAAATTATTTATTGTGTCTCAGACGTTATTGCATCTAAATCTATGTCTGGATTTTCCTTTTAATAGTCGTTTCCAGTTTATTGTAACTCTTTGTTGATATTATATTCGTTATATTTTTGTATGAGTTGGGGAGTTTTCTTGTAATTTGACTTCAGTAATTTACCCCCCTTCGTTTCAGTCAATAGATGCCGATTGTGTGAATGCAACGTTCTTGACATGTTATTTCATATTTCTTTTTGAGGTTTTCCTTAATTGTTACTTTTGTTGCTTAAGGTTGCGAAATGAAATTAGTTACTTTATTATTTTCAATGGTTGCTTCTTGATCAGTTTGACTTGTTGAAATCATTTTCTTTTGTAATATTTAAAAATATATTTTGTTTTTGCTATGGTTTCTTATATACGTCGAACGTCGTCTGCTGTAACGAAAAAGCTATTTTAACTTATTTTTTCTTTGAGCAAAAGAATCTCTGCTTCATTGTGAATAAGCTGGTTATAGAATACGAATAATTCATTTATAAGTCCAGGAGTTTCTCCGCCATTGGATTTCTCTAAAGGAAAAATGTTTTCTCTCATCGAATTACCGTCTTCTTGCAATATTTGTATAAATTTTTTATTTTTCATTGTGAACTGTTGCTGCTTGTTACGGTTATTTGATTTACAGGCACTTTCTGCTTTATTGAAATGCTTTTCCTTAGTAAGGTGAGTAGCAATTTTATTTTATTTGAAAGACTTGAATACAGATTTGTTAATTGATTTACTGTTTTTGTAAGTAAAAACTGAGAGCGTTTTATATTGAAAGTTTTGTCACGTTGACATTGTTTTAGTTACAAGAAGACTGAAGACTACAAATTTTAAACCCATTACTCACTTCTCATACTTTATCTAATTAGTTACTTATTCTTGATTTGAAACTTCCTGTAGAGCAAAGATACAGTGTAATATAGAATTGTAATCTGCGACTAATTCGAATAGACGAACGATATATTGAAGATAAGCTGAGAACCTTAGCCGTTTATCTAAGACGGGGCGTCAGCAATTTCCTTCGCCTAATAGATTGGAGCTAGGCATTCGTTAGTACTTGGACCGTCCGATAGTGATTAATTTAACGGATGTACCGTGTTAATATGTTCTATAAATTAGAAGTCAGTTAACATCTCACTTAAGTATTTGTACGGATATTCCAATCTTGAAACGATTTGATATCGTATTTTAGTTAGCAATTTTGTTCCTTCACAGCTTGTTTATGTCCATACGGGATGGTTTTTAGGGTTTTTTAGAGATTAGACCGTAAGGGTAAGGTAGGTACCGCTTCTGCTGTAGCTTCAGTAAATCGTTCTGAAGAGGCTGTCCTTTATTTTTGATTACTTTTGGGCTGCATTCACAGACTATGAAAAAAATTTACAGTCATCCAGAAAATGGGCTGTTTACACAAACACTTTTTTCAGGACAATCGATCCGGTTTCTTTTAAGGATCAAAACATTGTTTCTGTCCCTAAAAGTCATAAATCGCAGAATACTTTTTCCATACATTTTGTAGGATATGGAAATACTAATCTATCTAGAATTATAGAAACTTAAAATTTTCCTACAGTATGAATTCATAAATTGGGCTATAATTTGCGCTATAATAAAAAAAACTAAATACAAAATAAAAATAAATATTAGGGGTTCCCTCAGGACGGTCCCCACTATACAATAATCGTATTTGAAAGCGTTTTTTTTTTCGATCTTTTGAACCATAATAAATAAAGACTTAAAATTACTGAAAATATTTACTACTTTAGTCGCTATAACAACAAATACTAAAACAGAATATAGGTACAAATTATATATACGAGAAACGTACCTATTTTTTGCGGCAAGTGTTGGTAAAATCATACTATAACATATACTGTACTGTAGTATATTGTACGTATGCGAGTCCGACTCGCACTTGGCCAGTTTATTTTCTAACATATTTGATAACAATATGACTACGCTAGGGGAGGTGCGTGTTTAGCAAAACCAATTTTCCTTCGTTTTGGTGATGTCATTGCTAAGTCCCCGTTCCCCTGTTTTGAAATTGACATCAGCTGTGCCCTATTTTACACTACAAATTTTTCGAAGAGTTTGAATAGTGCGCAGTAATTAGTTGTTTCTCTATTTTTTTTTACGTTGTTGCTTAGGTACATAATACATATTTTTAAGTGTTCTAGACTGGGATTAAAGGGTATTTCTAAATTATTCCGTCCGAATTTCTAAATAGATATTATTGAAAATTATATTAATATAGAAGTCACTTGGGGTTGATTTGCATCTTACCTTTTAGTTTTAAAGCTTAAAACTGTACGATGTATAAACAATTTTCACTTCGTATTTAGTTTATTTAGCTTTTTTGGCTAGCCTTATTCCATCGATTTTTGCATTGTTAGTTACAATAACAATTTGTTTGCATATCAGTAATAAAATAAACAATGAATATAAAATGCCTACACCTAAGGGCGGTCACTTCACTTTTATGGATTCAGAAGGTCATTCAGACATTGCGTTTGATGCGCTAATTACAATCAATCCAGACTGTGCGACGTTTAAATTCACAACAAATAAATCCATATTGATCCGTCAATTTTCTTGCTATTTCGCCATATTGTTCCAGCCGCCGTTTGACGTCATTGTATTCGTAATGAAAAGGAAATTAACTGTAACAACTTGGCAAATATTCTTCATTCCATATAATCTCTACAGGCTTTGGAATAAGGCTGGTTTTTGTCTGATTTGTAGATTAACTAAAGTTGACAGTGTGAAACTATTGGGGAATATTGTATGGGTAAGGTGATGACGTGAATTGAGTGTTGTGTTGCAATCGATTTATTTATCTCAGTACTATTGATTGTAATTTATTTGTGACTAGCTGTACCCGCGACTTCGTCCGCGTGGAATAGTGTCTTTGGGTAGCACTTTTAATGATTTAGGCTGATTATTTTACAAATAAGACACATTCGTTTCCTACAGCGCACCGTACCACGCCGCGCTAATCCCCCCTATCTCTCTCCCTACCCTTCTCCCCTTCCCTCCCCCTTACTCTCACCCCTCCCCTCCCACTCTCTTCCCCCACTCCCTTCCACTCCCCTTCCCCTCTCCTTTTCCCTCTCTTTCCCGTCCCCTCCTCTTTCCCTCCCCTTCGCCACCCCTGCCCCTCCCCTTTCCCTCCCCTTCCCCTCCCCCTTTCCCTTCCCCTCACTTCCACCTCCCATCCCCTCCCTCCTCCTTCCCCTTCCCCCTCCTCCTTCCCCTTCCCCCTCCTTCTATCCCCTCACAAACTTTTAATGTCATGTTTATTTATATTGAATCAACAGCCTAAAAAATAAGTTTCAAGCTTCTAGTTCTAAAAATGACGATACTTCCATACAAAATTTCATTTCATCCATTAAAAAGTAGCTTATGTTCTTTCTCAGATTCTAGACTATCTGTGTACCAAATTTCATTTAAATCCGTTCAGTAGAACATTCACATAAACCTTACATATTTCCATACAAACTTTCATCCCCTATTGTTATTTTACACCCTTGAGGGTAAAACTTTTACAAACTTTAAATGTCATATTTATTTATATCAAATCAACAGCCTAACAAATAAGTTTCAAGCTTCTAGCTCTAAAAATGACGATACTTCCATACAACTTTTCAACCCCTTACAACCCTTTTTTCGAATTAAAAAGTAGCCTATGTCCTTTCTCAGGCTCTAGACTATCTGTGTACCAAATTTCATTTAAATCGGTTCAGTGGTTTTGGCGTGAAAGTGACACAGACAGACAGACAGAGTTACTTTCGCATTTATAATATTAAGTTAGGATTATACAGTGTGTATTTAACAAATAAATTAATAAAATTAATTTTGTACATAAGTAAATACTAATGTTATTTTTTTATGTCTTCACATGATCATAATCATAATAAATTTAATTAATAAAATGTAATTTAGGTTTATTTCGAGTTTCTGATAATATATTTTAAAAATTGTTTTTGTTATGTTAAGGCTTTCATTGAGACTGATTTATTCAATTACATTGGGGTAATTTCGTGATTTTAATTTATTGAATGCACGACAATTAATTATAATCCAGTACAGAAAGTATCAAATTTCCCGATATTTCCCGGTACTGGGTCTACTCCAGTACCGGGAAATACAAATCCGATTTCAGTAACGGTACTGCAAACACTAATTGCAACACTATAAAAAAGCTGGAAGGTAAACCAATAATAAATATATTTTGAAAGTATAAACAAAACAGTTCACGATAGGTAATAGACGAGAAAATGTTTCCCTTTGTCTAGACTAGGGTGACTAACCCAATTTGAGCTCTTCCTATCGGGTAGTCTGCCGCTGTGCAGAATAATGTACGGACTCTTTTGACCCAATAATTCTCAGTTGAAAATCGATGTTAAACTAAATCGACAGATGCGACGGACTGACGTAAAAAATATATTTATAACTTAAACAGATATTATTTTAGCATGAGCATGTTAATTGGAACTTAGGTTGCTTACTTAACTGCTGTGCATAAAAGCATAACGCTCGTTGATGGTAAGCGGTGACGACTGTATGAAAATAAAAAAGTAGTTGCTATAATTTCGATTGACAAAACATCAATTTTGTATGCCTGACAAATTTATGATTTTAATGGATGGTTTTAACTGACTAAATTTTGTATCATTACTAAAATTATAATTTAAGATCGTTTAAACAACTAAAAGAACCGACTTCAAACGTCGCGCTAGTCAAAGTAGCCAGTAGCCGTAGTAACTATTATAAAATCTGTGCCAGTAGTTAGTATTTCGTCCAGGTATGTAAAAACGGCTCGACCAATTTTGTTAATATTTAAATGGAACCTGGGAAGGGTACCCTTTGAAACAAAAAAATATTTTTTCAAATCGGTTCAGGCATCTTCGAGTAATCGGTGAACATATATAAAAAAAATGTTTCGACGAATTGAGAAACTCTTCCTTTTTTGTGATATCGGTTAAAAACAAATTATGATGTCACACTTTGAAATGAAATGAAATGAAATAATTTTATTGCTGAAAATGTAGTACAAAAAGGATGAAGAAGTATTTGAGATGTTCTTACATTCTACCGCTGTGGTGTGCAATGTTTTGCCTGGTAGGCTACATTAATTTGAGAGCTAGCGATGCCGCAAAATACAAAAATATATATTTAAATAAAACTATATAATAATATACTTTAACCCAAGTTCAATAGTTCATCTTATCTCAAAGACTTCATACATTTCGCAATCGAAATATAAAATTATCTCAGAGTTTAAGCTCATAATCTACAAAGCTACGAATGGCAACTTTTATTTACTTATCAGACTATCCAACTTCACAGACACGAACTTATTTACAACATAAACAATGTTTGGTAAATACTCGTAAAGATATGTATTTAAAAATATTCAATCAGTTTGATATTCAATTTGAATACTTATGCAAATATTATGTAAGAAGTAATTTAATATATTTTTTTTATAATTTAAGAGCTGATGTAGAGGTAACAGAAGAAAGAGATGTAAAATACATCATATTCAATTGAGATTTGCAAAGAACATATTAAGAGGTAAATTCGGAGAAGATTACTTATATATCAACCATTGTTTGTAGTGACCAAGACTCCGGTGAATTTTCTCACTACTGTTTTCTAATTCAAACCCAAATGTTTCCTTCGCCTACATCATCAATTAAGTATAAAAAATAGTTGACTGATTGTTTGATTTCAATAAAATAAAAATAATTCAAACTACTGATCTAGTCTTATATTGAAAACGATTGTACAACCTCTCTCAAATTTGATAAAAATAACCTTTCTGATGTTTAAGACGCATGGAAAACCCATAAAATCTTCAAACTTGCACACCTTAGGACATGAGTCATAGAAAAATATTCCTATCTAGTCAATATACTGTAATACAGTGTCTATAATCAAGTCGATACACATCAGAAGACAAACACACATCAAAGGAAATCTCCAGACGCTGAGATTCGTTTGTTAGCTTAACCAATGAAGTCCCAATCTCTCATTTGAATACCTACTTACATAGCGTAGGTTCGAGCGAATGATTATGTATACATAGCACACACAATATATAGAACATAAAAGCACAGAATAATGAATAGTACAAGTAATAAAAGTAAGGTTAGAAAAAATCTCAACACATTTTCAGTTACAATACTATGGTAACAGAGACAAAAATAAAGTTTTAATATTTACAAATGTAAAAGCAATATCCGTGAGGAAGAAAAGAGAAGAGAAGGCTTTTAAATAGGATGAAATTAAAAACCTAATACACGTAACAAAGATAGACGAAAATGTTCAAGATATTACGAACAACAATGTATCGCAATAAAATAACTTAAAAAGCCAAAAAGAAAAAAGCGTACCCATAGATATTAAAAATAACGTAATACAAATGTATCCATCAAATCTTAAATTGGCTAGAGAAATCCCATATTTACATGGAATCGACGAAACACGTGTACTTAAGGAGACGCGATGTCTACACATAAGCTTAAAGAACTTGCTGGACATGCCTGAGCTGCTTAGTTGCTTAGCATTTTACCAAAATAAGGTATCAGAAAGGAAGTGTAAGCATTGCTGGAGGTCTTGCTACACTGGCTGTCGGAAAACCATTTGGACTGTATTATACTAACAGTAGTCCATCGTTAACTTGTGATATGAACGCTTCAGTAAAATCTTTAAATCTATTTGACATCTTAGATGTAAGAAATATTATATAATAAGTCTTGTGGCATCTTGTGATTTTAGTTTGAAAACATGTGTATACTTAAGCAATAATTACAAGTCTTTAAAATTTTGCAGATAATCTCTTATTTATTTTTAAGCTGCTTACCTTCGTAATTTATTAATTTATGTTCTGTTCGATGTAAATTGACTCAATCTGTATATATAAAAGGCAACCGTTACTGACTGACTGACTGATCTATCAACACACAGCTTAAGACACAAAACGGATTGCGTTGAAATTTGGCATGCAGATAGTGATTATGACGTAAGATTCCGCTAAGAAATGATTTTCCAAAAATCACTCACTGAGAGGATGAAACAGGGGTCCAAAGTATGTATTGAGAAACATGATTAGATAGTCTTTTACATTCGAAATTTCGTAGCAGTACTTCTGTAAATAAATAATAAACACATATTTTAGGATTTTCCGAAATTCTACCCCTAAGAGGGTGAAATGGGGTAACAAAGTCTAAAATCATCATATCAATGATTTTCGGGTTCTATAAATATGAATTTCTATTTCTCTTGGTCACGCCATAATTTGATTATGGTTGGACCAATTTGGGTATTTTTTTGAAATGTTTTTATGATAGAAAGGTTTTTTACAGAAGAACATTTTTAAGTAAGTGAAAGAAGCTTTTAACGCGGGCAAAGCCGCGGGGCACTTGTAGTTCTCTAAACAAAATTAAACAAATGTGTAATCACTAACGCTGTATGCATAGCTAACATGGCCAACTATTAACAATTCTCTATAATTACCTTGCACTTGTTTAATCTCACAACTCCAATAAAGTGTCCATACTATTCAAAGTTTCTTATGTCCAAAGAAGGCAGTGCTGCAATTAGTACAATTAGTAGAGCCCAATTAGGTGCTTTAACGAAGCGGGTTTCGCAACTTCTCGGGGTGTTTGGGTGACAAATACGTTTGACGTCTGACCCGAGATCTCAATCCGTGTTTTGATGTTTGTGTTAGGTACTATTGATCTATTTGATGAGACAAATCTAATCTTCTAATGACTGAGAAATGGGTGAAGAGAATTCTGCAATGTTCTTAAGTGGGCTCCTCCATCTTTATTTACTGTTTATCTTAGAAAGTTTATTTTATCGTTCTCTTAAGTAATTCTCTCGGTTAATTAACAACCCATTCCTTTACATCTCAAGGTCTATTGTTTACTAATCTCTTTCATTCTTTTGTCAACAGAAACATGTCATCTAAAAGAAAGTCGCCACCGTCGAAATTGCAAGAAGGTGCAGCGGAAACCGTGAAATCAGAACCGGGTCCGGCCGCCCAAGATTTCGATCACCTGGAGTCGGACGACACAGACCAGCAGAACTATTACAAGTTCTCCCCCAGTTCCTCCACAAGGACCTCGATCAGCGAAGAGGATACATTTGACGAGGAGCACCCAACAAAGAAACAAAGATTCGATCAAACGTTAGAGATGACAAATAACCTTCTAGTCCCATCGTCTTTCCTAAGTCTTCATCAAGTGAATGATCTGCAATCACGGCGGCGAGGGTCTTCGGAATGCAGTAGTCCAGGACCCGAAGCGAAGGTGTTGGGACTGTGTAATAACAATAACTCTTTGTTGAACCACAACAGTGCGTTGTCACTGGGGCCGCCGCACAAGCGGTCTATGGACGACGTGTTAAAGAGGCTCACCTCGAAAATGAATAATAGCACGATTAAGGAGGAGAAGAGGCCAACGCCGTCAACGACACCTGTGAAACAGAACAAGTAAGTTACAATTTTGATATTTTCACAAGATATTTGAACGGGATATTTACCATGTTTTTCATTATTTGTGAGCTTCCGATATTTCGGCGCTGTTGCAAGCACCATGTTCACGGCTAGAAAAGTTCAGTTTAGCCGTGAACATGGTGCTTGCAACAGCGCCGAAATATCGGAAGCTCACAAATAATGAAAAACATGGTAAATATCCCGTTCAAATATCTTGTGAAAGTGTTAGTGACCATGAAAACTTAAAAAAAAATTTTTGATGTTCACATTCAGAGCAAAATTATGTGTGGTTCGATATCTGTCACAAGAACCAACTGAATTCACGAATAGTGCAAGTTATGGTAAAATTGTTTATCATGACATAAACCAGTTTACTTTACTTAAAATGAGGCGGTGTTGGAGGAAGCGTGCTTCCATAGGCAATAGCGAGATAAATGTGTTTGGTCCTTTATGCAACTGTCTTCAATCTTCAGAGTACCTACGTATTACCTAAATTTAATAAGAGCTACGAAATTCTAATATTAGACTCGCTTTAACATCAACCAATTTAAATAACGGATCAACAAGCTAGACAAAATATTTTAAATAAAAAATAAAAAAATGACTAGAATTCTCATTACTAATGTAGCATTACTGAATTATGCAGAATCTTTAACCACAATAATTAAGATACTTTAAAAACTAAAACAACCGACTTCCATGCCCCGCGAGTCAATTTCAGTAGTAGTTTCAGAAGTTTATCTTCAAATCTCTGGAGATGCTTATCATTATCTCGATGAAATTATAATGAGACCACCTCGAAAACGTACTCTGCCGATTAAAAAAAAATCATTCGAATCGGCTAACAATTGACGGAATATACCGTCGCACCGTATACGATCGCGTAACATAAAAACAAAAACATACAGACGAATTGAGAACCTCCTTCTTTTTAGAAGTCGGTTGAAAACTGCTGTTCTTTTAAAGCTGAAATAGAAGCAGTTTAGTTTTGTTACCAAGCTGTAGTGCATTACATATATATAACCTAAGAATTTAATTGATTAACTATCTATGTATTATATTATACTATATTATACATATTATCAGACTATGTGACCATGTAATTATTATAAAGTAACCTATCCATTATTTGCAGTTTCCGATGTCATTTATCAGATGTTTTGTTTCAGTTTGTTTATAGAATACACGGAAATAGTTATGTGACATTATTATCTGAGTAAACAATTATTGTAATAATAATGTGATAGTTTTCATTGAATGACATTGGATTGTTTGGTATAGGTTTGTAAAGGTCTTCTATATTATAATAATGGACTGCATTTTTAATATCTGATGGCTAGTATTTGTACCACTATCTCGCCTGGTGGTAACCAACCGGCGGCCTCCGGGTTCGAATCTATCTTCTACGCCAACGGGCTCTCCAATGTTCTAACTGATATTCATATATATATATATATATATACATATTTATATAATTACTAGCAGCCCGCCCCGGCTTCGCACGGGTAGAACATATATGCCTACAAAATTTGCATCAGTTTGTTGCATCGAATATAAAATATGAACATATTTAACAACCATCGTCATATTTCATCCAATTTACACAAAACCTTAACGAATTATGCACCTAAACCTTCCTCATAAACACTCTGGCTATTGGTGAAAACCGCATGATAATCCGTTCAGTAGCTATTGAGATTGTTGCGAACAGACAGACAGACGCAGTGATGAACTTTGTTTTATAATACTTACGTATTGATATTGGACGGCCCTTTGGCGTAAAGGATAGTTACCCTGATTCTGACCCGAAAATAAAATATTATATTATATTATTATATATATAGATGAATATTATTTTATACAATAGATCATATTATTATACTATATTGACTTCAAATTGATTGTGATCGGTGGGGATCTACAGCATAGCTAAGCTTATAATAATATTTTCGTAGTAACTATGACCTAATCTGTGGTTTCACTGCAAATATTTTATTAATTTTGCGATGCGTGTTTGTGAAATTCGTGATATTTTCTAGAGTTTTCATTTGAATTATATACTGTAAAGGACAATTTTAATCTATAATATGTAGCCAAGCTAATTAACGTAATTATTTGGATAAGGATTAATACTATATACTTAAAAATAGCCTTGGAAGTTATGTAATATTTTTTAACAAAAATTTTAAGATTAAAATGGTTACTGTGAGTCAACCTTAAGAGATAGACATATGCTGTCGCGGACTTTTTTCTAGGTCTTATTAAGTTGTACAACTCTTGCATAGAAAATATTCTTCTATCTATTTTCAATTAAGCAGCGTTCGTCAGAAACGTGTTTTTTCGACCGTTAATTGCCGACTTAGGTTGCAAATTAGGTCTCCACGAATGTACCTTTGATTTAAACGGGATAATATATAGCCTATTTTCATTCCGAAAGTCCATTCTATGTATTAGTCAAAGAATTTTTTAAATCAGTTTAGTAGTTTTTGAGCTTACTCATTACAAACATACAAAAATACAAAAATACAAATGTTCTCTCTTTATAATATTAGTATAGATATAGATATATACCTATATAATTTATATTTGTATAGGTAATATACGTATTGAAATTGATATGATATACATATATACCTTTGAGATGCGCTGAAAAAGATTTTTTATTTGCATTTATTGAGTAAATTCAATGCAGAAAAGGAGCGGATTAGTCATATACATACATATATACATACCTACTTTTAACGAATTTAGAATAACATTAAAACATTATTTTCTTTACATAAGAGCTGCCGCTGACATAAGAATCTATGAAATAAAGCTAGCTATACACGACACGACTATTCCTGAGTCGTTCCAGAATTTAATTAGTCATATAATGGCCCATTAAAAACAATGTTGGGACCACCACCAGTCACACTATAAAACGCTAAATGCTTTAGCGTTCGCTAAGGGTGTATACTCGGCATTTTAATGTTATGTCATTGGAGGAAATCGTTAAATAATATATTGTAAAATCAATGATAATGTTATATTGATACGCTTAGATAAACATTGACGTAAATGTTATTGTATGATGAAGATACTTGAAAGCGTAGTCCGACTGGTTTATGAATTTGGAGTTGCTGAACGAAATATGGAAAAAAAATATTTATGCTCGGTTTTTCAATATATAATAACATTTTAAATTGGGTCATTCGACTAAGAATCTAAGTTGTCGACAAAGTCTAACGAATAAGTGACTTAAAGAGTCAATAAGCTGGTCGTTGTTATTGTCTTAAAGAGATTGACGAATGTTGGAATTGAAAGGATTATGCCTTTCCAAATATAGATAGATAGATAGATAGATAAACACTTTATTTGCACACCAATAATTACAGAAAAATACCAGAGGAAAATCCTCATTCTAAGTAATGCAAAGGGCGGTCTTATCGCTTAAAGCGATTTCTTCCAGACAACCGAGCTGAGAGTAATATAGCGAGACTGTGACGGACGGTGGTGTATCTATTTTAATCGTTACTTATTTATATAGTTATAAATATACATAAATACACGTGTATACACAATCATACATGCAAATATACATATACATTACATAACGCATACATACATAAATATACGCCATCTTTCTTGTCAGTCACTGCCCACTTTGCGTAAGTTGCCACTTTACCTGTTCACAGGGCATCCTACGATGCGGTTGCTGATTTGTCTCCACTCTAGAAGCTGTACCTTTTATTAATGAATGCACCTTTAAATAAAATTATGAGTGTAGCGAAACGCCTATACAACCCTTCGATAAGTTATTCATCTTTTAAAAATCTTCAGCACATCCGTTACAAAATTCATAAAACAATTTAACGATCTCTATTTTTTCAAGTCTAGGACTCCATAAAAAGGTCATTACAGTAGCAATTTATTAAACCATAACTAACCACGTTAGCTTTTACGCTGAACATTACGTAAACGCGAGTTTAAGCACTCGCGCCGATATTTATTACCAATAATATTAATGCGTTAACTATTATAAGGCAAAATAAACGTTGGCTTTACCTAAATGCTAGATAACAGAGAGTTAGAGATGAGTTTAAAACTACTAAGTGTATGTAAAAATTTAGTTGTTTATTTAATTAAACTATATTATAAATTACACCCGAACCCACAACTGAAAATTGCATCAAAATCGGACTAGTAGTTTAGGAGAAAAATGGCAACATAGATTTTCACACACAAACAAACCCTCTCACCCCAAACGCATATACGAGTACAGTCTCCGTTCCGTCGTGGGTAATTAACAATCAAAACCTCCAAAAAAATGTAAATGTACAAGCTTTACGTAAAAACATTTTTAAGTAATGAAAAGTAATGATAACAAAACATACTAACCCAAATTCGACTGTCCTGTAATTTGCCATTACGGAGTTCCAGTGCCTACAGCCCAGCGTTATGATCAGGTCATTTCGATGGCACCATATTTTTGCATTATCACCGAAGATATACGCAAGTATACCAAATTTGAATCCAATCGTATTCCTTCATGTATGTGATTAGAAGTCAGTATTCCAACTGCGTCTTGTCTCACTTCTGTTTCTCGCTTTTAGACTGTATCTTCTTTTTAATCATGAGATCTTTTAAAGCGCTTTTCTGATAAAAGCTAAAATATAACAGTGTGTGTTGTTTAAATGTTCCTTAACTTAACAGTTATATATTACTCACAATTAGAATATTCACAGTTAACTATGTATATGGCAACGAGAAGCTATTCTAGTTCATAATTAGTCTGATTTACGTCCAACTAGTGTTACCGCAGTCGGGGTCTTTGTTAACATTCTACTGTGCAATTAAAACTACATCTAATTTTAACTGTAAATCTACGAGATTAGCCTCTGAGTTATGTTTTACTTCTGTATTGTATGCTGTGTTTGTTAGTTTAATTTTGTTTGTTACTAAGATGTTAAAACTTCACAGAGCAACACAAAAAGACGAAATACAACGTAATCAGATAATTGTTAAACACAATCCAAAATTTCATCGTACCGACGGGACTTGAACCCGCAACCTCCGGAATAACATGTTCCGGTGCTTTGCCAATTAAGCCACGGTGCGAAGTATCGTTACGACGAAATTAGTGGATTGCATTTGTTAACCCAATTATGCATTGGTGGCGCCATCTATGACTACTTATTACGTAAGTTAATCATTCGGAAGAAATCATTACAGTTTTCAAATCCGACGAGAGATGTTGCACTGCGTAAATCAAATATTATGTTTCTTTGAAGTGTTTCACACTTTATATTTTTTTGTAAATTGTTATACACAATCCAAAATTTCATCGTACCGACGGGACTTGAACCCGCATCCTCCGGAATAACATGTTCCGGTGCTTTGCCAATTAAGCCACGGTGCGAAGTATCGTCACGACGAAATTAGTGGATTGCATTTGTTAACCCAATTATGCATTGGTGGCGCCATCTATGACTACTTATTACGTAAGTTAATCATTCGGAAGAAATCATTACAGTTTTCAAATCCGACGAGAGATGTTGCGCTGCGTAAATCAAATATTATGTTTCTTTGAAGTGTTTCACACTTTATATATTTTTTTTGTAAATTGTTAAACACAATCCAAAATTTCATCGTACCGACGGGACTTGAACCCGCAACCTCCGGAATAACATGTTCCGGTGCTTTGCCAATTAAGCCACGGTGCGAAGTATCGTCACGACGAAATTAGTGGATTGCATTTGTTAACCCAATTATGCATTGGTGGCGCCATCTATGACTACTTATTACGTAAGTTAATCATTCGGAAGAAATCATTACAGTTTTCAAATCCGACGAGAGATGTTGCACTGCGTAAATCAAATATTATGTTTCTTTGAAGTGTTTCACACTTTATATATTTTTTTTGTAAATTGTTAAACACAATCCAAAATTTCATCGTACCGACGGGACTTGAACCCGCAACCTCCGGAATAACATGTTCCGGTGCTTTGCCAATTAAGCCACGGTGCGAAGTATCGTCACGACGAAATTAGTGGATTGCATTTGTTAACCCAATTATGCATTGGTGGCGCCATCTATGACTATTTATTACGTAAGTTAATCATTCGGAAGAAGTCATTACAGTTTTCAAATCCGACGAGAGATGTTGCACTGCGTAAATCAAATATTATGTTTCTTTGAAAAAAAATATAAAGTGTGAAACACTTCAAAGAAACATAATATTTAATCAGATAATGTTTATAGCATTAGCACATGCTAATTTACGGTCACCAGTTTTGTGCTTTAATCAAAATATAGTAGAGGTATTCATACATTTTTTCAATTGGTACATGTCAACTCAACTAGAGACAAGTTGGATTTCAATGATCGATATGATGTGTTGGAGGAATCTTTACACTGTCTCTAATAAAATCTACCTATAGCTGAAACTAAGTTTAACGAATGCAAGCAATTTTGTCATACTACTACATCCTAATGAATGAATATTTTAGTAGTAGGTACATAATTGTTTTTTCTTACCTAGATTTCACACATAAACAAAAGAATCGCAAGGTATCTAGTCGGGCCGTCGATATAATCAATAATTTACGTGACCAATATTACGGTTGTTCCACCAATACTCTCTTATTTTAGGTAAATTTGCAATTCTACAACCGTGATATAACAAACATATTAGTCATCAAATCTTTCCGACCAATCATTGCTGATTGCCTCAGTTTTACATTCAGGACCAATCAAACTTTAAATATGTAGAATACTTTTTTACAATAGCCATCATTAGCATCTAATGCCAATGACCCGACCACTTGGGCAATTTTGTGTTGTTAGATTTTAAAATATGATTTTATTATCAAAATGGTATTGATTGAGATAACGAACGGAAGAAACGGGTTCTTTTTATTGGGCTTTCTTAATAATTGTTTGTGTGTAATTAGTATTTATGATGAACCGATGGTTTATGGGATCTATTCGGTCGCGATTATTCGGCTTGAAATTAGGTTGCTCTAATGGCGTAGCTTTCACTGATATTGCGTCTTCAACAGGTAGTCCCTTCGTATTCTTAGCAAATGCCTGATATATTTAAGAATGTAGACTCGATTTTTTTTTAACCGACTTCAAAAAAAGGAGGAGGTTTCTCAATTCGACCGTATATATATATATATTTTTTTTTTATGTTTGTTCGCGGATAACTTCGTCGTTTATGAACCAATTTTAATTATTCTTATTTTGTTGGAAAGGAGATATCCCAAGTGTGGTACCATGGTAATTTTATCGAGGTCTGATAAGTATCTCTAGAGATATTGAGATAAACACCTCAAAATTGGTACTAAAAATGAATAGCGCGGCATTGAAGTCTTCTTTAGTTTTTAAACGATATTATACAAGCTTTTATTTAACTTGCAATAGTTGCAATGTATGTATGTATGTAACTATGTATGTTCGGGTGGAATCTTGGAAGCTAAATTAGTCCCACTTTCCGATGTCCGATTGGACTCAAATTTGGTGTACTTATGTATCTTCGGTGACAATACAATGATATGGTACCATGGAGCTGCTCTGATGATGGAGACGGAAGGTGGCCACGGCATCTCTGTGATGAAACAACATAACCCCACCGAGTTTGGGCTCGATTGATTCGTCTTGAAGATAACTTTTCACCCAGATGATATCCAGGGTCTGATGATGAAGCTGGAAGGTGGTTACGGCATCTCTGTGATAAATCGACATAACCCTACCGAGTTTGGGCTCGATTGATTCGTCTTGAAGATAATTTTCCACCTAGATGATATCCAGGGTCTGATGATGAAGCTGGAAGGTGGCCACGGCATCTCTGTGATAAATCAACGTAACTCTACCGAGTTTGGGCTCGATTGATTCGTCTTGAAGAGAACTTTACACCAAGATAATACCCAGGGTCTGATGATGAAGCTGGAAGGTGGCCACAGCATCTCTGTGATAAAACAACGTAACTCTACCGAGTTTGGGCTCGATTGATTCGTCTTGAAGAGAACTTTACACCAAGATAATACCCAGGGTCTGATGATGAAGCTGGAAGGTGGCCACGGCATCTCTGTGATAAATCAACGTAACTCTACCGAGTTTGGGCTCGATTGATTTGCCTTGAAGAGAACTTTACACCTAGATGATATTTAGCGACTGGAATATTGAGTGACTGGAAGCAAAGAGCCGAAGACCAGGCTCAGTGGCGTGTCTTGGGGGAGGCCTATATCCAGCAGTGGCCTGATACCGGCTGATAATGATGATATTTAGCGACTGGTGATGAAGCTGGAAGGTGGCCACGGCATCTCTGTGATAAAATAACGTAACCCCAGTGAATTTGGGCTCAAATGATTCGTCTTGAGGAGCACTTTACACTTCAATGATAGCCAGGATCTGATGATGAAGCTGTAATAAGTACCTACACGCCAAATACTTACTAGAATTTATTTTTAATATTTTAATTCATTGTCCCAGATAAAAGCTTGTTATTAAAAATATTTTTTACTTATAATTTATTTGCACTAGGAACGAGCCGGCACGGCCTTATCCAGTCACTTCAAAAATCTTACGCCCTAAACTTGTAAGTAAAGTTTTAGTGTTAGCGCCCCAGTACATTGTTCCCACGACTATGGGCACAAAATAATATTGTGGCTCCACAGCCGTGTATTTAGCCCCCTTGTTCCTAGCGGCTTCTTCCGCTGCTGCTGCAGCTGCATGAGAAGTGCGGCTCACGTGACTGGAAGAGACAGTGCTGACACAAGTAGCGTACCAGATAATGCACTTGCCGTTCTCCAGGGCACAAGAGTCAACCCGTCTGGTCTCTTACCATCGGACCTACTGAGACCTGGCAGCTCCAGCACACAAGGAACGTTGGCCGAGACAAAAGCTCTTCGAACTATGTCGTTGAGTACATCAGTAGTAGTACAACAAGTAGGAGTACAACAGTAACGCGGGAACCTATCTGTGCAACGACGACAACTCAGTGCGTGATGGCCATTGCCTTCCACAGTGGAACCGCAAATGCATCTGTGAGGTTTACACAGTTTACAGCCCAGGCGAAGAGCCACCGCCACACGCAGAGTCATCGTCTAATAGAGTGCCCTGGTAGGGCGTCGGAAGGGCGTGCAACCATGCACCAGATTCCGACTGCGACACAGCTCTTAGTCTCGCCAATTCTGTCCCTGTGACACTTTCCAAGTGCTGAGGCAAGAAATGCCGGCAAGCAAACATCCTGAGCGCTTCGCATACCAAGACTCTCGTAGCGTATCGTCAAAACAGCCTGCTTCCACTTTGAGACATTCAGAGAAATGTTCAGTATCGACTCAACAGCGAGTTTCAATGATTCTTCAAAAACTGAAACCTCTTTCGGATAAGGCCAAGTATACGGTACGAAGCAAGTATGTTACTTTCGGTAGCGCGAAATACAGTTTAAATCTTAAAGGCTTTTAAAGCCTGGCAGGCCACAGTACTTTTCCTCAATTTCACCTTGTTGAAAGTAATGATAAAACATACCGAGCTATTCGCGCGAAAATTAAGACTATTGTCTTTCTATGTTAAAACTTCAAGCCAGTAGTCAACCTTTAATACTACCCAGGGATCAAATGTCACGTAGAGTTTATTAAAGCCATGTTGATTGGATTTACGTTTGATTTACTAGCTATTTAAATACACCTGAACGTCTTAACCGATGTGATTACATAATAAGACATTTCCACTTTGTTTACTTTCTAATGATAAACCCAACATAAATGTTAAAATAAGCATCAAAGTCTTTAAATTAATCACAAATCAGGAGACACAATAAATTTGACTGCCAATCTAATCTGACCCAGAAACATGCATAATCATAATGACTTAAAATTTAGGGTTCTTCCAATTCTGGTGTTGGCCACAATAAATAAGATGAAGATAGTGTATAATAATAGGTGATAATTTTATTATCGGATAGGTTAAGGCGGTGTCAAACGCGATCTATGTCAATATTTACAAATAATATCTGCTATCAATAAATTAATAGCATTGTTGATAATGACGATTGTTTTCGCGGATGTTATATGATTGTTGCTAAGAGATACATTGTTTAATAATCACAATTATAGTAACAAAATAATTATAATTGTTCCTTTAAATTATTGCGTACGTGCCTACTACGACTAGATTTAACAAGGACGTTAGCTCGTTAATTAGGTCGGGGGTATCTTGCAGTCTTCTGGCGAAGCTCTGGGTCTGTACAAATCACATTCAACAATGAAAATTAACAGTTATTCCAAACGCAAAAGAGAACTGATGCAATTATGTTGGTTCGATCGTGGGATACAACTAAACTAAACGCTTAGACAAAAAAAGCAAAAGATTGAAAGTGAGAAGCTTCATAATCTATGGCTATATATTTTTAATACTTTTATTTGCTTTGTTGGATTAATGTGATATAATTTAACTTTTATAATTCAGATAACTAATTATGGCGTTCTGGACTGATTTATTTTTGTTATGATTTAAAATGTTCTATTATAATTTAATTGTTTTAATATAAATAATAAAAATAATAATAAAATAATAAAAATAATAATGTTTTAATATTCCTTAATTAATGTAATTGGTTTTTGTACCGTTTTGATTAAGGTTAAATAAATAAATAAATAAAATAAATAAATATCATCTTTACATCATACATTACATCATACTTTAATATATAAATACTTGAACCCGCAACCTCCTGGATAACATGTCCAGGTGCCACTAATTTCTTCTTATCGATATATCGAACAGTGGCTTCATTGGCCAAGCATCTGGACATGTTATCCAGGAGGTTGCAGGTTCAAGTCCCGTCGGTACGATGATTTTTGATTGTGTTTAACTATTTACAAAAATATAAAGTGTGTAACACTTCAAAGAAACATAATAAATAAATACTTCATAATATATGCTCAGTGCATTTTTATCTGATATAAAAGTCATAAGTCAACAATGGGATGTTATCCACCAAGCTATAGATGTTTATTATGGCTTCTCGAGGTGTGGTTTTGTAAGGATCAATACCAATATCTTAGGAAAACAGTTTCTAAACACCCAGATACTCTAAAGTCTAAGACAAGAAACATCAATACAAAAAAATAATAAACTCACAACCTTAGTCAATCATCACTAAAATCTCGTCGACGTATTGAAATCTAAAGAATTTGTGGTTGATTAAGACACAAAGGCAAACTAATTAAGAACAAGCCCCAATGGAACAAAACCTCAACCTCTCCTAAATTAAGACGCCAAAACAATACTGGACCTAACATTTCGACTGATATTAAGATGAACGCAAGCTTAAACAATGAAACACAGTGGAATGCAGTTACATATGTTAACACAAATACATACTTCACATGAAAATACTTCCCCAAAAAATCTTATTTGAGACGGATTTTAATCTTAATGACCTAGAAATCTGTCGCCAAGCATCTACTGTGTTCCGGCAGCTATCATTGAGAGCCAGTTCCCATTCTAGGCCTACCGTGCTTACCATCTTCGACCGCATCATCACTAACCAACAGGTGAGATAGTGGTCAAACGCTAGCCTATAAGATATTAAAAAAAAAAACCTAGACCAGCTTTTTTTATTTCTTAATTCAAAAGACTTAGAAGAAGAGAAGACTATACAAGTAGAGAAAAACAACATTGAGAGAGTATTCTTCAAAGATACACTTTAATAAATCAATCGGTATATAGAAACAGATATGATTGTGTCAAAACACAAAAGCAATTTCTTTGTATAAGACAGCAAACAAGCTGACAGCCGGCCTGCTTGAATACATCATACCAGTAAATTGTTAAACACAATCCAAAATTTCATCGTACCGACGGGACTCGAACCCGCACCCCCCGGATTACACGTCCAGGTGCTCTGCCAATTAAGCCTCGGTTCGTTACATCGATACGACGAAATTAGTGGATTGCATTTGTAAACCCAATTATGCATTGGTGGCGCCATCTATGACTTCTTATTACGTAAGTTAATCATTCGGAAGAAATCATTACAGTTTTCAAATCCGACGAGAGATGTTGCACTGCGTAAATCAAATATTATGTTTCTTTGAAGTGTCTCACACTTTATATTTTTGTAAATTGTTAAACACAATCCAAAATTTCGTCGTATCGATGTATCGAACCGAGGCTTAATTGGCAGAGCACCTGGACGTGTAATCCGGGGGGTGCGGGTTCGAGTCCCGTCGGTACGATGAAATTTTGGATTGTGTTTAACAATTTACAAAAATATAAAGTGTGAGACACTTCAAAGAAACATAATATATCATACCAGTACCTCCAGAAACTTTACTGCCTCTTATGACCTTTCTCTTAAAGAACCATATATTGTATCTCTGCGAGAAGAAGGGAAGTCCCCTTGGTAGCTCATACAACATTACATTAAAAGGAAAGCAGAAAAATACCTTCATAGCTTTTAAGACAACAAGTTTACTAACTACTGTCTACGATGCACATATTAGGCAAAACATTTGGAGTGATATTAAGACGAACGCCTGCTTTTGTCCCTCGGGCGTGGTGGTAATTAAACGCGCGGTAATCGTCCACTGAGATTAAGACGTGAACACGTAATGCACTGCAATCCATCTCCTTTATGGACGCTGAGAATCCGTCTTGTGATGTTTGGTTCAAGAAAGTAAGAGGAGAAGATATATAAAAACACTGAATAGTTACGTATTTAAATATGGGGCAACCATGTTTTTATACCAATTATTAATTTATCATACTTTATCTGTACTTTTTATATTCTATTACGCTCTATAAATATCACCCAAAGTATATATATTATATATATATTATATATATTTATATATACCTATTTGGTGATATTATTCGAGCGAAATATAAATTCAAAACCTATTATTTTTATGTTATTATTATTATGTTGTTATTAATATTTTTATGTTTTTTATGTTTTTTTTTTCATTAAACCCATAGGTAATTGTTTCCATAATTTTATGGTCATAAATGGTTGTGATATACAAACACTAGTAAAATTCGACTAAAACTAAAAAAAACATATTTTAAAAGTATTTTTAATATTTATCAGAATCTTTTGTTTTTATTCAACAAACTTAACTAAACTATGATCAAGCTGTCTTCTATAGAGTTTTGAAAACCTCAGAGTAACAATTACTTTAGAACCTAATTGTTACTCTGAGCCTTTCCCACAAATCCATACTTAATTATCTGCATTGGCTTTATAATTTAATCTCCTGTTATATGACAACTATCAAGACATCAGCTTTACCAATTATTTTCTATTAAGTGTTGATTATTATATCTAATGCTAAAATTGCCTTTTAAATCGCTGAACTCCTATCACTTCACCAACATCTTTAACAAACGTTAACAATGGTCTTAAGCGTAATTTGTACAGTGATATATATTTTGAAAGCACAATATAAGTGTTACAGATTACAAAAGACTTTGTTACATTAGTTAATATGAATTCATACGTCTTATTTATGATTGTTATGAACAACGTTTGACCCGAGGCGGTGTTTTTGTTCCACATTTTTAAACAAAGACTTGAAGACTTTAGGAATTATCATGGAATAATGTATGGTTTTATATATAGTTTTTTTGGATTTTTTGTTGAAAGTGACCTTTTTCTCATTTTTTACACAAGGATTTTTGTAATGATATTTATTACTAAGTTCCCAGTCTCCCAGTTATGTAGTTATTTGAAAAAATCTTATATGTACAATCAAAGCAAGTGTATAATTTTATTATATGATCTATACTTCGAGCATTTACCAAAGGAGATGTTAACGCAAAGCGTACCCCTCTGCTGGCCATATAGCCATTTTTGGCCATATGAGCGTGCGTAACTACGCTGTATTTTTAATACTGTGTGCATGTTTCAAGCTAGTGTGCGGGATCGTTAAAGTGAGTGATTTGTGTGTGTGCGTGTTTACCTCGTCCCCTGTAAGTATCGGCAGAAAAAAATGTTTGCGGATTACAACGTTAACATCTCCATTGGTAAATGCTCAAAGGTTCAATAATGTGTACTTTAATATGAGAAAAATAAAAAGGAGCATTTGAATCAACACAGTCATGAGATACACGATAACGATAATAGAAGATGAGACTTATACCCAGAGTTGGTGAATTTGTAGAAACGATCAATTATGAAGATAATGAAATGTTTCTTAGTTTTCTTATTATGTTTAACATCATTATACCACTGTAAAAGTAGAATTATGTAATTAATAAATGTTATTAAATTCTACCAAAAATTACAATCGAATATACTAATAATTAATGTAATGTCTAGACAAATCAAAAAGTTAGTAGTAGTGACTTCAACATAGATACATACTCATATTTAAGAATTAAGGTAAGATCATGACACGTAACTCAAAAGCAATTGAGAACAAAGAGGATGAAACAAAACCGTAAACGGAATATTTGAAAAACAGATAGTCAAGGTAAGCACACCTAACTGAAACCTATTTCTACCTACTAAGAGACATGTCATGAGCAAACGCAGGACAATCGACAAGGCCCCGAAACAATGAGCCTTTGTATACTACAATAACTCTTTATGGACGATGACAAAGTGGCATTCTGCAAAGATTTGCCCCACACATGGCACTGGGACAATATATTACGAGCCACAGAATATATTTTGTGAAGCAATCGTCTATTTGTCATTTGACATCTTTAACTGAGATAGTTGACTTTGATGGTATGGCGGTAACGACATTCAGATCAATATTATGTTGTAATATTTATTCAATCAAGAGTCATTAATTTAAAGATAGTATCATCAAACCTTCATAACCATCACCTTCACAATTTTTATTAATATCTAAAAATTTTACATTCCAACATACACAACAAAAGTGTGAAGGTCTAATATAATTTTTAAGACAAGGTGGACGATGATTACGTTACTAGTATAACACCATCTTTAATATTGTCCTCTGATTTAGCTTCGTAATTTTAACTGATGACGAAATACTTCAAAGTTTGGTTCACAGTAGATTCAACACGATTTATTCTATTTTCAATTACTTATCAGCAAATTTTAAATAATTTTTTTTTCGTCATTTGGAAATTAGGCTTCACCCACATCTTGAACATCATAGTGTTACTCGTACATGACAGTTTAAATCGCATTGAAAATCACAACAGTGATTAAATTTCTCGTGTACGTACGTGACTCTGATGTTAAAGTCATCCTACTGTTGCCACTAGGTATATTCAAAGCATACAGTGAATTGAATAGCCTATTCCAATGCTTATTGAATATGAAGTGGAATTGTATAGTAATGGTAAAGGTAGAATTGTTTTAATTGAAAACCTGACCTTTACCGTGAGTTATATGAATAGTTGTATTTACTTGAATCACTATGAAATAAGAAAATGTCCACATTATCGTTCATATCGATGATATTTATTTAATTAAGATAAGAGAGAGGATAAGAGCTATTGAAATTGTATATTCATCAGAAATGATACCTACTTCAATTGATCACACAAACTTCCAAATAGTGTTTTATAATCGGCAGACAGCTATATGTGCTTAAAAACATTAAATAGATTTCAGTTCAGATTCAGATTCAGATTTCAGTGCAGCATTCTATAAAGCAAAAGCTTAATAGAACGCTAGAATCAACATCCTTACCAAGCAAAAAAAAAAAACAATTTTGAGTTTAATAAAAGCATATTTACTTTTAATTCTAACACATTAGCTGTTGTAGAATTTTTTAGAATTAAAAAATCAATTAAAACAGTTTTATAGTATACATAATTACTTTTATCTAATTTAACTTCTGTATTCATAAACAACACTTTGACAATTATTATCTGTTCTGTAACTTTGAGGTCTCACAGTGCTCGCGAACGCATAATGTCATTACTTGTGTTAAATCCATCGCTATGCGTCTAACAAATTGTTTATTAATACAGCCATTGGTACAACAAGGTGCAGCCTATCAAATAGATTTAACGTAATCTGAGTTAATTAAAGCCATTGTAATCACAAACACTTAATGATGCTACAACTAAGCTAGCAACTTAACTTTACTACCTTGTGATTATTTTTAATTTAAATATGTGAACGATTAATTGAAGACAAGTCGACTGACGGAACGTGCGCCGAAGAAATAGTTTGGTTGATAATGGTAACTAGCTGGTGACTTTATACAAATTGGTCTTTACTCGTGGACGGAGTATTAAATGAACCTAGCATTACAATTGCAATAATATGAGAAGGATAAAACTATACAATCACTAGTATGAGAGAGCGAGATGGACAACAATGTTTTATCCTTCTCTGCATATGCGATTTTATTGTTTGGAGCCAGCTCTGGCTCCCAGTTCTAGTGCGTCCATTGGCTTTCACCCGCTGTCATGTATGACCCGACCAAATTACGTTGTTCATTTTATCTTATAGCTGGCATATATATCATGTTTTCATCATTTTAGTCTAGTTATATCTCTATTGTTGTTTCATTCACATACGCTAATGTCTTGTTTATTTAATTTTCCGCCTACGTCTTTACTGCCTGATAAGTATTGTTGTAATGAATACTTCAAGAGTTTTTCTCGGTAATCAATAAATATCTACATATATTTTGTTCTCTGTTTTTGGTAAGATCGGTAAATTTGTTTATGTTGACCTATTACAATTGATTGTAGGCTCGGTTATTTACTCTACACTTATGCTACCGCTGTGACCTATCTATCTGACTGCCTAAATCGACCATTATATTTAAAGCACGGTGCACCTACTGACTGTCGAAATTATATTTTATCTGTTCTACTTTAGGTACTCTTTATATTTTTAACTCAACTTTTTTTTTATCTCAATTTAAGTTTTTTTATAAAAAGGCTAAGGCGTTTAACCACTATCTCACCTGTCGGTAAGTGATGATGTGTTCTAGGATGGTATAACGCAAAGCTTAGAATGGGAACTGCCTTTTAGCCTATACCTTTAACGGCATAAAGTGCTAAGTGTATGTTGATTCTTACTCGATACACTTACTTACTTTCACTTACCTTACATTTTCTTCTACATTTCATTCCAGGTTTATCATGTTCACCATATTCGACCACATCACCGCTTACCTCTAGGTGAGCAGATGGTCAAACGCTATCCTATCAGATATTTGAAAAAACAGTTCACAAAATATTTTCATCAGTTGTCGGAGTTATTTTCGTCCCAAATAATATCTGTGGCATGTTATTATAGATAGTACAAAAGACAAACAAAATGTAGGAACAATAATTTCGGCTGTGGCAATAGGTTATCTTGCAGTTGAGACGGGGCCGAGACTAAATCATCGGACAATTAGTGCAACACAATAAATTGTACCGAAATAGACGGATGGAAAAGTAAAAGTGGGTTAGTAACAAGATAACAAGAAAAGAGAAGCTAAATTTAGAATTTTATACAAGATGATTCTATGTGCAGTTTTGGTAGGAACGTAAAAGATTGTGTGCCCTCGTCGATTTCTTTACAAAATTTGTGTTCTTCCGCAAGACTAAAGTAGATTAAGTATTAACCATTAAGTGCCGGTGAATGTATAAAAGTGTAGAGAAACAGCAGAATGCCGTAAAACATGCCATTTTACGTCGACAACAAAATTCCACTGAAAATCTTTAGTAAATTCCACATATTTACTAAAGAAATGACTTGAACTGAATTATGACTTCAATCGGAACTTAAATCAACGAAAACATGACCTATTCTAATACTTTGACACTGGCTAAATACAAAAAGCGTGTGGCGCCATAATTAAACAGAAAAAAAAGAACCTATGTGCGCAAAACTTCGTCTTGTTTTGATTGCAAGTTGACCTATTATTCTATATTCGTCCCAAATCCCAATACCTTTCTAAGAATGTTTATGTCTTTCTGTGTATAAGTAGTTATGTATTCGACACTTGATAACTTGGCGAACGATTACTTATGGCAAAGGAGAGCATTCCCACTTTTTGTTAAGAAAACACCGTTTGATCGTTTATTTACATTTAAAATTCTAATACGATTTGCAGTGAATACAGGGTTACATCATTTTTTTATGTGTCATTCAACTTAAACGCACAAAACGTAGTAAAATGTGGTCCTTCCGCGCTCTGCTAGTTAGCTCTGCAATTACTGGCCAGCCATTACATCCTGCGAGTCTGTCTGTACAAAGTCCTTACATATCTGTCCACCCGATAACCAATATGATTGTGTAACAACAAATTATGCCTATTGCGGTGCTATTACATTGCAAAAGAGGTTAACTTTGTCACAGGCGGTTTCCCGCCTTCGATTTCAAATTGGAATGCAACGTTAAGCGCATAGCGGTGATTGGTTCATACAATATTCAGAGTGGCCAATCGCAGCGCGGCTGTGTCGCCAGTGCATCAAAAATTCCATCTGAATATACCAGTGTGGCGAGCACTAAAAATGATAATGCCCTAACATGGACAGCTATACAATTTCAAATGAAGAATTCATGCACCGTTCCCGTTTACATTTGGGATGTATTTTTATTGAACTCTTTGAATTGGACATTGGACAGGTCCATTTTATTTATCGGGGCAATATTGACGGGTCTTGCTTGTGTGACTGCATATGGGATTCAGATGGAACTATTTCGTTTTATGAGCTAAACGTGTTTCATTATTTGCTGGAAGTCATGAATTTTGAACAGCTATGTTGTACATTATTCCATTTAGGATATTATACTTCATTTATTCATTTGCTAATTTGAATAGCGATTCATACGTTTATTAATTATGTTGTAAAAAGCATTTTGTACTAGAAATTGCCCTAATAAATTTGTTAATACAAAGGTTGATCTATAAAATCCCGTACATCTTCTGTAGACTGGTCCAATCCTGCTTCCAAGCAGGTTCCTGTTGACCTTAACCTGCTTTAAAATGCTATCAGTCGTATGTCCCCTCGTATAATCTACGCTTCAATGCACCCCTGTGCTGTATTGCCAGGCCATAAAGATCATAATAAAAATGTAAAACTATATACACTTTAGTACAATTTGTAACTCTATCGCCCACATCTAAAACTGATTTTCCCCTGTACTTGTGTAGGGTTGACAGAAAAACGCAACAACATGACGGACTACGTCGGCGACTCGATCTAAAATATAAATGAGTGCATTGTTAGCTGTAAGTTTAGTATGGACTGTCTACAAGCGTTCTCAATTGTAAGAGAGAAATCCTTGCTTTATCCCTTGTTTTAAGAGCTTTGCTGATATTTTTACTTACGTGAAAAATAGAGACTGTTTCTTGAATTTTTCAAATCCTATCTTATCATCAGAATGTTTTGTTTTATTATTCTCAGAGTTGATATTGTTAATTGTGTCCACATGAATGAATCATCAAAATTATATAGTTTCAGCGTCATTAGTCATAGTCATAGTCATTTATTTTGATAACATTCGTTACAGGTCCTAAATGTAAACATACAGTATTGTAAAAATACTGAATACAATGTAAAAAAAATAAAATAAATAAAACAAATACATCAATTAAAAATTATTTGAACTTATCATCGAATGTGTATATCGCCTCCTCAACAAGCCACTGTTTAACTTTAGTTTTAAAACAATTCATTGAAGTTGTGGTAGAAATATAATTTGGCAACCGATCGTAGACAGTAGGAGCCATTACATGGACTTGTCTAGACATTTTTTCCAGTCGGCGCGAAACCGCTCGTAGTCGGTTTGGATATCGCGTACTGTAGTCGTGATTTTCTCCGAAACGAGAGTACTCCGCTAGGTTTTCCCTGGTGTAATGAGCAGCCTGGAGTACCACCATAGATGGAACGGTGAGTATCTTCTATGATTGAAATATTGGTTTCGCGGGGGTGTCCATTAAGTAACAAAGTACAAAATATACTTACATCGTGTCATAATTATCCAACTTAGCCGAACATGACATACAATATTTGAAGTTTTGAAGACTTATCCACAACAATCTTTCGTACCTGTCGCGAGACGAGGGGCGAACAAGACGGATAACCCTAGCAGTTACCGTTGTTTCGCGTTAAGGGATTTTTTATTGTTCCCCGCAAATATCGTGGCAACCCTAGCTCTGCATACTTTATGTCATTCAAATGATGTGTGTACTCGAGAAGTGTTTTTGCTTTTTTGTTGCGGCTTTTTTGTGTTTTATATTATTAGTTTGAGCGGTCAAAGAACTTATCGTAGAAAATGTATTTGTGTCCAAACCTAAGATATGAAGTAGGTAGCTGTAATATTGTACATTACCTGCCTAAGATGTATCTAAGATGTAAACCAAAATAAATGCAATATCTAACGTAAACATAATATTATTTTGATCAAAATAGTCATAATTATATGTATTTATAGATTTAATAGATAGATACAGTATATTATTGGAATTGAGGGATACACCTGCTAAATACGTGTATACGCTTTAAAAAAGTATATATTCCGTTTGTGTCAGAATGTTTTAAAAAAACACATATAATGTTTAGTGGTTTGAATTTGTTTTTGAAACATTCGCCTTCGCTTATTTTTTTCTTTGGTATTATGTAGATATCCTATTACCTATTAAATTAGTAGACCTATTCTAAAAATAACAGCTACTATATTCGGAGGCTCCATTTTTGACTCGTCTGAATTAGGTGATTAAAAAAACACACTGATTTTTGTTCCATAAAAAATAATTTTAACTAACTTCACATAAAAGGAGGAGGATCTCAATTCCACTGTTTTTTATTTTTTTATGTTTGTTACCTCAGAACTCCGTCAAATCTTAAATCCCATTCATATTTTATATATGAGATAAACAATATAAGTAAATGTGTATACTTTGATGATATGATTATTACTTTAAGTATCGCGGCATGTGAAGTCGGTTTTTTCGTCTTGTACGATCATAAATTAATTATTCTGTATCAGTAAAGAATCAGTTCAAAGTTCATAATACTTATTACCTGAGCACATTCTATCAACAACCATTCCATGAGGCAAAATAACCTCAGTTCAATTACACACAACTCAAAATGTTGGTAAAATCTACGCAGCGACAATATTATACGGTGTTTTCCGAACATTTCCGAACACGACTGTGAAACTCAATTACAATATCGCCTGTTCCGTACAAGTTATTAAAAAGTCGAGTGACGCGCCCACCTGCCGATATCAAAATCGCGAAAAAATAATATCTTATACAACTTCATTCTTTTTAAAAAGTTTTCTTTGATATCCTCCCTTGATACTATTCGATCAAATTCTCTCGATCAAAAGACGGAAGCGAATAGAAGAATAATTGCTTGGGCATTAATTCCAGGTCTTCGTAATTTTTTCAATCGCTCGATTAATTGTCGGATAATTAGCTGAGGATTAATTTCTAATGGAGGCGGGCGGTTTTGAATGAACTTGATGGGGGAATTATAAGATCTTGAGGATCATGCTTTTGTCGTGATTCTAATTTGCCTCTGACAATGTCATTTGTCTCTTATTTTTCTTAAAATTTTAGTGATATAATTAATGCATGTTATCAATCGTTCGTAAGTGTTTTCACATTCATGAATTTTGTTTTTTATTTATTGTGGAAAGTGCAAGTGTTTGACCGCTGTCTGACTTGATAGTAAGGTACGATGCGTTGGAGGATGTAGCACGCTTGCTTAGTTGAAAGCTCAGACTAGAATGAAAAGCTATTAACTCTAGACTTGAACGCTCCCAGGTTGTAATTAGATTGCTTTTCTATATCTATGAGGCCCTTTCTGTCAACCATTACTAAGTAAGGATACTTTGTTATCGCGGATGAAGATTGAATATTAAATAATTTTTAACATAACACATTCACTGTTATATTTACCTCCGTATTCAAAAACAACACTTTGAGTCCTCACAGTGCTCGCTAACGCATAGTGTCATTAAAACCAAAATATTATTGACATTACTTTTGTCACCGCCATGCTTTTGTCAAAATTATGAATAGCTACGGCCGTTTGTCATGTAAGCATAAACTATATTTACCTATGTTTGAACTCTATTTTTTCAACCGACTTCCAAAAACAAAGGAGTTTCTAAATTCGTCTCTATGTTTTTTTTTGTGTGTATGTTACGCGATTACTCCGTCAATTCTGAACCGATTCGAATGATTCTTTTTGTTATCGATAGGGTACGTCTCCGAGGTGGTCCCATTGTAATTTCATCGAGATCTAATAAGTATCTCTAGAGATATGATGATAAACGTCTCAAACTTGCTACTGAAATTGACTCGTGGGGCATTGAAGTTGGTTGTTTTAGTTTAACTATCTTAATTACGATCAACTTTTATTTAGGGGCTTTTGGTTAAATATAGCTATGACAGCCCCGTATTTGTATATCCGTATTTAGTACGCTAGTACAAACTAAATATTACCTAATAGACGAACGCTCGTCAACCACCCTGTGCACACATAGATAGAGCATTCTAGCCGCGTCTGACGATGGATCAGATAGAATGCTCTGTAATATGCCCACATCAAGATGGTTGATTTCAAACGTCTCGAAGACATCGTTTTGAGTACATGAGCATTCCATCAGAAAATGAAAGATATCATCAACTTTGCCGCATAGATTGCAATCCGGACTGTTCAGCTTTCTCATAAAATTTTTGAATTTGTTCAAAGGTACATTGTATGTCCGATGTTGAATAATTGTCAATCAGCGTCATCGTTACAAAATAATGTCGTAAAGTATATAAGACATTAGATAGGTAGGTACTTACAAAATAACAATTTATTATGAGTAAAAGGCCTGGTAAATTTTTAAGTAGGTTTTGTTTTTATCAGGACGATGACATAATTAATTTAAATTTAGGGAATATATTAATAGCATACCTAGAAGGTTGGCAAAATTAAATTAGTCTATATTATTAATATGTGAAAAAAAAACTTCGCCATTGCGCGCACGGTGAATTTTTTGATACTGGTCTTTTTATAATACGGCGAAGATTTTCTGAAAAAAAAAAACTAAAAAAATATCGTAAATTAGGGTTGTAGTTTGCAGTGTTCTCTGAGTCGGAATAATCGAATCGATTCTGGAATCGAGTGGTATTCGATTGCTCTATTATTTCACCCTAGTTTGGCCGGTCCCCTATTTTAATGTCATTACTAGTTAATGTATTGTTTCGGGGCTTTTTTATTGGGATGGGAACTGTGAAAGTAGAATGAGCAATTGCTTTTTGGATTTTTGATACAAATTGTTATATGGTTCTACATTGGAAATAGATTGATAAACCTATACATAATTGATTGTTTATTTTGCTTATAAATAAAGTTTAAATATAAATGCGTTGTTTAAGAATAATTTCGTTTTCACTTTGCTTGCATCAAATATGAATGAAAACTTTGAGTAGATAAAAATCTTTTCAATATAAGACAGTTGGAAGAAAGGAAATCAAAATATTTAGTAATATTTAGTATAATACAGTTACCTATAATAATTATCATGAAAAAAATGGGAAAGACCTTTACTTAGCAGTGGGACAATAAAGGTTGAATAATAAACAAAAACATTACCATCGTCATTGTATTGAAAAATCTCTACACTATATTATCGTTAACAAATACACTCGTAGATTCCACCTTCCATCATTACGATGACGGTGTCTGGAAGAGATACAAATAGTGATAAGACCTCAGATTATACTTTATTGATAAGAAATCTTTAGTTAATGCAATAAAAAAGCTATAATACGAAATAGTATTCAAGCAATAATAGTCAACAGTTACATTATATTGTAACACAATAAATCATAAGTGGCAGTCTCATTGAGCAGGAAAATGAAAAATGTTTCTCCACGTCGAGTGACATAAATCGAGTTTGGTAATCGATATCACTTTTATTACCGATGATCAGGTGACAACACTAATTTTAAGGCATGGACTCTAGTAGCAGTGGCAGTTTTTGTGTTAGTTTCATTAAACACTCTTAGATTTAAACACTTGTTACTAACGCGTAATAAAACATGGTTAATATGATCGTCTTTTGAATTATCTTTTGCATTCACCAAATCTGATTTATGTGTAAGAATGAGATTATGTGTACTACGTAAAATAAATCTCTAAAATAGTAGTTGTAGATATAAGTTTGATTAAGTATACAGTCTAGGAAAATCAGATTCTATGAGAGAAACTTGACATCGATTGAAGCTGGTCCACCGGTAGGTTTTTGATATTATTTACCTTCCTACCAAGTGCACCAGTTAGCTATGAAGTCAATATGAATTGACGGTGAGTAATCGGTCGTCATTTCTACTTGCGATTTCATGGTAAAGACCACCAATACGTAAACAGCGATAAATCATGCATCGTGATTTCGAGCATATCAAAGAATTCACATGAAATAGCGCAACAAAAACCTTTAATTAGGTCTCATTAATACATTTTTTTCGCGGAACTGGTTATACAATGTCCGAGAAAGTGGTCCAAGTCTTTTGTGCCGGCAAAAATAATAAATGTTGAGAATGAGTGACAGCCGAAAGACCGTTTCGCAATTAAGAGCAAGGGACGTGGAATTAAGCATGCCGTTTTTGTTTGCCGTTGTCTTCGGTGAAGGTACCTTTTCCGTGTCAGAGTGACTACTACCTATATGGGTAATAATCTGGTACCTATATACTGTTCAGGAGGAAAGAGCAATACACAAACTTTCTGTATTGAGCACCGCGAAACGGTTGTCATGAGTTGGCATTTCAGCGCGTATCTAAGTTGTTTTGTGGGTGGGATTGCAACACGTTGATTTTAAATCGTTAATGAAGTTCAATTTTGGTTTAAGTTTTGTTGAGTTTCGTTGTAATTGGCGTGCGATAAAGTAATACCACAGAATAAATAATGTTGTACTTACCTACTACAGCAGGTACATATTACCCGTTGTTAAGTAATGCACTTCGAGTCGAAGCTCTACGAAGTCGAAACTAGTTTGGCTAGGATACAAATTATTATACCAAAAATATATTGTGAAATTCTCAAAATTATATGAACTAAATAAGAAATATAGCAATTTCACATTTATAACCAACAGGAGGGATAGTGGTCAAACGCTAGACTCAATATATATTTGAGAAAAAGTTTAATGGCTTCTTTCGATGTCGAAAAGAAACGTCATCGTAAATTGTATAGCGTTTTATTTCCTACAAAGGTAATGTATAGGTATACCATACCAGTGCTCGTACAAGCACTAGGAACTTTTGCTCCCAAATGCTCTGCGGATCCCAGTTCACGTCACCATCTTGAAAGAGGAGTAGAGCTCCCATTAATAATTCAGGTCCGACTGCGATGCATTTGTTTGCGGTTGTACGGTAGGAAGGTACTTGTGGAACTCACAATATTTTGACTAAAGACATTCCAATTCCTTAACATGCAAAAATATGACACCCCATTAATAATTCGTATTTAATAATGAACTTTATCTTTTGACTGCTACTGCTAGAGTGCAGTCATTTTAAAATGTGGCTCTATCAGTCCACTGCCTGACGTAGGCTTTTCTAAGACATGCTACTAAGTTCAATCTTCAGTTCTTCTTTTCCAGTCGGGCAGTGACTATAAAAGACTTCTCTGCCTATGTCTTCGCTCTAATAAGGATAATGGCTGCATGAAAAAATTATAATTATAATTAGTCCGTCTGTTGGATTGACAAAAAATATTGAACACGTATTTTTCTTTTGAAAATCAATAGAAATTGACAAAGATAATGAGCGTCTAAGTTCGGGATTGGAGGCCCGTTACGTCAAGAACCGCTAAAAAGTGTGCTGAGCCGTGACGTCACGCGGAATTTCAAAAGTATAATCTTCGTCATTTTGTGTTTAATTGACAAAAAAAAATTATAATACGTATCAAATATTTTTTGATAATGTAAAAGACGCTCTAAAAATATTTTTTTAGGAATCTAGCCTATTGGTCACAGGATGTTTTACGCTACGTTTGCTGATTCACTGGACTGATAACTGATGTACAATAGTATATCAGTACCTATATCAGTTATCAGTCCATCAGTTATCAGTCCAATGGCAAATATGATCAGCCTACTGCCACTTCAGTCCGTTAATTCGTAGGTATGTCGATACTTTGTGCTCTGGGGAATAACTTCGTTCTCGATTTGATCTCTGGAGAGAAAACCGAGCATAGCTTTCTCGCTAGCAGCTCGAGCGACTTTAAATTAGAGGATTAGTGATTAGATTATTTAGCATTCAATTATTGACTCCGTATGTCATGTCATGACAGCTAGGACGTTTTGGACAGGTTACTTTAGAAGATTTTTTTTATAAATATCTAATAGGATCGCGTTTGACCACTACCTCACCAGGTGGTAGACGATGATGTAGTCGAAGATAATGAATACGCTAGGTCTAGAATGGTCTGACTCACAAGAGCTGTGTGCTGCCGGAACACCGTAAGGCTAAGACGGCAGATCTTCTTGTATAAGATGGTATTAAGCTACTTGTTGTAGCAAGTCAAGCGTAACATCGATTCATTGCTCCTACCACCTTTGGAAGGAAGAAGCTCCATAAAGCATGAGTTTCATTCGAGAACTTGTAGTACCCACTATAAAGTTCCTGTTCATATACGATCTTTGTTGATATCATAGTGTACCGCTAGCAACGTTTCGTTGTCATGAATTATTCAACTGCCCTCATCTAGCTATCCGTTGTGTAACAACTCTATTTAAACTTATCGTTTATATACAAGTTCGGTATTCGATAGCTTGTTGACAATATCATATTATGTTGTCAATGAATGTTTTCATAAATTATCAGGTTCATTTACAGCATCAATTTTATATTGTGTCTAGTATTTTTTATGCTCTACAAACAAGCATTTGATCATTACCTCACTAAAGACCCTCCCTCCGGTAAGTGATGTTTGCCCACTTGCCAAAAAATTTTTTGTGGGTCAAATTCTACAATCTATATATATGTGTATCATAATCATCATCAGACTATCTCTATCCACTGCTGGACTTAGGCCTCACGTATGACACGCTACTGAGCTTGATCTTCAGTGGTTTCAAACCGCTGCCACCGAGTTTCCGTACCTATTATCATCGCTCTATTTAGCTGCTAGCATAGAAAGATAATAATACTACGTACTGCTAGGCTTTGCTCGGAGTCTAAAAGATCGAAATTCATCAAAGAACAAAAGTTATCGATATATCTGTATAGTTTTGTCTTAATTCTATATGTCATTAATTTGTAAAACGAAGTGACCAATATAATAGTGGCTTCTGCCGTAGCTTGCACAAGACACGCAGCCCATCAGTTACTGTTGACCAGTGAAGCTAACTATGGGCAGACCGGAAAGTATATTAATGAAAACTTTGCAGTATGAAGACTGGACTGAAGACAGTCCACTAGTTCCACTTCTAAGACAACTAAGACAACTAAGACAACGCAATTACTTTGCAAAGTGTCTCTTTTATTGTATTTAATATTCGCAATATACCAACCACCGTTTCTTGTAAACTAAACAACAAGTTCCACTATTACCCACTATGACCGGTAGTCTCTACATGAATATCGAGCGATAATCGTGGTTTAGAAATAAGATGCAGTTATATACCTGTCTAGCTGCGCCTCCCTCAAGCAGACGTTTGCGATGATAGAACACATCGATATCAATGTAGACACTACCAGCCCAGGATTATTAAATCTTTTGCATTATAGAGGATCTTATGATGTTTTTGTTTGCAGTGATAGACGCGGAATGCTTGACGCGGCGGCCATACAAGCGCTGGTCGGAGAAAGCGTGTTGGAGAAGGAACGGCAGCTGTCAGAGATGATCCTGCAGCTGCAAATGGCGAGGGAGCAGCTACTGGCACAACAGGAACATGCTAAGGTAAGAATATTCCCTTTTTAAGGTTAAGCTTCAATTGCAAGACTTGAAGGAAGGAGTGTGAATCGACTCTGAGGATCCAGTTTAGTCCGAGATTTTCGGCTCGCGTTCGACCAGTATCTCGCTAATTAGTTAGTGACAAAGTAGTCGAGGATGGTAATACACTAGGACTAGAATGGTAGTAGGAGCATATTATATAGATATTCTATCTGACTTGCTACCAAAAGGTAGCTTACCACCATCAAAAAATCTGCCGCCATAACCTAACGGTGCTCCGGAAGCACACAGTCCTTGAGAGTTACAGTATTCTAGGCTTAGCGTGTTCATCATCTTCGACCACATCATCGTTTACCACTAGGCGAGATAGTGGTCAAACGGTAGCCTATAAGATATAGGTATATATATAGATATATATAAAAAGACGGCTATCGGAAAACACTCCTGTTTGGTGACATATTTTGCAAACGAGGCCCACCGGTAGCTATAGCCAGGCGGATCATCATAGTGCGACTTGCATGCATGAGCATCGAAGTCGAAGATCTTTTTATGTTTTGCCAGCTAAAAGCAAATTAAAATAACCGGCCACGCGCAGTGTAGGGTTCCGTAGTAGCCTGTTATTCAATGCAAGTTTTTACCCGTTATAAACAAGCAACTAACTTTTGAGGGCCCGGTGGCGCAATCGGGAGAACGCTTGCCTTTGATGCCAGAGGTACCGAGTTCAAACCGCCGTGCACCGATGGATTTTTCTATCGAAAAACTTATGTGCGCTCTTCACAGTGGCCCTCCGGTGAAGGAAAAACATCGTTAAGAAGCCAGCTACCACCCTCAAGTTAGAAAATCTGTCACCAAACATCTAATGTGTTCCGGCAGCTATCCTTGAGAGCCAGTTCCCATTCTAGGCCCAGCGTGCTTACCATCTTCGACCGCATCATCACTTACCAACAGGTGAGATAGTGGTCAAACGCTAGCCTATAACGTATAAAAAAAAAAACTAGGTACTCCGTCTTTGTCACTTTAAAGGATTTATTCTAAGGATTTTGTATTTGGTACAAAATTATCCAACACCCAAGTTCTACGATTATTACTGCTAAACTAATAAAGTTATCTTAACCTCTATAATTTTCCTTTAAAGTTCATGAAATGCGCTATTATTACGAATTTTTCCAAATTTTTCAAGCCAGCAGTTTAGCTTTTAGAGGGGGGGGGGGGGGGGACGCCCTACTGGAACAAAAATTTGCACTTTAAAGTTTAATATTTCGTAAATGGTGCATTCAACCGAAAAATGGTATTAGCAACCTTTAAATCATTTTAAAAGACCTATTCAACAATATCCCACACGATGGGGTAGACGATGAAAAAAAAATCCCACTTCTCATATAGGAGAGCTACCCTAAAAAAAAATATTTTTCACAATTTTATTTCAGCACTTTGTCGGCGTAATTTATATACATACCGCCACAAAATTACAGCTTTCTTGTATTAACGGTCTCTTAGCAAAACCTCGGACAGACAGACAGACAGACGTGACGAAAATATAAAGGTTCCTTGTCAGGACTTCGGAACCCTAACAAGATTGCATAGGATTTCGTTCCTTGCAGCAATTGGTTTAGTAGTCGGTGGTTCCTTGATAGGATAAACATCTAAGTACATTTTATTCTTGGGTACAATGTTCAAGCATGAAATAATGCAAAATCATGACAGAAATTAGTTACAATAAACTTTTGGTGTGCGACACAGTCATAATATATTAGAAAAAGTCAAAGCATTTTTTCGGTATTTATGGGTAAATTAAAAATCTGCACTCAAATAACATTAAATATTAAATATACATAATAATGCATTATTCAAATTATTACAAGAAGGCATAACTTAATTTCGTTAAATTAAAAAATAAAATAGTATGAGTACAAAAAAATGTAAAAACAATTGAAATATGAGAAACATCTTTTTAAAATTTTAATACCATCCAGTAAAAATAGTTCATCACCATCTCATTCAATTTCTATTATTTAGGCCATGAATATGTGGTACCAGACAAAATATGAAATATAAATTCTTTAGAAATTATAGTCACATTCCGCAAAGTGTGAGCTCGTGACCTCGTTGCTAAACATGCCAAGTTGCTGTTAGTTAAAGTCAGGAAGATTAGCTTCGGAGATGAATTGTATATGATTTTCTGGTTTAATATTAGTATCTATGTTATAGATAATTATTTGTGAATTCTTGAATGTAAAATTTGTTTTCAATTTATTATAGTTGAACACATGCAAAAAGTATAAAGAAATAATTATAAAAGTTGAATTTGTTGGAGAAAAGATTCTTAATAATAACTAAAACTGAAGTCGATAAGAAAAAAATTGTATTCTATGATATGTTCCAATTTGACGCTTAAGGGGCTTTGAATATTGGGACAGTTACAACGAATAAAAAAGGTTTAAACCTAAATAAGGCGTTGTCAAACAGGCCGCGTACCTTTCGCGCATCAGAGAGCTGTAGCGCTGCATTATGACGCGGCCGAGTTGTATTGGTACTGTCTCGGTATTATACTGTAAAACGAAGTGCAGGCGCTAGTCATAAGTGGCGCTTTAATGCCGGTTGTTGTATTTAATTTTTCGAAATTTCATTTTAGCGTCGGTCGTAGTTATAAAAACATATTACTATGATATTTGCCTAATTCTTTTCTTTTTTTGTTATGTTGTGCACCCATATTCTTTTTCCCTTCAGTCACAATAGGTAGGTAATTGAATCTTTAGCTCAACATCTTAATAGCGATCACTTTTTCCAAAGACTGCTAACGATCTGCAGTTCGCTATTCTTAACAGTATCTACCTACGAATACCTACGAATATTAGCGTTGCGTCAATGTAGTCAATTTTTGTGACTTTCAAAGTTCGCGACGCTAAAACGCGACGCTATAACGTAGCGTTAGGAACGCGTCCAGTTTGGCAAAGCCATAAAGCACGGTTGCCGTGCATAAAGCTTGTGCCTTCTTTAACTTTGAGACACAGAGGTCGTTTTTCACTACGATTGACGCAGAATCCGGTGAATGTCGTCTATTAATTTGACGGGTGGCTTACATTACATATTCTACCTAACCTACGTGTAGGTATTTTCCGTGGGTCTTGCAGTACCTTTCGTACAATCTAACAACAAAAAACTTTTCCAGCTAAAAAAAACGAATTGTTAAGTATTCTTCTCACCCTGAACCCCTTGACAATCTGCAACACTTTTGTAAAGAACAAACCTTTTTTTTATTTCTCAATCCGATACGCTCAATTAGAACTAAGAGTCACTTTGTTTCCACCTTCCGTCCCTGGATACTTTGCATGCTGGGTCACGAATCGAATCTATAGATTTAGTCAGCACATAAGCTCTGAAAAGGCTACAAGGATACCGTAAGCAAATAAATGCATTAAAAATGATTGTTTTATTTAGAAAGCTATGATATCTCAGGAGATGGAATCTACATACCTTATTAAACGGTTGCGTTCAATGTATGCCAGCCAATGTCACGAAGTTTGACAGTGATTGCAATAAATGAAATTAATAAAATGAGAAAGATGAAGCTATACAGCCTGTATAGGTGCATAGGTACCAGTCCCAGTTGTCCAATGAAATTACTGGGCATGTGAGACTCGACGTCTTCCTATGTCTTAAGTCCTATATCTTAAGGTAAGGTAAGGTAAGGTACCTATGTCTTAAGTTAACAGACGCAGTGCAATGACATGCAAAATTCTGGACTGCTAGAATTTTGCATGCCGCTAGTATTTGCAATAGGAAGACGTCATCGCTTATCATCAGGCGAGCATTGTGCTTGTCCTGATACCTTATATCAAAAAAAAACCTGTCAATTAGTTCATTTGATGATCAAGTTCTGTCAAATCACGTGATAAGGAGGCATGTTATTATTATTATACGGCATAAATCAGATATCAAGCTTCTAACTCTACACGCTTTAACTGTACAAGCTCTAACTTCACAAGCTCTGCACCTTAGTGAAAATTTGGCTTGGTCATTTCGTTACTACAAGAACTATTGTATAACAGAATAATAATAAACAGTACCTATACATTTTTCACCTTAAACCCATGTGAATGTAGAGATTGAGGTTGTAACCGAGAAGGGTTTCCTACAAGCTGAATATATATAGTAGCAGATAAAATTATGTTTGACCTAAATGTCATAGGTACATCATATGCACCAATCAAGCTAAAGCACCAGCGACATGCGATAGATGGACGACAAAATTATAGGCGATGCAATAAAGGTTTCACTTTAAAAACTACTCATAATATAACTTTAGATATGCATTATTATGATACGTGTATATACTTACTGCCAAGGAATGGAATACCCTCCCTGAGTTTGCTTTTGTTTTTTTTTTACTTGTACTATTCATTATTCTGTGGTTTTGGTAAGTACTACTTGAGGGTTTTTCAAGTCGAGAGTGAATATAGGCTTCTTCTAGGTACATCATCGATCACAGTGTGATAAATTGGTCAAGCGCTAACGTATTATCATTCAAATCTGTAATAAAATAATTTTAGTAAAAAATTAAGCTTTAATACCGGCAACACAAAATATACCGACAGCCCACAGTACGGAGGCCGCCTCCCTATTCGGCATTTCGCATTTCTACCGTTGCGTATTGTTCGGACTTAGATGGCGACACTGGGTTTAAGAACTGTCCATCAGAGCGACCTCTGGTGTCGGTGAGCTGATGTTTTTATTACGCACCGTTGTATGTTTATTATGTATCAATGCGTATTTATTGCTGTTGTCGGTGGGATAATAGTATTAGAATGTGGGAATGCTTGGTGTTTTATGTTTGTGCATGGTTAGGTTATGGTATGTGGTAAGTTTAGGTGGGTAACTTTGATGTTTGTAGCTAGTTGACTGTCTACATGTAAATTTCTTTTAATAATGATATAAGTTGGTATTTTTATAATGTAGGTATAATTTTCTAACTGAGGGGTTACCATAGATAAATAAGTATACAAAAAGCAGCTTTCATTATTTTGATGGATTCATTTGGCTTATTTAATTTGAGGCCAGGCCAATACCTATGTGTTAATTAGGAAGGTGTGGTACTATTAGCCTAAATAAAAAATGCTAGTGAATCAAATTCATGTATAACAATTTTTAGACTAGGTACTGTAAGAGAACTCATAATACGACACAAGCAAACAGTGCATCAACAAACAAAATGCATAAAAAAATCAAACCAGCCAGTATCGAACGCTATTCGGAATGCATCCGGTATGGAGGCAACAAAGGGACGTTCTGTATTTGAAATAAAAAAGCGCGCGAATGCGAACGTGGCCCGCCATTAGCCGTTCCCATTTGCAGCGAATCTATAGACGGCAGGCCTCTTCAATCTATACCGTAAACAATTGTAGGGCTGCCAGATTCTAAAACAGTCATAAATTGCGATAAACGCAACGCAAAAGTTTAACATTTATTGCGAAGGTTATTAGGTACAGTGGGTCGTTCAAATAGTTTTACTAATTTTTTTTATCTACTATAGTAATTTTGTATTCTATTGTTCTCATTCTCAATGTTATTCCTACACACCTACAATATATATACGGCATCTACGCAAAGGTATTCTAGCCAAAATCACCATTATCAAGCAATCGACAAACCAATAAACGTACCGATCAAACTCTTTTTGAAGTTATAAGTACCACATTTTTTGAGGGCCCAGTGGTGTAGTAGGAGAATGGTGAAAAAAATTATGTGCGCTTATCACAGCGGCCCTCCGGTGAAGGGAAAACATCGTTAAGAAACCACCAACCCCCGCATGGTGTTAGGATATAGTGTCCACCTGGCCAGCAACCCTCAAATTAGAAAATCTGTCGCCAAACATCCAATGTGTTCCGGCAGCTATCCTTGGAAGCCAGTTCTTATTCTAGGCCTAGCGTGCTACCATCCTCGGCCGCATCATCACTTAATACTAACAGGTGAAATAGTAGTGAATCGCTAGTCTATATGATATTAAAAAAAAATACAGGCTTTATAATAAAATAAATGTTCTAATACTTATCATAAAATAAAATTACTTTCACACATTAACAGCAATAAATTTCACCAAGATTTTCCTCTAGATAAATAACTGTAAAATAAGTGACAACCCTGCGGCTATGTGATCGAGTGTTGTTCGAGTTTTTATCGCTGATTCATTAGTACGAGTGTCTTTGTGAACTATCGCGCTCACAATGCTGCTGAGCGCGAAAATTGATTCGACATGAAAGGATGTTCTGTCGATGATTGTATTTGCCCTGCCATAGGTAGACTAAAATTATTATCCGTCTATGAATGCTATGCACGAAAATGTAGGTTTTATTAAAAAAAAACCTATAGTTACCAATGGTGACACTGTTAAGTTTCTTGTACTTACCTAATAAAAATTTACCAAAGCTTATGGACATTTGGACGGCCTGTTAGGGTTTACCCTAACGTTTATGGCACATCCATCCTCTGGGATAGATGTGCCGTAAGTGCCAGCTCAAGCCTACGGCTTATTGGCACGATATGAAATGTACATATTGATAAGAAAGTGATTGAAATAAATAAATAAAATAAAATAAAAAAAGATAGATACCCAGGCTCGAGCCCTGAGGTCGCAAGTTCAAATTCTAGCCGTGAATTTTGAAAACCAATAATGTTTTATATGTGCATTCACGGGTGGTCATACAAAGGTGGTAGACGCATTATATCAATGTTCCGCGTGATTTGCTACCAGTAAGAAGCTTACCACTAAGTATCAAAGATAAAATCGCGCGATCGGCATCCTCGACCACATCATCGCATACAGCCTACCACTAGGCGAGATAGTGGTCAAATGCTAGCCTATCAAATAGGTATTACGTATCTACTTAACAAAAATCTACTACTATTTCATAAGACCTCAATCTAGCTACATTTAAAAACAGATTATTTAAAAAAGATCCAATCTGTTTTACACATATACTAATTTAAAAAAATGGAATTGAGGTCTGTGTGAAAAATATTAATAATAGTGTAGACATAGGCATAAATCGATCATATTAATATCAAATACTACAGAAAAGCATAGCATCCAGTAAAACATAGCATCAAACCAAACGGTTTAAAAAACACCCAAACACCGTTTCAAATTGGTATAATCACAGACGTCAAATAACTTAATCCAGGAGAGCACTCATTCGAATTAAAAATATCACTCGCAACATAGAAAAAAATAACATTGATATGTATCAGCGACCCCCTGAATGCCCCCTATATTGTAACCCTCCCGTGCCAGCCAGACAAACGGAAATATGAAAATGAAACGGCAAAACGGAAAAACGCATCAAACACCCTCTCTCATCGGACGTTGGACAAAAAATGAACACAAACGAGCGCTTAATTCGCAAAAAGCCCGTTTGATGTTACTAATTGACAATCAGTCGGGGATGCGTCTCATTGGCCCGCTTCCTCGTTCTATTTTAAAAAATTAAAAACAAATAAATGACCGAGGTTGCCATCTTTAAATATATTATGTTTAAAATATTTCCTTAATTAAGTACTTATAACGAATTGGATATAGTATAGGTACATAAATGTATATGCTTACTCATTGATTTTTTTTACTTATTCTGGTATTTTCTGAAAAATAAACGCGGAATGGAACTTTGCTATAATCGAAAAAATGTTGCATTTGCTAATTTAAAAGTCAGTTAACAGTTCATTACAAAATAAAGTCAAAGAGTCGCCCGCCTCAATAAATGTAAAAAATATAAATATGTATCAAAATTTAAAAAATTCTACGCGTCGGGGTTGAACGATGTCAGACCAATTAGTTAGTGAAAGAAATACTAGAGGACGAGTGACGGACACGTGTGTTGACAACGTTTTTGATTAAAAAGTTAAAGTGATAAAACATGGCGTCGGTATGCGCGGGAAATTACTGTTTACTTATTTTCAACGCGGTTTAACGTTTCTTTTGAACATTAATTCCAATTTTGAATTTAATTTGATTCCGCGCTTTCTGTGTCTGTGTTTATAAGTCATTGATATTTGATACCTACATTTGTTAATTCTTTAAATGAATCCTTAATGTCGTTGTTGTAAAAGCCGGAAACAATAAACTGAAATCATTTAAAATGTAAGTAGTCACTAAAAGACGTATTCCTACAACATATTAAAGTTAAACGAACATTATGGTACTTAATCTATACCTACCTATCTATTAATAGATTTTCCAAGATAAAAATCACTTAACCGCGTTTCAAAGCTGTTTCAGGCGTTAGCTGTAACATTTTATATATTTTCATATCTACAACCGTAAAATGGATCATAAACGCCTACAAGCAACAACGCCAATAGACTTCCGGTTGCGCTGAACTATATTTATACCTACATCACTCAACCATTGTTTTCCCAATGATAACAGCCGAATCAAATTATTGGCTGCGTCACGCTTTACATCCAAAACAGAAAATACAACCGTATTGGAGTAAAAATAAAGCTGAAAATGGCATTTTATTCCTTCACTAGGGCAGTACGAAGCCGAGAGTAGGGATAACAATTGTCTATTGTGACGCCTATCTCTTTTGCGCATCGTTCGTTGACTAATACCAAAAGGAGACAACGATATACAGCCATTGCGTTCTAGCACAATGATCAGTGGAAATGGGCACGCCTTTGTCGGCGATTTTCCTCCATTCGCTGGTTTAATGTCGTTTTAACTTGGTAGTACTATTAATTATTCTGTGCTTGTAATAAAGTTTACTGCGCATGCCCTGCAATGCTATCGTTTTATTCGTGAAAATAACATAAATTAAAATAGCCGTAACAACAAAAAAAAGTGTTTATGATTGTATGTTTCTAAAAATTCTAGACGTTAATTTTGTATTAAGAGTTTTTAGACCGGTCTGCGTGGTTGAAAGATTTACAATTGGGCTTTAATGCATGTTTACATGATGCTTTATTTAAAGGTACCTAGTACCTAATATGGGTAAATATAATTAAACATAATTATTTGTAGAACATTAAAGCTATTTAATCGTATTTCAGTACGCAAAATGGCGTTAATTTAAATCTGTAGTTCTAATTTCGAAAATAGTAATGACCATAGTTGTAACGAAATCCATAATAGATTACTTCAATACGCCAATCATCGAGTTGAACGCAGACTAATAGTGCTGTCAGTAAAGTAATCGATAAATCAGAAAAGCGATTGGTTCTATGTCAGACCTCTTCAGGTTTCGAAACGAACTGAATAGATTTATCATTATTTTATGGTGTTTCTATTTACGTAGGCCTAGGTAAATTAAACGGTTTAAAAAATAATGGTTTAAAACCCCGAATGCAGGAAATTATAATTATTAGTTATTTTAATAATTTATGTAATTTTGAAACTTCATCAATTAAGAGAGCATTTAGTATAATATTCGCACGTGGTTTTTATAATTAGTAGGTGTACTATACACATACGTACATACATACCTACTTGAATGTCTTTAAGACTTCTAAATCGATTTTTGAGCTTTGCTGGTTATATAAACCCGAAAATACGACAAAATAAAATTAATTAGGAATAAACAAATGAGTATTCAATCAGTTAGTAGTATACAAAATAAAACCAAATACTTGAGTAAAATATCGAAAAACCATTTCAGTACAACTAAAAAAACATTATATCTTACTTAGTCACTTTGGTCTAGGTATAGGTCAACAGGTTGTAGGGGCTTTATATCGATTGTCCGCCTGACTTGCTACCAAAAAGTAGCTTACTATCATCAAGGAGATTATCGAACCTGCTCACAAAATTACTCGAGAATCGGTTAATAAATGCGACCTGTAGAAGAAAAGACATCCAGAGATATAGGTACGAAAGCATTTTTGTCCAAGTTGAAACGGAGATTTGCTTCGCTCGGTCAATTATGCAGTTTTTATAAAGAATCTGTTGCATTCAGTATTCATTTTAGCGTATTTTTAATTTCTTTTTTGAAAAATAACTAGGAGAATAACTTTGAAGAAAGGTATTCTTAAGAGGGTTCCTAGAACTGTAATGAAAGAGATTGCATAATTAAATACCTAGTTGTTATCTACTGAATTAGTACAGAGATGCTGAAAAATATTTAAATTTTACTGGAATGACGTAATTTTAACCGACTTCGTAAAAGGAAGTCGTTTTCGATTTTTTTTGGTGTATATCTTAGACGTTATATCTTTTCTTTCGGTTGGTCCTTCAAACATTTTATCATGATCTGATAAGTATCTCCATAGATATGGGGATAAACACACAGAAAATGACCCGTGCAGTAGGTATGTAAAGTCAGTTTTTTTGATCGATTGAATTCATTGATAGTTAATTACACCTACAAGCTACATTATGAAAAGTTGTAATATATTATGAAAAGTGTTCATATATTGCGAAAAGTTGTGTAATATCATCATGTAAATTTATGTTTAAAGTCTATTTACTCAGACTAACTAAAACAATTGATCTCATTTGACCCAAAAAGTGTTCAATCTAACAATAAAAAGTCTTACCAAGGAGAAATAAAGAGGGGTTCCGCATCACGAGTCCTCAACAAACCGGACGAAATTTGATTAACCTCTCAACGAAACTCATTTACCGATACAAAACAACATCGGGTAAATCTGAGATACAAAACCAGGCATTTCGAGGTAAAAACGCTTGGTCAAACATTTTCTATAGAAATTGTTTAACCTTATTTAAAATATAAAATAATAAAATGATTATAGTTTGAAATTATGCCTTTTTATACAAAACAAAAACCTAGGTAATTCATTTAACTACTAGGTAATATAAGCTGACGTTTAATACGTCAGCTTATATTACTACAGCTTATTTTCCCAATGAAATGTAACTAAAAAACAAAGCAATTTAATCAATATTAATGTTAATCATTCTGATAATCATTCTCGTGAATTTTTTAAAAATAATGAGAATTTAACTCACAATTATATATAAATAACTTAACGCCCGTTCAGTAGGTATTCAAATTTCCACTTAGTAATATTTTGTCATTTACCTAATTAAGTATTGAATTGCGTACGAATAAAATTACCAATTGCTCCTTTCAGTAATTCAAACGGTCGACCCGATTCTAATTTCAATTTCTAATTCAAATTTTGACTCCATTTTCCGATTCTCTTTTTTCATATCGCCATCTCTTTCACGGTGTACTGAATGTTTAGAACGGCTTTTGTCTGTGGCATTCAGGCGCGGATACACAAATGCTTTTCTTGGGCGCTTTCACAGTTTTCTATGGGGGCAATAAGGTTCACACGGACACAATGGCGAAAGAGTGATGAAAACTCCGGAATCTGGGCCGCATTCCCGACCTGAGTAGAGATGTACTGCTATCGATGGTTTGGTTTTTGGGTAAATATGAAAACTTTATTATATGCTGCTTTATAAAATGTAAAAAATTTAGCTTAATACATAATAGTCATTTACAGATAATGTTATTTTATCTACACAATAATTTTCATAAATAAGTTACCTGCCTAGGAGTACCTACTTTCATATTATGTTTGTGTTTCGTTTCGTGTTTCATAATTTACCATAGAACACAAAAGATCTAAGTATTCTTCTCCTAATAAAGCAAGTAAAGTTACTAAACCAATTACATACTCTTTTCCTGGTTTGAAAGAATTGACAAATTCAATAGGTATAATATATCAATATTGCTTTATTAAATTTTTACAATCTAATAAAATGAACTTCCCACATCGATATTTTTCCAATAATTACCCCAACTCTAGACTCTTAGTTATTCCCGTCACTTTCCAATTATTTTTGCGGTCTTTCTTCGACTAGGTACGAACAGTCCCATTCAGGGCAGAACAAAACACCGTCGGGTTTTAAGGAATTACCCGTTTTGTCCGCCTCCAAATGAGAGTACCGCTTAGTTTTTCCTTTTCCGACCAACTTGCGGTTAATTTATTTAATAAGTTGTTTCTGAATAGAACCTCCGCAGACCGAGTGCTGGGATGAATCAGACTTTTCTTTCTTCATAAAAAAACTTATTCTTATTTTGAAAAGGAAACAGTGGTGGTTTTATTTTTTTAATTCTCTTGTGACTGTTGTTTTCTTTTTATAAAAAGAGGACTGCTAATGAAATCATCGTTCTATAATTTTCATTTTGTTGTAAAAAAAAACAAGCTTTTACGATGTGTATTTCTGAACTAACGAGCTTTATCTACATTTTATTCGACCAATTCGTCAATGTCTCGGCGCCTTTTGACCGAACTTTCTACTTAAATGAAAATTACTCATTTTCACAAGTTCAAGATTATTAGAAAAAAAAACAGTTGTATTCTTTTCAAGCGCACAATGCGATAAGAAAAGGTGCTATCCACTTACTTATCCAGAACCATATTCATCAAAATAATGCGTGAAACGTGATCTTCGGCGAAGTTTCGGGATGAGCGAACATTTTTCGTGATTTATTCGACACGAGATGAACGCGTGACTTGGACCGCCTTTTTGATTGTTATTCTAAAATGTCTTGTTTTTTTTAATGTTATTAATTTCCGGAAACGGAACAGCAAATACTTACCAACGTATTTGCTGTTCTGTGTTGCCGGACCTTTATAAGAAGTATTAAAAGCACTTTAAAACTCCTTATTATGTCCGGCAACTTTATTATTATTGTTTTTTTTTAATTATCTTATAGGCTAGCGTTTGATCATTATCTCACCTGTTGGTAAGTGATGATGCGGTCGAAGATGGTAAGCACGCTGCCGGAACATATTAGATGTTTGGCACCTTGAGGGTGGTAGCTGGCCAGGCGGACACTAGATAGTATTCTGCCACCATGCATATATTAACTTGCCAAAGATATTTTTTTTTAATAACGATGTCTCGGCAGCACAACCCTTGAGATACATATTATTCTAGGTGATGATGTAGTCGAGAACGGTCTACACGCCAGTGTTCACGCTTGCTACCAGGCGAGATTGTGGTCAAGCACTAGCCAATAAGATAAAAAAAAAGAAATACTAAGACTGATCTGTGTGAATATTTAGTTATAAATATTGCAAGAATTTCTTTAATTTTATTGCAAGAATAAATCGTTTAATTAGTAGATACCTACTTGAGCTGAACTTCAGTGACCTTATCCTTCCTTGACGTGACATTAATTGGTTGTTTAATTACCTAATAGTATTCACCTACTCACTTTCCCTTTAACTCCTAATTTAGGCAAAGTTATTATTTTCCTTGCTGGAATACCAGACAATGTTGCGGGGAATAACCGTTAATAATCAATACCGGGAATAATAAATTTATAACAACAATATATTTGTCCCTACACAAAAATATTGCGATGAAAAACGATACACGTGTAGGTAATGTGCGAAGCCTTGATGCTCCTCTACGAAAAAAGACAACGCTTTAAAATTTAAATTCAAAAGCGGATGTCTCCATCGAATGCACCGCCTAAATTACAAATATTTCTTCACCATAGACAACAATAACGTTTAATAACAACCAGTTCTTGTCCACGTTCGAATATTCAAATATTTTTTAGAACAATAAATAAGTTAACAGCTCGATCAATTGTTCTTTTTTTTTTATTTCTCAAATGTCGTGGATATAAACATGTCACAATAGATTGACCACAAAAGAAAATGTACGGTTGAGTGGCGGGTCAGTTCATAAGCGACGGCGATTTTGATGTATTGATGCATATTAACTTTTCTTGTTTTGAAGACGCAAACTTGTTTAGTTTTTTTAAAGATGTATATTGTGTAAAATAGTTCGATATTTCACTTTCTTTTTTTAAAACCTTGATTATTTTTATTTACAAAATATTAAAGTAAGTATTAGAATAATTAATTATTTTTTCACTTTTAGGTATTATATATTCATGGTGACAGGCCTCTGCCTATTTGGCTTGGAGGCATTGGCATCCGCAAAACGTCCAGTGTTTCATTACCGGCCTTACTATCTTCTGCCAATTCATCATCACTAATTTCAATAGAATCTTTGGAAGATGGTAGAACAGCCTGGTTCTCATAGCTTGTCCAAATGAGGTTTTACCTAAAAGTTTAGTTTGTAAGGGTAATGGGACGAGCCCCATTGTAAAATTGTTCAATTACAAATTTTAGACAAAAGCGTTGATGATAAAAACCGGGCTCGTCTCCTTGCCACGCGCGAAGGAGAATCTGGTTATTGGATACAGGCACTACCTTCATCCAACATAGTTACCCTAATGGACAATGAAAGTTTTTCTATTGCCATAAGGTGGAGTCTGGGCATCTCTAGGATGGAACCTCACAATTCTCGCTGCGGCAGTAAAATTGACAGATTAGTCCACCACGGCATATCATGCCGCCGCAGTGCAGGGCACAGAAATCCCACATTTGCGGGACCACGCGATCAGCTGATGCAGCAGAAAACCGCAAACGGAGAAAATATGCTATTGGTGATGGATACATATTTCTACCGTTTGGGGTCGAAACAATGAGCCCATGGGATAGAGATGCCCGGGGTTTCGTTAAGGAGTTGCCTAGACGCCTAATTGACATCACCTGTGACCAAAGAGCTGGTGCTTGCCTCGGCTTACGTGTTAGCCTAGCTATACAAAGAGGTAACGTCGCTAGCTTTTTGGGAACATTATCGGGAGGTAGTGACCTAGCTTCTGTCTTTTATTTATAGTTTAAGTTATATATATTGAAGCTTATATAATTTTGATATTGTCATTATTTTTAAAGTTGTTTAAATAAATAATTGAGTATAAGTATTAAATAAATTATATCTAGGTTTTGCATACTCTATTTATTACTGATATGTGTTTTAATATTAAAAACCAATATACCTACCTAACTACTATTCGCTTTTGTCTTAAGAGCTGCAATTCATCCATCGACAAAACCGTCGTATTTTTACAATGGTCGCATCTCCGATTTATGTAATAGGCGTCGCGGTCGCCTTTCGTTCATTGGCCATTATACAAACTTCATTTTGCTGTGGAAAATAAATTGTTATGCTGTTTTTAGGGTTCCGTACCTTGAATGGAAAAAAGGAACCCTTATAATCGCTTTGTTGTCTATCTGTCCGCCTGTTTGTCAAGACACGTTTTCTCAGGAATGCGTAGAGGTAGGTATATAAAATTGTTATGTCAAATACTCGATCTACTGGCTCTCTCACATGTGAGAATATCAAATCAAACATGTAATTTAGCGCGATCAAAATAAATTATGACCGTTTACATCGTATTTTTTTGCGGTTTCACAAGGTAATCAAAACCTATAGGGTACTTTCTGTTGACCTAGAACATAGAGTTAAACCTTTAAATTGAATTGAATTAAAATGTAGTTTGGCATTTTATGAACTAAAACTAATGTTTCCGACTGCTTTTTGCCTAAGCTATCTCAATAATGCATTTATAGATTTTTGAGATTTCTCATATAGAGTAAAATAACCTATTATACACACATGTCTAACTGTTCTCCAAAGGTTAAAAATAAGCAATTTAATTTAGCTATTATATCATATCTGTTTACACAATCTATGAACTGCGCGTGCAAACAGAACATGTTCGTAAACAACTAAACAAATTCGTAAAAATGTAGTTTAAAAGAAAGGTGAATTTACTATTACATACATATAACTTATTATTTGCGGTTGAAGCAATAACCGTGTCTAGGAATTGTTTGAAAATCGGAAAAGTTTGACCTTTAACCTAATTGTCTATAAGTTTGAGCAATAATGTCTACAACCTTGTACGGAACCCTCGACGTGCGAGTCCAACTTGTCCCTGGCTGGTTTTTTTGCAACAGTTGTTATAGTTGGTAAATAAATGTTTATGGGAACAACAATCTTAGTTAAATAATATCGTTTAAAAACTAAAAAACAACCGACTTCAATGCCGCGCTATTCATTTTCAGTACCAATTTTGAGATGTTTATCTCAATATCTCTGGAGATACTTATCATACCTCGATAAAATTACCATGGTACCACACTTGGGATATCTCCTTTCGAACAAAAAAAGAATAATCGAAATCGGTTCATAAACGACGAAGTTATCCGCGAACAAACATAAAAAAAAAAATATATATATATATATATATATATATATACGGTCGAATTGAGAAACCTCCTCCTTTTTTGAAGTCGGTTAAAAAGGTTTCATGCCTGTTGTTTTTTCTGCTTCAGAACCAAATTTTTATTATATATAAATATAGATATATCTTGATACTAAATAATTATAAATTATGCAAAGTCAATTATTGAATGAGTAAGTAACATGTAAGGAACAATTAATTATAAAAATATATAAATACCGTCACTTTAACTTCGGCAACGATAATAAGACATTTGTCTGTCAACGAAGCGTTTATTCCGTCCCAAACTTCAGAGCCAAATAGAAATTAATTCAGTCTTTACGACAGATTTACCGTTTTCCGTCTCTATTGTGTTTCTGACTAAACATTTTAGTATTGCATCTTTTTTCTTTTGTTTATTATTTTAAATGTCCCCTTGAATTTCAATTTTGATGACAGAAAAACGCTACGGATAACAAAAAATATCTTGAAATGTTGCTAAAGTCATTTATTTGCCTATCAAGAACGGGAAGAATTTAAATTGTTGTCATGTATTAAATTAAATTAAAAATAATGTATTAGTTTGCCTGTCGTCTAATTAATTGAAATATTTGCTGTATTAAAACAAAAAACAATAAATTAAATACTAGAGAGACAAAAAATTATTTCCACCAAAAAGTTTGTTTATATCTTTGGAATGAAAATTGATAGGTACCAGAAATTATTTAATTGTAATAATTACATTTTTTAATAATAGACATGATAACCAATATAAAACTGGTAATTATTACATGATATTCATTTAAACATAAGGTCATGATTACCAATTTAAAATATAAAAATTTCTGTATACTGGCTACATTGTCTAAAGTTGATACGATGGCGGTATGTAGAATCAAGTCAAAATTAGATGCTTTTTACGTAAATCTAAAACCGTTTAATGAACAAACAGAGATTAAAGTAAAGAGTACAGTTACTTATTACTGTTATCTTATAGTGAACTGGAGCCGTTTTCATTTTCTTATACAAACGTTGTTATTGGCCAATGCGGTAATGGTTTCTCTTTGATTACACTGGGAATAGAATTTTTCTCAAATACGAAGCTTTATAAGTAAATTGGATTTGAAAGAAAAGGAAATTAGTATGTCAATTGGTTTTTGGATTGGATTTTTTGTACTAATAATAATATCAGCTATAAAGTGTAAACCTACTTAATAATGTAATAAAGTAAAAAAAAAACTCTACATCTTAGTAAAATTAATCATATGAAAATCATATAAAAAACGTGGGAATTAAAAAAGCGGCAGTTTAGCAAAAGCTTAGAAAAACAGTAGTATAGTATAGACCAACACTGGTGCTTATAAATACAGCTTATTTTATATTAATTATATAAGTTTGTAACTAAAAATAAACCAACTAAGAAACAAAACACGATACCACTACAAAAGCCGCAGAAAGAATTATCACGAAAGTTTTGTTTGATCATTTTTACTATCAAGTCATTAAACAGTACAAAACCTTTTCTACAATTTCATTAGTGGAACATACTCTAGTCATCGTGGGCGGCAATGTTATGTGACAATAACTATACTAACAATATTTTGAGCTTTGATCTACGCTGTCATAAAATGAATATGACAGGATATTTAAATTTTCGGTCGTAGCTGACAATTTGACGTTTTGCACGGTTGTTATTAAAATACTAGAACGGTGAGGAATTGCTGTCACGTGTGCATGATTGATGGCTCCAGTGTTAGAGGTTGCTATGCAAATAAATATAATATTATTCTCTAAAACATTAGATTTACCATGTCGACACTGATACAGTAATAATTTAACCGTTGACACTAATGAATGATTCAAATCTTTTTTTTTTGCATGCATACTCGTAAAATCTCCTGAATTTTATCTCACACAAAATTTATGAATAGGTATATACATAAATATGTATACAGGTGTGTACACATGTACTATATGTGTATGTTTAATTCCTAAAATAAATGTCTCAAAAATTATTTCTTTAAAACGAAGTGAATTACCATTTCAAATAATTTTTCGACTTACCTACAGTGAAAATACTGAATAATACTTAAATTCAATTTAAAACCACCCCCGCTTTCTCTATGTATAATCTACTCATCGAGACCATTCCAATAAGCACAAACACGACATCTTTGCTGTAAGTTGGTGAGGAGTTGAGTATTCTGCGGATCCAGATGCCCCAGCAATCGAGTCAGTGCTACCATGTTCTTATAGTATCATTTAAGTAAGAGGATGTTATGGATTACGAATTAAACATAGTTTCATAACTAGAACAATGCTTGTAGTCTTAAAATGGCTGAACGAATTTTTATATATAAAAGCTAAGAATACCCTCGATTAAAACAACTAAGTATCAAACAAAAAACTAAATCAGAATCGGTTCATCCGTTTGGACGATATGATACGATGAAACGATGCCATAGACAGACACATACACAGTTACACACGTCAATCGTATAACACCCCTTCTTTATGCGCCGGGGGTTAAAAATATGCTCAGTTATATTACAGATAAGTAATCGGAAATTAAATACCTACCCCGGCAGAAATTTAAAAAACGCTGCTGGAAGTTACCATGTTCTTGCGATATCATTGGGGTAGCAAAATACCTTTCGAATCGATCAGACCTGTAGAAGTTACTCTCATACCCTCATCAACTACAAAATAGCTGACAATCTTCAAATGAAACTTCAAATTTTTACATGACTCACATGTGAAAAATGTCTTTACCCTCCTATTCTTCCTGTCACATAGTTGACACTTGGCATGTTGACAGAGCAATTAAACAATCGATAGCACGCAGAGGTCAGTAGTGTAGTCTAATGTCAGTAATGTCCGTGTAAACAGGACCTGTGAACAGAGGTTACAATGTAAACGCGTGAGTGCAAGGTGCTTCTTTGATCTCACCGGTGCGCGGTTAGGGTTGCCTGCACTAGAATCGTAAGAATAATAAAGGCAATTAATATGTTACTCAAGCATTAACTTCACATAATATATTGTCAGTCTAATTGTGTTATTACTATTATGAGTATCTATATTACTACCATTTACTACATTTAGTTTAGTATTTTAATTAAATTTATTGAAAAATTACTAAGTATTTTTTGTTTTAAATTTGGGCTTAAATCTTCATCCCATATCTTTAATCTGAACTCAGCCAGCAAATTCGGTTCTGAATTGTAATTTCTTAATAACGCTTGCTTTATATAACTTTGGCATGCAACCCTAACTCTCTCATAGTAGTGCCCAGAACAGAGTTTACGTTGGCATCATTCAAAATGTATGAAGTTGCTATTTACGTTTGACCAGAGCACTCATTACGGATTGTTATTGGAATAATAAAGAGAGAGGGATACGCATCCGTCTAGCTGTGAGATCGTAACACGTTTCCGAGTATTACTATCCATTGCGAAATGCGATCGCTTTATTCTCATACGGGATTCTGCGAACTGACACTTCTCTTGTTTATTAATCTATGTTTATTTAAACTAGTTTTATGTCTGATACACTGTTTGAATTCGGAAAGTGTTTTTTTTTCCAAAACTCATTTACGATGAGTTTTATTTGTCTCTAACTGAAGTTTATTCAATTCTAAGACTAAATATAACTTTATAACACAATAATTTATTTTAATTAATTGACAATTTTAACGTCGTTACCATCAAATGTGCTGCTAGGTGTATAATTTATGATTACTTTTATTATACGGTGTAATTTTAGCTTGGCATACCTCATCGGCCTACATAAAAAAACCTTTATATCTCACAAAAATAAGTCATAAAATTTTATTGTTAGACTCGCGAACATAGATAGGCATGTCACTTAAATAGGTGCACACACAAATCTGTCAACAGGGTGTCCTATAAACCGAGTGTCATCGCCATTTTATTTGTCATCGGACGTACAAGCGATAAAGTGTGAAAATGGAGCGAAGGGCGAACGTTAAAATGTCTTCAGGTGTCCGCCGTGAATTATTGACATTAATCACGATCGGTATTGAAAAGAGTAAATTACGAAAATTTATTTATTTCCCTCTAACTAAACTAAATTCGAGTAGATCAATCTTCCCGGCCCATAAAGTTGCTGGAGACATAAATTGTGTTCTTTTTAAATAAACGGTGGCGGTATGATGATTTTTAAAATGATGACATCATTAAAAGTGTGATTTCTACATTCAGAAAAATATAACATAATTACTTGCAACTAAAAAAAAGCTTTATAAAAGCGTCGTGCGTTAAAACTTACATATCGCTGAAAAGTCGCTAAAGGCTGTGCGGCCGGTGCGACGACAAACAAAGTGCCTTAAATTTTTTAATTGCGAACCGCTTTATATGATTATTATTCTGCTTTGTGCATTCATAGGGCAACATGTGAGGCTTTACGGAGTAATGCGCGAGTCTACCGAATGGTCTAAGTGTTAAAAACTCGTACGTTGTAGAATTACCTACATTAATATCGTAATAACAGTAATACACTTGTTATATAATGTTGACGTTGTCGCCTAAGATATTGGTAATTGATTCTGTTCTTTTCTTACCTACGAGTAGATACTAATCATATTTTTTATCGAACAGGATATGGATCAAATTAAATTATGTAAAACTGGAGTTGCTCTCATAAAAGAAAGCGTTATTTTTTAAAACCTACTATAAAAAAACACTTCTACACCACTATCTATTATATACCACTATCTACTTCTTTTAAAACATTTCAGGATTACCATTTTTTCACACAAATGTTTTATTTTCTATATTTTATAAATGTGTACCTTTAATGTTTATAATATAAGCATAACATAAGAAACTAACATGAAATAAGTACAGCAATTCTATGAGTAAGCTGATGCATGTCATGGGCCCATCAGTTTACAATAGACTTCCTGATACAGTAAAATTAAAATAAGGCTAAAGAGCTGGCTTATCAAGCAGGCCTTCTATACATACGGCGAATTTATAAATTCTGTAAAGGATTAATTATTTTATTCATTATATGTTATTATATTATTATCTTTTTATTATATTGTTGACATTATTTATTATTTTAAGTGATTTTGATTATTTACAATTGACATGTATTATAGTAATATGAATAAATGAATATGAATATGAGTATATGCATTTAATAAAAACTAATGTAACTAACTAACCTAATTAATCTTATTGACTTTACATACAAATGTTACATACAAAATTAATCACTTAATAAAACGAATACGTTAACTATGACTAAAAATAAAAATAAAAATTACTAATAAAAATATAATTTCGCTTTCTGACGTACCCAAAAAGCTGGCGACATTACCTCTTTTAATGGTGAAACTAATGCGTTGCCCGAGTTAAGCGCCAGCTCTTTGGTCGTGAGAGACATTGATTAGACATCTGAACAGCTCCTAAACAAAACCACGTGCTTGTTGACCGCACGGGTAAATGGTTTAGACCCCAAACGGAAGAAAAGCATAGTTGTTGTTTATTAATCTTATTACTACTAAATAAGTTATTACATACATAAAAAATGCATGCTTTAATTAACCGGATCTAGCAATTTGCATTTTAATGTAACACCACTGCTTTTAATACCTACACTAAAAAATGAATATAACATTATATTTAAAACAAAGAAAAAGTACAAAAAAGCACAAACTAGTTTACACTTATTCTAAGATCCTAAATACACCTTACACTATCATTTAAGTACTGTACAACCGCTTGCGCTTGTAACCGCTGTTCGCTTGTGCCTCATACCAAGGTATTAGAATTTAATAGAGCTGCCTTCTTACGAACACCCTGTATGGTAAAGTGGTGTGGACCTAACAAGTCTCCTTTGACATTATACAATATTATGAATATTACTCATTAGTGGGCGTTTAAATAAACCACCATTTTTGTATTTTTAAAATTAATGTTGAAACAAAGGACGTGTGTTATTTTGAAACAATTGTTTTTAGATTTTATTATAAAGACTAATAAAATCGGCCAAATCGAGTTGGACTCGCCCACCGAGGCTTCCGTACCAACGTTGCTTGTACCAATTAAGCTAGACCTCTAAATTGTATGAGCGCTCATATAACTCAGAGGCCTATGTATATTGGCGACACCCTTTAATTTTCAACTTTTTTTTTATTTTTTGGATTTTCTTCTTTATTTGTGCTTTAAGACCTTGCTTCTTGCCAAATTTCATTTCTAGATCAACGGGAAGTAACTCATAGGTGTTCGACCCAAAACCTATAGGTTACTTCCGGTTGACCTAGAATTGTCAATTTTGGTCAAAAACAAGGTCTTACAGCACAAGTAAGGGAAAAATTGCAAAAAATAAAAAAGAAGTTGAAAATTAAGTTAAATTTTGGTACTTACAAGTTTTTGTGAAAATCTAAATTTGCCCATATCTTTTTATCGTGTTGACTCAGAACCTTGATTTTTATACACCTAATAGGGACTATAGACCTCAGTATCTAGTATAAATTTCAACTTACTAGGTCCACCCGTTCCTGAGAAAATCGCTGGTGACACACAGATCATTAATTTCATCGCTTTTTCGATCAAATCAAGTTTGACTCCATTTGAAACCATCGTCACTTTTCATCAGGTCATTTATTGGCCATGAAGCGAGGCTGTATTTTACAAAAAATATATGAATATTTCTTTATTTATCATAATAGATGATTACGATAATATCGTTTAAAAACTAAAAAACAACCGACTTCAATGCCGCGCTATTCATTTTCAGTACCAATTTTGAGATGTTTATCTCAATATCTCTGGAGATACTTATCATACCTCGATAAAATTACCATGGTACCACACTTGGGATATCACCTTTCGAACAAAAAAAGAATAATCGAAATCGGTTCATAAACGACGAAGTTATCCGCGAACAAACATTAAAAAAAAAAAAAAAAAAATATATATATACGGTCGAATTGAGAAACCTCCTCCTTTTTTTGAAGTCGGTTAAAAACTATGTATAAGGTGTCTTGTATTTTTAACCCACTTTACACAAAAAGGAAGAAATTCTCTATTTGCCTGTTTTTTGAATGTTTATGTTTTTTACCCCAGAATTCCGTCATTTATTAACCAAAATTTGGAAAATTTATTTTTGGAACACTCGTTATTATTTGAGAGAGTATTAACAGTAGTTTGATCCCATTGTAATTTTATCGAGAGCTGATGCGTAACTTCAGGAATATGGAAATAAACACCTCAAACTTGGGACTGAAAACGACTAGCGGGGCATTTTAAGTCGGTTTTTTCGTTTTTTAAAGTCAAAAAAATCTAAAGTCAAAGCATTTATTCAGTGTATGGGCAGATTTACAATCTGCACTTACACACGTCAAATTACATTAAATAGATCATATCAATCATAATTATTATAAAAACAAAAAAAAGCATTAGTTATTATTTTAAATATTAAAATAAAACAAAAGTGAGCTATAAATCTTTTATCAAACCGTCGAACGTCAAACATAAATCCCCTGATTAATATAGGGTTGCCAACCGTAAGCCGTAAGTACCTACATACCTACAATTACGTGCACCCCCAATTCATGTTTCAATACTTCAGACAATTTTTATCCAAAACATTGTGCAATAATTAAACACAATAAATAAAACGCATACTAATCGCAGTACAAATTTGTTTTTTACATTATTAAAGATTTTAGAGAGTACCTATAAGGAGCATTCAACTGGCAATGATTTGGGCGGCAAGTAAAGTCGATATTTAAACCATGTTAGTACTACACAGTACATAATCTTTTATTTCATCCTGAGTCTCGCTAACATCACATATCTTAATGAAAACATTGAACATTTACGACCCTTATTCTGGTTAGGCCATAAAATGGACCAGGATCAGATAATGGTGTTTAGTGAACTCAAGTGCGGTTTGACTGTTTGTCATTAACAAGAAAGTTCCCATGTTAGTGGTACTGGCGATGGCAGAAGTGTTAGTTAATCACAGAAATAAGCGTATTACTTTTGTTGCGAATTTTCGGTATTTTCGAAAGTAAACGATAACATCTGGTTTTAAGATTTACTGTGTCACACAATAACACTATTCATTATTCTGCGACTCTCTAGATTGCCGGAATTTTGTGCGACACAGCACTGCGTTTTTTTTACCTTGAGAATTTAAGATGTTAAGTCTTATTTGCTTTTTCTGTGGGTTTTTTCAAAACACCGGCATCTGTATTATAGACCGATTTGAATGATTATTTTATACGATAGAATTTTTTTTATCACCCACGACAGGGAATTTTACCTTCCTGCGTCTGTAGCATATATTCCGTAGACCTTAATTAACCCTGCATGTAATCCTGTGGTGCTAAATCGGTGACCCCCTGGTGAAAGGCATTATGTTCAGTGCCAGCTAATAATAGGTATAGGTCTACTTAAAATGTGTTGGAATAGATGCGCGGCATTTTCCAACTTCAAAGAAACACGATTCATCTAATTGATGAACAAACATACAAACATCCAATTTGAATGCTATATATTCAAATGTTTGGATGATCTAAAGACCCACAGTTGGTCGGAGTTTAACACCATCAAGGAGAAAATCTGCCGCCATGACCTTACAGTGTTCCGGCAGCACACAGCCCTTGAGAATCAAACCATTCTAGTTCTAGCGTGTTTTCCATCTTTGCCACAACATAGCTTTTACCACCTGGCGAAATAGTGGTCAAACGCTAGCCTATTAGAATAATAACTGAACTAGTGTCAAAATTTGGTCCTTTACCCTGTTATGATTTTGTTTTCAAAACACTTCTTTTTTTACCTAAGCTTGGATATGCAATTTTATTTTATTTTTTGGTTTTTCTGTTTTTCCGCTTGTTTTATTCCACTGATATGGACTAGTATATAATATTACTTATTCTGGTTGTTGTTATTAATTGTACGAAGATAATTTTATAAAATAAGTAGGTAGGTACTTAAGTTCTATACATAATGTGTATGTGTATGTAACACAAGCTACGAAGAAATTATAAGTCGTCGTTTTTATAAAATTATATTAATGAAGAAAGATTAACATTTGATGTTGACGAGAATTGATGGTAATCATGGAATTTTTTCTGGTTACTTAGAATGTTAAAATATGTTTTGTTTGTATTGGATTAATGGGAGGCCATTATTCCTATACAAATAATATCTACGAGATTACAAGTGTGGTGGTTTTATTATTATTTATTAATTAAGCAGCATAATGCTAAAAGTTAACCAAAAAAAAAATTAACAAATTTCAATTTTTGAAAATTCATCCTTGGAAGTGTCATCTGTCGATTTATCGTTGAACAACTATTATAGAACCATCGCCGATTAATTACAGACCGTTTAAATCAAATTGTGTTAAAATTTGCTTGTTTTTTTGTACAGCCAACCTTGAACACCTTCTCTGTTTCGTCGTTAAAAGTGGTACTTACCTACCTAAGTAAACATATTTTTTTGGTAAAACTGGCATGCAGTGTGGACTAGACTATTCGGAAAACTCCGTCGATTCTTCTCGTCGCCTATACCGCAGTGTCTAAACACAAAAGTATTAACCAGTCGTCCAACCTGTAATGACATACGGAACTGAGACGTGGATAATCACAGCTCGACTGGTCCACCAGTTTAAATAGTTATAAATATTAAAATACGGGACTTATCGCGCCTAAAACATAATTTTTTATTTAACGTATTTTAATAAGTCCCGTATTTTAATATTTATAACTATGTATTCAAATCGCGAAAGTTTAAAGTTTACAACCACCAGTTTAAAGTCGCTCAGCGAGCTATGGAGAGAGCTATGCTCGGTATTTCTCTGCGGGATCGAATCCAGAACTAAGTAATTCGCCAGAGAACTAAAGTTATCGACAAAGCTCAACGGATTAGCAAGCTGAAGTGACAGGGGGCTGGTCATATCTGCCGTAGGACTGATAACCGTTGGGGTAGACTTGTCAGTTGTCCTAGAGTGGAGACCACGAATCGCCAAACGTAGCGTAGGACGTCCTGTGACCAGGTGGAGCGACGACATACGCAAAGCGATGGGCAGTGACTGGAAAAGAAGAGCCGAATTCAGGCTCAGTGGCGCATCTTGGGAGAGGCCTACGTCCAGCAGTGGACTGACACAGGATACACTGATAATGACGTGGACTAGCAAAACGCATTTGTATAAGGTACAATAAGTGTTCTATTATAAACATTATGCTTATTCTTCTTCTTCTTTGTCGTTTCTTCATTACTGAAGGTCGTGTCTCTGAAAGGCCTTTGTTGCTTTTTCTGTAATTTTCCTCCACTTTGTCCGATGCTCTGCCTTTCTCAGGGCGGTTGCTATAGGGAGTCCAGTGAGGGTGGTCACTTGATTACACCAGCGGCCAGACCAGCGGCCGCTGGTCTGGCCGAGGTCTCTTGCCTTCTACCTTGCCCACAACAACTAATTTATCAAGGCTGCCGGGTTGGCGATGTGGCCGAAGTAACCAAGTAGGTCCTTTGGTTGAAGATGGTAGACAGACGAGTTTTTTTGTGCAGTTGTTCCAGGATAGACTTATTGGTTCGTTTATTTTGTTGTGGTTCGGTTATTATGCTTATAAAATTACCTACAGACAATAATGTAGGTAACTTTTAAAATGTACCTACGAGTAGGTATCTAGGTATTTTGCATATAAACAATGTTCTTTTTAGGGTTCCGTTCCCAAATGGTAAAACGGGACGCTATTACTAAGACTCCGCTGTCCGTCTGTCTGTCTGTCTGTCTGTATGTTTAATAAAAATTAAAGGGGGTCCCCATACAAAATACGTGTTTTTAAACGCCATCTATCTAATTAGTTTCGGCAAAATGACATAGATGGCGCTATTAAACGAGCCCCGTCTTTCTAGATCGCGACCAAACCAAATTTTCTTGGTAATATCAATTAATCAAATATATGAGGTTGAAACTCTGTTATGATTCGTATTGTACGGAACCCTCCCTAAGTGTGCAATAAGAGACGCGATGCTGACTCGCACTTGGCCAGTTTTATTTGTAATATATTTTATATATATTTAAACATTTTTTTTGACATGCAGTACTGAATAGCAAAATGCATTTGCATATTCCAAAAAGTTTCTATTATAAACTTGTTCAAAAAATTACATTTAGAAAATAATGTACACGTTAATTTTAATATGTACCTACGAGTCGGTCGATCTCCAAATCTTTCAAAATAGCCAAAATGTATAGAGACTGCATAACAATATAATTTTCCTATTTATTGCCCTCTAACTCAACTTCTGAATATCACTTAACCTTTAAACCATAGGTCACAATAAATTCCTAATTCAAATATCGATACTCAATAAATATCGGTAATCGATTCCCTAAAAGCAATCGTTTTCCCAAAAGCTTAACGAACAGAAAGTATTGTAGACATTATAAACGACCGTTTAACCGTAGAACAGCCACTTTATAATACCTACAATCGACGTTTAACACGTCACATAATTTTCACGGCTTTAGTTTCAACAAACATTATAATATTCATGTTGCTTACCTACCGAAATAAGACACGAGAATTTATTTAACTATAAATGGGCCTACTAGTGACAAAACCGTCGTAAAAGATGAAAATACGATTGTAATCAATTTTACGAATTTAAAAGCTATGCTATGGATTTAAGGTTTTTTATTTGTTACTTGTAGTTTTCAAGTGTTCGATAAAATAGTCAAATAAAAGTATAAATAATGATAATGGCCAGTTCACACCATAGTTGCGTCCAGTCCCACGCTTGACGTCTGACACTTCTCAGCCTACTCGATATCGATACGCAATGTTCACTTGTTCTCCATAGGTTATTTTAAAAGATCTAATCAGATAGATTGCTAGTGTACAAATAGCTTTATGTCTCACAGACTTTCTCTATAATATCTCATTTTTTAATTGGAATTTTAATCTACGTTTTATTAAAATTAAATTTGTTTAGCCCACCCGTGTTCTGCAATAGTGATGGGACACCAAATAATCGTTTTTAATCGATGTGATTTATTGTCATGTATGATTGTTAATTATCTTTAGTAAAAAATAATTAGCTTTGCCACGATGTTTAAGAAATAAACATAAAATAAGATTGTAATCTGGAAAGCGGTAGTCAACATAATATCTCGTGTTAACTGTAAAAGTCAACGCCTTCATCTTTGATATATTAACCCTTCGCTACGGCCCTTAATTGTTCTTCGTATAGAATAACAATTAAGATAACATTTTTGACTGACTTTACAAAACTAAGTGGTAGATAATTTGTTTAAACATTTCCCGACTGCCTAAACGAAATAAAATGTTTTTCGAGTTCAAGAATACAGTACCTATCGGTAGGTATATGTATTTATATGAGCACCTGTAGCTGAAACGGCTTGACCGATTTTGATTTGCAAGGTGTACCTAGATAGATTCGTTTTCGTACCCCGAATACAATAACAACCACGGTATCATTTTAAATTATAAACTATTGTATAAATAAAGCATATTTTTTACATAGTTACCTGTTTATTAGTATGACATACAAGAGGAAAATAATTTACTATTGTATAACTTCATCAAACAATATTTAAAATAAGGATAAAGTGAACTATTTGCACAAACGGGATAATTTAATGCTATCAAAATTGCATTTATGGTAATCTATTATAGGAAATACCTCAACAATACCATTTTATTTGGTAATGTTTACCGACTTCAAACAGGAGGAGGTTATCAGTTCGCCGATACATTTATTTTTTATATAAATGTTCATCGATTTTTCGTCCAATTGTGTTCAATTTTCAAAATTATTTTATTAGAAAAACATAATATTATACTCCTCAGGAGGTTCCATTGTAAATTAATCGAGATTTGATGAGCATCTCCGGAGATATGGAGATGAACACCTGAAACTTGCCACTGAAAGTGACTAGCGCGGTATTTGAAGTCGTTTATTTTTACTGTAGATACCTAACTGTGGCTGTAACATAAAAAAAACACTACTAATAAGAAAGAATAAAAATATTTATTGTCACTTCCAATACTGCATTAACAATATAAATCATTAAAAAAAAACATTACAAACACAACATAGGAACAATTTTAGCATTTCGTGCTGCGTGCGCAATTAATTGCACACGCAGCGCTAAAATTTTCAAGTTGACCCTATTTAAATTCAAAAGCTTGAATCATAGATTTTTAGAAAAGGAATATCAAAAGTTACCGATCGAAGCATTGTGAATTGCAAAGATCGTTTTTCGAAAGATTGTGAACATTTATTATGTTTGTTATGTTTATTATGCTTTCGAAAACTGATTCGGAAACTCCGCCTCTCCTTTGACTCGACTAAACTTTACAGGCTACGAAAAAATATGTTGCCGTCAGCTTCAATGTTTGAGGTAGGTACTAAATCATCCAAAGATGTGTAAGCAACAGTATTATAATGAAAACATTAAACAAACTCAGTTAAGTCCACTTTACATAATCTCAAAGCTTGAATAGCTTTCTTACATAAGCATTCAAAGGCTGTCTTTTCATATGTCTGTCTGTCTGTCATACAATAGGGATGACAAAACAAGCGATATTTTCCCATATGGGCGCACAATAAGTCTTTGTCATGCGTATACGCAGGTCTTTTCAAAATGGCGGACAGACTTGTATTGTCGTCCTGTTGTGAACTAAGAAAATGATCTCTCTATTGCTGTCCGAGTTTGTAGTTATTTGCAAAAGTCTTAGTCAGCTATCTTTATATTAATACCTGAAACGAAAACTTCTGATCCCATTTTAAGAATGATATGGCATAAGTAGTTATAGTATATAATGGAGAAGGCCAGCATATTCTCATTTCAATCGGATATATTCGAATTCGGAAGCATTGATTTTTTGTTGAATTGTTGAACTGACTAGTATTGGTTACTATCTCACCTGATGTAGGTATACGTGATGATGTGGTCTAAGATATTATCATTAGTGGCCGTACGACGAGGCGCCGGACAACTGACATTTTGTCCAATACACTAGCGAACTTGGAGTGTGAGTGCGAATTTAGGAATATATTTGTGCTAATTTAGGAATTTAATATATGTTGATGTTAAAACCTATTTTTGTTACATCGATTAGTTCAGCGTTGAACCACTATCTCACCTTTTGATAAGTGACGATGTGGTTAAGAATGATAGCACGCTAGGACTAGAATGGGAACCGGCTCTATGCCGGAACACGTTAAATGTTTGGCGACAGATTTTCCAACTTGAGGGTGGTAGCTGGCCAGGCCGACACTAGACAGTGTCCTACTACCACCATGCAACCAACTTACCATGTTGTATGTAGGTACCACATCGACCTACTGCTCATGTACTTACCTACAACACGTGTAGGTAGCTAGGTACATATCCTTTTAATGAATAGGAAGGTAAGTTGTATAGGTATAGGAACCTAGTTTCATAATAATACAAAACATCAAAACAAATGCCAAATTATTGTTTTAACGTTTGTTTCTCTGTTAGAAAAAAAAAATGTTATTTTAGTACCTACATAATTAATACAATCGTACTGTGATTAAATAATAAGAGTAATTTAAAAAATTAAAAATCAGTTTCACTAGTATCTAATAAATTCCCGGGGATAGCCTATCAGTACCTTAAACTTTTATATATAAATATAAAATTCCAATATTACAAGCGTGAGAATTCTGCAAATATTCGCAAAGTGCTCAACTTGCTTTATTTTTAAAACGCGTTTAATGATTCCACCAACACAGAGTACGACAATGCGTCTGAGCTTTCGACAAAAGAATGAGCAAGCGGCCATAGACAATGACGTTTTGTCTCTAACCATAGACAAAAGCTCTTTCATCGTCGAAACAATAAAGCCTTCGCCTCATTTATCATACAGCCAGGTTACTTTCATTCAATAATTACTATGTACTACAGCTTTTGTAAATTTATTGTTTGAATTAATTATACAACTACCTAATATAACTCACAGCTTTGTAATCCAAGATGACTATAAAGTATCTCCAGTTCAGCTTTTAACCTTATCTGTGAACATAAATCCTTTTGCCATTTGAGAAAAAGAAACATTAATTATGAGTCATATCGGGTTACATGTGGACTCAACAAAACAAGAACTGGGGTAATTAGTAGTCCCGATGATGACTCCATGATAACGCATCATAAATACAGAAATGGTATGTCTTGCTTGATATTTGGGAATTCACAATAGCAGCCACTTTGTAAGATCTCACGTGTTAAAGAGTCTTCAAGGATCGAGAGGTCAGAGAAAATTGGATGTTAAAAGTCATTATTATGCTTAAAATTACGAGTATTTAGTTAAAAACATTAGTGAGGTTTCATTCCTTCCCGGAATCAAGTTACATGCTAAGGCGGTAATGACACTGAAATTGTTTAATTTTATTTTTTAATTGTCAATTAGGTATTACGTCACATGACCATTATCATAAAATGCGTTTTGTTATTGCACCTTATTCTTGGAGATGGGGAATGCTTGAAAATTTGTTAGTTGTAACATTAAGTATTTTGTTTAAGAAATTTAAAACAACGGTACAGTGAAGATTTTTATATGTTAAATCCAGTATTTTTTACAAACTCTTTTTTTCTTTTTATTATACATTTTGATCAAGTTTTCGACCACTATATTTTTTTCTATTACATTTCCTTCCCGGTGTTGGATTGAGCTGAAATTTTGTACAAATGTGTCACATGGATGACAATGATTTCGATTTGATTTGTTTTTAAAATATAATTTATTTAATTAAATATCTGATAGGCTATCGTTTGACTCACAGATATCTAGATATCTGTGTTTGACTGCTATCTCGCCTGGTTGTAAGCGATGATCTGGTCAAGGATAGTATTAATACTAGCGCGTTAAGCCTAGAATAGTCTAACTCACAAGGGCTGTGCTGCCGAAACACTGTAAGGATATGGCGGTAGATTTTCTCTTTGAACTAGCCGTTAGTAAACTAGATAGTTGATTACCTGGATCAGGATGCATGCATGCCAAATTTCTTACGAATCCGTTCTGCGGGTGTTGCTTGAAAGAGTAACAAACATCCATCCATCCATTATCAAATTTAACTAAAATGAAGGTATCTATCTAGATGGCGCTGAAGCAATTTACACCGTTCTTCTCGTAAATATTGTCTCAATGATGATCCTGCATCGCGCAAATGATATTTGCCACGATGTTAGTACCAGATGCTTTGTCAATAAATATTTGAAAAAACATTTCGCACGTATTAAATTATTGGTAGGTTTATACTGTAATATAATAAATGCAAAAAGTTTTTAAGGAGTTCAAGTTTCAATACACACATACACACAAAAATCCACGGAATAGCAAATATTCTTCTGTTCTGTGGCGAAACCTATTAATATCTATATAATTACATTATCGAATATTCTGCTATTCTGTGAATTTTGCGATCAAGATCCAAAGCAGAAACTTAGTTTTCCGACACAGTAGAGGCCAAAGAGAACGCCGTTTAGCCCATCTACAGTTTTTTTTTGCCTTAAACTTACCTACGCAAATCGTTCTCCATTAAAAAATAAACAAAATTAAATTTGTAATACTTACCACAATCTTCCTATTTAAAATTAACGATAAAAGAACGCCATATTCCTATTTTATAAACAAAGGGCAGCGTACACGCGCTGTTGAGTCCACGGGCGGCAAGTCGACGGGCGGCGCAAAGGCAAAGGGATGGTTTCAGCCAGTCGGAAGCTTTCAGCGCTTCAAGCGCTGTATTGCCGTTGTTTGGAGTGCCACTCGCGCGCTAATTGTTTGCGGAAAGGGTTCCTCAAGTATTGTTTTGTGAGTTTTTAAGGTTAGCAGAAATATTTATTTGATTTTCCAAGGTCTTGGTCAAGGGTTTTACTCTGGGATTTCCACACTAGTATAATATTACAATCGTACATACAATCCTTTATTTATTTTTCTGTCAGTGTGTTCAGCTATAATAAGAAATCTAAGTATTACTACACTTATACATATTACTTATGTATTATTACTTTAAAATATTTTACATATAACTTTTGGTTAAAAGGTAGTTAGAGAATAACTTTTTCATTAAAGCTGCATCATCAAAATTGATACACTTTGGCGCTACTAAATATGAAGTGTAGGAAACTTGAATTTACATATATATATATATATATATATATATATATATATATAATCAAGAATCAAAGCATTTATTCAGTATGAAGGCAGTATAAATATACGCACATATACACGTCAAAATCATAAATCATAAAATAAATCATAACCAATTATCAAGTAAACATAGCAAAAGCAGAATTTAACGCTTTGAATTAGAAAAAAAAAAGTAATGAACCATTCAGCTGTCATCCAATCGTTTACGTCAGAATATTTAAAAAAATTTAAAGTAGGTTAAAACCAACCATACATGTAACTGTGTGTTTCAGTACTTCAGACAATTTTTATATAAAAAAAATAAAAAAAGTGAAATAGTGAAACACAACATAGAGAAATGCATACCGATCACAGTACATATCATGATCCAAATGGAACTGATAGTCCGTCTGTCTAATTGTATTCTATTTAGCCCTAGGGCTAGCCCTATTTAGCTACTAGGTTATAAAATACATGAATCACATCTACAAATATTTTGAATAGTGTAATCGGATAAATCAGGTTGTGTATTCTGACGGTACCTAGACTTGCGCATTTCACCGCAGCAATTTTTCTCTAATTAAAATTATTACGATTGTCGTGCTCACGGGAACCGCATTCGTTTGTTGTGGCCCGTGACGCGTGCTCAGTGGAGGCCCTCTCATGCCTTTTAGTGCCCGTGTTTACCCCTCGCATTCGAACTTTGAATTGTTGTTCAAAAGTCATGTTTTCATTTTTCAGGCAAGGGTTAGTTTTCGACGGCGCTTTGGCTTTGTAAGTGCTTACTATACGGACGATCCGCGGTACCGCTTGTTACCTCTATTTTATTCTTTAATGCGTAGATTTTAGCAGCGTAGTGAACTAGCGATTTTTCGCAACCTAATGTTCTTATGTATTTACGTGGGCCTTTTTCACCATCCGCTGATTTTCAATTCTCAATTCTGTGCAATCAAGCGTGTGCAATATTTTTACTTTTAAAATCTGACGTTTCTGACCATTATTTAGCATCTATATACATTTAGTTTCGGTTTTGCCAGTTTTAAGCCATATTGCAACAAATAAGTGACTCTATGTTCTTGAACATACATGCATAATATTATATTTGTAAATTTTATATTATAGTTATCTACATTTTTACGCAATCAAATTTTTGTACGATTTTTTTGAATGGAGAATTACGTTCGCGCAGTGACTGTCCGATTTCCATCGCGATACATTTGAAAAATTGAAAGTGATGAAGAAAATTTCATAAACAAAAAATTCGCTTTCGTCGCTTATCTCAAGCTTGCCAACACATTAGCTGGCTGGAAACATTTACGCATATTGTGCGTGCGATAGGCGACGTTCGAAAAAAGCGCGATAACCATAGACAAATCGTGTGGCAATGACGGTGCGTTTTTGTTAATGACGCAAAAATCTGGTATCTTCCGTGACGATGACAAAATAAAAAAAAAGAAATAGGGAGGGGTGAGTTTGTGGCCAATCGTGTGGTGATTGGTCGTCGCTTTGTTTGATTTTTCTCACGTTGGGGGCCTTTGATAGTGCTTTAATTGGGATTGATGATTGTTTGGAACGTTTTCGAGTTGTTTTTGGCGGGTTGTTGATTCGTCGCGGATGAATAGGGAGCTTGTTAGGGTCTACTTTAACACGTGCTATGCTTATCTGCTGCAATGCTTGCTACTTGTGTTGCTAAGTACGCACTTACATAATATATTGTATGTGCAACTTTCTTAATATTTTTTTGCAGATACCTACCTACCTTCTCTAATTTATAACAAACAGCAAACGGACTCAATCCTTTGATGTGATTTGTATACTTAGAAGAGGCATAAACTTCGGCTTTGAATGTTGATGAACTTCATTCTTAGTATCTACCCAACTAGATACAAAAATATTGTAACATCTGAGTCATGCAAAATTCAGAGCTGGAAAAACATCGAATGTATAACATAGAACTGTGACATTTTACTGTTACTCGATAAATGTTTATAAAAAATAAGTTGGTGAGATCGTCGTAGTATGAAAAAGCTACCTACCTACATACTTTTGAAATATATATACGTGATTCCAGTTCACTTTCCTACCGAAAGTAGATACCTATAGATCTTATAGATAGAAGGTTTCACTCTTACAATATATTAAACAATACTTTTTCCTACTCTACAGAACAAAACCACCCTAAACAAAAGTGTTATCACAAAAATCCTCCAAATAATAACATAATCACAAAACATAAGCCGCTCAGCGAATTATCCGACCGCACAATCAAAATCAACCCTCCTTGTCACACTCCCCCCATCAACATATCTCTCTATCTCACTCTTAGAAGACGGGACAAGATGTTTATTAGGAAGAGGGTTAAATTCGTAGGCATCATCAAGCGTATTAGCCGATCCCATTAAATAGGCACCCCTAAACAGGGGCAAAAGCTAACAGAAAGAGCTTCTTTGTTTATAAAGATAAAATCTCTTTGACAATTTTGTGCTCATTCAAATAAGATGTCCCTTGATACATAATGGCTTAATATTCACTTGTTTTGGTAGGATATACAATTGTTTAGTGTTGGCTGAAAGTATATACACATGGGTGTAAAACTCATATGTACCTACATGTATTACTTACTTATACTTGGATATTATTACACAGAATATATACAGAATAATACTAATGGCATTTTGACCTTTTCGGCGCTACATAAAAATACCTACTTAATGTAGATTGCTTATGACAAGTAACAACATTACAATTTTGAATAAACACTCATGACAATGCCCTTTAGGAAATTATCGTCATAACATCTATCTAAGAACCACCACTGATTAATTACGAACCGTTTAAAGACAAAATCGAACTAGTTTTAGAGAAAAATGGCAACATGGTTTTGCATAAACAAATGTTTACTGCAGCGCCCCCTGGTGAGTTTAGACCGTAACACCTATTTAAGAACATGCACCAATCAAATACGAACCCATAACTGAAAACTGCACCAAAAACGGACTAGTCGTTTTGAAGAAAAATGGCAACATCAATTTGCACCAACGAATGATTACTGCAGCTCCCCCTGGTGAGTTGTCACCGTAACATCTATCTAAAAACATACACCAATCACAACCGAACCCATAACTGAAAACTGCATCAAAATCTGACTAGTAGTTTTGGAGAAAAATGGCAAAATGGATTTGCACACACAAACAAACAAACAAACATCCTCTCACCCCAAACGCATATACAGTATCCGTTCGGTCGTGGGTAAAAATAGGTACTTTAATAGTTTTATTTTATTTCATAGATAATCAATTTTGCATTTGTTTCGCCATTCAAAGAGGTAATGTCGCCAGCTTTTTGGGTACTCTCCAGCAGAAAGCGACCTAAATTCAATTTTTTATTTGTAGATTTTATTTAATTACATTAGTCATATAGTTAATATTTTAATTTATTAAGGTATTAAATAGTACATAATTAATTCATTAACGTTATGTGTAAAATGGTTGAAAATACTATATCATTTACAGATAAACTGATAACTTAAAAAAAAATCTAGCTTTTATCTATATTAACCTGAGATTTATATGAAAAAGCAGGAACACTTTTTCAGAATCTAATTAGATTACAAAATATAAATAATCGTGCACAATTCGCATCCTCAAATCAAAAGCGCTGTCTCGAAATCAACAACATCGACTATCACAATGAAATCTATAACAAACTTCTGCTACAGAAAACTATTGGAAAACTAAACATGTACCTAATCAGATCTAAACGGCATATCTAAACTGAAATAGTGTATATTACGGCAATTCTACGTTTTAACTTTCCATGTAAGCACCAGCGACCGTAGACAAAACAAGTAGAATTCGCAAAGCAAACACCTCCTAACCCTTTACATCCCAGCGTAGGAAAAACCGACAAACGTTGGAAATTAACAAAACAGATTACATTTGTGAGTTTCAAAGCAGTGATCGTCTTGTTTTTTCAATTTGTGAACTTGAAACGGGACTGGACTTTGTTTTTCATACAAACACTATTAAAACAAAGTAGTAGTTTTTTTTATAGTTGATAAGCAAGAGTTTGACTACTATCTCACTTGATGTTAAATTATAAAATACTCTACTGTGTTACTTCTAACGGAACCCTACGAGTGCGAGTCCGACTTGCGCTTGGCCAGTTTTTCTTTTTATTTTTTCTCTACCCATATACGAGTATTAGGATGTGACGATGACCATATAATTAATTGTTAAACATGATCGTTTTAAAAAGTTTTACCCTAATTTTAAATAAAGAATTTTGAAAATATGAAAAACAACTCGTAATACCCATTTATTCCACAAATAAATTCAAATTCCGAACGTCTTTGACTTCCAACGATTATGAAGCGTTAATAAAGTCATAACTTCGCTTGCCTACCCTCTTTACATGGATGAAAGAAAGAGAGGGTAGCGAATATAACACAGGCCTAAGTTAAATAAGCACCAAGCAAAGCAAACAGACAATCAGTAACAATTTTAAAGATGGAATTCGAATTCAAGATGGCGAAGGGAGGGTAATTTGACAAACGCTTTGAAACGACTTTGAATTCACGTTTGGGAATGTTAATCTTTTGAAGAATTGCCGTTGATTTAGGTAATTTGTATGGTGCTTTTGCGAATCAGATGTGGGTAGGTACTCGAAGTCATATCTATATTACCATAATGTATTGAATACTTATTCTAATTTAAATCATATACAATGTAAGTACGTATACATTCGAATACCTACATTCTAATTTTGAAACCGCATTTTGAATATTGAATTATTCCATGAGCGTGGGGTTTGGCTGTGGGATTCCATTTTTCGAATACTAATTTCAAAAATGTTCGATCGGTGCAATGTAAATTGCATGCAGAAGCATATAATAACTAATTATAAATCATCTAAAAAATCTTTGGTGTACCTACTACCTGTACTATTATTTATTCTGTGGTTGTACTACAAAAAGTACTTTACTTACCGTTTAAAAGTAAGAACAACCTAACCTAAATAATAACTTTGAGAGATCATAGTTAGTACCTACTTCCCCTTTGGTATCATTGTAATATAGATACACTCATCAGACTGTTAGAGTATTTAAATGGGGCCATTTCGGAATAAACTTATTTTGAACAAAAAACAATTTTGCAAAACTGGACGCGTCGACGTTGGCGAGCGCCGTCCCGAGGAAAGCTTCTAATAATAAAACAAAGACTACCTTCATAATAATAAAGCAGTCTATCATCAACTCCTTTATTGTAAAACTCATAACTCTATCAACACTTCACGCACACAGACTTACTAAGATGTTAACCTCTCTCCATCAACAATGCTTCGATAAACCCACACCTGAACAGCTAAATATTTATAAAACTAGAAATGCCGAAAAGCATCAAAAATAGAAACAGTTACAATCAGAATAAACACCTTTGTACAATTACAATATATCTATAGAGATGCGAGCACCGTTAATAAGATAACAAACATCGAGACCTGTTTAGTGTTAAGACTGATCTCTAAATAACTGAACACTTCGTTTTTCTATCTTAAACAGTAAGCTTTGTCTATTCAACATGTTGAGAGGCGATAAAACACAATGATGTATCTGTGAATGATCCTGTTCCGAGTGAATCATGCGATTGAAGCACTGTTCGGATACAAATGCCAGATTTAGTTCAATGTTTTGGAGATCTAAGAAAAATCCATTGATGTTATGAATCAGTGGTTCTTAAAAGATATTCGATTGGAAATGGCTGTGCGATAAACTGGCCTGAGTAATAAATATAGCTACTACATTTATATAACTACTTCTCAGTGTGTCACTGAAATTTTCGATCATGCAACGGAATTATACCAATGATAGTCTACCTATAAGAATGCTTGGCTATAAACAATAATTCGAAAATAAATTAATCTATTCCAAAATAGTAAACTGCCTCCCTTTCGACTTTTAACAATTACATCTTTGCATGCTCCAGTCGGAAACTTTTACCATTTCGATTTGAAACATCAGTGAATCATAAAGAGTTTCACGACCTAAGGATTAATTCAAGAATAAAATGACGCTATCGTATTTAAATGTATCCGATTTAAGTTAGAATATGATGTTTATAACATCTATCAGTAATTTAACAAATTTAAACGCTTATTAAACGTGTCTACTGTCATCGTTAATTATATAACAATAGCGGTTTACTTTGTGATGCGCAATAAACACATTCTGAATTTAAATCTCAATAAAATGTGTGATTTATCTGCCATTTTAAAAAAGATAGCTGGTGCCATCTCAAAGACGTCCCCTTTCTTCTGTCGCCACCGATTATAATAACATCTCGGCACTCTTTATACTTTCAAGAACTCTTTTTAAAAGCAAGTTTATTGCTAGTCAGATCAGGAATTTCAATATCGCATCCTGCGCTCAGTCTTTGATGTAAGTGTTGGGGTATTATCACCTCTATTTCTATATAACGTTGAGGAGAATTTTCATTGAAATGATTTTGCTCTTGCGTCTTTTTATCTTGAATTATGTATCCCATTTGCATTGAGTGTAAATTGTAATATTAGTATCGGCAAACGAAAATTTAATATAAAATTAAACTGCAAAGTTAGTTTTTTTGCAGCTGAATATTGTACCTAATTTATGATATTATGCGTAATATGTAGTTTATTAAGTTCTAACGAGACAAGCACAATGCCATTTTAGACCGCATTGTTACTAGTGAGTGTTTGTCTAAAAGTCTCTAAACTAAACGTCTTATTATAAGGCCTATTACCATTTTGCACTTAAAACTGATCAAGTGATCATTCAAATGGCAATAACTAAAAGCACAACATATGACAAAATGTTCATTAGCCTATAGATCAGATATCTGCATAGAGGAAACATTTGGGCACAAAAGGCTATTGAATACCAGTGAACTGGACATCACGGCATATTGTTCGTTGAAACTGAATGGGTTATGAACAATAATGGACGGGACATATATATAGGGCTTTTAAGGTAGTGATAGACAATATTATAACCAACTAGATTTTTTTGTTTATATTTATTAATTATTTTTAAATCTATCTGCGTTCCTCCCCAATGTCTCCCCAATCCGTTAAGCCGTATTAAGATTTTATCGCCCCTGACCTAGGGACACATTATATTTTCCTTCTTTATATTAATTTCATATGGTAAGTGTAGTCAGCTTTTCGGATGTTTTCTCTATACTTCTCTATTACTTTATCGTCGACGTCAGTATTCGAGAACAGTATAGAAGGGATATAATAAGGGATAAGATAAGGTATAAAATTGTTAATCCTATATGCTTTCGCGCGATTTAAATTCGGTCTGAGACATAAACGTAATGACTACTGAGTTACCCAACTGTCATCGCGTGATAATTCCATGCATAAAACAGCTGAATAATATAGAAAGATATGATATTGAAAGAATTGATACGCACTCACTTTGACCTAAACTTGATTTGTACCTGACACCTGACAAAGGAATTATACAATACCATAGAATATAAAGGTAAATAGGTTCTTTACATAAAATCGCATAAAAGTCTCCGACAAAAATATCTTCAAGTTCATAATTTTAATCTGCGCAAGAAAATCTTCCAAACACAAAACAAAAGGAAATCAAACAAACAGATCCTCTTCACATTATTTCCTACGTTCAGCAGCAGCCAATTAATCATCAGCATAATAGAGCTTCCGTTTCCAAAACCATAAAAAACATCTTAAATGTAAAATATCAAAGACAAATAACGTTATTATCTCAGAAACAGACATCAAAGGAAACGTCGATACAGGGGCTATCTCCTATTCATTCTTTTTCCTTCTTAAAAAAGAGAGAGAAAAAACAAATTAATTTTTCCGTCGATCTCGATTCCGCTTTTGTATAGTATCTCTTTGATACCTCTTACAATAATTTTATGCAAGTGGTCAGCGAATACTGAATAGAAAAGACCCTTTTTAATCTTAAATTATTTCCCTAAACAAAATGAGGGTTCTTTTGGGTTTTGAAATGTAAGCTAATGGTTGTATAAGAATTTATTTAACAAATTAGTGTTTTTGAGATTTGAAGTAAGGAAATTAAATCAATAATTTAGAGTTACAAAAAGTACTCTCTCAGATGGATTAATCTATGGAGGGTCTAAACACTGTGATGCATTTTTAAATAGGCCGACAGGTCTTTATATGTGACCTTATGGGCCCAACAATTTGTAAAATGTATCATTTTTATAAATTTGTGCAACATTTTTTTTTCACTATAAATAAATGCTGCCGCCTTTTTATTTATGATTGTTTCTGCCATTTTGGTGGTTAACAGGATCGACCAATTTGGCTAAACTTTGGTATGTTCCAGTAGCATAGGTATCATACAGCAGACTTTTCTTTCATGTGTGTATCTTAAGACTACCACACCACCTATGTTAACCACATCCAGGGCCCTAATCCTCGTATGGCCGAACCAGCGCTAAGTCAATGTGCTGTTGTCATTGACTAAGAGACTGCAAACGCTGTGAAAATTGGCAAGCGGTGAATTTGGTTTGCAATATAGGGATTCGCAGATTGCGGAATCAGGTTTACCTGCGAATCCCACGATATTCATTGTGTTAACCCATCTAGCTGTCGAACAACCAAAATTTTTTTAATCTGTTCAGAGCCGTAAAATTATTCAAAAGCCAAAATAGGTATACGTTTGAAATAGAAAACCTAGTAGCTTTCTTCGATTGGCTGTATTTATTGCGGTGCATCTGCTACGGTTCTGTTAGTAGGCGCTGTATTCTTTACTATTTTTAGGTTTCAAAGTGAAAACTGAAAAGTTTATATAGGCTTTCAGCGAGTCCATTACATGTCCATTACATTGCTATAGTATTGTTTAAACAATTGTTTTCTAGGCTAAGAGATAGTTCTTTTCGTGGTAAGGTTGCTGGTTCGCTTGAGCTTCAGCAGCTTGTTGGTTTGGTTACACAATTGTAAGATAAACATTTTCTAATTTAAGTAGCTAGCTAGTATATATGCCAGGCGGATACTATTATGGCTACTCAAGTTGGACCGTGCCATACCACCATGCAAATTACTTCACAGATAGTAAATTACCATGGTCAGCCATTTTTTTAATTTTTAATCAAAGTATTTTCTGTTTGTTTCACTGTCTACAATGGAAAGAAACAATGCGAAATGTCTTATTTACGACATCAGGCAGAAGATGAAGTATTATTAGCTTTATCGAAACCCTAAAAAGGATGTGCTAAAATCCAGCAGTTAGCTCCTGACACGTAAGGACTGACGCACACTAACTTCTGCGCAGATTGACGGGTGTCGATCATTCCACATTGATTAATCATTGTTTTAAACATTCTACTACATTAAACATAAAGAAGAATAGAACCAAAATCACATGCCGTGAGAGACGTTTTCAGTAGCAACAGGCAGGTACTTTATCTGAAGATACTCATCAGTTTTCAACAGTTTAAAAAAAGTTTAAAATAGTAGATAATTAAATACGGACTAAGGTTCTGACTAAGGTTACAAAAAGGCAATCTAATTAAGAACGTTGTCTTTTTTTAAATCGGTTAAAATTTACGCAGTCTGGTCTTCATAGCTTTTTTGGTTAATAATAAATACCTTCTTTGAACCATTAAAAATAGGACAAAATATTTATATTCTGCCAATAAAATAAAAATGGTAAAGTTGATAAAAGATAGTTTACCTTTAATACCTTTAGACATGTTTTGCGTCGAGTGCCACCACAGAAAAAATGAGATGCTATCGTTTATGGAATAGGCATATGCGATCGTTTACCATCAATCTTACGTCTTGCTTCTTCTATTTAACTAATTATCATAGAAAAAAAAACATCATCATCAGCCGGTGTCAGTCCACAGCTGGACGTAGGCCTCTCCCAAGATGCGCCACTGAGCCCGGTCTTCTAATAAAAATAAACATAATAAAGATATATTACATAATAGCCTTTATTCAGACAGTAGACAGACATAGAAAAAAATGGTCTAATTAAATCTATAATTTCTGAAGTTGCCCATGAGCCCAAAATGCTCTTGTCAACGCAGAAGAAACTCATTTCAAATTCTTTGAAATGTTCGTTATTTTTGCTGTGAGCCGTAAAACAAGCGTTGCAATTAATATGATTAATTACTGAGATGAAAAGTGTGCATTACGTAAGATAACATGATATTTTGTTTAGCATTTCTTGGAATTATTATTTAACTAGGACATTGTTATTTTAATCACTCCAGCAGGGCTAGCATGGCCTTATCCCCGGGGGAAAGAAAAAAATATATCCTTGTTTTTTTGCCACTGACAGGAGATCAACACAATAATTTAAACGCTTGGTGAAGTTTAACCCCGAGTCTTGATTTTGTTTCGTATGAAAAAGTTTATAAAAAAGAATTGGTGAAAAGTCAGCATGCGTTTATATTTGTCGAAAAATTTTACTTATAATTTGCCTTCTCCACCAAACAAAACACGGATAGGTGGAAAGACAAAATAGTCCCCTTGCCATGCTAGCCCTGCAGGGCTAGCATGGCCTTATCTCCGGGGGAAAGACAAAATTGTTTCTCTGTTTTACGCCACTGACAGGAGATCAACACAACAATTTAAACGCTTGGTGAAGTTTAACCCCGAGTTTTGATTTTGTTTCGAATTAAAAAGTTAAAAAAAAGAATTGATTAAATGTCAGCGGTCGTTTGTAATTGTCGAAAAACTTTACTTATAATTTGCCTTCTCCACCAAACAAAACACGGATAGATGGAAAGACAAAATAGTCCCCTTGCCATGCTAGCCCTGCTGCAGTTATTATTATGATATAAAGTAATTTAAAGTTTTTTTACTCAATTGTTTATGTGCGCCGTCGCTATATGGCTGACTTTCTATCTACCTGTAAGAATCTTTTAACTTCCACATTCATTATACGTACTGCCAAGGAATAAAGTTTCTTGCCGCTGTCTGTATTTTCCTATAGGTACAATCCAAGGCTATTTAAGAGCTTGTAGTGGTAGGACTTCTGCTAGTCCGCCTGGGGCGGTACCACCACTTTGCCAATTAATTTTCAGCCGTGAAAAGGGAAAGTTTTTCGGTTGAAATGGCAAGGTGTCCAGTGAAATTACAGGGCATGTGAGACACAACATCTTTGTCTCAAGGTAACAGGCGCAGTGCAGTGACATGCAAAATTCTGGCAGTTCAGGATGTTGCATGCCGCTGTATCTGTTATAGGTAGACGTAATCGTTTACCATCAGGCGAGCGTGGTGCTTGTCTTGATACCTTTTACCATAAAAAAAAATTAAGTCATAGATCGCATCATCACTCATCAGGTGACATTAGTGCTCAAACACTTGGCTATTAAAAAAACACATCCGATCATATAAATTATAGTATACGTTACGTTTTTGGAAGACGGTTCAAAATGTTTTTGCTTTTCTTCGACATTCCATCCGTATTCTCTTTCCGTATCCGTATTCGCAAAGAGAATACCTCTTTGCCATCCGTGAATTCCGTAACTGTCGAGAATTTGTTCAAGGATTCAAACATTAAAAGTTGCATTCCGGTTCCAAGCGGTTTGAACCGCATATAATTGGAGAAGACTCAGGCGGACTCGAGCGGACTCAAGCTAACCACCCGGATGGGTGTAACAAGCAAAAGCGAGTTGCTTATCCGGGGATGTCCGGATATCCGGGAGAAAAGTCCGTATAACAAGTATAACGAGCTTGCAGCAGAGCGATGTTCAAGACGTCTACGCCTTTGTAGATGAAATTGTTAGGATCAAGAGTCAGTTATTTTTTGTAGTGTCTTTTTAGTTCATGAGGAACATCGGGGTCGCACTTTAGGGTTAATTTATTGTATTTGATCTTTAGTTTTGTTTCTCGTATGTTATGTTAGGATCGTGTTTTAAGATTGATTGTGGTTGATTGATAACGCTGTAAAAATTTGTTTGCCACATTTTGGCGAAATGTTACGAACATAATTTAAAATTTGAATTCACGTAACATAATTTAAATTTACCACCCTACCATATTTCAAGCTTAGAATTTAAAAACATTCACATTAATAAAAAAACAATATACCTTCACCTGTTTTTGATAAATTTTCAAATAAGTTATCTGACATATTTTTAGAAAAACATCGTTAAATAACCCCCAACCCGCGGCATAGTGGTAGGACACTGTCTATTTATCCTCCTGGCCAGATACTACCCTCAAGTTGGAAAATTCTGTCGCCAAACACTGTCTTCCGACAGCTGTCCTAGAGAGCCAGTTCCCATTTGTTCCTAGCGTGCTACTATCCTAGATCACACTTACTTACAGGCGAGAAAGTGGACAAGTATAGCCTATATCACTACATATTATAAAACAAAGTCCCTTGCCACGTCTGTCTGCATGTCTGTGTATTCGCGATAAACTCGATTTTTATGCGGTTTTCACCAAGAGACAGAGTGATTCATAAGGAAGGTTTATGTCTATAATTTGTTAAAGTTTTATGTGAATTGGTTGAAATGACGATGATTGTTGAAGATGTTAACTAAAACAAATTGATACGAAAACTGTCATCATATATGCTCTACCCATGCAAAGCCAGGGCGGATCGCTAGTATACGATATAAAAAAATGTGACGCCATGTCATCATTATTCTGTGGCCATGTCAAATCTGTCAAATAAGTTCCTAATATCAGGAAGCGATCCTTCGCCACTCTCATATATTTAGGGCTAGTTTCACCGGTTCCTGATAGCGCTAATATGAAGAAATTTGACAGATTTTTGACAGCTTTTATATGGCTCATGATGAGTTAGATAACTAACTATAGCATTATCAAAAACCGGTGAAACTGGCCCTTAGTGTAATGTATTTTACGTAAATTAAGTATTTACGTAAATTAAGTATTTGTAGTATTATTAATTTCGTAGCTGTTCACCCCCCTGCAACAACTTTAAGTGAAATCTTGTCTATCCAAAGGTTGTCTGGTAGAGATCACTCCAATTGTATTTCCATTGTTTACGTGTTTTTTTTCTTTTATCTTTTATTTAGTGTGCATGAATTATTTTATTGTATTCAATGTATTCCATTAACTAAGGGCACTGCTGAAACAGAATTTCAGCAGCCCTAAGAATAGAATTAAAAGAAATGTTCAAAAATAGAACCACCTAAAAGTCAAAATCAGGCTCAATAGAGCTCCCCTAATTATACTTATGTCCAAAACAGCAGAGAAAAAACCTAAAAATATTGAAAACATTAACCTCAACTCAAAGAAAACGTTAAAAGAATCATAACATTTTCTATTTTCTCCACTATTTCCCCGGATTAAGCCGGCCGTCCATTAGCGACAAAGGACAGGTGTTGAGTGTGCGGTAAGCTTTATTAATCTTTTCTTTTTTCGCACTTTTGTGGAATCAGCACCATTGATGTGCACAAAGCTTAGGTGCTTATTAATTTTAGATGTAAGGGTACTTAGTTTTGGGCTGAGAAAATGTGATGTTTAAGCTTTGGCTCAGACCAAAAGTATATTAGGAACTAGTTTTTAATACAGTCTAGACAGGTATTGAAGCAACTTGTCTAGAAGCTTGATAGTGTAGCTATAGAGGATTAAGTTTGAGGTGTTTTCTCAAGCCTAATTAGGAAAACTAAATTGATGTATGTCATACATTTGCATTACTTACAGTAGGTAGTAAGTTAAGAATATGTATATTAGTAAATTGTGTTATTTTGATTTGCAATAAAAAGTGTTATCTATCTATCTATATTTCTACCTAAATTACGCAATGAACGTTGTTCGAGATCAATGTTTAAACAAGTAATATTTTAAAAACCTTTTTAAATACCTGCTTTTACATAACCTAGGAAGTCTCCTTAAGTCAAGACAAATCCAACGAGCCTAAACACGACGGGTTTAACATGTGTAGTTTAGGAGTTCCTATGGCCACCATTCGCCTCCATCATCTGACCAGCACCATGTCATCATAATATTGCATTGTCACGTGATTTACACATGTATGCAAAATTTCAGCTCAATCGAATCTCTGGAAGTCGCTCTAAAATCGATCGCAAGATTTGTGACGGACAAATAAATTCGCCGTGAAGTAGAGATAAAGCTTGTAAATACGCGTTCTGCGTGAGTGTTTAGTAGTGTTGATTAGTCGGCTATTTCGGTTTGTTTTGTTGCATTGTGAAAATATTGTTTTACGTGCATAGGGTTAATTTGCGTAACATAAGCAACATAGAGTACTAATGTACTTTATGCTAATAAGCAGTAAAATAATGCTGTGAATATTTTTTTATAATATAAGGAGCGGTAAATAGGCTTGCGGCTTACCTGATGGTAAGAGGTATTGCCGGTGTGCTGCCTACCCATAATAGAGAGCAAGCACTCTTTGCTTAAATCTACCCAGATTAAATGCTTCTTGGTAGTTTTAGATGGGATCCCATCTGAAACCTTCCAAGAAGCATTACAACAGTATGCTAATCGATTTAGACAAGGTTTGAGGAATATTCTGAAAAAGCGGGGCTACAGGAAACTGTGACTTTTTGGCCAAGACAACGATGGCCTGTGTTTTAGTAAGGTTACATTTTACTATGTTTCGTAAACCCCTGGCTGAAACATTTTTGAGATCGCTCCACTTTAGACACTTGCTCTGATCTCTTAGTATCGATATCCACCGTGATGATAATTTTCTTTTAGATACCTTGTTTAATGAGGCTTAGACTTACTACCCCGTGATCCCTCAGTGGTGCTAAATGGATGGTACTGGTGGTAAGCTTAGGCTCGAACCACCCACCGCGCAAAAACAAGCGAGAATGAAAAGCTAAGATAAAGTTCTACCTTCATTAGATGCAATTAATTATTAATACCATTCCATATATACTCGTATGTCTCAGCCAACAAGCTTAATTAGCCGTTCAATCAACAGCCTAGCCTCTTTACTTTCAAATAACGGCCAGAATGACATACAACATTTAATAAACTGGCTTAGTCTGACACTAAGGCGACACACTAGAGAACAGTGACCACCGCGTGACGTGCGCCGACGAGTGTCACGAGAACCGATGCCATGGCATGGCTGAATATTATACATACAGATGACCTTCAAATGGCTAAATATAATTCAAGCCGCTAATTGAATGGCGCTGTTTAGTAAAGAGGCTAGGCTGTTGATTAAACTGCTAATTAAGCTAGTTGGCTGCGACATATGTACACCATACAATGTATATATGGATATATACTGCAACCATAGAAGTAGTATATAGGTATACTTATAGTATACGTATTATAATTATATACACGATACATAAAATTATCTGCAACTGTCTCAACCCGTCTTCCCCAAATGTGCAAAAACAAGCTAGTATCAAATACTAAGAAAAAGTTTACCTTACATCTAGAGATGCAACATTTGTATCTCTACGATAACATAAGCCTTATTCATAAGGTCCGCTTGTTTAAAACCGCGGTAAATATAGAATTGAATGCGGAGCGGAATAATGACGCCACTTCACAGTCTCTATCGCCTACAAAAGGTCATCTTGGGAAACTGTCGGCTTAGTGTGGATACGAATTTATTTTTTTAATCACGATGCAAGTTGCACCCCGCTGCTTTAACCTTGTTTAAAGTATTTTAAGACCAACTATATAGGCTAATCCTGAACAAATTTTGAGTTAAATTGGACGAGTCGTTTTGGTCGTAATTGAAGCCGTTTTAGAGGTAGCAATCAAACATATGAACTAACTTTCCCAGAATCAGAAATTGTTTATTGACATAACTGATAACTATATCGATGCTAGGTCACATTGCAACTGTAGGTAATATCAGACTACCCACATCAGGCATTAAATATACATTACACATTCTACGATAAATTCTATAATATGTACTTAAACAAACTAAGTACTACATACTATGTACTTAAACAAATTAATTCAGTAGAATTTGTGTCTATGAAAAATTAGTTTTTCATTTTGGTGTGGTGATTTATTGGCATGAAAAGGTAACGAGACAAGAAAGACGCTCGCCTGAACTTAGATGACGGCAACTTAATAACAAAAACTGTGTCACCAAAAACTCTGAATTGTAAGAATTTTGCTCATCACTATCATCTGTCTTTACTATGAACCTGAACTATTTCTTTATGAAAACAAAGCCTTGATTTAACGTGGTTTCATATTTTATTGCTTTTACAGAAAATTGCGCTAGATACTGGAACAATTTTTCAAGGTCTACAAAATTTACATACAACACGCATAAAACCATAAATAGATACATCACATAAAAAAATACCCAAAACAACGCACTAGCCTCTCCATACCCTTATCCACAATAAAACCTCGTATTACCCATTCTACACGTAACATAAAACAAAACGCAATAAAAATCGTCCATCAAAGGCGCATCCACTACATCCCAACGCTATTATTTCCGCTGGCTAACGGAAAACAAAAATAAACATAAGAGTAGGCAAGGAATAAAAGAAAACGCTGAAGTGGGACGAGCAGCGGGGAGCAACAGCAAAACAGGCAAGACAAGAGGGGAGGGTGGGGTAACTTGGAGGCATGGGGAGATATGGCAACTTTGGTGGGTTGGGAGAACCGGGTGGGTTCTTTGAGCCTCGCGGGACCAGCGCGGTCGGTCCCTACAGGTTGGGTTATCTTTTGTTTATCTCCGTTTTATTTTACGCTCATGTACACTGTTACTTCAAGTGGTTATTTTTCTGAGTTTGTGGGCATTTTTTGTTTTTATTTGGGATGTATACGTTACTCTTTCAGTTGAACGGATCGTATAACCTACTTTAAGCTTAATTATTTACGATCCCGCTTTTATCAAAATAAGCGGGATAACATTCACCCGAATGTGTTGATATTGATAAATTTGGAATTTCCCTTTGCGTACTGACATCAAATACTTCAATTTTTTTTTATTTATCCTGGAAACGTTATCAATATGACAGTTCTGGATCTTATTGCAATATTACCATTCAAAATAGTGAAAACATTTAATCGTCAGAAATTCATAAGAACATTATTTTCCTAAAGATCCCGTCGCATCTGTTCTCGGCTAATTAAACCAATAGAGTAACATCTGAGACTTTTTTTAATTTAACACAAACATTAAAATATCTCAGCAGTGTGATTTTCAAACTACAAAGGCCTCTTTACATGATTGTGATCAAAAGAACCACGTTTTCTCGTAAAACGGAAGCGTGGACACTGCTTTGTTATTAATTTCATTATAATAAAAGTAGTGAAACAGGCCGCCTTTCAAATGTGGTTGTTAAAGCTTGATTTTCATAATTTACAGCTATTTCAGTTTTTTAACTAGTTGGTAGTAGTTGGGTGTTATCAGGACTGTTTCATTATTTTTTTATAAATATACGTGTACAAGATATCGAACATTGTTTTAGAATAATTACAGGGCTACACACAATCGGACACCTTGAGCTTCCACGATATATGACAAAAAAATATCTATGAAAAAACTATTATCAGATCGACTCGATGGTACCTACCATATAGTTGCATAGTCACCAAATTTGAAATTACAGAGCAAGCGAGACGAGGTAACTAGTGTAGTGCATTGACATGCAAAATTTTGGCTGTCTAGAATTTTGCATGCTGCTTATCTGCAATAGGTAGACATCATCGCTTACCATCAGGCGAGCGTCATGATTTTTCTGTTAACGATTATCGTAAAAAACTTAAATTAGTACCTATCGCAAATTTCAGTTCAATCAGATGCCAGCAAATGGTTGCAAAATGTTTTGCAGACTTTTAGACCGAAAAGTTATCGTACTTAAAGCTTTTAAAAATGTACAGCTACAGCTATCTTTAGCACCCACGGTACTTAACATGTCATTTGTTGTAAAGATCAATCACCCCCTACATCCCCTAGCAACTTCTTGTGGCCACTAAATTAGCGTGCTGACTACTGATTCCCATCGAACGGTGGCTCGGCACGTGTCGATACTAATTTATTCATTGGTTCATTTAACAAAGCCTTGAAGACTGGTTGCTTCTATAATGTTTATTTGTTTTATTTTTTTAGTTTAAAGTTTTTGAAGTGTTTGTTTTATGTTCAAAAACTACATTATATTTAGACTATTTAATAAAAAAAAAATTATAAATCCGAAATGTAATTCGTGAGTCTGTGACCTTTTCACTACTAACCGATTTGGGTAATAATTTCAGCATGATACCAGTATGAAAAATTAGTTATTAGAAGTTCAGGTGTTGACTGATAGTTTTTACAATTATGTTTGAATTATTATGATGCACATATTACAAAAAAAATCAAAGTAACCTAAGTTCTGCTTTTTAACCCCGATGTTAAAAGAGGGGGTGATAAGTTTGACGTGTGTGTCTGTTAGTGGCATCGTAGTGCCTACACGGATGAATCGATTTTTGATTTTTAATGAAAATCTCTTCTTCCGTTTTAAGACTATGAGCTTTTTTCTAGATGATGATGCTATGAAATTTAATTCGGTATATTTCGGTAGGCTCTTTACTTCAATTATACTGTAAGAACATGGTAGCGTTGACCTGATGCTAACATCTCCTAAAATCTTTAGAATAGTCAACTTCTCACCAACTTACATCAGAGATGTTGTGTTTGAGCTCATTGGCATGGTCTCAATGAATAGATTATCATAGATGTGTCGGTATTGGTTTTAATTTATTTTGAATTTAAGTATTATTGTAAACAATAACATCCTAACAAGATACTAAAAAAATTTCGCTGTCTAGCAATGTATTTGTCTTGATTTAAAAAAATACTGAAATGCTTTGTATATTGTTTTATCGCACTCTTGTTGGTTGATCGGACACTGCGCGTAGTAATATTATCTTTTCTATGGCGCAGTATTTTTTACTACTTTACTAGGTATAGAACGGACACTCTGTTCCCCCCACCAATTCCGCGCTTCCTCACCCCGCCACCGATTTTGATTTGTCGAGGCGTCAGTCTGAGCAAGGACGCTACACGCGTACGGCTATAGAACAATAGGTACTACTCTCGAGGAGAATAACATCAACTTCATACATTTATGTTAAGACCAGTAGACACCGGAGGTTCAAATTTACGTAGGTTCTTATTATGTAGGTTTATTATAAATACTTATATACCTACCTATATATTCGTATTTTGGAATTCATTTTCATAAATGAAACAACGATATATACTCGTGCGTAAATAACATTTAGTTAATTTAATAAACATTAGTAATAATACTTTCGTGTAGTGTAATCTAATATTGTATAATGTAGTGAAATGTGAGTGAGATAATGACCTACTCGGTTGTGTGTTGGATATTTCTACGTACCTACCTACCTACTTCGCAATTGAGTTGAAGTGTTTTGATTTAATGTTTCTGTAGACGATGGTTTACGAAATATTTTTAGTGTTAAAAGCTTTTTGGGTAAGTGTACAAAAAATATTCATACGGTCAGTACGTAGTACGTATGTACGAAGTAAATATTATATTATCTGTGATACGGTGTTTACGGGCAACAACTGCACGTATAGAAAAACGACATGTGTGTAGTGTCTGTGTCGGTGTCACAGTGTCGGTCGTTAAAACGCTAGTTTGTATGGAGATTTAGCGAGTTTCCGGGGTGTGACAGCGCGACGGCAATAGTTTCTTTAAAATACATATTTTTTTTAATTACTCGCACCCGCGTTTCCTCTTAATACTTTGTCCATATTGCAGATTCCTTTTGTCTTTAACAACACCGTTTTGAATGGTAATGCATTCGCAAAGTGCATTATCACGATTAGATAATATAATCAGGGGATCAAAATCTACTAATCATGGTGGTTTAGCATCAACTTACACGTACGGTCTTTCACGCGCGAAAGATTAATAAGAAAAATGCATTTTACGAAGTTGTTGTATAATAATCATAGTGATGTTACATAAGTCTATTGTTTAACGTAGTTCTCTGAATATACGCCACTGAGCTCGACTTTTCTTCATGCTTTACGAATGTTTTCGCTCCCCCTAGTCACAACACGTCCTACGCTACGTTTGCCGATTCGCTATTCACCACTCCATTTTATTTAACCTAATTGTGCCGCGTGGATTAACCCGCGAATAAAGAGCCTGTCCATAAACTATCTGTGTACAAAATTTCATCCAAATTCGTACGTCGTTTTTACGTGATTGAATAACAAAACTACAAAAATCTAAACATACAAACTTTGACAGTTATAATATAAGATGGGTTAGTTAGTAGGATCAATTCTAGAGCTCTGGTAATAACAAACGTGCAATCGCACTCGAAAAACCGCTCGTCTACCACATCACATCACATCTCGCTCAAGCTCGCTCAGTTAGATTCCCCGCGAGGGAAAACGCGTGCGTTGTGTAAGCAATACACTCTAATTAGGGGATTCACAAAGTTTGATCTGACTGAATACTTTTTAAAATTATGGGGAGTAACTGTAGACGGTTGTTTTGCCTTCTCCAATAAATTTAATTCAGTGTTTGCTTAAACCTTTTCAATTTTTTCTTTAAAAGACATCTCTGCACTATCAATCGATGTGTTGCAGGGTACTTTACAAACAGTTTAATTAAGGACACAAATTTCCAAATTTAAAAAAAAAAACACAATTTATTAAGTTTTTGTCTGTGATTTTGTATTTGCTAATTATCTTATATTGTTCTATTAATACCAATCAAAAGCGTTTAATTCAGCCACGTCCACTAGGTAGTAAGAAAATATAATCATTATCAGCTTGTGAGCTTACGTACATGGTATCACAGCTGGGCATAATCCACTCTTTAGTAAATTTACTTCAACTCTATCAAGACTCAGGTGTTGCATGTGAAAACTCTGTAGCGTTCTCCTAATACTCCATCAATAGCTATATCTTGAACTTCAATCGCATCAATAGTAAATCCAGGTGTTATAATCTTAATGTTGCTCTTAAATTTACAATGTACAAATTTGAGTGCAGCCTGTATTATTCTTGAATGTATGTAAATAATAAAAAACAAACCCCTTTTCCGAAGATAACAGATTGAACGCAACAAAGAGCTAGGTCATCTAATCAGGCGGTCCGATCTCAGAACACTCCGACTAGTCATCATTGCTCGGGAATAATTAATTCGCAACGTTATTGTGCAATCTGTTGTCGGTATTAAAATGTATTTAGACAAGGGAAGTTATGGAGTAGCGCATATATTTTAAATTTGCAATATAGTTTGTGAGTTTTTCAAACGACAAGTTAATATAACAGCCTTTTTCCAAAAATAACTATATAAATGTATGCCACTTAATTGATTGTATTGTATAACATCCAGGAGTGACCCGTGACTTTAAATTGGAAGTATTTATGTTAGTGATATGTGTGTATGATGGAAAGTCCTACGCGACACAGGTTTTCCTAGTGCGGGTATTTAAAAAAAAGTAAAAAAGTTGTATTTGACAAAAGAAGAAAAAAATAAAATTATATCGTAATTAACTCATTTAGCCACCAAATAACCCTATTAAGACCATCACTTTAGCGCCATTTATTTGCGTGATATCACGTAGTAATAGCGCTTATTTTCAAATCACGGCTTATTTTAAAGTTTTAGGTGTTATGTTATGACTGCGTATTTCTCTATTCATCACATGTCTTATTTTCTGATTTATATATTGTTTTGTGATATAGTTACCATTTTCGCATTAAACTCTAAACTATCAATCAACAATTTTTTATTAATTTCTCCAGAAGCGAATGCCAAGCAACGTACAATTATAACATTTGTATCTAGTTGTTTAAATTTTGAAAAAAAAAAAGAAATGTATATGGCAGTAATAACATTTTAAAATACCTTTCGTGTTTTTTTCTGTATAATCAATGATAAAACTATCATCATCGACATTGTCTCCACACATTTCATATGCCGTACAGTGCATTAACGATTCATTTTGATATGTCATCGCTTTGCACGGAACCCTTTGAGCAGGTTGCGACGCCCTTGTTCCAGCCCTTTTTATATCACATTATCCTTACTGTACTTGTGTGCGTGTGTATGTTTACAGGTATTTGTGCTAACACAAAAAGGACTGCAATAGGTATTATTATTATCCCTGTAAGTTTTGTAATAATATAAATTACCTTTTTGAATTTATCTTTTTTAAACTTTTCAAATACATACTATAACTACCTGTACCTATAAATGTACCTGTGTGGGAATATTATGTATTTTTATACTGTTTTCATTTTTTTATTAGTTATCAAATTTTTTTTTACTAATGACTCATAATTTTAAACTTTGTACATTAACACAATGATTGGCATTAAAATAAAATGTGTCAGTATAAAAAAGTAGAGTAAATAAATCCTCAAAATTTTCTCTGTGCGTGTACGCATTTGTAGCACTTGCCAACGTTGGTGGCATTAATAAATTATGATAAGATTAGATACATCTGTACGATACCACAGCTTTTTGTAGATTATCACATTTAGGGGATGTGGAGCGTGGAGAATGCTACTGGGTGTTCTTTTAATTTTTATTCCATTACAATTTACAATCTCTAAAGATATATTTTAAACATTTCTTTACAAAAATAATAGTTAAGTACTAACTAGATTTAATGTTCTAAATACGAATTAAAATACTTGTCTAATGATGATCCAAGTTTTAACAAGGATTTCTTCTGCGTCATCGTTTACCTTCACCAGATGATATATCTAGCATTAATTCTCGTTTATTTTACTGGAAAAATGTTATAATAGCCTATCTCGAACTAGAATCCCTGATCGGAACCATGACTAGACCAGAATAATTCGTCTAGAAGCGAACACGCGTCAGTGACAGTAAATATTATGATTTCACCCCAGATCTTGCATCTCTTACGTCAATGTGACGTCTGTTTCATTACGCATCTCCATTCTGTCTAATCTCTTTATCAATCTTAAGGTCTCCAGCAGAAGAACCATATTGCCTCATTCTGTCGTTTAAAAAACTACGCTCTATTTCGACTTCGGCGCCAACTTTATAAATTATTCCGTGGTATGTCCGGTGGACAACTCTGATCTCTTTGTCTAGATTAACTTCTTTAATGATTATTGATACACGTTGTCACCTAATCTGTGGGATCATCTCGATCATCGAGCATTTGTTTAACACCATCGCGGACAATAGCTTCACGTGGATTATTTGTTTATTCTTTCTGGAACGAATTAATCCCTCGAGATTTGTGTTAGATCCACGCCTGTTAAAAATAAATATATGTTGAATTTCAAAATCTATAAATAGTTCTGTATTATTTTTGCAACGGCCAAGGACGAGTCACAGATGGTGTGCGTGCCTATTTATAATATTCGGCCATTATCAATGAGCTGACAAACACGTGCGAAGCCAAATCACGCCCAACTGTTCCTATTGGCACCGGGTCCATTGTCTCAATCAGCATAATAATATCGTTTCATCTTCCATGTAAATCTTCAACATTCTGACCATACACCTCAATGTTTACGATGAGCTTATCCACCTCTGTTACTTACTATATGACAATAAATTGTTAGAGTACAGCTGGTGCTCTCTATCAAAAATCACATTTTTATATCATCTTCAACATTAATAACCCTATCAAAATGCGGTCGAAATGCCAAAACGACCGCCCGCTGTAAAATATAAGCGGCAATTGCTAGGACATCTCCGCAAAGCTATTAAATAAAAGTCTTTTTACATTAGATAAATCGCGTACGTTATTCGGGAGCATCTGTCCCTTGCCGATTACGCCCATACATTATGCTCAGTTTGTTGTTTTTAATAAAAAGTTTAATCCGTTCAGTTATGACGGCAATTTGTCAGACCGATGGAAAAACTTGGTCGATTACCGGTCGGGACGTATCGGTAAAAGGGACGCCTATTGCCGCCGTTTGCGTTTGCGGCTTTTTTACACGCTCGATTATGTCACGTTTATTTATGCATTCGCTTTTGTCTTCCATTAGCGCTTTTCCTTTTTTATCGGAGGCAGTGATTCACTTAAATGTATCGCCGCTGTTGGGTTCGCAATGTGCGGCGAACTTTTTGAAACTGCGACACCTTTTATTTGTATTGGTCCGGAAATCGTCATCAACGAGCTGTTTTGATTTCGTCACCTTATAACGTCTTACTCCGTACGCCATTAACAATTCAATGCAGTCTTAATGAAGAGCCGATAAAATGTATATTGTGATATTCGTCACTACTCCCTAGCAATTAATTCAGCTCCTCTTTTTTGTATTTGGTTTATTGTCCCGGAGATTTCGTGACCGTCGCGCCGGTTGATTTGTGCGGACATTTAAGTGTATTCTTTGTCGTAGATGGTCCTTTAAGTGTGCAATATATTGGGAAGAACAAATTTTGCGTCGAGTGAGCCCTCATTAAGAGTGCCAAAGTTTCAACAGCTTAAAAACTGGTTTATTATTGGAGCGGGTTTTGGAATGGAGTTAATATTTTGATCTCCGTTTTATACTTGGAATTTTATTAAAGACACTTCGCGTGTAATTGAATGGTTGACAACGAGACATCCTGAGTTTGAGACTGTTTTAAAATAATTTTGAAGCGAAAGACATGTTTAGTTTTTATGTAATAACGACTACTCACTTAACTTCTATTTCTAAATCTACAGAACTTTGCATTTTCTCTAACCGTGTTAGTATTTTCATCTTCAGAATTTATTCTTTCACCAATATCGTCTCTTGCCTCCTTACGTGCAAATGATTTACCAACTTGTTTCTTTGTTTCAGAGCATAGGCAACGTTCAGGCTGAGTTGGAGCTTCAAAGACTACAGCAGGAACAGTTGAGACGACAGGAGCTGATGCGACGAGGTCAACATGGATTGTACTCTGGACCTCCGCTCTCACTTTTACCATTGCTCGAACAAATGAGGCCACAGCCTCAAGCGCCACCTAATGTAAGTTCAATTACTATTGAGGGTAAACAAATATTTTACTTTTGTATATTTTATATACCATTTACACTCCAGTGAAAATACAGAGCGCGTGAGACTAAAAATGTTGACGTCTCAAGGTAACGGACGCACTGTGTTGTCACGTGCAAAATTTTTGCCGTCCAGAATTTTGCATTTCACAATATCTCAGACAGATAGATAGACATAATCGCTAATGTTCAGGCAAGATATTTCGCTTGTGATGTAACCTTTAAACGTAATGGTAATAGTAAAATTAAAAAAAAAATGGCTATTTCATTTCATTTTAATCGTTGTCAATCATAACTATTTCCTTAGTTGATTAAGTTATTCGACCCCCAGTAACTCGCAAAACTATATCATCAATATTTTAGCAAAAATGTCCCATTACTAAATTTAGTATCCATGTGTTGCTAATAAAACTATAGAAATTGTTAACGATACTATTAAACTAGACAGAGAGACGTAATATAAGTATATAGTCCATAATTTAACAAACGTCCGAACTAATCACAACATAATCGACATATTGTTTGCGTGTGCGCAAGTTCTAATATAAACTTTGGCACTGATTGGTATAACACTATAAAGCTGTAACGTGTCTGTCGGTAGATACTCCTTTTTATAACAACCTTATAAAAAATAAAAAAACAATATAAACAACCGTTATCTCACCTGATGTTAAGTGAAGATGCTGACTTAGATTAAAGTCACTAGAAGCCTGTTTGAGTGACTTCAAGTCAAAAATTCATGGCTAAAGACCACCTCGGTCATCATTATTTGAAGTAGGTTCCCAGAAATAAAAAAATATACACAATGGATCTATGGAGGTTGCATGTACATAGGATAAACTTTGAAGGCTAATAAAACAACCTTGAATCATGACTGTTTTTACGTTGATTTTAGTTTTTGACAGAGTTCTTTCGGCAAGATAGAAACAAAGATGGGGTGTATTGATTTGTCTTGACAGCAATGTTCTACCGTGTAAAGTCTAGTTAGGATGCAACGTTTTTGGTTCCCAGTGGTAGAAATTCGTTGAGCCGGTATTATAGAATAATAGCCATACTATCTACCCATAGCTTAGGGAAGGCATTTGATTGGTTGATTATATGCTTAGGAACAGATCTGTGCTTGAGCATCGATATTATACATCGATTTAATACGGGCCGTAGAGTTCAATTCAATAATTTGTAAGAGTATGATTTTTAATAACTTTCCTTCTGCATTTTCATAAATGTTCACTTCGATGATTGAGGTCTATTAAATAATTGATAAGTGTTAACTTTTTGATCAGTTTTCTACAAAATTTAATAAATGTTAACTTGTTCATCCGAGCAGAGTAGTGAGCAACAACTATCTTATATATCTCTAGTAACATAAACGTTGGCCAATATCCTGTGATGCCATAATTGACATTGTGTTTATCGAGATCGAAGTCGGAATGGTGCAATCTGTGTTGACTATTAAACATTAGACTTTGAATCGAAATTACTTCGAGTTCTTGTGATGCAAGTCTGGTTTCGATTCCTTTTGAACTAGCCAGACAAAAACATTAATGATATCCTTGCCGTTTCATTAATACTTATCGATCTTTGAATTTTGCCCCCATTCTTCATTTACTAAAAAAGGCTGCTTATCATACAAATTTTGCCTCACATCGTATCACATGTTTTCATCTCGTAATATTTTTATTTAGTGTGAGACCACCAAAATTGAAAGTTGTCCTAATCATTCATCCAAACATTTTGTTATGTAAAATTATAATGAGTTGTAATTTATATGCTCGTCATTCGTCACCCAGATTTTTTCTAAAGATTTTATTTGATGTTCTCGGCTAGAATTAATTGATGCAATTTCCTCTGGGCTTCGAAGAAACTTTGTTATGTCATTGTCGATATCGCGGCGGCTTCACAAGAATTTTAATGAAAGTTATTGTCCAACACCTTTTTGTGCTTACGAAATTTTTTAAATTATTTTTTCGGATATTAATTTAAGGAATAACGTTGTTGAAGTATATAAAGAATTGAAGTAGATTCATACCAGAATTGGTAAATTTTTAATGGTTCATGTTTTAATTTTCTTTTTAATTATATTTTTATGAAAAGGTATAAATAAATAAATAAATAAATAAAAAGTTTATTTTCTCTCACAAAAGGTTCTTAAATTGTATATCCGAACTTACAGACAAGGTAAAGAATATTCAGCCTCTTTGTGAGAGACTGGTGCCTGAAATAGGTTTAAAAAAAAACCTGTAGTACAGGTCACCAGTGCCCTCCCGCGGATCGTTGTACATACTATACTATATTGTTCGTGTCTTACTATAAGTTAGTTAGCTTATATACGATTTATGAACACTGTAGCGAGAAACACAAATTCTTAAAGATATAATTATTTACATTAGACAAAAACCTACTCGTTAAAAAAATAATGAAATAATATGGAGTTAAACAAATAATTGTAGTATTATACTATGAGCACGTGTGTCTGCGTGTGTGTGTTCGTGTGTGTGTATGTGGGTATGTTTGTATGCGCGCAAGTGTCTGGGTGTGTTTATGTGCGTGAGAGTATGCGTGTGTGTATGTATGTGCGCGTGTGTGTGTGTATGTGTGTTAGTGTGTGTTGTGTGTATATATGGTATAGAATAACGTTTGACCATTAACTCATATATTGGTAAGTAACGATGTGTTAGAGGATGTAAGCATGCTCAGCCTAGAATAGGAACTGGCTCTTAAGGGCAACTATTAAGGACTAAACACATTAGATGTTTTTGTACTTGAAGGTAGTAACTAAACAGTGCTCTGAATACTTGCCCAACATCTCTGTTCTACCTTGTACTATTCATTATTCTGTGGTTCTACTAGCTTACTTAATTTCCTTACGATGTTTTGCTTCACCGGAGGGTAATTAAGCGTAAAGACAACTCAAACATCAGTAAAATTTTGCATCTCATAGTCTTATATTTTCGGAAATTCTTACAATAAATCTCTTTACAGGTGGTTCCTAACGCGTCTTGGCCTGCATCAGCCCAGCTGGCACAGCTTACGAACCGCTCACCACCACCCCAGGATCCCGATGCACCCTTGAACCTCAGCAAGCAAAGATCTCCTTCACCAGCTCCCATGATGCTGCCAAGATTCGTGCCCTACCCCCCGATGGAAGATAACCAGTATTCCATGCAAAAGGAGGAAGAATATAACGCTGCTTGTAACAGTGAGTATTTTTTATTACAACTGATTTATTGACTGTTGCAATATTTAAGGTTTCGTACCTCAAAAATAAAAAAATATTGGATCTACGATCTCTTTCAGCTGTAAAAAATCAAACTTATAAGTCAAGGCAATCAAAAGACAGGGGCGCTTATGTCGCATAATTTCATATATTTTGGAATTTCACAAGGGAATCAAAACCAACAGGCACAGAATAAATTGTAGATAGATAGATACGAGTAAACTCTTTATTTGCACACCAAAAGAACAGAAACAATTTTAACAAAATATACTCTAAACTTATAACTATAGCTATGCAAAGGTCTTATCGCTTAGAGCGATTTCTTCCAGACAACCCAATAGTAAAAAAGAGAACGAGACTGTGACGGACGGTGGTGTATCAATATTGAAATAAAATCAATAAATATGCTTACAAACATAAAAAAAAAACAAATGTCATACTATACATTACACATAAATATACATACATACATAATATGTATATATATATTCATATACATACATACATACCTATCTTTAAATATTAAATAATACATATCATACATATAATAATAAAATACACTGTAGCATAGCAATACAATGTTTGAGACTACCAATTATTAACATAGAACACAATATACCTAGCAATTTAGTGGAGACTGGCAAGATTGTAGTACTCAGGGTACTTGCCGTTGACGTAGAATTATGAAATTTGGCAAGAAGCAAGGTCTTAAACCACTTATATAGGAATAAATACATCTGAAACCCGTAAATATGTAGTTTAATAACAGAAAAAAAGTGAATTCACTATTATAATGGTGCAATACATTTTCTATGGATCGAACTGCAACGTTAAGTTTGTCATTTAACGTATGTAGTTTGAGAAGTTGGTACTTACGGAAGCCTCGGTGGGCGAGTCCAACTCGCACTTGGTCGATTTTTCATTTCACATAGCACATTTCATTTTACATAGCAGAAAAGCACATGGCTGCTATCAAACCTAACGTCAAGTTAAGAGTCGGTCTAAGATGGAATTCTGCATGTTGAAGTTGAAAGACTCCACTTAGATTAGGCGTTGGATAACTGGCCAATCCACTGAGCGCAACAATCCCAACCCGTCTGCCATACATTGTTCGTTATCAACAACACGCGTGAAAAAGTATGGATCAGTTTCAACGGTTCCATGAAGTCTCATGATAGCTTTTTAGGAAATAATCTACCAAATAAACCACCACTTTTATAAGGTGTTATAAATTCAAATAATTAAGTATCTGAAACTGTATCAGAACTTAGAAGTTGGTGGAATAGGGCCTTATTATATTTTTAGCATATCAAAAATTAGCGTCAGTCACTGACTTTGCTTGGTAAGCATTGGCTAAACCTAAATTCAGTCTATCGGCTCAGGCTAAGTTATTCGAAAATGTATGTAGCTTATAGACAGATATCAGTCACTGAAGAATTTTGATAGGTAGGTACAGGTACTATTTAGGTCTTATATATGTGATAAGGTCTGTGAAACAAGAGAACCGTCGTAGAAATTGAGGTCGCGTCGGTCGCCGGTGGTTTTAACTTACTGTTTTTTTTTTGCATTAACAACACTGCTGTCATTACTAGTACGACTAAAAATGTTTGATACCTTGGTAGATACCTACTCTTATCATTATCGTGTGCTACTAGGTAGGTATTCACCTTCCTTTCTTACCTTTGAATGTTAGTTCATCGTAACGCCAAGACGATTTTCTTTTTGCACAGACTCTAGAGCCCCAGCATGGCAAAACTCTTCTAACGCTTAAAGACATTTGCACAGAGTTATAATACGCTCTTAAACGATGCGAACATACATTACTTTTCTCTTTAGTTATTTATCCGAAACAATTAGAACCGCACAATCCTGAAAAGCCAATATGAATCACATTCAATGACGTCTGACAGCGTCAAACGCACGTAAGAGCTGCCAAAAATACCTGTTAGCACGGCTGTCTAATCAAATCATTTATTAGCTGAATGCGATTGGTGGAAAGGTCATTTATTGTTAGTCTTCTTCGTCTGGACAAAAATGCGAATATCTATTTACAACAGCGAAAAGCAATACAATACTTCGATTTTTTTAAATTGTACACCAATTTCAAAAAACCGTTACTAAGTTGATAATTAGAACTAAAGTACAATGGATGGACTTATCACTGATAATCTCATGCAGTCAAACTTTGTGTGAAATAATACTTAAATTCAAAATTTAAACCACCCACGACAGGTCTATGCACAATCTATTCATTGAGACCATTCTAATGAACCCAAACACAACATCTCTGCTGTATGTAGGTGAGGAATTAAGTATTATGCAGATTCCAGGATATGTCCTAGCATCAGGTCAATGCTACTATGTTCTTACATTATCGTTGAAGTAAAAGAATACCGACTTTTGAATCAAACCTATTAAAGTTGATTTCATAGCGTATCATCCAAAAAAAACACCTTATTCAACCTAAGCTCTTACCTCAACTTGTACTATTCATTATTCTGTGCCTCAAAACCGCTAAAGAAGTTTTTACTTCAAAAATCCGCTACATTAACCGATCTTACATTTTTATGACATACGGGTTACCGTAGGACAAGCACAACGCTTTCCTAATGGTAAGCGATGACGTCTACCCATTACCAGATCTGATACAGCATGAAAATTTCTGCAAAAACCTTACATTTTACTGCACCGCGCCTCTTAGGTACCTTGAGTCATAAAGATGTTAAGTCACATTAACACTTTGCCATTTCAATCGAAAACCATTACAACAACCTATTTTACGCCTCACGGCCGAACTAATTGGCAAAGTGGTGGTACCGTCCCAGGCGGACTAGCAGAAGTCCTGCCCACAATTACTACATTCAACCGATGACTCTAATACTAATATACTTCCATGTTATTTATTTATGTGGTATAACACCCACTCTCCGATATTCTCACATAATATTAATAATGATTATGATAATTAACAATCATAATCTTGTTAGTTCAAAAAACACACTCGTAAACTTTAATATAAGAATTACAAGAGATTTATATCGTCGATAAAACTGAATATAAAACGCAGTGACATTTATCATGTCATTTTGGGTTTTAGATATTAAAAAAGTAGTCAGAAAAGCTTTTATAATCTAGCGTTTTTATTTCAAGTTACGATTAACGTTAGGTTAATGCATTAGTAATACTTGCTGTAAATGTGTACCTACAGGTAATATTATCATCATAATATACTTACATTTATTCATTCATCATATAAGTATATATAATAAAATCAAAATCAAAATATCTTTATTATTGAAACTGTGTACAAGTAGATGGTAAATATGGTAAATGGTAACAAATAAGTAAATAATTAAATGTACTAACTGACGTTTTAAAGCTACTAACAAAATTAATGTATGACATATTTTTTCTGATCGTTTATAAAATTTATAATTTATCGTAACTAATTGAATATTGTTCATAAATACACTTTATTTTAACAACTTAAAAATAATTTAAAAATTACCTAATGACAATATCAAGATTATTTAAACTACAATAATAATATCTATACTATGAATATTTGTAATTTGTATAATTATTGTAGACGGCTATCTCACTATTTGTACGCCTTTAAAAGGCAAAACATATGTAACGCTAACTACATACTTAATTAGACCTCTGTAAGCATGCTTGTAATGTCCACATCTTTGTTGCAAATAAATTTATTTTTATCTTATCGTAATCTTTAAAAATAATAGTAATTAGATCTAACTTATTTAATATTATTTTTATGATGATAATATTACTTGTTGCAAACCAAAAAAATCGCTCACATTTTATTGGTTTGATATAGTTCACTTTCTGAGTTACTTAAGTCTTAATTATTATATTTATTCTTTTCATTTTGAGTTAAAATCGATTGAACAAACAAACAAAAAATAAAATCGGGTCGCTATATTCTAATTAATTGTAGTACTAAAGTCAGTTGTCGAATGCTTGCAATCACGATTCCAACTTAGAACGCTTCATCACTTGACATAAAGTGAGATAGTGGTTAATGTGAATGGTAGCACAACTTAATATAATAGCAAACTTAAATAACTTAGTAACACACTTTAAGAATGCAATAAGGTATGCTTAATGATAAAATAAAAAACCAACCAAACAAGTGCGAGTCAAGTGGACTCGCGCATCGAGGCTTCCGTACAAACTTGTCAAAACAAACTTAACTTTGCAGTTCAATCCCTAGACCGACGCCTATATATACACTGTTCATTCACCAACCGCAAATAATAATGTTGTCATAGTAAATTTGCGTCTCATTTGTTATTGAACTACATATTCACGGTTCCAATAAGTGCTTTAAGACATTGCCTCTTGCCAAATTTCATGATTCTAGGTCAACGGGAAGGACCCTATAGATTTTGATTCCCTTGTGAAATAGCAGAATATGCAACATATACTACGGTCATATCTCTGATCGCGTTGACATACAAGTACCTATAATTTTTTCCAAAACTGAAACATACCGTAGACCCGAGTATTTGGTTTAAGTTTCAACTTGATATTTCCACGCGTTCTCGAAAAAAAGAGTCTTGACAGATGAACAGACAGACAGACGGACAACAAAGTGACCCTTGGATTATTTTTTTCCTTTAGAGGTACGGAACCCTAAAAATAAAGAAGAACCAAAGATCGGGTTCAATGGCGTACCTATCTTGGTAGAGACCTACGTCCAGCAGTGGACTGACACCGGATGATGATGATGATGATGTTGATGATAAATATAAAAATATAATTTATCTAATCATATTTTCGTACAGACTGAGATACAAAGTAAGTAAGATATATTTGTAATTAAAATAGCAGTAGACGCCAAGATTTGCGTAATCCGTGTCATTTGAAATTGTCATATGCGAATAACATTATACAACAGGAAATATTAATTACTTGGTGTTGATAATAATCATTGCGAAGCTCTGTAAATCTACCAGTGGTCATTAACATTTAGTTGTGGGAAATTTATTTTGTTACCTATCATTATTTTATGAGCGTAAATGCGGTAACGCCTTGCAGAAAATGAATAGCAAGGCACTTTGTATTGTATAAAAAAAGTGCTGCCTAGCTGCCTGCACTTCTTCTCTTTTTTTTTAGTTTTATTATGGCTCCACACGATTAGTGTATTTAGCCAGTGTCAAGTATTTAAATTCTTCAAGTTTTTATGAGTTTCAGTCGTAGATATGGGTCAAAGTCACATTTCAGGTCCTTTTACAAGTAAAAGTCTAGTCTAAGTCATACTTTCATTAAAGATGTGGTGTTTACTGAAGATTTTCAGTGGCATTTTGGTGAGAAAGCAAATAGTATGTTTTTCAAGATTGTGCTGTTTCCCTACACTCGTACACATTCACCGGCACTTAATGGTTAATAATCCACATTTATTACACATTAACTCGCGGAAGAACACAAGTTTTAGGAAAAAATACAATGAGATCACACACTTTTCTACGTTCCCGCCAAAACTCACTTCTTCTCTTCTTCCGTGCAAAGAGATCCGTGGGGTTATTCTCAATAATTCTAAAGCAAATTCGGATTCGGAAACTGCCTTTACTTTGACTTGGGTCTTTACAATTCACAATGCTCTGATCGGTTACTTTTGATATATGATATTACAAGAAAAAACACAGTGATTCTAAGTAATTGGAATAGTTTCCGCGATAAAATAGCTCACGGATTTGTCAATATTCCAAATTAAAAATTAAAGCTTCCGCATCCGGATCGGTTTTCGAATTATTGAGAATCAGGGGGCTGGTTTTGCTTTACATAGGTACGTATATTTATAAATTGAGGGTTTAGTATGTAGACTGTAGTTCATTTGTTTCCTTGCCATCAAACAAAACTACAAAATGTATTTCAACATAACACCGACACCGACCGGAACTCCTAATTAGTACATCACAAATCCATAGACACCACTAAAACAAAACCTTAAACTTGGCGCGTTACCAACTCAAAATGGTTACAGAAACCTAAAACAAGAGAATCGCGTGAAATACAAAATAGATGGCGCTCGCGAAAGTCCGATGCACGCTTCCGCTGTTAAGAGCGCCAAGAGAAATGGCAGGTGCTGGATTTGTGTAAATCTAGATCAGGGAAATAGCTGGTTTTGGCTATTAGAGTGTGTGAATGAACGCTATTAATAATAGCGTGGTGGTTTAGTAAGTATGGAATTATAGCTGGCTGGTTATGAGATTAGCAGTAGGTATGTAGGTAGCTATTAGGTACCTGTGTACCATACCTCTCTTTTATTGGAATCATAAAAGATTTGAGTTCGTTGTTGGACACATTATCAAGTTTATCTAGCGCTACAAAGTATCTACTTATATCATCGATATAAAATGGACGTATATACGTAGTTTTAATAAGTACCTACTTGTATAAGTGTACTACTTCTAATGTAGTCCATCACGAAATCGAGAATCAAAGCGACAGCTCCTTTGACGGCTTATATATAACTTACTTTTGTACCTAAGTTTACAGCATTTTATTAAACCCTTTAAATTCAAATCATATCGAAGATATCTTGACATTATTTTACTATTGAATAATGTATTAATAGCATTATTATGTATTTTTAAATTCAAAGTAAATAGATATGATCTAAAATTGCATGTTATATAATTGTTAAGTATATATTGTCACTGTTATCTGACGCAGGTAAAATATTAGGTTGGTATTAAACCTAATGTTTTTAGTGCCGTTAACTTTTCCGCATTAACTGTAATTCCATCAATATAATTAGAATCAACGCAATGCACTCGCCTCCAACAATATCCCAGATAAACCCAGAAATCTCTAACCGTAGGATGTTATAAATTATCAAGCGGCGTGTCAAATTAATTCGAGAAATACCAGTGATTTCCAGCGGCTTATTAATTGTGTGGACACTTGTCCGTAGATTCGTCAGTCGAAATGTTAAGATGACCCACATATTTGTTGGTTATGTCTAATGTCGCTTATTATTTTGTGGATTGTCGCTTTCTGTGAAATGGGGAGTTAATCCGATGTAGTCAGCTTGAGGGAAATTGTTATTGCTTTCGAATTTGTGCGAATTTGTTATTTAAGTATTTATTAGAAATTTAGGGTTTGTATTTTGGCGTATTATCTATCTCCTATTTATCAGCTACAATAATAGGCACTGCGATTTACTTAAATACTCATACTTGTATAAATACTATCATCATACGCAGTGTTGGAAAAAGAACAGTTTTTTTTTAAATCACAATTAATCGTCATGTTTTATTCAACAAACAATAAAAACATGTTTTAAATCAATTTTTATGATTTTTTTAAATTATTTGTTTTAAACATGTTTAAAACATGTTTTAAACATTGTTTTAAACACTTGCTAATAAAAATTGAATTGATTTGTTGAAAAAAATACCGCAATACAAGCGGAGTAAATATTTTCATCCTCTTCCGACTTCCCATTTACCCGTAGTAAAATATACGTTTTTCATTCAATCACTTACTTATGTCTGATAGTCTGATAGGGTAATTAATCCCCGCATGCCAGACCATTTCGAGTTCAGGGGATTTCCCGAATTCATCAAATTAAGAGTTGTCAGCACATTTTACCATTATAAATATAATTTTGCTAGTTAAACATTTTGAAAAGTACGACAAATAATAATGATAAGTATGAGTATTTATATGAGTTGATGAAATAAAACATGATGTTTTTTGACCAAAAGGCGCTATATATTGTATGCACCGGGTCCCCCTAACTAAACATTAGCTTCTTATTACCTACGACAAGATATCGGAAGATCCTTTCTAAGGCTTATTTGCTAACACCTTTTTCCTAATAAAAAATGATACTTAACTTGAGAAAGTTATTTATAATTAGGTACATTGTTTTAGAAACGGAATTTTTAGAACATCATTGTAAATTAAATTGTATAAAGCGACCATTAAACCATCGTTAAAAGACACTATGGTGCAGCTTCTAAGAATCTTGTTTACTGTTCATAGTTTAGAAAGCAGGTACAGGTCACTAAGGTTATACGACAGGTATTAAGTAGCTTTATGGTAGGTTAACATGACACTGGTATCTAGATAGGCAGAAAACAAGGCATAGGTACATTTTTAATGTGAACGGCAAAACTGGCCTCCTACCGAAGCAACCGCGTTCTCTTACTTCGTACCTCGAAGGTACATCAATTCTGCGTCTAATGTTCGGCACAGTTTTATGTTGGATTTTTTTAATACATTTGGTTTTAATATATTTCTTTAAGTATTTCATTACAAAATTGAATTTAACCCTCCTCATATAAAAATGAAAAATAATAAGTATATTCAATTACGCTATTTAGTTTTATTAAGTTATGTGGTAATTATAGTAAGTACTAATTCTCTTTGGCAAAATACATTAGAAAATCTTCGCTGTGCAGCTTAGTATGTCCTATATCCAGTTCTTTAAGTATGATAACATTTTGCAACAAACGAACTGCAAAGTTAACTTTGTACTTTAACCTATTTTGACAAGTTTGTACGGTAGCCTCGGTACGCGAGTCTAACTCGCACTTGACCGGTTTTTTTTTGAGGCCGGGAGAGCAATGCACGAGTTTCTCTGGCGATTTGAAACAAAGTATGCATGGTAATTCAACATCACATATTCTGCAAATAATGTCATAAGTCATAAATATCGTAACCATCATTAAATTTTGTCAATGTTACTAGTATTTCCACAGAATACCTAATAGTACTACTAGTACTCCTTCTAGCAATAGTCCTCATTACATTATGCCGCTTCCCGGATTTGACTCTAGCATTTTTTCTTTTGTGCAGTCTTCTTCATTTCCTCTATCCATATCTATTGAGTCTATACATAGTAAGTTATATTATGTATAGACTGTACATACTACATAGTATATGTATAAACTGAAATCTTCGTTAATGTAATTACAAATTAAAATATTTTCCTCTTCCAGCATCATCATGGGCGCAGTCACCTCCCGAAGATTCAGAGAAAGCCAAGTTGGTCCGTCAGCCAAAACGTGACGAGGCTGGCAAACCCCACATTAAGCGGCCAATGAATGCCTTCATGGTCTGGGCTAAAGACGAACGCAGGAAGATCCTCAAAGCCTGCCCAGATATGCACAACTCCAATATATCCAAGATATTGGGCGCCCGGTGGAAGGCCATGTCCAATTCTGAGAAGCAACCCTATTATGAAGAGCAATCTAGGCTCTCGAAACTTCATATGGAAAAGCACCCGGATTACAGGTGGGTTACCGTCTTATCGAATAATATTCCCTTGAAATTACTAGTTAGTGCATTAGCGAATTGTTTCCTTACAGGTTTGTGGGTATGTATCGCTTATTGGTAAAGCTCTAACCGTTGTCCATGTTTACTGACTGCAGGTTCACAATTTTGTCTTCTTTCAGTCGTGGCTCGGTGATGCTCTGAGTAACAAACTCACTTATCTATCAGAACATCTTTAATTTCCATTGTGTGATTAGGTATACTACAATATGGTCTGTTGCAAAATAAAACCAAACATTAAATTGTCCTATTCAGTACCTTAATTGCCACGATCTTCTGCAATCGCGGTAGCAATCCACTTTAAGAATTCTATGACATCTACCTATGACTAACTATCTAATTCTAACATTCCAGATACCGACCAAGACCGAAACGGACTTGCATAGTCGACGGCAAAAAGATGAGGATATCCGAGTACAAGAATTTGATGCGTTCACGACGACAGGAGATGCGTCAACTTTGGTGCCGCGATGGAGGCAGCGAGTTGGGCTTCCTGCCTGGCCTTTCTTCTCCTGGGCCGAGTAATTCTTCTCCCCCTCCTAATGGGGGTAGTTATTCTCAAATGGGGGCGTTTTCGCCTCCATTATCGCCTAGGGAGGACGATTGAAATACGGCGCGCGGTTGGCCTTACCCGCACGCCGCGCAACTTTCCTTGCCCCCTGGCCATCACCCGTGGTAATCGTGTCCGTGATCGAACAATTTGTGGGATATGTGACACTCAAGACAGAAGAATATCTTTGCGTATTGTTTATGCGTAACTTTGTTTGTGGAGTTGACTGTAAAAGGTCTCAATGTAGGTAATAATAAGGCAAGTGTAACTTTCGGCGTGTATTATTGCAAATGACCGAAGACAATTGTTTTTGTTTACGAGATGGTATGTATATCGTTATTTACTTAAGTAGGTACAGAGGATTCATTTCTGCGTTTGCTTTAATAAAGAAAAGGAACGGTTCACTTAAATGCTTTATTTTCTGGACTTTTGCAATTAGATAATTACTAATTCATAATATTTGCTACAGTATATTTGATTGCAGATTAATAAAGTATGTACATATCAAACCGCTATCGACTAAATCAGAATGTAATACGGAAACGTATACCTTCCTTCAAATCTTTTTTACTGACTTCAAAAAAGGAGGAGGTTCTCAATTCGTCAGTATCGTTTTTATGTATGTTTCCTAATTACTCAAAGACGCCTGGACCAATTTGGACAACCTGGAAAATTGTTAATAATACAAAAAGCATACTTCCCAGGTGGTCTCGTTTAAATATTATCGAGATCTGTTGAGCATCTCCAAAGATATAGAGATAAACGCCTCAAACTTTGTGCTGAAAATGGCTAGCGCGGCATTTGAAGTCGGTTTTTTTAGTTTTTTAAGCGATCTTAAATTATTGAATCAATCTATTTTGAAATTCGTTGTCTTTATCTACATGACAAAAATTTTCATACCTTTATATATATGTGCATTATTGAACTATTGTTGACTTTCAATTTTAGGCTGGTGAAAATAACAGGCTTGTGATTTTTGTTTAATAATTATTGTGATAGTCTTAAAATTCGAATTACATTTTGACAAGTGGGTATGTACATAGGTAGATACTCAAACTTGCTTTACTGTTTAGTCATTAATTGCACTCAAGACTTAACAAAGTGTAAATTAGCTGTCAGGTATTATCAAGTCCCATTTTTTCGGTAACTAGAACCTTATATAGGTTTAACTAATGTAGACAATTAACATGAACAAAAACTGAGATGGAGAGACTCTCGAATCGGTCCTAGACTAACCGCATGTAAGTAAAAGTTGCGTGAATCTAAAAAATGCAATTTATATGGATACTAGATGCGCCCCGGGACTTTGTCCGCATTAAATTCTGGTTAAAAACCTTCCTCTTGAATCACTCTATCTATTGTTGAAAACCGCATCAAAATCCGTTGCGTAGTTCAAAAGATCTAAGCGTATTGACGTGGGAATCGATATTGACTAGAAGATATAAAATTTCTAATTTACCTATTTTTTGTGTAATATAACAACATTTTTAAATAAATCGTGCAATTTTTATTTGCCGTACGTTTTCTGTTGTATGTATGTAATGTGTTTAATTGGCTCTTTCGTTATTTATAAAACCTAATGCGATAATTGTCATTAGATGTTACTGAGATTATTCCATTAGTGGATTAAGTTAATTGTAATGCCCACATTTTATTTCAAAATTTTAAGTACGTCTACATATGAATCGATGAGTTTTTGTTTTTTTGTAAGATAACCATGGTAGTCAATTACCAGTTAAGTATTTAAATGTAATTGCATGTAAAACTTAAACCCAGTAATATTTTCCAGTGCAAATACTATTAGGTATTTATTTTAATGATAGTTTCGTACCTTAATATAAAAATATATACTTACATCGCATAAACGAAGGCCAGTTTACAAAAATTATTTTCAGAAAAAAATACTAGAATCGATTTATACGCTGTATGAAAAACAACCTTTATTTAAAATGTGGGTAGAATAGAAAACTATAATATCTACTCGGTAGTTTTTGTAAATCGTTATTTCTCTATATAACGACGACATATAGACAAACATGTACATAATATTTAAATACTTTACATCACTTTCGTAGCTACGTAGTTGGTTAAATGTCATTGTAAATAGTAGTTCCCTATATAGATAAGTTTAGATTCTCATATTTTGGCTAACGCTAGAATTTCACATAAGATTAAAATTTAGATAATATTAGTATTAATCGTTTTAGTTTTGGGGTATATCGTAGACTTTTTTGTGGCCATGTATATTATCTTAAATAGTTTTTTTTTATTAAAATAAGCAAATATTGTATCAAACCAAAAATTTAAAGCGAAATGCTTGAAAATTAAGTGTTTTGAACACAGACTGTTTTGAATACTTTAGGTGAAATCAAAACAGTTTATATGAATACTCATAGACTTAGTAAAGATGCATAATATCACATATACCTAGAGATATTATAAATAAACAATAACATTTTGTAATAGCACAGATATCATGACATTAAAAATGATATTCTTCGTGTATATAATATGACAGTATTCCATATTATACATAGTTGATATTGTACACTAAATTGTGGCACTTTTGGAAATAATTATACCCAGTAAAAATACTTTCATAAGAATTAAATCGGTAGGTCGTATATTGTTCGAATGTGGTCAATACAAATAAAACTTAGTCAATTTTCATTGTATAAAATCCAAATGCTACCGTCGTTATGCTACAAGAAATTGTGTAGATATTAATCCTAGCAACTTAATAATGCAGTAGAATTAGAAATAATAAGTATTCCTAAATAAAATAAATTTACCAATCAGTAACTACATAAAAACAACGTAGGAACATAATAGTCGAGCAAAACATATAATTTTATAAAGGCGAGTAATTAAAAAAATCTCGTACCTACCTACCGAGATTCTCATATAAAATATATACTATTATATATATTAGTATATAGGTAGGTACAATAATAATAAAAGTTGATGTTATATTCCAGAAATTTTTACTGTAATAAATATATACGTAGAGCCCTTGAGATTGTAATAGAAATAATTATTAATTATCGCTTTATCGAATCGTGCAATTTTATTAAGTAGATGGTAGTTCTTAGGAATTTTGTAATAAGTAAAAATAATCATTATGTATGAAATTTCATTTCAGCTAAAATGTTTCAAACATCGTTGTCATTTTTTGTTATTTATTTTTCTAATTACGGTTTTCTTTTGTCTTTTTTAGGTTGTCATTTTATGCCAGTAATCTTCGGTAGAAATTAGTTTAGGTAAAAAACTTGTATTGTATGCGTAGATACATAAATGTGTTAAGCTATGAAACTTCTAGCGTATTATTATTAGTAAATATCTAAGGGTTTAGTTGTTACATTATTTATTTTTATGTTGATCAGTGTAAATAAACGAATATATCTTTAAGCGAAAGAATGTGTTAATTGATGATTGATATACTTAAAATCTTTGTCTCAAATTTGTGTAGGATCTCTTTTTTGATGTTTTATTTATTTATAACATTTATTTCAGTTTATTTATACCTACATCTTGCCATAATAAACATGTAAATGCCATAATTGTTTTTCTACCTAAAATAGATTGTACAGTCGTTTTTTACAGTTTATTTTTATGTAATTAAGTTACTATACTTATGTATGTTTTTCTAGTTTTCATAACACGATTGTGATTTTTTTGAGTTGTACTTAAATTGAAAATTGTTGTTTCTTACATTTTTGTATGTTGCCCTGATTTTTTTTATTTCTACACCCTGCTATACTTAGCATTCGACAATTCAAATGTATAAGTAGATAGAATTTAGGTTTACATACCTAGTATAAACCAGGACACATTATTTAAAAATTGTGCCAAAACCCAAAATATATTAAAAATAAACCTTGAAAATATCTTGTTTTACTCATCACACCACAGAATAACTCGTAAATAATTATATACTCTCAGCGACGTTGTAGGTACTAACTATATTAAACTCGACTGCGAACTAAACCGCAAAACCGGCCCGCAAGAGACCGACCTTGAACGGAGTTTGTCCCTTTCTATTGTATGGATCACATAAATATATACTATACATATAGTCTACTACATATATAGCACTGACTGTTTGTTAGACAAGGACACACTTCCACCTAGGTGCCTTTCGTTTGGGCCGTTTTGTTGTACAAAGCAATTACAATCTTATGTTTAGAGCATACGGATCAAATGACGAATTTATCAAAACATCTGCAGTGCACCATCATTTTATTTTAAGTCTGTGTACTCTATACCAAAACATAGATAAATTACTTATCTGTAACCAAACGTAGGTAAGTAAGCCGGCCAAAACGCGTAGTAAAAGTGATGTGCAACTTGAACTTCCGCATTTGGCCGCATTGGCGGGTGTTGCATACCTAGGTCACAAAATAGTTAATAGTACTACGTACCTAGGTTCTACAAATCTCAAAGATATCAGTCTCGCAGCGGCGTCATTGTACGTTTTAATGGTGAGCGATGATGTGATCGTAAATGGTGAACACGCTAGTCTTAGAATAGCACGTAAGGGTTGTGTTGTGTGCTGCTGGAACAGCGTAAGGTTTTGGCGGCAGATTTTCTTCCTCATAGTGATTAGGTACTTTTTTGTAGCAACTCAGGCAGGACATCGATCTAGACACGCGGCAGCGTGTCAAGCCAAGTTCAAGCAAAGGAACTGGCTAGCCAGCGCCGAGTGTAATATTACACGAACCACTTGGTGCCACTTTTGACCCTTCTATAACTCAAAACCTCTTTCACGTAAACACATAAAACTACGTGTGTTTAATTATATCCATAAGGACATGTAGAAGCCCAAATTTCATAAAGTTAGCTCAAACGGTTATAAAGATATGAAGGTCAAAAAGTCGTAAATTTTAGCACTGACTGACTGACATATACACTGACTAACCTACTTCCAGATGACCTAGAAAGATGAAATTTGAAATCCAGCTCGGTAATTGTACGTAAGCGTAGGAAAAAATTAAAAAAGTCAAAAAATAAAGCCAGTTTTCATTACATGTCATTTTATAAAGTTATTCAACATTTTATTCTGACATAAACTGGCCAAGTCAAATTTAACCAACTTTAAGATCTCACATTTTTAAATAACAGCTATTGTTATAGGTATCTAATAAAGCAAAAAGAAATAGAGTTTAATTCTTGTTCATAATGTTATTTTGTTCCTATAAATAGGTACATATTTCGATTTTGCATAGAACTTGGAACTCATTTAGATCTCCATTCTTTTTGCGGCGAAGCCCACAGCCAAGCAAAATTTCCTCTCCTTTTTTACATTTATGTTTTTCGTGGGATATAATATGCTCCTACCACCAGTGGACGAACATTAGTGATAGAATTCGAACCGGCGACCTCTCGTTCAAGCCAGCACGAGCAGGAATAAAATATCCTGCTCAATATACCAAAGAACCTTCGAGCATTTACCAAAGGAGATGTTAACGCAAGGCGTACTGCTGGCCATATAGCCATTTTTGGCCATATGAGCGTGCGTAACTACGCTGTATTTTTAATACTGTGTGCGTGTTTCAAGCTAGTGTGCGGGATCGTTAAAGTGAGTGGTTTGTGTGTGTGCAATGCGTGTTTACATCGTCCCCCGTAAGTATCGGCAAAAAAAATGTTTGCGGATTTCAACGTTAATATCTCCATTGGTAAATGCTCGAAGCACAGAACAGATAATCATAATATTATACCATATAGCGCAGTTAGCCTACATTCGTTGAAGTTGGAAGGAGATGTGGCGACACTCGCATCACCACTCACACACGCACATTATGCGCTATCATGCGCATAATGTGCGTGTGTTTTATACGTGTGACGGCCCGCGGGGAGCGGGGCGCGGGGATCCTCGGGATTCACTCGGTTCACGCGCGGCACGCGCCTAGCTCGCGCTCGGTAACAGATAGTCTGCCTCTCGCTCCCGTTCCGGACACCCGCGCCCGCGACGCTCACCCGCCGAATTCTCACACGCATCACACGCGAACGACTCACGGAGTTTTAATACTTATAAGAAGGTCTCTATGTATTCTACCCTATAAGTAGGTACTCTCCTGTAACGAGACAATACAGTGATTAAGTACGAAGATACCTAGTTTTATTCAAGACGATCGTCCCGTGCTTACCTATGTACCTACGCACCCAAACCAACATAGACCTTAGAGAGTTGATATCAGCGAAACTCACGAGCGATTCGTTACACTACCCAAGTTATTATTGTTATATACCGGAGATCGCGATCTCACCGCGTGACCTCACTCCCGAGGAATAGCGACGGACTCGCTCGAAACCTAGGTCGAGAAAATTCGACTAAAGGTACGTTAATTACAGCCGGTATATAACAATAATAATGTTACAAATTCACGATAATTTAAAAATAAAAACTACCCAAGATGTTTTTTTTTAAAGCTTACTAGCAATGTGGGTTGCACATGGCTAGTAGTCTTGTTAAACCTAACTAAGCTAAATATGCTTTTATCTGGATTGGGTTCACGTCAATAATGCAATGGGTGAGGATCGAACTGACGACCTCTCGATCGCCAGGCCGACACCTTACCCCTTACCCATTGGGCTCAGTATAGGCACAGAACAGGATAATACTACGCAGTATAGGTTGCTAATTCAATGGCCTATGTCAATAATTCTAACGCAAACTATCATAAAAATAGCAGACAGATTTGTGCCGAACACCCGAGTGAACGCAAGTTCAGTAATACTAAATGCTTGAGTAATACGCTTCCACGCTCAATTTGCTACCAAGCGGCAGCAGGGTCGGACGCTTCCGTGCAGTATTACTTCGCAGCGTTGCTTATGTAGTAATCCTGCCATCAATTTATTACTCAAGAATTTAGTATTACTGATCTTGCGGTCACTCGGGTGTTCGGCACGAATCTGTCTGCCTTTTTTATGATAGTCTGAAGATTCTAATGAGAAATCTGCCATCGATCATTCAAAATAAATAAAACTAAAATATGTTAATAATACATTTATTATGAAGATGCATAATTTCGAATTGATTACATTAAGTATCAGAATAATCATTAATGACTTAAAATATTTTCATGGGTACAAAAATAGTTTTACTTTTTATTTACAATTAACTTACATGTACTTATTAAAAAATAAATTGTAAGTACGCAAATTAAGTTTTTGGTATGGCATTTTATTCATAAAAGTTTTATTGAGATTACAAGACATTATAAATACTTATCGTAATTTTACATCATAATCACAAAGTAATAAAGTGAAAGAATAATTCGACAGGTGAGGCAAAAGGGATCAAGACACTATATTTGAGATGTTGACATTTTTACATATTATACGGAATCGCCGGATTTTTACATGCATTGTTTGAGCACTTCGAGCTAAGTTTCGTGCGATTCTGAAAGATCTGTTCATTTTTTGGCGTTTGAAACCATTCTCAAAATGGCCCATTTTTGAGTAGGATATGAAACAACAAGGATTGTGAGCATTTTTTATAGGAACGAATAGGCTTGAACTGTTTTCGCTTACTTGGTACTAGTAATGTGCAACCCACACGATGACTGTAAGCTATTAAACTGCTAATTTTATTTTGCTTACTTGGAAGGGTTAACAAGACTACTAGTAATGTGCACCCACACGGTGACTAGTAAGCTATAAAGAAAACTATGATTTTTACAGTCTCTTTAAATCGCTCTATTGTAAAGTTTTAAATATGCAGCTTGAATATAGCCTTTCACCCGTCGAATTATATCTAATACACAACACTACACAAAGAAAAACATAATATACAACAAAAACTTCTTACACTATAAACAAAATTTGTTTTCTACTGACGATTTGCATTTCATAACTTTAGTGATATCATACGTGAAAAGAAGAACTTAATCTGGTTTAACTGCCTATTGTACATTTTACCAACGGGCTTAGGCCAGCGTTTGGAAGTCGAATCAATAAAAAATATAAGAATACTACGGTCACAATTTGATTCAGAACTTTATTTTTGTTCGAATGCACATCTAGATTACTTAAGACTAAAACATCTGAATTTCACTCTATTTCGTATAAATAAATTATTTGGAAAATAATCAGTAGATCATTAGAACATAGATAATTTAATATTGGTTAAGAAAGGATTTCAGAACACTCGTGCAGTGTCATATAAATTGTACAATAGTAACAAGAATCAAAAATAAAAAATAAACAACGACCAATTTTGTTACGCTAAAGGCGTACTACGAAAAAAAGCGATAAAATATATTAAAATAATTACAACAAAGATTAGCTACATAGTATTCGAGTTATTGTAAAAATTATTATATTTGGCTAAGATACTGTTACCTACATTACAATATTCGCTAAACTAAGTATATTAGATGTAACAAACAAAGCGAAATATTTAAAATAATACTTTATAATAGCTACTAGTATTACCGAATAGATGCCTCATGTTAGATTACTAATAATACAAAAATAGCTCATAAAAAATGGTTTAACTACTTAGATATTTATGCGATATCCATTTGTTCTGTACTTGTTTTAGTTTCATTATGGCTCCACACGATTAGAGTATTTAGCCCAGTGTCAAGTACATATTAATGTTCTTCAAGTTTTTGAGAATTCAAGTTAACATAGGTCAAAATCATATTTCAGGTCAAGTTGAAGTCAAAGTCTAGTCCAAGTCATACACTCAGTAAAAATGTGGACTTTACCGAAGAGTTTCCCTGGAATTTTGGCGAGAACGCAAATGGCATGTTTTTCACAACATTGTGCCGTTTCCTTACACTCGCACACATTTACTGGCACTTAACGGTTAATAATCCTCATTAACTCGCGGAAGAACACAAGTTTTAGGAAAAAATATAATGAGAGCACACCCTATTTTTCACGATCCCGCCAAAAATAACCGTTCTGTACTTTAATTTAAAAGGCAATAACTATAATGTTATGTTGGGGCCACACTACCGTGATATGACAATAATTATGGCCCTCATTGAAACAACACCTAGGTTAGCCACGGTTTATGCACATGAGTAAAGAAGGAACAGAGATAAACCTTCTAAGGAACGGACAAAATATTTACCTATTCTTGTAGGGTTGCTACAATAAAAAAACAAGAAAAATCTTCATCGTAATAAAATCCTCCTTCAAGTAAACATAACCTGCTTTTTGATTATTCAAGCTTCATTATTGTCGAAAACGATGTATGTCAATCATGATCATGAAATATCACGACATGTCATAAATGTCACGAAATGTCATGAAATGTCACGAAATGTCATGAAATATAATTCAATATCATAAAGGTCATGACATGTCAAAAAATGTCATGACATGTCACAAAATGTCATTAAATATAATTAAATGTCATAAATGTCATGACATGTCACAAAATGTTATGAAATGTCACAAAAAGTCATAAATGTCATGAAATTTCATGAAATGTCATTTTATGTCACCAAATGTCATTAAAAGTAACGAAATGTCATGAAATGTCACAAAATGTCATGAAATGTAACAAAATGTCATGAAATATAATTCAATGTCACGATATGTCATTTTATGTCATGAAATATCACAAAACGGCACGAAATATCATGAAAAGTAAAAAAATGTCACGAAATTTCATAAAATTTTATTTTATGTCATGAAATGTCACAAAATTTCACGAAATGCCATGAAATGTAACAAAATGTCATGATATGTCACGAAATTTCATGAAATGTCACGACATGTCATATCAAGAAATTTCATTGAACCTCCTTAGACAGGGCACTATAAAAGAACATTCATAAGCCAAAAAATAAAAATCACTTTCCCACCCTAGGGCGGTAAAGACCTACTTTGCGCGCACTTATCGAGGAACCAACCATCACTTTTCGAATAGATGGGATGAAAAATAATATAATAAAACGTGACGCGTCGCGAGCGACAGCCTTGAGTTAAAGTACCAGCCGAGCCACTATAAACCGGTTTCACTCCGTACGTGACAGGCAGCACACAGGCCGCTAGTGCTCACGCTGTAGTGCTCACATGATGCACGTGAGTGCGTCTACGTCATCATCACAGCGCAGTTGTATGAAGCTTTGTCTCTGTTCCTTCCATACTCATGTGGTTTATGGCCATAATTTTACAATGTCAATCTATATGGTACATGACGGTAGTGTCATATTTAGGTAAACTCTAATGTAACCATCAATATGGCTTATGACGGTAGTGTCATATCTAGGTAAACTCTAGTTCACGCGGTAATTTTAGCAGAAATTTAATGCCAGAATTATTGAGTTCAATCCCCGCCGTGCACCAATGGATTGTTCTATCGAAAAATTTATGTGCGCTTTTCACAGTAGCCCTCCGGTGAAGGAAAAATATCGTTATGAAACCCCCAACCACCGCATGGTGGTGGGACACTATCTAGTGTCCGCCTGGCCAGCTACCACCCTCAAATTAGAAAATCTGTCGCCAAACATCTGATCTGTTCCGGCAGCTATCCTTGAGAGCCAGTCCTCATTTTAGGCCTAGCGTGCTTACCATCTTCAACCGCATCATTACTTACCAACAGGTGATATAGTGGTCAAACGCTAGCCTACATGATATAAAAAAGGTAGGTCGTAGCATAACTATACAAGCAAGCTTGGAAGACGGTTCTGGATATTTGCTCTCCATGGAATGGACTAAACCCTGCTGTCCTTTGTCTAGTTCTTGTCTTGTACTTTTTCTCACCATCGTCTTTTAATTCTATACAAGCGCGATTTTATCCTACACCGCATCTTCACATATCATCAGGTGAGATAGTGATCAAGTTCTTGTTTGTACGGAATAAAAAAAAGTTAAATAAATAAGAAAGAAATATTCTACATCTTCTAACACAGCGTCTCTCTTAGAATGTCTTTGTATCGACATAACTTTGTAACAACTATAAATCAACTCGAATGTGGTCGAAGATGGTGAATACGCTAGGCCTAGAATGGTCTGACTCTCAAGAGCTGCTTCCGGAACACCGTAAGGTTATGGCGGCAGATTTTCTCCTTGATGGTGGTAAGGTATTTTTTGGTAGCAGGTCAGGCGAAACAACGATATAATGCTCCTATCACCTGATTAACTCACAAGGTCTGGATAAGATAACATAAAATCCAGTAACCAGTTCAATTTTCAAACCAGCTGGTCTTGTATTCGTTTGTTACTCCTCATTGTTCGTACCGCATGTATTTTAGTTTTATACTCGCGACATATTATATGAAACTAAAGTAGTATCATTAATTGGCAGTGGAATAACATATTTATTTTATCACTGCAAGTAAATAACGAATTTTACCATTGCTCATGATTGACTGCGAGTATAAAATGAAAAAATAAAAAAACTGGCAAAGTGCAAGTCAGACTCGCACTCGTAGGGTTCCGTAACACAGTTAAGTATAAACGTAAATAATAAGTAATAACTATGATTTTTCGCAACTACAAAATTAACTTTGTTTTTCATAGTGTTTCTATGAAAAACAAAGTTATCTTTGCGGTCGCCATTATCTCTAAAACTGCTGATTGTATCTCGTTCAAACCAATTTTCGGTGTTAGTTTTTATTGAGATCTACAGCATATATTTTTTTAAGATTTTTCACTCCCATACTTTAAAAGTTAGAGGGGGGGGGACACACATTTTACCACTTTAGACGCGCCTATCTATCAAATGATTGACTTTGAGAAAAAATGATTTTAGGAACCTCAATGTCATTTTTGAAGACCTATCCATAAACACCCCACATGTATAGGTTTGAAGAAAAAAAATATTTTTTGATTCAGTTCCATGTATGCCCCCCCTTAAACTTTTATATTTTTTATTTTTGTATAAAAATCGGAAAGCGGTTCACAGAATACATCTACCTACCAAGTTTCAATTCTGTAGTACTAACAGTTTCGGAATAAAATGGCTGTGACATACGGACGGACAGACAGACAGACAGACAGTCAGACAGACAGTCAGACATGACGAATCTATAAGGGTTCCGTTTTTTGCCATTCGGCTACGGAACCCTAAAAACAGCACCAATAGTAGGAGATCTTAGGTCCGCCACCTTACATTTTTGAGACAAAGCAAACCGCTTAGAACAGGTGTTCCTGGGGTCGATCTGAGCTGATTTAGCCCGGTTGCCACGAAGTTCCCCCCAGCAGGTGGGCAGGGGAGGGGGGAGAATGGTGCGTCCGGCGCGCCTTACTCTAAGCTTCGTATCTGAATACATGTAGCAAGTATATCGAGTTTGGTATCGTTTTCTTATAATTCGAGGACGAGGAATTCATTTTTGTAACTAAATTTTCACTCACTCATACAAAAAAATTGAGAAATTCCAAAATAAAAAAAATTCTTTACGATTTTCTAATTAATCTAATTAATACTATGGAAATTTGCTCCAGAAAAAAAAACTCGTAAATAGCCTAGTTATCCTACTATATCGATTCGAACATCGAACATTTTTGTCTAAAAGCTGGTTTAAATATTTAAATATAATTAAATAAATTAACATGAAAACACGATATAACTGAATACGGGATTATACTAAACCATAGGTAGAATGAGTGTCACTGTCTACCTACTGGATAGTTGCACGACAAATCAATTTTGAATTAGTTATTGTGACGTATATGTTATAGGTATTTTGAGATAGGTATCTTTTGAATATATATACATAAAAATATAATATATTTGCGTGTAGTGAACATAGGTACCCACCCAAACGGAGGTCATGGGTGAAATGGGTTATCGCTGCGCCTGAATGACCTACTTTAATTGAAAGATGCAAGAGTGAGATTCATCAGACCGAATCTTTTCATGATTATCGTCATCATTCCGACACAGCCGCTAGTCAAAAAATATTCATGTGCGAAGTGACATCTTTCATAGCAACGATTAAGGAACTCGGAAATCCTCGGAGACTAGCTTCTGAATAGATATTAATTATGAGCTGTGAATTGGTCCCTAGACATTATTTTAACATTATGAATTTTGTTACTGATTTCAAATAAGGCATAAGTTTGAGTGTAAATGAGTGCCGAAAAGTAGTATTACAAAGAAACATCACCAGCTTAAAAACCTGCCTCCAACGAAAGATGCGCTCCATACACAATTTCTCTGTGCAGTTTACCACGGAGATTGTCAGCAATGGCTGCCAATGGTAGTGCCATGCTTTGCTGATTGGGGCTGGTCCAAACAAAATGGCTATTGGAAGATTTGGGAGCCCATTTAGACAAGTTTACCTGTGGCAGCTACTACTTGTTTAGAGCTTATTAGATGCCGCTACAAAACAAAATTCGCAGGGAGATGCGAATGTATTAAAGGAGAACTAAAATGCACAGCGCTTTGAGAATGTAGTGACAATAACAAACATAAATACCTTATTTTAAACCGCATTTTATGTCAAACATCTCTTAACTAGGTAAATTTTATTTCAATATAACTCTACTAGCGAGATTTTAATATATTAATTACTTAATCGTTGCTATGAAAGATGTCACTTCGCACATGAATATTTTTTTACTAACGGCAGTATCGGAATGATAACGGTGTTATTCTATGGGGTAGCTCAACAGACGTCAAAAGGGCCTTGCTGGTACAAAAAAAGTGTGTAAGAGCAATTGCTGGCATACCACCTTGGGAATCATGTAAGCCACTATTTAGGGAGTATCGCATACTTACATTGCCCTGTATGTATATTTTGGAAGCAGCTAAGTTTGTTAGATGTCATCCTGAACTTTTTATAACTGCGAAAGAAAAATACCCGAGAAATACGAGAAACCCGGATAGAATTGTTTTTCCGAAAGCATCGAGAACAGCATTGTACTGTAAAAGCTGTTATATCATGTGTGGTCGCATATGCAATGCTGTACCTACAGACATAAAAGTATTTTCAAAAGGTCGATTTCTACAAAAGTTAAAACAATGGTTAATAATTAAATGTTTTTATTCTGTGACTGAATATTTAAATTATAATAATTAATTTTGACATGTATACTAAAGATGGCAATAATGGTTGAAACATTTTAATGGTTAACAGTAAATTGATAAAAAAAATATCGATAATTTTATTGGTTAAAAATATTAGTTAATATTATTCGAGTAGGTTTGGTTTTTTTCTTTTTCGAATTCCACACACTTCTCGAAATGAATCCATGTTATTGCCGGAAGTATTCCCTCTCAGCATTTTTAAAAACAAACTTTAGTTTTCCACTACACAATAACACAAAATAAGTAATAGTACAACAACAACTTTATTATCTAATAAAACTAACCATAACCACAGAGAGTACTAATAGCATTAACTCATTCCATACACTTCAGTTAATTGATTAAATTATCACTTCACTTTGTTAAGAATAAAAATATCGGAAACATTGATTAACTCATTCCATACACTACAGTTAATTGTTTAAAATATCGCTTCACTTTGTTAAGAATAAAAATATCGCAAACATCGGCTCGGCGAATTAATTATTAAAGTGTTTTATTTTGAGAGAAATAGAGCATACAATCGAATGCAGTTAACTTATGGAATATTTTATATGGTTGAAAACAACATGTTCGAACTTCACTCCGGTCGTCGTATATATCAATGTTCGAATATGTTCCTTATCTGTTACCGTTTAAAGCTTAAATTTAAGTGCATAAAATGGTCATTATCAGTTGAAGTTGATATAATATTTTTATTCGTTATCGTTAATTTTGTTTATTGAATATTATGGTTAATTTTGTTTATTGAATATTATGGTTAATTTTGAATATTAGTTTATTTTAATGGTTGATAGTTATATTCATCATCTCTAATGTATACATTTACAAATACCTATTTTATCTAAATTAGATTGACATTGCACTATTTTCTTTCCATTCTTATATATTCTAATATATTGACACTACGTACCTACTATATTATGGATTTCTGACATTTGTAATTTTATAATTTGAAATAATGAATAATTGTATTGTGATAAGTACTAGGATTCGGTTGACTACTTTTACTATTACCAAAATTAACATGTCGCAAATGCGACAAAATGTTTAAGGCACTAATTTTCATGTTATGTAACATCTTATGTACCAACATTTTGAAGTTAATAAATGATATTCTATTCTATTCATAAAAAGATACGGTCTGAATAATCTCACTTTCAATTAAAGCAGGTCATTCAGGCGCAGCGATAACCCATTTCACCCATCACCTCCGTTTAGGTGGGTACCTATGTTCACTACACGCAAATTTATTATATGTTTATGTATATATATTTAAAAAATACCTATCTCAAAATACCTATAATATATACGTCACAATAACTAATTCAAAATTGATTTGTCGTGCAACTATCCAGTAGGTATACAGTGACACTCATTCTACCTATGGTTTAGTATAATCCCGTGTTCAGTTATATCGTGTTTTCATGTTAATTTATTTTATTATATTTAAATATTTACTTCCTAAACCTACTTGTGTGTGTAAAGTATATAGTTTTCAGAATCAGAATCAGAAAATCGTAAAGAAATTTTTTGATTCTAGAATTTCTCATTTTTTTTGTATGAGTTAGTGAAAATTTAGGTACAAAAATGAATTCCTCGTCATCGAATTATAAGAAAACTACACCAAACTCGATATACTTGCTACATGTATGCAGATATGAAGCTTAGAGTAAGGCGCGCCGGACGCACCTTTCTCCCCCCTCCCCTACCCTCCTGCTGGGGGGAACTTCGTGGCAGCCGGGCTAAATCAGCTCAGATCAACCCCAGGAACAGCTGTTCCAAGCGGTCTGCTTTGTGTCCAAAAATACAAGGTCCCCTTAGAAATCGGGACCTAAGATCTCCCACTACCAAGACATTTGACAATACAGAAAATTTAATTGCATAGTCGAATTAAAGTGAAGTTATCACTTGGTTATCAAACGGCTTTATACATTTGTAAAACACAAATAAGATCATCTCTAATCTGATAAGAAACAAAATCACTTAACAGGCGAACATGAAGTGCAAAGCTTAACTTTATTTAAATCTAAACAAGCTCCGTGAAATATATGACCACATTTGAACGCCCACAAACCGCCATCTTGGATTAAAACTTCATTTTGCAAGGGCAGGCCACAGAGGGCGCAATCAGTCACACCTTTGTTGATTATAAATACATTTTCGACTATTTCTCTAAGATTTGAATGCGTCGAAGCAGTTTTTGTAACTTCACTATTATCTACGTTTTGATTTGGTTCCACATCATCATTTATTACCAGTTTCTTCAACATTGTTATTCCCCAATGGTCTGAATTTGCGGCTACTACTAACGGTAAGGCCGTATTCTTTATCTCGCCGTTTGTACTACAACGAAGCAGTTTGCATATCTGAAATGAGTGAACAGGTATTTTAGACATAAATTTTAAATAGAGATAATGATCAAAGTTGAACAAGTTCGCGTATTTATAGTTATTTTTAGGGAGTAATATCTTACGTATGCTAATTAGATTGTTTATAATTCATTGATATCTTATCTATTAAATATCTTGTTATTAATATGTTTTTCCTAACGTGTTCATAGTTTAATTCTATACTAGCGACCCGGCCCGGCTTTGCACGGGTGGAGCATATAGGTATGCCTAAATTGCGTCGAGTATATGAATTAACATCTTCAACAAACATCGTCATACTTCAACCAATTTATCAACCGACTTGAAAAAAGAAGGAGGTTCACAATTCATCTGTATGTTTTTTTTTTGTATGTATGTTACTACTGAACTGAACTATTGTTTGCTACTGAAAGTGACTCGCGGGGCATTGAAGTCGGTTGTTTTAGTTTTTAAACTATCTTAAGTATACAAAACCTTAACGAATTATCCATCTTAAACCTTCCTATTGAATAACTCTATTGTTGAAAATCGCATGAAAATCCATTCAGTAGTTTTGAGTTTATCGCGAAGAGACAGCCAGACGCGGCGGGGGACTTTGTTTTATAATAATTATTAGGTGACATGTATAGCATTTTCTAGTCTCAGGAATTATCAATTTGGTATTGTTTTGTACAATTTGGTCTCAGGAATTATCATGTCACGCGGCAGCTGCGGAGCTTATGTTCGACCGAAACAGACGTCGATTTGCCGCGCGAGCCAGTATGTACATATTAATTCAGTAGAAAGGTTGGCAATTGATCCAGCACGAATAACCCTCGATCCAGAAACCAGTACCAGTACAATGACTGGATTTTTCTTCTATGTGGCGCAAAAAGTGTAGTCATTTTTTCCGTCAGGAATAGGCTAATCCATTTTTGACCGACTTCACAAACAGGTACCCAAATTCGTCGGAATATATACTTTTTATTTTAACTTACTGCTTATACAGGTGTTGCATAAAGTAGTATCAAGCAGAAATCCAGCGGTAGAACAGATGAATAGCCAATAATAGTGATTTGAATAGCCTTTGAGATCAAAGGCTATTCAAATCACCACCATGTCACCACCAAATCACCATCACCACATATGTAGTACATTTTTCAACATGATTCCCTAGTACTGGCGAAATAAAACTTTCAGGGTTTATTCTTCATGAAAGCCAGTACTTTTTAAGATAGATTGTAGAAAAAAATATTATGCAAAAAAAAATTGTTTTAGAACGATCGAAAGCTACAGTAATAATTTGATTTTGAAAAAATAATTACTTTTTTTTATTTATTTAGAGTTTTATAAATCTAAGGCTCTGATTGGTTTAGGGGTACGACAGACCCACTATTGATCTTGTTTTTAAAAAAAAAGGCAGAGTCGCAGACCTGATAGTTTGGCTGCAATTGCAAAGTTCAGGCTGAAATCTGATTATGACTAAAATTTTACCAAAATCCAAATAACTTTTGAACCACTTAATATCGTAGAACATACAGGGGGGTTAAATTGATAGGTACTAAGGTCCCCCACCCCCCAGCCACCGAAGATCCAACCCTCTTGTTACACTCTGTATATAATCAAAACATTTTAGCTGGGGACACAACTTGACAATTTTTTTTGCAAAAGTGGTTTGTCTTACTGTGGGTTTTTCTTAGACACGAAGAAGTGTTTATTTCTAACTTATTCCTCAAAAAAACTTAACCAAAAGCGCAGGCTAAATGTTCATTTACTAAGATAGTTAACAAGTGAATGTCGATTTCGGACAGGTATATTTTGTATGGCGCTAATATTTTGTATACTGAGTTACCATGTAATTTCATAGAAATAAAATATTTTGTTAAATGAAATGCAGTTTTCCATTGTGCTTAAATATCATAGAAATGATTCTGATATTATTTTTGAGTGCAACTATAATCCATTTGCCTTATTTTATAAAGAAATGTCAGGGACAGCAAAGTGTGGGTAAAATAGTTGATTGACCCTAGTAACACATCAATTAAACTATAGTAGAGTCAATTTAATAGATCACATTTGACACTTCATCAAAATTCAACAACGTAACCTTGTAATGAAGGGCACATAAAATTATTAATTATTTCGAAGTCAGAACTGCATAATTACTTAAAATTTTTCAGATACAAATACATATTTATTCTAATAATTACAAAAGAAAGCTTTTTACTTTGACTAATAATTCATTTTAAACATAATAAACTATTTTTGTTCTAAAAAACTAAACGTCAGTACAAGGTTACGTCAGTGAACACTTTTTCTTTATAACTAGGGATGCTACCCAAAAAATCAAAAGATTGATCAGTCGATAGGTTGAATCGAATGCAATGATTACTTGTGAAGGATGTTTAACGATAAAAATAAATTAGAAGTAAAAAATATTTTTAAAAACAAGCTTTTATCTGGGACAATGAACTCAAATGTTAAAAATAAATTCTAGTAAGTATTTGGCGTGTAGGTACTTACCTATATTCTTAAAAGCTTGAAGCACTACCCCTTTTTCAGGCTAGGTAATTACTATACTTCAGTGCCTCAAGCTTTTAAAAATATAGGTAAGTACCTACACGCCAAATACTTACTAGAATTTATTTTTAACATTTTAGTTCATTGTCCCAGATAAAAGCTTGTTTTTAAAAATATTTTTTACTTATAATTTATTTTTAACTTTTTAGTAGGTAGGTATAGATACCGACTACCTACCTACTAGGTACCTAAGTATTTAAGAGAAGGCATGATGTTTTAAAACATTCCGACTCGACTATTCCTATTCGACTCGGTGGGGCTATGTTACTTTACAACAGAAATCATGGCCACCCTACAGCTTCATCATCAGATCCTGGCTATCATTTACGTGTAAAGTGCTCCTCAAGACGAATCATTTGAGCCTGAACTCGGTAGAGTTACGTTGATTTATCACAGAGATGCCGTGGCTACCTTCCAGCTTCATCATCAGACCCTGGATATTATCTAGGTGAAAAGTTATCTTCAAGACGAATCAATCGAGCCCAAACTCGGTAGGGTTATGTTGATTTATCACAGAGATGCCGTGGCCACCTTCAAGCGTCGTCATCAGACCCTGGATATCATCTAGGTGAAAAGTTCTCTTCAAGATGAATCAATCGAGCCCAAACTCGGTGGGTTTATGTTGATTTATCACAGAGATGCCGTGGCCACCTTCCGTCTCCATCATCAGACCAGCTTCATGGTACCATATTATTGTATTGTCACCGAAGATACATAAGTACACCAAATTTGAGTCTAATCGGACATTGGGAAGTGGGTCTAATTTAGCTTCCAAGATTCCACCCGAACAAACATAGTGACATACATACATACATTGCAAGTTAAATAAAAGCTTGTAATAACTACACTGTGATTGTAATTAACACATAATATTGTTCTTTGACTAAAAAATACAAAAATAATTGAATAGGAACTAAAATCAATAATAAATGGTTATGATTAGTTCGAATAACATCAAACTAACATCATTCTTGTTTGTGTTGATGCGTATCGATTCATCAATTGAATCGATGTTTTTAAGCCAGTCACCTTACTATGAAGCTGAGACTGACAGATGTCAAATGTGATCTATTAAGTTGTCCCTACTATAGTTGGTGTAATTTCAGTACCTACTGAAATTAATTAGTGTATTATTGTTTAGATTAAGTAACATCAATTACTCCTATAAAATGTGATAACTCTGAATGAAGTAAGTTTTGAATCAATTAGGTATGATGCTTTAAAGACAGGTTAATCAAAACCATAGATTATTCTTAACATAAGAAAGTTTGTAATACTGGTTCGAAAAAAGAGTGACGAATTTTTTATTTTATTTTGAAGTCTGATGCCTGCATAGATTGAACCTCACTTGATGTTTTTAAACCTATACGTGTTAACCTTCAAATTTATGTTATGTTATGTTAATCTTCAAACCTATACCTATACGTCTATGGATAGGTCTTCAAAAATGACATTAAGGTTTCTAAATTCATTTTTTCAAGTGGTAAAATGTGTGTCCCCCCCCCTCTAACTTTTAAAGTATGGGAGCGAAAAATCTAAAAAATATATATGCTGTAGATCTCAATAAAAACTAACAACGAAAATTGGTTTGAACGAGATACAATCAGCAGTTTTAGAGATATGGCGACCGCAAAGATAACTATGTTTTTTATACAAACACAATGAAAAACAAAGTTAATTTTGTAGTTGCGAAAAATCATAGTTATGGAATACTTAATTGTGTTACGGAACCCTACGAGTGCGAGTCCGACTCGCACTTGGCCAGTTTATTTCCAGTGTTTTAAAACTTGTTTTAAACAAATGTTAAAACATCGCCAACCTTGGTTTTTGCACTTTGAACATCATCAGCCTGTATCAGTCCACTGCTGGACGTAGGCCTCTCCCAAGATGCGTCACTGAGCCCGATCTTCGGCTCTTCTCTTCCAGTCACTGCCCATCGCTTTGCGTATGTCGTCGCTCCACCTGGTCACAGGACCTCCTACGCTACGTTAGCCGATTCGCGGTCTGGAGACCGCGAATCGGCTAACGTAGCGTAGGAGGGGGTAGACTTGTCCTAGAGTGGACTCTAGGACAAGTCTACCCCAACGGTTATCAGTCCTGCGGCAGATATGACCAGCCCACTGCCACTTCAGCTTGCTAATCCGTTGAGCTATGTCGATAACTTTAGTTCTCTGGCGAATTACTTCGTTCCGGATTCTATCCCGCAGAGAAATACCGAGCATAGCTCTCTCCATAGTTCGCTGAGCGACTTTAAACTGGTGGACCAGTCGAACTGTGAGTATCCACGTCTCGGCTCCGTATGTCATTACAGGTAGAACGCACTGATTAAAGACTTTTGTCTTTAGACACTGCGGTATAGGCGACGAGAAAACTCGACGGAGTTTTCCGAATGCTGCCCAGCCCAGCTGAATTCTTTTCTGGATTTCCTTCTCGAAGTTGTGTTTGCCTAGTTGGAGCGTCTGCCCTAGGTAAACATACTTATTGACAACTTCGAGTGGGATTCCATCTACGGCAATCGGTTCCGGAACAACGTGTTCGTTGTACATGACTTTGGTTTTATCCAAATTCATCCGGAGACCGATGCGACGAGAACAATCAGCTTGGCCATTCAACATCCTTTGTAGGTCCTGCAACGTCTCTGCCATAATGACTATGTCATCTGCGAATCGTAAGTGAGAGATGTACTTGCCGTTGATGTTAATGCCACAATCTTTCCAGTCCAGCGTCTTGAACATATCCTACAAGGCGTTAGCGAACAGTTTCGGGATATGACGTCCCCCTGTCTCACTCCTCAACGCAGGTAGACATGTTTAGTTCGCTGGTTCTGTACTTGTACAGTCATCGTTGCGGCATTATACAGACATCTCATCACTTCGATGTATCGCCAGTCGACTTGGCAACGCTGCAAGGACTCGAGAACGGACCAGGTTTCGATTGCAAAAATGCTAAGCACAGGGGCCGATTGTACTCTTCGGTCTTCTATACACTCTGCCGCACCGTGTGGATGTGGTCTATGGTGCCGTAACCGCTTCGAAACGCGGCCTGTTCCGGAGGTTGAAACTTGTCGAGTCTTCGCGCAAGACGGTTCGTGATGACCCTTGAAAACAGCTTGTAGACATGGCTCAGAAGCGAAATCGGGCGGTAGTTTTTCAATAGGGTTTTGTCTCCTTTTTTGAAAAACAACCACCATGCTTCTGTTTCATGCCTGTGGAGTTCTTCCAGTAAAAAAAAACGGAATTAAAGAGCTGCTGAAGCTGTTGAACTGCTGGAGCTCCGCCGGTTTTTAAAAGCTCCGTTGTGATTCCGTCTTCTCCTGGGGCTTTTCCATTTTTGAGTTATTTAAGGGCCATCAAGATTACTTATCGGCTAATTTCGGGCAGATCTTCTGTGAAGGTGGCTCTAGAATCCTCAGTATCGGGTTCGGGCCTTGAAGCATGCGATGCGTAGAGCTTGCCGTAGAAGTCTTCAGAATCTCCGGCTTGGATGCGACGACGTTACCCGTTGACGTTGTCAGCTTTGTGAGGTGGCTTCTACCCAGAGGCTGGACGAACACTTTCGACCCCCGATTCTGCTCAATTGATTCTTTAATCAAGAGCGTGTTAGAGGATCGGAGGTCGCGTCGTACCAGCTTCTTTATGGATTTGTTACACACCAGGTTAGTTGACAAAGCTGACAAAGGGTCTGTTCGTCTCTCTTCCATTAGTCGAAGTGTTTCTGCCGAAAGTTTAGACTTTTTGCCCGTACGCTTGCTCTCGCAAAACTTCGTCCCTTCATCCCTGAGGATTTCCACCACTTTTTCGAGTTTTTGGTCTACGTCATCTGTGGTTTGCAAGGCAGCGAATCGATTTTCCTATTTTAATTGGAATGTTTCGGACCCAACAACGGTTTGGAGTAGGTTCGGACGGAGTGTAGACTTCATCAATCGGATTCTCTCGGGTTTAAAGTCGATATCCAGAGAGCCTCGTACAAGTCGGTGATCACTTCCAGTATTAAACCTAGTGATCACTGAGACGTCTCTGAATGTGCGCCGTTTGTCCGTAATGATGAAGTCAATTTCGTTCGCACCCCCTGCCCTGCCGTTACAGTGACCGCCGCCGTGGTCAGGAATAGCAGGGCGGCCGGGAACTGGGGGCCGCGGCATATATTGACCTTTCATATTTCTTTCATCCCTTGGGAGGGATATGCCCTAATCGCCACGCTGGGCAGGCGTGTTGGCGATCGCAGGACGTAGCTTCTCGCACCGGTGACGCTGCTGCCCGTCACCGGCCTGTAGAATTTAGCTACGCCATAGATATAAAATGGTTATACCGCCATTTGTCAGTCGCCAAAGCCCCCTCTGTTGGTCAGCAGGATGCACCACGGGCAGGTGAGGTTGGCTGGGAGCACCGAGGTCGTATTTGTGCTCCCTTACATCCCACCTTGCACTTTATGGAATTGAATTCCGGTTAATGCTGTTGTTTTTTTTTAATGTGTTACTTATCGACCAGCGACTAGATCCAGCCACATTCCAAAACAAACATTAGCCCATTATCACAATTATTAACATCAAGTATGACCAAAAATGTATCTGAAGTCGTAATTCAGTAGAAACTGTTAAAAAAATCCCTAACTCCTAAACTACCAAAAATTGCGGCACATACATGGGTGTTATTTGGATACCCCTTGAAGTGTTCTGCCTCTGGACTTCCGCTTGATACTACTTTCTGGGACACCCTGTATGACTCAGTACTGTTTATGTTATGTGTATTGTACATTACTCATATAATGAGAAATATATATAAAACACTCAACAATATAGGAAAGACTTATATACCTAAGTATATCTGGTGAATTGAAGTTCTTTTTATATTTATAGTGGTTTGGGCTATCTTAGCTTAGTTATTTTATAACTGAAAATCGAATGGCTTTGTGGTAGATGTTAGGTAGATTATGTATGTTCCCCCATAACTTAGACACCTACACTATAGTAGGGTCAATTTAATAGATCACATTTGACATCTATCACTCTTCGCTTCATAATAAGGTGACTTGCTTATAAACATCGATTCAATTGATGAATCGATACGCATCAGCACAAACAAGAATGATGTTAGTTTGATGTTATTCGAAATAACCAATTATCCGGCAGCTCTAAATGAGAAATACAATTAGTATTTACATTATTCACTGTTATTTACTTGTTTGTTTTGCGTTAATATGAAATTTATAAGACACGTTAATACAAATTATACAAATCGGAAATTGTACATATTTAAACGATTTTATATGTATTTATGGGATAGAATTTAGCTCCATAGAAAATAGCTTGATAAAATAAAAAACATACTCAAATGTACCTATGGATCTAACTTTTAGTAGTTTATCATTAGTTTTTTAACCCAAATTATTATTGATTTTAGTTCCTATTCCATTATTTTTGTATTTTTTTACTCAAAGAATAATATTATGTGTTAATTACAATCACAGTGTATTTATTTTTATAGTTAATCATCCTTCACAAGTAATCATTGCATTCGATTCAACCTATCGACTGTTTAATCTTTTGATTTTTTGGGTAGCATCCCTAGTGTTTATAAAGAAAAAGTGTTCACTGACGTAACCTTGTACTGACGTTTAGTATTTTAGAACAAAAATAGCTTATTATGTTTAAAATGAATTATTAGTCAAAGTAAATCGTAAAACGCTTTCTTTTGTAATTATTAGAATAAATATGTATTTATAATTGAAAAATGTTAGGTAATTATGCAGTTCTGACTTTAAAATAATTAATAATTTTATGTGGCCTTCATTACAAGGTTACGTTGTTGAATTTTGATGAAGTGTCAAATGTGATCTATTAACTTGACTCTACTATAATTTAGAAAATTCTTCTTTTGTTTAAAGGGTATGTATATCTTAGCTTAGTTATTTTAAAACTGAAAATCGAATGGCTTTGAAGCCGTGATTTATTATGTATATTTCCCCATAACTTAAAGACACCTAGACTAATTTAAAAATTCTTCTTTTATTTGAAAGGGTATGTATACTACACAGGTGATCCCATTTAAATTTCAACGAGATATGATGAGTATCTCCAGAGATATGGAGATAAACACCTCAAACTTGGTACTGAAAAGGACTAACTTTTTAAACTATTAGTTTTTTAAACGATCTTAAACAGGCATGACAAGCAAAGTTAGTGTTAAACAATAGATGCTTACCTCAGATTTCGCCTCATCACACTCATAGCAACTGTACAAAGTATCGACTAGCTGATTGGAAGCTGTGACATCATACTTCTCAAACATGGTGACAATTAAACACGAGTGGTAGAACTTCAACGTTATAGCTCCTGGGTCTATCAGATTCGCATGGGCTTTCAAAACTTTTAACGCATTTCTACCTCCAATAGATTTAATCATCAGAGCACCAAATTCATCCCAACTTAGAGTATCTTTCACAGATATATTATCGAACTTCTTTGAACAATTCAAACATATATTTGCATATAAGGTAGCGTACAGCTGCACTGCTCTATTCCATACATCCAAAGTGAACTGCGGTAGAAATGTATGCAATAATGTTTCATCCAACATTTGCAAAAGTATCCTCAAAATATTCAACAAATCTTCGTTCCTTCTCAGGTACAAAATTTTCCGCCACAGGTAAGGCATTCTCTTACAAATGTCGTAACACTGATCTCTAGTTTGACTCGACCATTGCAACTCTATAAATAAATCTATTAACTCTGAAAACACAGGAGTTTTGTTCGTCCTCGCAAATGGTAAAGGAAATCCACATTCACATCCGATATTTGATAACTTTTGAGTCTTCGTATTCACAGATATACAGGATTCCACAAAATATTTATAAAGATCTTCTTCCTTTATAATACTATCTAAATAATCTTCTTTTTTTAATGTAACGCTAAGATAGCTCAGAAATATATGATTCGGTATGAACTTTGATTCCTCTATTGCTCCTATTATTATGCAATATTCCTCTAACTTTAACATAAGGTTGTAGATCTCTCTAATATCACAGGTGTTGCTTTCGATTATGGAAATTAAATTCGATTCATCCATTTCCTTACTGACTAGATTTAACCTAAAATATTGGTACAAGGATTTGCTCACTGTGTCCCTCTCTTGGATATTATTGTCTATTACTATGGCCATCTGACTAGATTCTTTATAAATTATATCATTATCTACCGGTACATGCTCTATTATGGAATGCTCTTCCAAAGATATTGTTTTAGGATCTTCCCTGATTATATCTCTTTCAATGAAATTTTCTACCGGTGGCTTATCTGCTAGGTGCTTCATTTTGTCTTCGAAGCCTTCCCATTTCTCTTTCAATATCTTTTTACTGGAGTTTAGCTTCCCAGACACAGTCGAGCTAAGGTCTTTTAAAGTCTGCATTGCTTCGGGTGGTATTGACGAGTACTTAAATTCATCATTCTGCTTCAATATGTCTTCTTCCTCATCTAACGATGATTTTGCATGATATGAATTGTCTACCACAAGAATGCCAGATTTTAAACTTGAGTTTGTTTTGAGACTACCAAAGTTATTCAAAACAATGGCGATAGCATCAGAGGTTTCTTCGTCAATTTTGCCTTTCAGTCCAGCGACGATATGCAACTTTGGTGATAATTTGTTCGACTGCAAATATTCAGTATAGATAGCACAAAGTTCTGAGCATAGTGAATATTTTTCTTCAACATAACATTTCAGTAAGAACTTGTCAATTTTCATAAATCTCAATTGTATAAGCGAGCCGTTATTCAACCAAACATAGAGCATATTGTGATATACTTTGCAGTCAGCTATATCTGTAAATTCATACCAAACCGTATCATCTACATTGTCAATATTCAAAAAGTACAAAGCATCTTTTCTAAAACAAAATATGGCACCATTAATTGAGAATATTTTAGAAAAGTTGATTGATTTTCCATCATCATTACTAGTAGCCGATTCTATGGCATAATTTTCGTTGTCATATAAATCTGGAGTGACAATTTTCGCCGGATTTCGCGCCAATACTTGCTTGAATTGGTGTGTTCTTTTAACTGTACCATCTATGGAAGATTCCCACAATCTTGATGAAGGTCTAGCGCAAAATATGAAAGTGTTTTCTAGTTCCTTGCCGACGGCAAATTTTAATTCCTCGTTAACCATGCTGAATTTCTTGACTTCAGTGAAATCTCGTTCGACATTGCTTACAGCTACTTCTTGACGTTTTTCTTTGTTTACAAAGCAAGCTCCAAATTCTCCATCTCTGAGTTTTTGTCCTATTTGTCTGTATTGTTCTTGTGTTGTGTCACAAACGTAACATCGAGTTAAAGTTGAAACTAGCAGCATGCATGATCTGAGATCTATTTGACATATCCTCGAATCCAAACTCATGATGACTTGAGAAGAGCTTTGAAAGGTTTTCGCCTGAAATGTAGAATGTCGAAATTTATTAACCCCTAATTTGGCAGGATGGCAATTTGATTATAATGAGTAATTCATTACATGTACGAAGTTTCTATGACAGTTTAGAGATTAAAAAAAAAAATTCCAGCATCCCCCAAAATAAAAATAAACAATGTTCACAGTGATGAACGGTGATAAAGTACTGGAATATATAAAGTATTCATTATGATGAACATTGCCTAATTAAAGTAGCGGAATAAAATGATAACAATATTTAGATTTTCAGACAAAATATTATTTTAACACCACTATTCTCAACATACTGGCATTTATTATGTACTAGAAGTCCCCCGCGGCTACGCCCGCGTTAAAAACTCCTTTTATTTACTTAAAACTTTTCTTTTGTAAATACGATTCTATCATTGAAGACATCAAATAAAAATTTGCCAAATTGGTTCACCTGTTTTCATGTTATCGCGTGACTAAGACAAATCAGGATTCATATTTTTAAAACCCGAAAAACCCAATAAAGCGCAATCCGAAACTATATTGATTTTCAGACTTTTTTACCCCAGTTCACTCTTTTAGGGTGGCATTTTGAAAAAGTCTGAAACTCGTATATACTTATTTATTTACAGAAGTACTTGTGTGAAATGTCGAATAAAATGACTATCCAAAATATGAACCCCCGCTTCATCCCTTGAAGAGTGAATTTTGAAAAATCCTTTCTCAGCGGATACCTACGTCAAAATTTCTATCTGGATGCAAAATATCAGCGCAATCCGAAACAATATTGATTTCAGACATTGTTACTCCACTTCACCCTTTTAGGAATAGAATTTCAAAAAGCCTGAAACACGTATTTACTCATTTATTTACTAAACTACTTGTGTAAAGTTTCGAATATAAGAGACAATCAATTCTTGTTTCTCCATACAAACTTTGAACCCTCGTTTCATCAGTTCTGGATCATCAGTTTTGGAAAACCTTTCTCAGAGGGAACTAACGTCGTAATTAATAACTATCTGCATGCCAAATTTCAGCGCAATCCGAAACAATATTGATTTTTACACTTTATTACCCCATTTCACCCTCTTAGGGGTGGAATTACAAAAAAACCTGAAACACGTGTTTACTTATTTTTGTACTGAAGCACTTGTGTGAAGTTTCGGATAGAAAAGACTATCTAATCTTGTTTCTCCATACAAACTTTCAACCCCCGTTTCATCCCCTTCGAGGGTTAATTTTGGGAAATCCTTTCAAAGAGGGATCTAACGTCGTAATAACTATCTGCATGCCAAATTTCAGCGTAATCCGAAACAATATTGATTTTACACTTTATTACCCCATTTCACCCTCTTAAGGGTGGAATTTAAAAAAAACCTGAAACACGTGTTTACTTATTTTTTTACTGAAGCACTTGTGTGAAGTTTCGGATAGAAAAGACTATCTAATCATGTTTCTCCCTATAAACTTTGAACCCCCGTTTCATCCCCTTAGAGGGTTAATTTTGGAAAATCCTTTCTTAGGGGGAATTAACGTCGTAATAACTATCTGCATGCCAAATTTCAGCGTAATCCGAAACAATATTGATTTTACACTTTATTACCCCATTTCACCCTCTTAAGGGTGGAATTTCAAAAAAACCTGAAACACGTATTTACTTATTTTTTTACTGAAGCACTTGTGTGGAGTTTCGGATAGAAAAGACTATCTAATCTTGTTTCTCCATACAAACTTTGAACCCCCGTTTCATCCCCTGCGAGGGTTAATTTGGAAAATCCTTTCTCAGAGGGAACTAACGTCTTAATAACTATCTGCGTGCCAAATTTCAGCGCAATCCGAAATAATATAGATTTTTACACTTTATTACCCCATTTCACCCTCTCAGGTGTGGAATTTCAAAAAAACCTGAAACACGTGTTTACCTAATTTTTTACTGAAGCACTTGTGTGAAGTTTCAGATAGAGAAGACTATCTAATCTTGTTTCTCCATATAAACTTTGAACCCCCGTTTCATCCCCTTCGAGGGTTAATTTTGGAAAATCCTTTCTCAGAGGGAACTAACGTCGTAATAACTATCTGCATGCCAAATTTCAGCGCAATCCGAAACAATATTGATTTTCACAATTTATTACCCAATTTCACCCTCTTAGGGGTGGAATTAAAAAAAAACCTGAAACACGTGTTTACTTATTTTTTTACGGAAGCACTTGTGTGGAGTTTCAGATAGAAAAGACTATCTAATCTTGTTTCTCCATACAAACTTTGAACCCCCGTTTCATCCCCTTCGAGGGTTAATTTTGGAAAATCCTTTCTCAGTGGGAACTAACATCGTAATAACTATTTGCATGCCAAATTTCAGCGCTATCCGAAACAATATTGATTTTACACTTTATTACCCCATTTCACCCTCTTAGGGGTGGAATTCCAAAAAAACCTGAAACACGTCTTTACTTATTTTTTTACTGAAGCACTTATGTGAAGTTTCGGATAGAAAAGACGATCTAATCTTGTTTCTCCATACAAACTTTGAACCCCCATTTCATCCCCTTAAGGGGTGAATTTTGGAAAATCCTTTCTTAGTACACCCTTACGTACTAAGACAAATATACCCTCCAAATTTCAAGTCTCTACGACCAGCGGTTTAGGCTGTGCGTTGTCTGTCAGTGAGTCAGTGAGTCAGTGAGTCAGTCAGTATGTCAGGACAAAGATTCTTATAGTATTAGATTCACAATTTTCATTACGTAAAAGTACACATTTAGACATGCTTATACATGAAATATTAAATATTGCACCATTTTTCAAAATGTTCATTTCTCTCACTCCCAAAAAGTTAAACATGAATTACAAGATTTTTAGCATTCAAACACAAATACTACTAGTCTATTTGAGCCAAAAATTGCGATATATTCATATATCTGAAAAATAGAGCTGAAAAAGTTGGGGGGTATCTCATTGTCAATTATTATTTATATCACTCTTGTCAAGCTCCATGCTCTTGGTGGACAAGTGCTAATATTTATAAAACCCAAAAACTTACCAAGCTGCTGCTATCATGATTTTGGCTATCCAAAATCATAATTAAAATAAATGTTTTTGGCAATGCATTGCATTGGCAATGTTTGTTTTTTTTTTTAATGTTCACTGGACTGAACATGCAAATGAAAAAAAAAAATGAAAATGTCTAGTCTGTAGGCAGAAATTAACTAATTCTACACATGTTACCTGGGTGGTAATTAAGAGATGACCACAGGTAGTTTCGGTCGTGGCCTGAACTACCCACTGAATAAATACATGTCATCAGTTGGTTCGTCGAATGCTGGCATGATTTTTGGTGCCAGCCAACTTTGACGACGGGTTGGAATCGTTGCACTAAGATAAGTTAGTTGTCCTGCACTTCATCTCATTGCAGTCTTCCATTTCCGCACAAACTAAGTGAGATAGAGTCTGTGCAAAAAGAGAACCATTGTGGCGTTACGATGAACTAAACATTCAAAGTTAAGGAAGGAAGGTACATATATACCTACCTAGTAGCACACGCTTTTTTAGTCGTACTAGTAATGACAGGAACTAATAACAACAGAAAACAGTAAATTAAAACAAGCGACGACTGACACAACCTCAATTTCTACGACGGTTCTCTTTTTGCACAGACTTGTGCTTGTCTATCCAGAATAAAATTAAAACTATATCAAAATATATACGGTATCAGTGAACTAAAGAAATTATTACTTACAATAAAGTTCTGCATCTGCAAAACAGAAATTTTCCCCACATCATCACCAGAAAACATCATATTATTGTTGCTCCAAGCCATCACAGTCACCTCATTACCCTGGTGATCTCTAGAGGTGACAGTAGAATGTCCACCACTTAGCGATTGGTTACATTCAGTAACTGTAACTGTTCCCTTGCCATTGGCAAAACCAATGTGTTTCTCATTGGTTGATATAGCGAGACGTGTAATGGCTCCATCCTGAAAAAGACAATATAATAGTCAAGTCAAAGTCAAAGCATTTATTCAGTATATGGGCAAATTAAAAATTTGCACTTACACTCATCAAATTACATTAAATAGATCATATTCAATAAAAAATATTATAGATATAACAGAAACATAACTTATTGCTTTGAATTTACAAAAAAAAACAAAGGTATTGAGCCATTCAGCTTTGATCTAGACGATATATAATATCATGAGGTATTTTATAAATGTCACACTTTAAGTCACTTGAAGTGTTTGTGTGAACACACTTGGAAATCATTGTTAGATAAAACATGTAACTGGTAATTAGCTTAAAATGTGTCCGATCATCAGTGTCGAAGCTTATAGAGGGATAAAATACAGTTAATTTTATAGTTATATTCTGTTATAATTAAATTCTGTATAAATATAAAAAAATAGTGATAATTAATTAAACATTGTATAACAAATGGAGAAAACCAACTTTACAAGCCGTGATTGTAATTTTCTGTGGTAAGTTTGAGGTGTCTCCATATCTCCGGAGATACTCATAAGATCTTTACAAATTTACAATGGGACCAAAAAGGAAGCTTACTTTTCAAACAAAAACAAAATATCAGGTAATAAATGACAGAGTTCTGGGGTAACAAACATTTTAAAAGGCAATTTGAGAAAACCTTTTTGGTCAAGTCGGTTAAAATTTATGGACAGTTTTCTGAGAATGTGTTGATGTAGCTATGATGGAAGACATACATAATCTTAAAATCCCATATCAAAATTCAATAAGCACTCACCTTATTAGGAATTAACTGGACAAATTCGCAGGGACTCCGATTAAAGACATAGATGCCACCACTCGTAGCTCCGAATGCTATCAACGTCTTCGAGACATCAAAACAGGTATACTGGCAAAAGAAACCAATTTATAAATACTGACAGTTATTTATCATGGATAATGATAATAATTAATTAAATTAATGTTTATTTGTGTTTAACAGACAGAAAGAAATTATACCTAAACTTGAATGTGTTTTATTTTAATATATAGGGTTACAGGAGAAGTCGTGCTAGATCCGTGAAGGTCGTGGAGTACCCGTCATTTCTGACTTATTTCTCTATGAAACACCCCACCCTAAACTTAACCGTTTTCGAGATATACGACTTTTATATATTTTTGCCGTATAATTGCCGATTTTTAGGCTACTACATTGATTTGTGTTTTTTTACGTGTCTTATTATTGTTGTTGCATTTTTACTTGTGTAATAAGATGCTTTAACGCCTTAGTAATCAAAATAGTGCATAAGTTAGTTGAATAGACCGTAGTAGACAAGTGAAAGTAAGAAATTTGAAAAAATATTAGAAAGTTTATTTTTCTCTAAGGAATATCTAAAAAAAATTATATTGGCACTTGTTCGGCAGACGTTTTAAAATATCTACGGTTCATCAGCTATCCAACGAGGTATAACAATCTAGGGTTTGTATTACATTTCGTGGAAAAAAGTAGTTTTATAGGCGACAGTGTAGAAGATAATTTACAATAAAAAGTAAAATAAAACAATAGGTAAAGCATGAAATGAGTATGAGTATCCTGTATAGCCTAGCCTGTGATCAATATTCATCTGCTGGTAAGAGAATGCGTTCAAGGGTGGTGGCACCCTATGCCTAGAAAGGAAACTGTCAAAACACTGTCTGGTGACATTATTTACTATCTTAAGACACAAGACAGTATACCTTTTTTTATATCTTATAGGCTAGCGTTTGACCACTATCTCACCTGTTGGTATGTTATGATGCGGTCGACTTTTACCACCATACCTCTTTTTCTTTATGTTTATCCTTTGCCAGAGGGCCACTGTGGGAAATGTGTTCTCTGAAGGAAAGCTTTGTAAGTGAGGTTGGGATAGTTGTGCCATGTGAATAGGTTAAATGTTAGACAGACAGGCACAATAATATCTTAGAGAAATATCACTTATACCAATAATAATTAGAATTCTTACATATTTTTTATTATATATAATCACACACCTTACCATTGTACATTATGATTGCAAATAAATTATTGAGTATTGAGTAATCTGATAGGTTAGTGTTTGACCGCTATCTTGCTTGGTGGTAAGTGATGATGTGGTCGAGGATGGTAAACACACTAGGCCTAGAATGGTCTGACTCTCAAGGGCTATGCTGCTAGAACACTAGGTATGTTATGATTGCAGATTTACTCCTTGATGATGGTAAACTACTTTTTTGTAGCAAGTCAGGCAGAGCATTGATATAATGCTTCTACCATCTACACATGAATACAAAAAATCATATGAAATAACTTAAAAAACTAACACCATGTGATTTTAGACATATATTTTGAGGATGATACAGACGTAACTTACTTTGTTTACCAAAATTATATATTAAAATTTAATTCAGTAAACTATAGCTTGCCACCAATGCATAATTGGGTTAAACATGCAATCTACTAATTTCATGGTATCAATAGTATTGAACTGTGGCTTAATAGGTCAGAGCACCTGGATATGTTATCCAGGGGTGCGGGATCGAGTTCCATCGGTACAATGAAAAAATGTTGGATTGTGTATAACAATTTATAGCTTGCTTGACAGTAGAGTGACTATTCATTTGAATAGAAACTGTGGATCTGTCCCAGATACACATCCTATACTGTTATTTTGAGCTAACTTAAATTTAAATTTGACATGGCCTGTAATTTCACTTGACGCTATATAGTATTTAAATTAAAACATCTTAATAAAATATTTTCAAGTCATATGAACACAGAAGAACATAAGTAAGAGAGTCACATTTTATGCTTCACTAAAGATACTACTAAGTACTAAATATTCCAAGTAAAACACAACGCAAACACTTTCTGTTTTGTTGCAATTAACTACTCATTTATAAACAACCTTCACATGGTTATGTAAAGATAAATAAAGTAGTGACTTTAATGCATAATTCACTTCAATTGTATTGCTTAAATTAACGTAATTTTGAATGATAAGTACGGATATAACTTTAAATGACTCATTCACTAGACTACATACTAGATACATACATAAAGGGGCGTTTTCAAGCCTAACTATATCACGCATAAATATCACAAATATCATTTCCTAGTAATTCCTAGGGTGTATAATTAAATGTATTTATATACAGACAAAAATTATCATTTTAGATAGACTACGAAGGAATTTTGAGCGTTAGCCAAAATAAGCAGATACTAACCTTTATCCGTTGCACATTTTTTATCGGATAATTTATAGCTTCTGTGATGTTTGCCAGCTCTTGCAATATGTAAGGGGGTGGTTTTGAGTTAGACATTATTCAATTGCTCATTTTTTATAATAAAAATACCAAAGAGAATATAATACTAGGTAAAAAATATGTAAAGAATTTTCTTCTCTATCTCTTTTGAGCAACACAATTTATCTTGGTAATTTTTATTTTATGATGACAATTGACATTGACAATGACAATGCGAATTAAATACGACTGAATGACATTGATTGAGGCCATAACAGTAACATGACAGTAATATAATGCTAGCACCACACATGGGTAATGGGTATTCGCTATTGTATTGTATGTGTGCAGGTTGGATTTTTATCGTGAAGGCTGTCAGACGTTCTTTCAGAAAATCTAAGGGAAAAAATATTTAATTGCATGGTTTGAACTTATATAAGCATTATTTTCGGCGGATCATATTAAGCTCATTGTTAAACTAGTTTGTAGATAACTTTCATTAAAAATATTCCTTTCATATCTATCACCTGTATATAGACTCATCAGAGGAAAAATGGATCCTTTACCTCCCGACCCGGTCCCTCCAGACCCAGGTGCTATTGTTCCTTGTGTGTCTGGATCGGTCTCTGGAGGAAAGCGGCGAATTGAGAATAATGATGAATTCTGTAGTAGCGCCAAGAAGTCTATTACTAACAAAGACCTGACAGTTGCTTCTATACAAAATATATTCATCCATCCTAGTTTATCCATTAGTAAGCAATATACATCCAATGATAGTGGCCCTTTCTTGGTTCACGTTTCCCGTGATTCAGACTTAGATACTGATCAATCTATCCGTCCCATTAAATTTGGTCAATTTCTAGTCAAAAGCAAGGTCTCAAATATTTGTACAGACGGAGTAAAAAAAGTAGGAAGAAATAAAATAGCGGTGGTATTCAAAACAGCTGAAGACGCTAACAACTTCCTTAGTAATCCAGTGTTAGATACGGCTAAATACTCTGCTTCAATCCCCTCCTACAATATAACCAAAATGGGTATTGTTCGCAATGTGCCAGTTGACCTGTCCATGGACGAGTTTGTTGAGTCACTGGTCTTGCCCAATGGATGTGGAGTGGTACTCAAGGCTCGGCGGTTGAGCAGAAAATCGTTTGAGGATGGTAAGCCAACGTGGGTTCCCACCCAAACAATCGTCATAACCTTCCATGGCCAATCTCTGCCTTCAAGAGTGTTTTCTTATCACACTTCGCTGCCGGTAGAAACTTACCAATTTCCTACTATCCAATGCCTAAATTGTTGTCGTTTTGGACATGTCAAAGCTCAATGCAGATCGAATGCTAGGTGCTACCGATGCGCACAATCCCACAAGGGTGATGAATGCAGTGTAGTTGAAGGTGAGGCTACTTGTCTCCAGTGTTCTGGCCAGCATTTCTCTACAAACAAGAGTTGCCCTGAACATGGGAGACAGAGATCAATTAAGTTGTTGATGTCTCAACAAAATCTCTCTTATGAAGAAGCATCATCTCAATCCCCTAAAGTTAAGAGGCCCTATGCTGAGGTTGCCCAAGTAAGTAATCTGTCCCAGTCTACATATTTGTCGCCTCAGTTGAGTCAAATCAGTTCTTCTCCATCGAATGTCTCATATAGAAAGAATGTCTTCTCCTCTTCCCGCCCCCGAACACCATTGGGTAAAACATATGATAGGGCAGCTCATCAAGCTATAATTGGGGATGAACCATCGGCCCTGCCTAATGGTTGTTCCTTACAATCACAATCATTGGACTCTTCTGATCTATCCCGAGAGAATAATCTTCTGGAGGTTCTTCTCTCATTAATAATCTCTATTCTCTCCAGTAACAATTCCTCTATACCGTCCCACGTTGCCCAAAAACTTACCGAGATCATTTCCCTTTCTAATAATTATGGATCCAGGCATCATTCTGCAATGGAACTTAAAAAGTATCCGCAGGAAAAAGCCTGAACTTCTATACCTTATCAATAAATTTCGCCCGTCAGTTTTGGCAATTTCGGAGAGCTGGCTTGTTCCAGGATCCCGTTTCCGGGTTCCTGGATACTCCTGTCTCCGGGATGACAGGGCTGACGGGTATGCCGGTTGTTTATTACTTGTCAGACGTTCACTTCCTTTTTCCCAAGTATCCCTTCCTTCTGTGTCGCCAAATATTAATATTGTAGCTGCAAAAGTCTTTGATATAACCTTTATATCTATTTACATCCCTCATCCTCATTCTAGTTTAATCCCAGAAATTTCGCTAATTTTATCTTCAGTTCCTCACCCTCTGATTCTTTTAGGTGATTTAAACGCTCATCATACGTCATGGGGCTCTAGTCATATTGACTCTTTTGCCCTTTCTCTCTTAGATATTTTCGATGATGCGAACCTGTGCGTCATCAATGATGCTTCTCCTACTCGACGAGTTTACCCCACTCAAAATCCCAAAAGTGCTGTAGATCTTTCAATTTGTTCTGCGTCTTTGGCTTCTCTAATTACTTGGTCTATTTTGCCACTATCGTATGGTAGTGACCATTATCCCATTTTAGTATCTATTCCTAATAAGGTTTCTCCATATCGCAACTTCAACCCAGCTCTTAAATATAGACTTCTTGATTCTAAATGGCCCTCTTATTCATCTTCCTTTGAAAACAAACTAATTTCTCTGCCAACCCCTGTTATCAGTAATATACTTGAATGTTACTCTAAATTTACGGATGCAATATTATCGAGTGCTGATGAAAATTTTCCTATTAAAAAACTTCATAATTTTATAGTTTCTACTCCTTGGTGAGATGCTGAATGTACAGCCGCAATAAAAGAAAGGAAAAATGCGGAAAATGCTTATAATGCTTCCATGACTAGAGAAAATTTTCTCTCGTACCAAAAGTCTGCAGCTAAATCTTCTAGGATCCTCTCAAAAAAGAAAAGACTAGGTTGGATCCGTGTCTGTGAAACGTTATCGCCAAGAACACCGGCATGTTTGGTGTGGAAGCAAATTAAAAGATTCAGAGGATCATTTAATTCTTGTAACGTTTCAGCTAACGACCCTTCATCGTGGTTAGAGGGCTTTTCAAGTAAAATGTCTCCTCCATTTGTTCCAAATTTTGACGCTTTTCCTTCCCCACCAGGTCCCCTTATGTCTCATGATAATTTTGACTCTTCTTTTTCATCTGCCGAACTTCGATTGGCTCTTGATGGTCTAGTAGACTCTTCTCCGGGGATGGACGGTATTCCATACTCATTCATAAAGAATGCTCCTGATGATTGTAAAGAATATTACTTACAAGTTATAAACATATTCTATGAAAATGGTATAGTCCCGGAGCAGTGGAAGGCTCAAGTCATAATTCCCATCCTAAAGCCGGGTAAAAGCCCTTCTGACCCAAACAGTTACAGGCCCATAGCCTTATCTTCAGTTTTATCTAAGGTGGTTGAGCATATGATTAAAAACCGCCTCGAGTGGATCATAGAAAGTAAAGAAATACTACCTAAAAGTCAATTCGGATTCAGAAAAGGCATGAGTACCATTGACAGCCTTAGTATTTTAACTTCTGACATCCGTATGGCCCTACTCAAAAAGGAACTTCTTGTGGGCGTCTTCTTAGACATTGCGTCTGCCTACGACAATGTGCTGTTACCGGTCCTTAGGAATAAGTTGATGCTATTAAATATTCCAGGAAAAATTGTTAGATTCATTTCAAACTTGTTAATGGAGAGAACTATTTCTATCAAAAGTTCTGATAAACTTTTACCTCCTACAACAGTCTGGAAGGGTTTACCACAAGGATCGGTTCTCAGCCCATTGTTATACAACATTTATACTCATGATCTCGAACATTCTGTCAATTCATATTGCGAAATCTTACAATATGCCGACGACTTAGCTCTTTATGTCACAGTAAAATCTCCTGAAGAGGCTTCCCAAAGATTGACTTTAGCCCTTGCCTATTTGCACACCTGGCTTCTTAGGCATGGGTTATCCCTGTCAGCTCCTAAAAGTAGTGTGGTTGTTTTCACCAAAAAAAGACAAATCCCTTCAGTTGTTGTTGGGGTCAACAATGAAGTTATTCCTCAGGAAAACATGGTGAAATTTTTAGGCATCTGGTTAGAATCAAGATTATCCGGTTCGACTCATTGTGATTATGTTGCTCAAAAGTGTGAGAGAAACATTAACGTCCTGCGGTCGTTGTCAGGTGTTTGGTGGGGTGCTCACCCTTTTTCTCAAAAAATTCTTTATAATGCTATTATCCGTAGTCATATGGACTATGGCTTATTTCTCTTAGATCCTTCCACCAAAACTAGCCTCAACAAACTTGATAAAATACAATACAAATGCCTTCGTATTATTATAGGAGCGATGAAGTCCTCTCCGACTAATGCTCTTCAGGTAGAGTGTGTTGACCCCCCCCTTGCTCTCCGCAGACAATTTCTATCAAATAGATTCTTCTTCAAGTTGGCGCAAATTTCTGATCATCCACTTCTTGCTAAGCTTCATCAATTATCACTTTTGTACAATTCTCTCGGCCATCATTCAAGTTCTGTTTTTCCATGTCTGCTTCGTTCTTATCTTCAATTTTCCCGTCTTCCTAACCCTCTTTTTCAAAGTTCTATTATGCCATTATATTCCACGTTATATGACGCTCTTGTTTTTCAACCCAACGTCATTCTTAACATTGGAGTTGATAAAAATACTCCTGAAGTTCCTAACATTTTTAATGGCATAATCCATTCGGATTATAGTAACTGGTTACATTTGTATACTGATGCTTCAAAGGTATCTGATTCTAGTTCGGTAGGTGCTGCTGTCTGGATCCCTTCTACTAGAATCATTTTAAGTTATAAATGTCCCCCTGTTTCGTCAGTGTTTACTGGAGAATCTGTTGCTATTTTGGCTGCGATCATATTTCTAAAATCTCACAATATTTCCTACTCTATCATATTTTCAGACTCCAAAAGTTGCCTTCAGTCAATTCTTTCGAACCCTTTTCGATCAAAATCTCGTTTCCCAATTATCCACAAAATTAGAGAGGAATTGTATTATTGTAATAACCGTGGCATTAACATCACTATAGCTTGGATTCCAGGTCATTCAGGTATTCCTGGAAATGAGTCAGTTGACTCCTATGCCAGGAATGCTATTGACATGGGATCGGATGACTATTCCGTGATATATTCCCATGATATGTGCACTACTTTGAAGCCTTTGTTGTTTGACACCTGGAATAAGGGCTGGCAAATCTCAAGGTCTGTCAAGGGGCAATATTATGGGGATATTCAACCGGAGGTTCCAACGAGGCCGTGGTTTTCTAAATATCGCATGGCAGATAAAAATACCACCTCCACTATTTGTCGACTCCGCTTAAATCACTGTTGTTCTCCAGTTTTCCTGTCTAAAATAAGGATTAGAAATAGCTCGATCTGTGAATGCGGTCTAGACGAAGGAAACGTGAACCACTTGTTTTTCAGTTGTCCTAATATGCGCTTCTCTCTTTATGACTTTCTTCCTCCGCAAATATCTCGTCCAGTCTCTTTTAAACATCTTCTTTCTCTCATTTTCACCCGCTTTACTGGTTCTTTATGTAAATATATTGAAATTAATAAAATTAAGTTGTAAATATTATGTATATATATACCTACCTACTCATTTCCATGTTTTATTATAATTTTCTTGTAAATATTCAAATCGAATTCTTTTTGTCTAATTTTTTTTTAATTTTCATCCATACTGTAACGAGTTTTGTAGAATTGATTCCGCAGAAAGTAAGTTTAAATTTTTATTTGTTATCTGTGTTTATAAAAAGCGTCCTAAGGTCTTTCCAGTTTCCACTCGACTAAACCAACTAAACTTGACATTGGCGAAATTGTGGTGGTATTATCGCAAAAGCCAAAAACAAAGAAATAATAATAATTGTATGTGTGTGAAATTGTTCGCGTATTTGCGTATTTAGCACATTATAGCCAATAACAAACGCCCCTTACCGAACGTCTGCCTTAATATGTGTTATTTCAGAACCTACACTATCTACGTTTCCAATTTCATTAAAATCGATTTATTAGTTATGGCGATACGTGGAAACAAACGTAAATTAATCTTCAATAATTTATTTACATAAAATTCAGTGTTACACCTCTTACAACAAACATTACTAAATTTTCTTTGATTTTACCAAACAAACTCATTTTACTCACTCCTTCCATAAGGGTAGATTTGTATAAAATGAAAATACGTGTCTCATTATTTGCTTTAGGTAGGAAGTACTTGTTACTTAGTATCTATTGTATAATCTTTGGTACTTGTGTGAAGTTTCGCATAACAATGATTATTTAATCTTGTTTCTGTAATTACTACGTATAGAGAAGCTATACCAAACGAAAAACCTGTCACATCAGCTGATCAGCGCGGCCTGAGCTCAGGTCTGTGCTGCAGCGCTTAATCTAGCGACTGTTGTCTAAACAAATTATTAAAACATGCAGCGCAAGGCCGCTTCGAGGTTACATTTTTCTCGAGACCAAAACGTCGTAAGCGCCGTGAATTTCATGGCGGTTACCCGTTTTGTTCAGTCGAGTGACTAAACCAGTTGTTGCCAATTGGCAACAACGCACGAGTGCGTGAATATAGTCAAAATAGTTTCTTAGCGGAAACCTACCTAGGTCATAATTATAAGTACCTACCTATCTGTATGCCAAATTTCAGCACAATATAAACCATATTTCACCCTATTAGGGCTAGAATTTCGAAGAAGCCTGAACACTTATTTACTTATTCATTTACAGAATACAAGTGTGAAGTTTCAAATAAAAAATAGAAAGTATCTAATTATTTTTCTCCATACAAACTTTGCCGCCCTTTTTCACAGGATTTCTTCATCAGGATTATTGAAAATTAACCCTCTAACGGTAGAGGGTTAATTTTCAATAATCCTGGAATACGTCATTCTTAATTTCTAACCAAATACTATAATAAGTTACTCAAGCGACAACGGAATGGATATCTCTCACACTCAGTGTACCGCAAGAGTACGCATACAGACCGGTACTTGAGAGCTGACTCCCATCACCATCCCGCCCATCTAGCGTCGTTGCCTCGGACACTTATCAACAGAGCGCTGAGATTATGTGACCCACAACATGTAGACACGGTACTTGCGCATGTGAAGGCGGTGTTAGAGGCAAACGGATACAGCTGGAAGCATAGTAATCAGATTGCAAACAACTCCACAAAGTGCCGAATAACATTGGTTGAGAGAGTAGTAACGTACCTACCATACGTCAAGGGGGTCACGAACAAAATTGGACACTTGTTACGCCGAAGATATAGCATCAAGGCGATATTCCGCCCCGTGAAAAGCACTTTGTGCTCGCAAAATCCGAGAAGCCATTGAGATCAGTCGTTGTCGTAACTACAACAGAGACAGAGGGTGGTACCTGTCACATACTTGGAAAACCGTTCTTCATGGAAAGATCGTCACCAGTGGCAAGAGTGAGGAGGACACCTTGAGTTCCGTTTGCCGGTAGGATGTGGTTTCGTCTGAAGAAAACAGCAGTGATGAAGACGAAGCCCTCCAACCTAATCCCGCGCCTCCACTATGTACACCGCATCATTACCCCCCACTAACACCACCGCCGCCACCGCCGCCGCCCGCTCCGTCCGCCCGCGCTGCACGAGCAGCGGCCCGCGGTGCGAGGCTGAACGCGTCGGCGAGCGCCCCGCACTCAAGATTCTGAAGAAGGCCTCCGGACGAGGCCGAAACATATGTCGGTCGCTATATCGACATCGCGTAATTCACGTTAAATTCCCGTTATTAAATCTATAGAATATAGATTTAGATTTTTGCATGGTTTTCTGCCTACCCGGCGTTAGAAAGGCGTATCGTCATTGATGGAGCTGTTAATTAGGTACTTCTATTTGCTACGTAATATGCCGTAAAAATAGCCTCATCCCAGCTTGGCGGTGTATTGGCTTGGCATCAATCAACATCGCTTTTGCTTTCTCAACCAGTGTGCAGTTTTTCCTTTCTGCAACTCCGTTTTGATTTAGTGTGTATCGAGCCGTTATATGCTTTAATGTTTTTAAAAGTCGTCGAATTGGTTAATAAACAATTTATAATTGATACATTCATGTAATTGAGTCCAATTTTCTTCAACTCCTTAAACTTTTCAAAAACTTCGTTTTCTGTTTTATTACCCTAAACTCTGCAGTATCGAGTAAAATCATCAATGAAAGTGACGAAATATTTTTGTTTCCGCGAATAGAGTTTGTTTGTATAGGTCGACAAACGTCACTGTAAACTATTTCTAGCTGTGCTGAAGTTCTTTGATTTGCTTTATCAGGAGCATGAGCTGAATCTCGGTGTAGTTTGGCTTTTAAAACATGGATCGCAATCTGCTAATGTTTCAGAGGCATCAGAATGTAATCAAATCAGTCTATCATCGCTTAGTGCTAATTTTAAAATTTTGGCATTAATGTGCCCATGTTTTCTATGCCAGTTTTCTATTAGTGGCCTTATATTATACCAGGTTCAAACCAGGCGACATTTGTCGTTCAACTTCCTAGAGTCGTACTATACGAGTTACAACAAATACCCAATCGATATTTTTTATCGATTACATCGCGCTTGATTAGCTAATCAAATAGTTTCATTCGAAACCTTATTATCGCTCTATAATGCTAGCCGAAATGTTCTTCCAAAACAAATATTTGAGTAATGAAAAGAGTACTTTTAACCAGTACTTACTTAGTATCGATACTTTAGAATCGATACTAAGTACTTGGAATCGAAAGAAAAGTACATCCCTAGGAATTTGAACGACTAGAATCGCCTGGTGTGAACCCGGTATTACGATAACTTGAATGCTGTCGTCCCTCAGCTACCTCTCACTGTCATATCTGGTGAAAATACTATTTCCACTCTATTTCCGAAACAGAGCCTCAGAATGGGCACATGAATTGACACATATAGTAATCTGTGACACGAATGGGGCTGTACGTAGGTAGGTAGAAATAAAAAAACACAACGTATAGGTACTAATTAAAAAGTGTTTTTATTAAATGTTAAAATTATTGCACAGTCAAGTGAAATGTAAAACTATCAGTGCCTAAACTATTCTCAGCGATGCATAAATACGAGCCTTCGTCACTCTTCGATACTGTATCCAAATACAGAACATTATTCGTGTTTCTGAAATACCACAATATATAAATTAATATATAGCTACCGGCACAATTTACTAGTACTGTACCTACTATAGTTTCTATGTAGTAGTGGCAACGCAAAAAAAGTGGCAATGCACAATAATTCACAGTATTGATGGTGCTAATAACTGCCAGAGCCAGAATAAATGGTCCTTTTACCGTAGTCTCATATTTTTTAATATCGGATAGGCTAGCGTCTGACCAATAGCTCGCCTGGTGGTAAACGATGATGTTTTTGAAGCTGGGTGAACACGCTAACTTCATTCGAAAGTCTTCTCATTGTAAAAAAGAATACAATTTTACAGCTAGTTTTAGGTGGTTATCTCTGTATCTCTGAAGACAAGATCTTGATAAAAGCATGTACCTATTAAAGGACTTCCCCTGATATTTATCCTTATGGAAAAATAATAAGCAATAACAACCGTTGACAGCAAGGCGCTTTAAAATAAACTGGTCAAGTGCAAGTCGGACTCGCACTCGTAGGGTTCCGAATCACACCACAGTATTTTTTATAAAATACTGTAGTGTGATACGGAACCCTATTCGATCGATCGATCGATCATAAGATCGAGCAAAAAATACCACTATAGTTTTTCGCCAGCAAAAAATGATAATTAATAAACATTGCTTATTTCTTATAACGCCATCCAACGTCTAACGGCCGGTATCTTAGTGAAAGTTAACACAAAGGTGTTAGGGATCGGCATTTCAATATAACGCCATCTATGGACGTTTACCTAAGCGTTCATAGATGGCTTTATATTGAAATGTCGAAAAAACACGTTTCTTGTATGGGGACCCCTTATAATTTTAAACTTTATTCTGTTTTTAGTATTTGTTGTTATAGCGGCAACAGAAATACATCATCTGTGAAAATTTCAACTGTCTAACTATCACGGCTCATGAGATACAGCCTGGTGACAGTCAGACAGACAGACAAACAAACAGACAGACAGTCTTAGTAATAGGGTCCCGTTTTACCCTTTGGGTACGGAACCCTAAAAACGAAGTTATTTCTCTATGTCTGTCATTGCATTAGACCGGTAAGTTAGAAATTTTGGGAGTGAAGGGGCCATTTTCAGTACTCGGCCAGTAGTTAGCAAAATGATGGAATGAAGTAAAAATATAGACGAATTCTATATTTTTTGTTTATATTTATATATTTTATATTTGGATTTCCTTATTAAAATCGAATTAAAGTAAATAAATATAAATTGTAGTATATACATTGTTTAATTATAGTTTTGAGTACCACTTATAATCACCTATTCACCAAATATAGTTTGGGGGCGATGTGGTTGCTCTACTGTGGTTTACCTGATTACTAGTAAAACTTACCTATTAACTGTAGTAGATACAGAATTTTTGGCCGTAAACTCCCATCGAATACTTGGTGCTGGGTTGCCATACAAAACGTTGCAGGGTAAAGACACGCTACCTCCTTTACTAGCATAGATTGTGTCGGTTTTGGGAGTCTCAATGTAGGGCAGCACTGAAATTGTACAAGTGCCGGTAAATGTGTGCGGGGTTTAGGGCACAAACATCACAATGTTAAAAAACTATGCCATTTTACGTTCACAATAAGTTCCAATGAAAGCCATTTTCAGTAAAGTCAAAGTCAGTAAGGTTGCGGGTTCAAGTCCCGTCGGTACGATGAAATTTTGGATTGTGTTTAACAATTTACAAAAATATAAAGTGTGAAACACTTCAAAGAAACATAATATTTGATTTACGCAGTGCAACATCTCTCGTCGGATTTGAAAACTGTAATGATTTCTTCCGAATTATTAACTTACGTAATAAGTAGTCATAGATGGCGCCACCAATGCATAATTGGGTTATCAAAATGCAATCCACTAATTTCGTCGTAACGATACTTCACACCGTGGCTTAATTGGCAATGCACCGGAACATGTCATTCCGGAGGTTGCGGGTTCAAGTCCCGTCGGTACGATGAAATTTTGGATTGTGTTTAACAATTTACAAAAATATAAAGTATGAAACACTTCAAAGAAACATAATGCTTGTCTCATTACAGAGAAAAAAAAAGAAAATTACCATGAACAGTAACTTTAACTGTTCGTTCTGCTTTTCCGAAGTTGTTTTCTGCAATGCAGTGATAATTGCCTGAATCGCTCCACAATGCTCGAAAACTGAAACAAAATATTATTTTTTGTAATTAACTAGACCGGTATTATATCAGAAAATAAAAATAAAACTGGCTAAGTGCGAGTCAGACTTTTGTCCCGCACACGGAGGGTTCCGAACGCCATCTATCGATTTTTTAACGAACTTCTAACACCAACTAAGTAAACGTTAACACAAAGGTAGAATAGTATTATATAGTAGTAGTAGTAATAGTAATTGTAGTAATTAATATTATTAAATATCTGGTTGACCGAGCTTTGCTCGGTATTTTTTGCCACTTAAACAGACAAATATGACTCTGCCCGACATCTGTTGACGAATAATAATACAATTTTTTTTAATTGAGAGCTACTAATGGCCCATTTAGACGGGGGAGTTTCTCGTCTCGAAGATACGATTATCGAAGGAATATAAAAAAGATTATATATCTAAACATTCACACCTCTCGCTCTTCCACTCTGGCGACAATTGACTCGTAATAGAATATTGATAGTGTCGGTCTAAACAGAATTTTCTCGTATTTCGATTCTCGCACTCAAAACGGTTCAACCCGATTTGTACGATACTCGTATGAACTTGAAAAATGTCATACGAGATCGTGTTTATACAAGTCGAGACTCTCATAAGCAAGAATCTGCTTACTATACTTTTGTTGTGTAAACAAACATAGGCAATTATCGCCTAGCGATAAGTCATATGCGAATCTCGTATGACATAATCGTAGGCAAGATTTTAGTTCTTGTTATGGCAATTATTGCTTGTGATAGTAGCGTATGGTTTCTCGTAAGGAAACGTACGAAAAACTCTCCCCGTCTATGTGGGCCTTAATTGCTTTACCGACATAGTACTTCTACTCGCCAATAGATGTCGGGAAGAGTTATATTTTAAGTTGATTATCAATAAAGTTGATTATTGAAAACACGAATAAAACAACATTTTCTGAAAATGACTCCTAGCTAGATCGATTTATCGCCCCCGAAATCCCCTGTAGGTATACTAAATTTTATTTAATCGTTGGAGCCGCTTCCAAGATTCAGATTAAGGTAAAGACGATAGCGCCATCTTTGATGTACGGTAGATGGCGCTGCGCTATCGTAAAAAACTTTTTTTAAACTTTTCTTTAATTTTTAACTTTGTTCTGTTCTTAGTATTTGTTGTTATAGCGGCAACAGAAATACATCATCTGTGAAAATTTCAACCGTCTAACTATCACGGTTCATGAGATACAGCCTGGTGACAGACGGACAGACAGACAGACAGTCAGACAGACAGACAGACAGACAGACAGACAGACAGACAGACAGACAGACAGACAGACGGACAGCGGAGTCTCAGTAATAGGGTTCCGTTGGTACCCTTTGGGTTCGGAACCCTAAAAACTATAGTGATTGCTCGAAAAAAGCTCTATCGATCCGCATTGACAAAAATATTTGTTACGTGAAATCGTGTGTTTCAGGAAACATTGTTATTGGTAAGTTCCGCGGTTGTCACGAGCAATGCAAAATGGGTAGCAGATTATATGTATGGTAGAGTAGCAATTGCTACGGGCCCCGCGCCAGAGGGGGCCCCGCATATTTAAACCCAGACTATTAATTACCCACAAAATTGTAACCTATACATTAGTATAGATGGCAAATAAACGTATTAAGTATTGAATTGTTTTTTTTACTACTTTTTACTTATGCACCCATAGTAGATCAAGGGCTCTTTAAAATAATTTGTTACGGGCCCCGCGCTTGTTTAATACGGCACTGATATTAACAATATTGTGATTCGAAAAACAGCAGCGGCTACCGTGGTGTCCAGTTCCACGTCACAAGCTGTACTGACTTGTTTATATAATTTATGTAACATATTAAAGAACACAAGATAGTTTAAGATCGTTTAAAAAACTAAAAGAACCGACTTCAAATGCCGCGCTAGTAATTTGCAGTACCAAAATGAGGTGTTTATCTCAATTTCTCCCAAGACGCGCCACTAACCCCGATATTCGGCTCTTTTTGTTTCCAGTATAATATCATCGAAGTATACAAAATTCATCGATTATTTTTGTAGATTAATGTATTAAAAACCGCTCGACAATCGTTAAAATTTAAATGGGACCACCTGGGAAGTAAAAAAAAACACTTTGAAACAAAAAAAAAATAAAATTCCAAATCGTAGTCAGTAATCGGTGAACATACATAAAAAAAAAGATTCTACGAATTAAGAACCTCCACCTTTTTTGTGAAGTCGGTTCAAAACTAATAAAATGAACGATGAACAATAGAGATCTAAACCAAAACTTATAAGCAATGAAGTGATGATGATAATTACTGGTGCGTATGTTTATCATCAGTCCAATGCCGCTGATCGAATGTGATGATGACGTCATCCTGGGACATCTCCCAGCGGACACTAGCTGTCGTGGCATCAACATCACAAGGTAAAATTACTTCTTGGTCTTCTTTCACGGTCAGAGTTTCTGTCTCGCTGTTCTTTATTATGGGAGGGGCTGGAAACAAATTGCATAGGCAATTATAATTCATAAATAAACTGGCCAAGTGCGAGTCAGCCTCGCACACGTAGGGTTCCGATTGAACAAAATTTGCCGGAAAAATTAATTATCTACATAGTTTTAACATCGATATATATAAATACCGTGTCAATACTAAACATGCTTATTTACTACAACGCCATCTAACAAATGTCGAACGAACTTCTAATACCCACCATATGAACTTTAACACAAAGGTCAGTGACCTTTTTGTTGGTTACCATCGTTCATAGATGGCGCTATAGTAAAAACACGTTTTTTGTGTGGGGTACCCCCTTTAATTTTTAACTTTGTTCTGTTCTTAGTATTTGTTGTTATAGCGGCAACAGAAATACATCATCTGTGAAAATTTCAACCGTCTAACTATCACGGTTCATGAGATACAGCCTGGTGACAGACGGACAGACAGACAGACAGACAGACAGACGGACAGCGGAGTCTCAGTAATAGGGTTCCGTTGGTACCACAGAGCTATTATTACTTAGTAATTATAGCTCTTTGGTTGGTACCCTTTGGGTTCGGAACCCTAAAAATGACTCTCAAGTTATAACCGGTGGACCAGACAGCTGTCCTTGAGAGCCAGTTCCCAGTTTAGGTCTTAGCGTGCTACCATCGATAGCATCATCGCTTACCAAAGTAATCGCTTACCCCCAAGTTTGAGGTGTTTATCTCCATATCTCTGGAGATACTGAATATATCTCGATGAATTTTAAATAGGACCATTTGAACCGTATATACTCTGTCAAACAATAAAATAATTTTCCAAATCGGTCCAGGCGTCTGTGAGTAATCGGGAAACATACATGAAAAATAAAAGATTCTGACGAATTGAGAACCTCCTTTTTTTTATAAGTTGGTGAAAAATTAATTTTACTTGCAAGTCATTTTCAGAAGCAAGTAGAGGTATTCATCTCCATATCTTTGGATATATTAATATTTATCAGACATCGATGAAATATAATGGGACCACCATGGGGATATTGTAAGTGATGATCCTCGATCGCATTAGCACTTACCAACAGGTGATCAATAGTGGTCAATCGCTAGCCTATACGATATTAATTGGAATTATTGAACTAAGTATATTGTAAGTATGTCTTACAAAAAACCATACAAACAAATTAATACAAATTCCCTCCCTTTTTGGTAGTCGGGTAAAAATAGACAAATATGAAAAGCTCCTCCTTTTTGGGAGTTGCTTAAAATATAATTAAATTACTTACATTGAATTTTCACAACAAGGTCCATATACGCCTCTCCCAAGATATTGGTAGCAATACATCGATATGACCCGTCGTGTTTTTTCTCTAACGCAGTTATACTCAATTTCCCTTCGTCAGTTGAAATGCCGTCAGGTAGAGAGCCGAACTCATAATCATCAGGTTTTTTGTATTTCCATAAAAATGTAGGCGCTGGTTTTCCTTTTGATAACCTAAAAGGATGGGATGATACATAATTAAAGATTGTTTAAGAAGCTAAAAGAACCGACTTCAAACGTCACGCTAGTTTATCTCCATATCTCTGAAGATACTGAACATGTCTCGAAATTTAAATGGATACCTGGAAAGTAAACAATTTCAATCAAAAAACAAAAAAATCCAAATCGATTCAGGCTTCTTCGAGTAATCGGTAAACAAATCAAAATTCATTTAACACATGTCTGAACACTGAAGAGTCAGAACGTGTCTAAAAAAAGCACGTCTGGCTGTGCATAGGAGAGTGCTGGTTCCCACACTCATGCATGTTAGTGAAAGCTGGGTATGGCAGAAGAAGCATGATAGTAAAATTAATGCTATAAAAATGAGAAGTTTCAGAAGTATGATTGGAGTGACTCTGATGGCTAAGGTGGGGAACAGAGTGATAAGGGAATGTTGTGGTGTGGTAGAAGATGTAGTGACAAAGATAGAGAAAGGGATGCTTGAATGGTTTGGACATCTAAGGAGGATGGATAAAGATAGATTGACGAAACAAATTTATGAGACGAGTGTAAATGGGACAACCGGTAGAGGCAGACCTAGGCGAACGTATCACGACCAGATCGAAGACGTTCTAAGGAAAGGCCAAGTCAAAAGTACCTATCACCGGCGAGCATGTATGAAGGCGCTCATGAAAGTGGAAGAAGCCAAAGAGTTATGTCAGGATCGTAGCATGTGGAAAGAAGTAGTCTCTGCCTACCCCTACGGGAAAACATGTCTGTAGATATAATAAGCATGTGAAAATAAGATATTATTTTAAGAGGACAACTACTAAAATAATATTACTAACTAACAAACCTACATAAAATGAATTATAGAGAATTATGTCACCAAAATTATCTGCAATAATAGGCGTATGAAGATAAAAAAATATTTTAAGAGGACGACTAAAAAAATAATATACTAACTAACAAACCTACATAAAATGCATTATAGAGAATTATTTCACCAAAATTACCTGCACTCGATCTCGGCCCAGTCTCCCATTTTCAAAGTCCTTTCTCGTTGACCTTGTTCGATTTCTGGAGACTCTACACAAAAACATGTTTTTCATTTAAAATATTTTGTGTTGAAGGATTTTTTCTCAATAGACTAGCTTCCCATGGTGCGTGATATTGTGGATTGTGGATAGTCACAGACCAGCCCAAATCAGCGCATCGTGGGAAAAGTGATGTTCGTGAAAGTGCGGGTAAATCCGTAGCGGGTATAGGATAGGAAGGTAATGGCGCCAAGCTTTTCGGGTGATAACCGTGCGAGTTATAATCCGTGGAAAAACGCACCGTAGGATGCGATCTTTAGCTTGTACGACCGGCTTTTCGTCGGTTTTTATAATGTACATTTTTGAATTGAATGGATCGGATACGGATCCAAAACGTGTACTTAGGCAGGAGCCAGAGATTTTCGCTGATTGAAATGACGCAAACTATCTGTCAGGGTGAGAACTTTTATAACCTTACCCTAGTAGAGTACAATTTACTGCCAAGATTTCATTACTTACATAATTTGGTATTTTGTTACAAATGTTAATAAATAAAATAATAAATAAAACTGGCTAAATGCAAGTCGGACTCGCACTCGTACACATTTAACCACTTTAGACGCGCCTATCTAAATGATTGACTTTGAGAAAAATGATTATAGGAACCTCAAAGTCATTTGAAAGACCTATCCAAAGACACGCCACACGTATAGGTTTGAAGAAAAAAAATTGTTTTGTTTCAGTTCCATGTATGGGATGCCCCTCCCCCCCCCTCCCCTCCCCCCTTAAACTATATATTTTTTATTTTTGTATAAAATCGGAGGCTCCTTGCACATTATAAGATATTTTCTTGTCTATGCCAGACAAGACATTTTTGTCTGGCTTATCGTACACATACATGCAAGGCGTCTTATTCACTGTAGCCACAATTCACGTAGGATACACGTGTACAAAATGGACAGACGACAGCGTCTATTAATTGCATACTTGTACCATACAAGGAAACGCCGTGTTTGTAGGCGTCATTGGATACATCCATTAAATATGACAAGAATCAATGATAGGGCATACACGAAGTTGGTACCAGAACTACATAAAGACGAACGAAAGCTTTTTAATTACTTTCGTTTGTCCAAGACTACTTTTGACGAGCTGCTAGTACATTTGAATTCGTCATTATTTCGTCAAAATACTCCATTTAGAGAAAGTATTTCCCCACGTGCAAACATAATGGTCACACTATTGTCGTGTCTAGACAAGACGTCTTGTGTAGGCACGACATCGAGCCGACAAATAGACGTGTCTTAACAGACATAAGAAAATATCTTGTAATATGTATGATCTCGTATACCTAACAATGAAGGCAACTGAATTTCTCATGTCTCATCAGACACAAGATACGAGAAAATATCTTATAATCTGCAAAATGCCTAAACTTACCAACTCCAGAGATACCCACAACAGCTGAAAAAGTTTTAGATTCCATTTCATTAGACACTCTACATTCGTAAGTACCGACGTCTTCCAATCCCATCTTCTTTATTATCAAAACATTTTCTTTGATATCAACTCTTGATTCCGATAAATAACTAGTTTGTAGACGGGTGTCGTTTTGATACCATTTTGTTGTTGCTTGTGGGTAAGCTTCAATTTGGCAGTATAAATAATGTTCTGTAGCGTATTCTACTGTTGCATCTGAAAAACAAAGCCAATATGAATACAATACGACCTACAGGTAGCAATTTTCAATTGATTTTGACGAAAATTGGCACACGAGATTCTTGATTTATTTGTAAATTTTTTAACCGACTTCACAAAAAAGGAGGAGGTTCTCAATTCGTCTGTATGTTTTTTTTGTGTCTTTCTCGTTTTTTGATTGGGGGAAAATAAGGAGGAAAGGGGAGAAGAAACTTTTATCCCTATTTTGAAAGCCCAAACTCTGAGATGACCCCTGCTACATGACATGACAACGGCACCCAAGATACATGCCTAGCCTAATTTGGGGCCCATCGCTATTCTGTATCGGCTTACATTGTTCCTCTACCCTCTTTGATGAATTATATTAAAATATATAAATAAATGAAATTAAGCCAGGGAAAGGGGATACTTAGTGCCGGTTATTCCATGGTTATAACGCACGGCACGGCACGCGAGGTCTACAGTTCTCACAGAATTACTAGTTATATTAGTAGAATAGTTTACCTTCTGGAGTCTTAATAACATCAAAAGAATATGTCCTGTTAACGAATACATCGATGGAGTCGTAAGCGACACCTTCGGTATTTCTACCAATACATTGAAGAGTAAAATTCTGAGTCACATTTGTTAGCGTCAAGTAAGATATGTAAATCGTTGGAATTTCCAGTAAAGTTGTCTGAAACAAATGATCAAATGTTCATCAATAATTATAACCTTACTTACTTCTGGCAGTACGCAGCCCTTGAGAGTCAGAGCATTCTAGGCCTAGCGTGTTCACTATTTCCGACCAAATCATTGCTTACCACCAGGCGAGATAGTGGTCAAACGCTAGCCTATCAAATATAATTAAACTGTCCAAGTGCAACCACTCGTAGGGTTCCGTACTACAGTACAATAATGTATAAGATCGAGGAAAGTATGCTGCAGAATCACGTTCCTTGTATACTGTATACAACCCTTATCTTTTAATAACATTTCAATGATACAAAACAATAAAAAGCAACCGCAATATTATGGTTGGTATCACGGGTTGGTAGTATGACAACGGAACCCTAAAAAAAACACTTAGGATCAGTTCACACCGAAATGCGACGCGACGTGACGATGGTTCCACAAGCATCAAAGCAAAGCTCAGACTGAGGCTTGTGGTTTCTCGCCGCGAAGCAAGAAGCCGCACTGCCATAGAAAAGATAATTGGCACGGCGCAGTATCGCCCAATTATCTCAATATAATGTGTATATTTTTGTGTTGTAAATAAAGTTCTATTAGAATCTATTTTATATCTATTTTCAATGACCATGAAATTCGCTATAACTTTTTAGGGTTCCGTACCCAAAGGGTGAAACGGGACCCTATTACTAAGATTCCGCTGTCTGTCTGTCTGTCTGTCTGAACGTCTGCCTCCAGGCTGTATCTCATGAACCATGATAGACGGTTGAAATTTTCACAAATGATGTATTTCTGTTGCCGCTATAACAACAAATACTACTAAAAACAGAATAAAGTTAATAATTATGGGGGGTCCCCATACAAGAAACGTGTTTTTTTCGGCATTTCAATATAACGCCATCTATGAACGCTTAGGCAAACGTTCATAGATAGCGTTATATTGAAATGCCGATCTCTAACACCTTTGTGTTAACTTTCACTTAGATAGCGTTAGACGTTAGATAGCGTTATTAGAAATAAGGACGGGGCTTACAACTCTGTTTTGATAAAATATTTATTAATTATTATGTTATGCGGGCGAAAAATTATAGTGGCATTTTTGCTCGATCTTATAAAATACTGTAGTGTGGTGCGGAACCCTATGAGTGTGACTTGCACTCCGACTTGTACTTGGCCAGTTTTTTATTATTTAGTTGATAAGAGTCGTATTTATATTATGTTACTCTTTGGTCGTATTGACCTAGCCACAGAATAAATATTAGTACAATAACCATAGTAAGGGCATAGAAAATATATGGTACAGTCCCACAAGTATAACTTGGCGGTGGTAGTTTTTGGAACTAATTCTTTTAATTGAAACTGTGAGTTTGACGTTTGAGAGATTACCGCGACATTATTGTTGATAAATCTGCTACATTAAAATAGTTCAATAATGCCAAAAGTAATAAAAAGTGGTTTAAGAGAAACTGTTATCAAAGTACAAAGTAAAAGCACAGTGGCGCACAGGCACGCCAAGTTATACTTGCCGGACTGTAAGGTGGCAGGATACATTCGTTGGGCAAGCTTTTATTAATTATCAATTATCAATGTCATTGATATTAGTGTGAGCGCGTGATTGCCACAGAACAGATAATAATACTATGTATTGCCGCTTGCTGCTCTTTGAGGTCTGTGCTACCATTACCGATGAATAAGTAATCTTACGACCAAGCTTAGCACTCTCTACTTTACTGCGCTTCAGCAGAGTTCATCAGAGCCATACCTTCTTTACTTGATGCAATAATGGTGATATCGTCCACATATCTAAGATTAGTAAGACTTTCACCGCCAGTAGAGGTTCGGCCTCCCCATCCTTATGCCTATGTATAAATAAAGTAATGAATACATAGATAACTTCTGTATGTCCTACCTCGGAAGGCAGATAGCTATGGTCGCCATCATTAGTCCAAGATACTACGGGTTCCGGATACCCGACTACTTTGCAAGCTACCGTCAAGTCCGCACCATAATTGATCAAACCCAAATCCATATCCAATATTTTGCTTCTTGGAGTTATGGGCTTGGAATTTTTGTAACCTGTTAAATAATACAAAAGAAAATTATGTATTGTAGGGGTATCATAATCGCCTATGGATAAGAAAAATAAAAACTTACTCGAAACATTGAAGGCAGGTATTTGCGTTTACAAAGAGATAATTAAATAAATCGACCAAGTCGAGTTGAACTCGCCCACCGAGGCTTCCGTACCAACGTTGGTATGTATCAATTAAACTAATCCTCTAAATTTTATCAGCGCTCATATAACTCAGAGGTCTTCCTTAATTGACGTAAACTATGTATGTATGGGGGCACCCTTTAATTTTCAACTTTTCTTATTTTTCGGATTTTTTCCTTAATTTGTGCTGTAAGACCTTGCTTTTTGCCAAATTTCATGATTCTAGGTCAACGGAAAGTACCCTATAGGTTTTCGACCCAAAACCTATAGGGTACTTACGGTTGACCTAGAATTGTCAATTTTAGTCAAAAGCAAGGTCTTACAGCATACATTTTGGTACTAACAAGTTTTCGCGAAAATCTAAATTTGCCCATATCTTTTTTTTTATTGTGTTGACTCAAGACCTTGGTTTTTATACACCCAAAAGACTTCAGTATCAGGTATACATTTCAACTTGCTAGGTCCACCCGTTCCTGAGAAAATCAGTGGTGATACACGAACAGACGGATAGACAGACAGACAGACGGACAAGAAAGTGATCTCATAAGGGTTCCTTTTTATACCTTTTGAGGTACGGAACCCTAAAAACGAAAAATTTTAATAATCCATATTTTAGGTTGTAAATTTTTATACATTATTTTAAGTAAATTATTACTAGCTGTGTCCCACCGCTTTACTCACGTTTAATAATAATACTTTAGTGAAAAAAGAAAATTAGGTAAAACCAAAATTTTATTTTGTTAAACCATTGTCAACAAAATAAATAAAACATATTCAAATCGGTCTAGAAATTTTTGAGTTTCTGTGAGAGTTTTATATCATCAGACGAAGATTTAATATACAGTAATCGCAAGAGCAATGTAGAGTCGCGGGACACAGCTAGTCTATCATGACAAGAGTTATGAACACTTTGCGCAATTACGATCTATTTAAATACCTACCTACGAGTAAATACATATAAACCAAAAGGTACCAATCCTGTATTAGGAGAATCTTAAAAATAGTATATTTATTTAGGTTAGGACATCGTAGAAAATAAAGGTAGATGGTAATATACCATCTAATATCATAATGCTAATGTTATGTATATTTTGGTATTACATGGTAGGTATATTTATAGCGGCAATAGCCCAATGGCTAAGCTAAAGCGTCCCTGGCGATCGAGAGGTCGCGAGTTTGATCCCCACCCACCCATTGCTATATTGACGTGAGCCCACTCTAGACACAAGCATTTTTAGCTTAGTTAGAGAGGATATGCAAAATAAAATTATAGATAGTGGCGGGAAATTAAATAATAACGTAAATACCAAAAAGATAAGACCTTAACAAAACATTGATAAGGTTTCCGGGACTCAATGCCGTTTCTTTATTTGATAGTGTTTTCGCATAATAACGGAATATCTATATTTTGGTCAAGGTCTGTAGCAATATGGGATATTGTTGATATCGTCACCTACTCGAATGTACCTTAGAAGACTTAATTTTGATAAAACTGTATGTTTTATCTGTAGTTATACATGATGTGATTTCTACCCGACATAATAAAACATATGTTTTTTGTTGTTCGATAAAGCAGCTGGATGGTCCATAAACATTTCATTAAGATTATTTGATCTCCAGAGATATAGCGCAAACCTCTCAGAACGATGTAAGTAAAAATATCTCGCCCGGTAAGTGAAGTTTGTTCTTTTCTAAACGTTTTACAAACTAGGTAACTGCAATATCTTTACATAGTTTATAATAAAGTCCCGCCGTCTGTCCCTCCCTCAATACGCTTAAATATTTTAAACTACACAACGGATTTTAGTACGGCTTTCAACAATAGATAGAGTGATTCAAGAGGAAGGCTTATAAACACACAACGGTTTTACAAGTAAAAAGTCGAAAATATTAACATCGAATGAAGTGGAAAGGTTTTTGAACGAAGCTCCCGATGATCGTTATTTAGCCACAAAGGTAATTTATTATTAAGTACTTATATTTCTTTTTAGTAATTCAGTTTACGAAATCGCAAAATACAGTCAATGCATTATTTAAAAAAATATTAATCAAATCCCTTTTTTTGTAGGTTGCTCTGATTTTTGGCGTCGTTGGAGCTTGCCGCAGAGAGGAGTTAGCCAATATTACTTTAAAAGATATTGAAGCCCATGGAGAAATGCTACTAATCAAGATTCCGAACACAAAAAATAAGATACCGAGAAGCTTTGTTGTTGAAGGAGATTTTCTTAGAATAGTGCAAAAATATATGAATCAGCGGTCCCAAAAAGGAAAAACCGACCGTTTTTTCAAAATTACCAAAAAGGGAAGTGTACAGCTCAAGCAATCGGAATAAATAAATTTGGTAATATGCCAAAAGAAATAGCTACGTTTCTCGGTCTGCCGGATGCTGAGTATTATACTGGGCACAGCTTCAGGAGGACCTCTGCTACATTATTGGCAGATTCAGGAGCCAATTTGACGTCCTTAAAGCGACTAGGAGGTTGGAAATCAGACAAAGTTGCAGAAAGCTATATTGGTGATTCATTAAACAACAAACTAGAAACTGGGAAAAAAATCACACAATCCATTAATTTAAGGTCCAGTCCGTCTCCTTCACATGTTGCAGAGAACGTTCGTCCGTCTACCTTCGTTGATAATGATAATTCATCAGATCCAACTCCATCAACTAGCAAACGCCATTGTATGACAAATATACATGAACAATCATGCGAAATTAATAATAGTTTGTCTCAAATAGTAAATATGCAACCTAAAATTTCCCCAGTTAGTATAAAAAACTGTACCAATTTCAATGTATACGTGAATTATAACTTTTCCAAGAAATAAATGTTAATTTAGTTGAGTTTATTGTGTTTTTATGATTTTATTAAATTACTTCATTTTTTCGCAACTGTATTAAAAATAGTCGTTCAGTACACGTGCGGAACCGTCATTGCAACTTGTTCCGACTGTCAACCCTCGCCTTCGGCTGCGCCTCGGCTCGGGTAGACATTTTTCGGAACTCTTTGCAATGACAGCCTTTCCGCACTTGTAATGAAATATACTATTGAGTATAGCTGGCTGAATACTCAAAGGGAATAGTGCACAAGTAAACAAGTGTAACAGTTGGGAAAGAGAATGCACGAGTTCGGGAAAGGTAAAAAAAAAAGCACGAGTATGTAATAGCCCACATCCCGAACGCTATACGTCCCTGCAATACGCCACTTTTTGAGCTACTGTATTAAAATTTATTTTTTATTTACAGTACGCTACCTTGTATGGCACTGTGCGTATCCTTTACGGTTTTTTTTAATTTACGTAAAACCTAGATAAGAATTCCACCAAAGAGTTTCATATTGCGAGAATAAATAAGCTAAATCCTTGAAAGCGCTTTTGCTTGATAATTTTTTCTCACTTCAATACTAAAGAGTAAATGAGACGAAAGATGTAGTTCTAATTTTTAATAATTTTAATACACGTGGCGCCATTTGCAGATTTGCGCAATTTTCATATTAGAAACTTCAAAGATTCTTTCGACTTTTTGAATATTTCATTTATGTTAGTTTTGTTACCAATTATAGTGTTTTCTCTCAAATTTGCTGAAAAACGTTGTATGACACACGTGTGTATATTGGTTTTAAAAAACTCGTGACTATAACCCTCGACTTCGTCTCGGGCTTACATTCGTCTACTCGTTTGTAAAAACAAACTTACCGCACTAGTATCATAAATAACTAATGCATATCAAAAAATTTAATCGTGAGTATAAGGTCCTGAACCCATATAAAAAAATCTTTAAAATAGTACTACGTACCTACCTCCTCTTAAAATTTGCAATTTTATTTGTGCATAAAAACCGGATGCAAGCCTTTTAAAACATAGGTAATCAGTGTTAGCAGTTTTCTAGTGTTGCGCTTACCGAAAAAATATTTTTTTGGGTTCTGTACCCAAAAAGTGTCAACAGGACCCTGTTACCGAGACTTCAATGTCCGTCCGTCCGTCCGTTCGTATGCCACAGAGCTGTATCTTCTGAATCGATCTAGGTAGACACTTGAAAATTTCGAATATTTATATTAAAATGGTGGAACGGAAGATTTCGTGTGCGAGTTTGACTCGCACTTGGCTGGTTTATTTATGTAGATTGTAGACGAACGAGATAGATAGGTAAAATAATATAATGAACTCACCTGCCATCTGCGGCGATAAAAGTTTTGATGACCCTCTGATCTCACGGTTGGATGTAGTCTCCGTGCCTATTATCTGAAAACAAATAAGACTAAGACTAAGACTAAGACCGACTGCAAATGCCACTATAGTCATTTTCAGTACAATGTTTGAGGTGTTTATCTTTATATCTCTGGATTTACTTAATAATAATACATACAGACGAATGAAGAAAATCTTCATTTTTGGAAGTAAGTTGAAAACACCTACTATTGAATAACTATATATATTATGGAACCCTACATGCGGGGCAGACTCGCACCTAATTGTTATTATTATACCTATAAATAGTATTCTGTGGCGTTTTTTTAGTGGTATACGTGGTTAGTTTAGATACTGTACCACTAATAACAATAATCATTATCATCATCAGCCGTTGTCAGTCCACTGCTGGACATAGGCCTCTGCCAAGAAAGCCAATCTTCGGCTCTTCATTTCATGTCACTGTCCATCGCTTTGCGAATGTCGTCCAACTAGTCACAGAGCGTTCTACTACGTTTTAACCAGCCTACCCCAACCGTTATCGGTCTTTCGGTAGAATGACCAGCCCACTGCCATTTCAGTTTGCTATGTCTATCACTTGCCGTTGAGCTATGTCGATCACTTTAGTTCTCTGGTGAATTATACATATATACATACATACAATCACGCCTTTTTCCCGTTGGGGTAGGCAGAGACTACTTCTTTCCACATGCTACAATCCTGACATACCTCTTTCCTTCTTCCACTTTCATGAGCGCCTTCATACATGCTCGCCGGTTATAGGTGCTTTTGACATGGCCTTTCTTTAAAACGTCTCCGATCTGGTCGTGATACGTTCGCCTAGGTCGGCCTCTACCGGCTGCCCCATTCACATTCGTCTCATAAATCTGTTTCGTCAGTCTTTATCATCCATCCTGTTTAGATGTCCAAACCATCTAAGCATCCCTTTCTCTATCTTTGTCACTACATCTTCTACCACACCAGATCATTCCCTTATCATGCTGTTCTCCATCTTATGCATCAGAGTCACTCCAATCATACTTCTCTTGGTTTCTTTTTCATGCTGGTGAATTATTTTGTCAGAAAATCGTACTTACCCAAAATTGAAAAATCTTTCCAGTCTCAACTGAAACGCTGGCAACGTAACCGCCTGTATATATCTGATTCAGATACAAGATCTGTTTGACACTCTCTCCTAGGTTCAGCCATTCCACTGAACGAAGCTGTATGGAACTACCCACTTCTATTAGAATATAGTTTAAGTAACCTGAAAAAAAAGCTTTATTTTTAAACATGTAATGTACCAAAGGAGTAACCTTTAACTGAATAGCCACGACGGGCGTACATACTTCGCATCACCGTATTATAGGTTCAACTGTTCACTTTGTAGCATTTAGCCGCTATGTAGGTTCAACGTATATTCCTCAATAGCTCATTGCGTTTCCATAGTCCACCAAAGTCCACCAAAGACCTATTCTCATAAACGTTTTTAAACTGTACAATGTTTAAAACCTGTCAGTTGTTAAATTATTTATTCGTTGGCTAGAACTGCAAGCGAAACAGATTCACGAGCCGCCTGATATAAGCAGTCAAATGGATACTTGCATTGCTAGATACTCTCGAAACAAAATGCAGTTTCTGTTAGCGTTAACGTCAAACGCAACATCATAATTAATTACAATGATTTTTTTTCCGCAACTTCTTAAATATCTGTTGCGGAAAAAAATATATAAATATTACAGATATCAAAGTCGTTCCTTTAGATTTAGAAGTTTAGCGTTTGGCGCGAATGCTTAGAGAACTATATTTTGTCTAAAGTCCCCGTCACGAGAAGCTATAAATTATGTAAACAAACATCTTTTACTAAGTAAACATTTTATACTGCGAGATAATAATCATCATCATCATCAGCCTGTATCAGTCCACTGCTGGACATAGGCCTCTCCCAAGATGCGCCACTGAGCCCGATCTTCGGCTCTTCTCTTCCAGTCACTGCCCACCGCTTTACGTATGTCGTCGCTCCACCTGGTCACAGGACGTCCTACGCTACGTTTGCCGATTCGCGGTCTCCACTCTAGGACAAGTCTGCCCCAACGGTTATCAGTCCTGCGGCAGATATGACCAGCCCACTGCCACTTCAGCTTGCTAATCCGTTGAGCTATGTCGATAACTTTAGTTCTCTGGCGAATTACTTCGTTCCGGATTCGATCCCGCAGAGAAATACCGAGCATAGCTCTCTCCATAGCTCGCTGAGCGACTTTAAACTGGTGGACCAGTCGGACTGTGAGTGCCCACGTCTCGGCTCCGTATGTCATCACAGGTAGGACGCACTGGTTAAAGACTTTTGTCTTTAGACACTGTGGTATCACATATGAGATAATAATAAATTGACCATATTCAATCGACATGAAATATAGACGGGTTATATGAAAGTAACAACCTATTTAATTTAGTCGGATCATATTTTAACGACGCAAAGCGCTATCGTTTGTGTTTCTTTGTACCGGACGCAGGGATTGTAAACTATCGGGACGCCATTTTGAAATAAACGCGTCATTCGAGTTTCGAATGCGTACGAGTACGAAATTCATTTTTTTTGTTGGTCCAAATGTTGTGAACTCCTGAACACTTGTTTACATAATTTATAGCTTCTCGTGACGGGGACTTTAGGGGGGCCATCGACGTCATAATATGAATAATAATGTTGCACGGTGGAAAGAGCTCAGTTGGAAGCTCAATTAAAATGGTACACGTTACCACCTTACGAGGGATAGTGTACGTCATAATATAAACAACGTTTCTACACATAAATAAATTATGGTTTAACTCTATTATACAACCCAACGACATTGTAAATCTGTCGTATTGCCGAAAGTCCAACGTTGCGTTTTCTAGATCTTGGTTGCTATTCCGTTAAAGACTTACTACATCTATTCTATTATTACCTCGTCTGTCCGAGTCTGCCCAGTTCAACTTTAGTACCATGATAAATTAATTATTCCAACTAAGATTCACCTGCTAGTCGGAATAAGTTTTCCAATCATGTCTGACTACTTTAGGACGCTGTATCCGAAATATTCAAAGATTGTGATTGTGTGTGATAATACCTAATTACATAAGACTAGATTGCTTCACAGCTAGAAGGGTGATCGACGGCTGAATACCTAGCACGTAGTTGGTAAGAGCATTATATCTATGCTATAAAAAAAAAAGTTTGCCACCATCAAGGAGAAAATCTGCCGCCATAACCTTACGATGTTCCAGCAGCACACAGCCTTGAGAGTTAGACCATTCTAGGTCTAGCGTGTTTACCATCTTCGACCACATGGTTGCTTATCAGGCGAGATAGTGATCCAACGCTAGCCTACCAGTTATAAAAAAGAATAAGTAATAGATATAATTAAGATAATAATGATGATGATGATGGTGAATAGCTTACCTGAAATAGGCCTCGAGCTGGTTTCCTGCAGACTTCTCGGTGATTTAGTTGAGAACCCAAATTCAAATGGCTCGTAGTTTCTCTCATAGAAAGTGACGTATGCCGGCCCTAAGGCTTGTATTAGGGCGCTATATTGCCTTTGTTCCGGCTGCCTTAAGCGAACTGCCTGAAATTATAGATTCGAAATTCGGTATACAGCCTCCTTAGGACAAACTCCAATTTCTTTTAGCGTTCTAGCCAGACGAGACTTCCAAATGTATGGGAATGACATTTCTTTTTAACCGACTTCAAAAAAAGGAGGATGTTTCTCAATTTGACCGTATATATTATTTATGTTTGTTCGCGGATAACTTCGTCGTTTATGAAACGATTTTGACGATTATTTTTTTGTTGGTCAGGATATATACCAAGATATACCATAGTAATTTCATCGAGATCTGATGTGTATCTCCAGAGATATGAAGATTAACACCTTAAACTTGGTACTGAAAATAAATAGCGCGGCATTTGAAGTCGATTATTTTAGTTTTTTAACGATCTTATTTCACTACAATAGTATATTACGATACGCGTGACTTAAGTAGTCTATTATTGCACGGCGTGAAGTTAGCTGTGCAATAATAGACAACTTAAGTCACGAGTATTGTATATTATTTTATAGCTGTCAGTGTGATATAAACCCACACTTTACGCTTGCTACGCTTTTCCGTCAATAGAAGATTATTATATATATATATAGACCGAGCGCAGCGAGGGTGCTAAACGTCGTGCAATAATCGACTATTTAAGTCACGGAAAAGCGTGCGTAAAGTGCGGGTTTAGGTCACACTGTGCTCTAAATGTAATTTTGAATGCCATGTATTTTGAAGTTGTCATTAATGCAAACAGAAATTGGATTTTGTTTAGGGGCTGCTATTCCAATGATTGCAAGAAAATGGTAACTTACAGTAAAGGTCTCAGAGATTTTATTTTTTTAGTATCAATATGTGTATTACTAGCTGCACCCCGCAGCTTCTCCAGCGTTGAAAAGTATCTTATGTGCTAATCCAGGCCTTAACATATCTGTGTGTCAAATTTCATCCGATTCCGTTATTGTGTGATAAAGTAACATTCATATTTATCCATACATATAAACCTTCGTATTTATAATATTCGTACGTGTATATTAGTGTTATATCTAGCTCCACCACAGTATATATAATAGTAAAATGGTCGACCCATGTATTAATTTAAACGTATAATAATTACTTACTAAAGCATATCGAGTCCGGACAATATTCTCAATGCCGATGACCTCTCCATTGAGTCCTACCACCTCAAGCGATGGGTGACTCCCAGACACTACGATCATGAAGTCAGTTGTGAACGAATCTGCTGAAAACTGAAGCCAACAATTAACACCATTGCTGGTAGGAGCATTATATGAGTATCAATGTTCCGCCTGACTTGCTACCAAAAAAGTAGCTTAAGACTATCAAGGAGAAAATCTGCCGCCGTAACCTTATGGTGTTCCGGTAGCACACAGCCTTGAGAGTCAGATCATTCTAGGCCTATAGAGTCTGTGCAAAAAGAGAACCGTCGTAGAAATTGAGGTCTCGTCATCGGTCGTCGGTCGTTTTAATCTACTATTTTTGTTGCATTGACAACACTGCTGTCTTTACTAGTACGACTAATAAGTTATTTTTCAAATAAAATAAAACCGACTTCATAATCACAAACAGGCACTCAAAAGCGAAAAATAAATTACTTAAAATTATTATAAGCGCTACCCACTTATCTATTTGAAGTCGGTGTCAGCCAAGTCTAATAGGTAGTAGATAGATAATACTTACATGTATCTACCTACTTACTAACCTACATGTACCTACTTACTACTACTACATACATAGTATCTATCTACTATACAATAGACTTGGCTGGCACCGACTTCAAATAGATAAGTGGGAAGCGCTTATAATAATTTTAAGTAAATTATTTTTCGCTTTTGAGTGCCTGTTTGTGATTATGAAGTCGGTTTTATTTTTTTTTAAAAATAACTTATTTTACCCTTTTTAGTGCATAACAAGTTTTAATTAAATTACATGCATCTATTACATTTGGTGTCTGGGCCGTTATACACTGACGGATATATACTTTTAGAAAATTTCAAGTATGAGGCACTTCCCTATATTGTTGAAACCCGGTGAAATTATGAAAGCACTGTGTAGCCAACCTAACAACGGAAAGTATTATTTACGTAGTAACTATTATATAATCTGTGGTATTATGCTTATAAATTTTTTTTTGCAGTGTTGGTTGGTACAAAGTACGTTCATAATTCTGAGTTATTTAATCATGTATGCAGTGTCGCGGGACTGAAATGGCCGCCATCTTCGGCAAACGTCATGTCATGTCAAAAAATCTTAGGTATGTTTAAAAAAGTTTGCACCCTAACAAGACTTTGCCCGGTAGAACATTCCTGTGAAGACAAATTATTTATATTTATATATAATTATTTATTATAATTATTAATATATAATTATTTATTGAGGGCCCGGTGGCGTAATTGGGAGAACAGTCGGCTTTGATGCCGTGGTACCGAGTTCAAACCGCCGTGCACCAATGAATTTTTCGATCGAAAAATATATGTGCGCTTCTCACAGTTGCCCTCCGGTGAAGGAAAACATCGTTAAGAAACCAACAACCCCCGCATGGTGGTAGGACATATCTAGTGTCCGCCTGGCCAGCTACCACCCTCAAGTTAGAAAATCTGTCTCCAAACATCTTATGTGTTCAGGCAGCTATCCTTGAGAGCGAGTTCCCATTCTAGTCCACTTCTCTATCTTCGACCGCATCATCACTTAGCAACAGGTGAGATAGTGGTCAAACGCTAGCCTATAAGATATTAAAAAAAAAAAATATTATCCTCACCTTTATTTCTATCTCGCTCACAGTTACTGTAAGAATATCTGTCAAAAACCAAAATCAACGAGAAGAAAGATGTAAAAACATTATTCAAGGTCATATTTTTTAGTCTTCAAAAGTATATCCAATAGCAACCTCTATTGTGTATAATCTTCTTGGGACTTTTCTACTAAAACCAGTACATTCTCCTATGTTTGAGGTATTTATCTCCATATCTCTGGAGATACTTATCAGATCTCGATAAAATTAAAATGGGACCACCTCGGAAACGTATCGTACCTATTAAAAAAAGAATCATTTGGATCCGTTCACTATTGACGGAGAAATCGCGTAAATTTTTTTTTGTGTGTAACAAAAAAAAAACATACAGACGAATTGAGAACCTCCTCCTTTTTTGTGAAGTCGGTTAAAAATGATTGATACTTGGTAGATACCCACTCTTATCTTCATCGTGTGCTACTAGGTAGTTATTTACCTTCCTTCCTTACCTTTGAATGTTTGTTCAACGTAACGCCACGACGGTTCTCTTTTTGCACAGACTCTAGTGGTGAAACGCTAGCCAGATAATCAAATCAGACAAAAAAAATAATTAGATCAGACAAAAAAAAAGATACTCGTATAAGGTAGATAAATATTTACTTACTGATATTTGTTTTGTATTGACAATTGTTTCGTGTGTTACTCTGGACCAATCAGTGTTAGTGATTTCTTTCATGTAAGCATATGCCTGAAAAAATAAAATTATAAACTGCGGTTAATCAATTGTTCTAGTAATTATACATTTATTTACAATAATGAAGTTTTATTACTACTTTTAGGGTTCCGTACCTAAAAAAGGAACTCTTATAGGATCACTTTGTTGTCCGTCTGTCTATTTGTCTGTCTGTCCGCCTGTCCGTCTGTCCGTCTGTCAAGACCTTTTTCTCAACGGCGCATTATCTTATTTAGGATCAGCTAAATTAGATAATGTATCAGGTGCGCCGAGTTCCGGTATGATGTCACATGAGTAAAGAAGGAACAGAGACAAAGCTTCATACAACTGCGCTGTGATGATGACGTAGACGCACGTGAGTGCGTGAGCACCAGCGGCCTGTGTGCCGCCTGTCACGTACGGAGTGAAACCGGTTTATAGTGGCTCGGCTGGTGCTTTAACACAGGGCTGTCTCTCGCGACGCGTCACGTTATATTATATTATTTTTCATCCCATCTATTCGAAAAGTGATGGTTTGTTCCTCGATAAGTGCCCGCAAAGTAGGTCATTTCTGCCCTAGGGTGGGAAAGTATTTTTTTAATTTTTGGTTTATGAATGTTCTTCTATAGTGCCCGGTCCAAGGAGGCTCAATGAAATTCCTTGATATTTCATGACATTTAATGACATTTAGTTACTTTACATGACATTTCTTGACATTTTGTAACATTTCATGACATAAAATGACATTATGTCATATATCATGACATTTATGACATTTCATGAAATTTCATGTCATTTCGTGACATTTAATGACATTGAATTATATTTTATGACATTTAATAATATTTCATGATATTTCATGACATTTAGTGACATTTTATGACATGTATGACATTTCGTAACATTTTATGACATAAAATGACATTTCATGAAATTTCATGACATTTTGTAATATATCATGACATTTGAGACATTTCATGAAGTGACATTTAATTATATTTCATGACATTGAATTATATTTCATGACATTTAATAATATTTCTTGATATTTCGAGACATTTTGTGACATTTAGTGACATTTAATAATATTTCGTCACATTTTGTGACATTTATGACATTTTATGACATATGGCACATCATGACATTTCGTGACATCTCATGATCATGATCGACATACATCGTTGTCGACAATGATGACACTTGAAAATTAAAAAGCAGGTCATGTTTACTTGAAGTAGGATTTTATTACGATGAAGATTTTTCTTGTTTTTTTTTTGTACCAATCCTACAAGAATAGGTAAACATTTTTTCCGTTCCTAAGAAGGTTTGTCTCTGTTCCTTCTTTACTCGTGTGATGATGTTCCATGTTAGCCAGCTTAGAACGGGAATGAATAATATTGACGTCTAAGGGAAAACCTTAATTACACTGGCGCGTTACCTAGCAACGCGTAATGCCGCGAAAGCTATTTTAAATACCGCCGACCAATCGGAGAGTGTCGGTGACTGATATTAGTTGACCGGTAGTGCTCGCGTGTTTTGTTAGGTCACGATGACATTGTGCTATTGGTATATATTATACTCAGCTGACAGGGTCATCGCACGAAAATTTCGATGAAACTTTCAAAGTGCTACTGTGACGTAATTAGGTAATTTTCACAAAAGTTTCAACTACACGGATAGGTTCAGTGTCAGACCCCATAATCCTACTTTATCATAATTCGACTTTCTGTAGTTACGTTGTTTAGAGTTTACCTGTCTCAAGTCAACGGTCGTGTTGAATTGAAACACAGCGCCGGAGCAAGCTCTGGCAATGTCAAAATATACGTCGACCTTGTTGGGTGGATACGTAGTTAAACAATAGCCACTGAGAAATATCATCACCTGAAAATAAATAGGTATTATTATTAGCCATATACAATATCATCGTCATCATCATAGCCTCTCTCAAACATGCCACTGAGCTCTATCTTCGGCTCTTCTTTTCCAGTCATCGCGCATCGTAAACGCGCGCGCGTTGGCCGATTCGCGATATCTAGGACAAGTTTACCCCAACGGTTATCACTTCAGCGGCAGGCATGACCAGCCCACTACCACTTCATTTTTGAGCTATACCAATCACTTTACTTCTCTGGCGAATTATAAACAGTTGGGATGCTTTTGCTGATTTTTTTAGTGTTTCGTCCCTCAAAATGAAAAAGGAACCCTTATAGGATAACGTTGTTGTTCGTCTGTCTGTCTGTCTGCTGTCCGTCTGTCAAGACATTTTTTCTCAGGAACACGTGAAGTTATCAACTTGAAACTTATATCAAATACTTGGAGCTACGGTATATTTCAGCTGCAAAAAATTAAACTTGTAAGTCTACGCGACCAAAAAGAAAAAATACGTAAAAATACGCATATTTTGCGATTTCACAAGGGAATCAAAACCTATTCCTTCCCGTTGGCCTATCGTGAAATTTAGCGTGAAGCAAGGTCTTGAAGCACTTATAAAGGAAAAATCTGAAAACCGTAAATATGTAGAAATAATTATTCAATAATAGAAAAAAAGCGAATTTACTATTACAAACTTATTTTTTGCGATTGGCGTCTAATTATTATTAACAATGTCTAGGCATCGTCTAGGGATCGAACTGCAAAGTTAAGTTTGTTTTGACAAGTTAGTACGGAAGCCACGGTGCGCGATTCCAACTCGCACTTTGCCGGTTTTTCTTTATAGTCTTTAAATTATAGTAGGAAGTATTGAAGCCACGGAGTGCATCTAGTATAATGTTGACACAAAACGTGTTAAAAAAATACAAAATTGAGTAACCGTTGATTCTGAAAAAGTAGGCTTTTTAGCAAAATTGAAAACTGGGGGTAGTTTTCAATTTTGCTGAAAAGCCTACAGTGCCACAAGTATGACTTGGCGGTGGTGGTTTTTGGAACTAATTCCGAGAGATTAATTAATTATATTATTAATTGAGAGATTACCGCGACATTATTGTTGATAAATCTGCTACATTAAAATAGTTCAATAATGCCAACAGTAATTAAAAGTGGTTTAAGAGAAACTGTTATCAAAGTACAAAGTAAAAGCACAGTGGCGCACAGCCGCGCCAAGTTATACTTGCCAGATTGTACTTTTTCACTGATTATTTGATGACTGATACTGATATATTAGGCGGACGTACCTAAGTAGGCACCTACATACAAATAATAATGAACGCATACATAGAGCCATTATATTCAACATTGATAAAAACATAAAGAGCATCCGTTTCAGAGAACTAAGTACAATGTATGCTTCCATGCAATCTGTAAACAAAGAAACCCAGATACCTACCTAAACACTGGAACTAAAATATTATAGTCTTAAAAATCTAATCAAACGACACAGCTTGCAAATGCGATTTAATATAAATATACTGCAATATTTCCAATAACGATACTAAGTATAGGGTAGGTACGAGTATGTCCATGCATTGATAGAAACGATAGAGAAAGGGATGCTTAGATGGTTTGGACATCTAGATAGTATAGATAAAGGAAGATTGACAAAAGAGATTTCTGAGACGAGTGTGAATGGGCCAGCCGGTAGATGCAGACTAGACGAACGTATCACGATCAGATCGGAGACGTTTTAAAGAAAGGCGAAGTCAAAAGTACCTTCAATCGGCGAGCATGTATACAAGCACTTATGAAAGTGGAAGATGCGAAACAGGTATGTCAGGATCGAAGCATGTGGAAAGAAGTAGTATCTGCCTACCCCTGCGTGACTTTATTATGTATGTACCTATGTCCATACACGATACAACGGAACATTTCAACACTACAGGTGTTACGACTGGAAACTCTTTGTCACAATGCTTATTAGATCTTGTCCCAACCAATTTCGATGTATCGTGGCATTTGAATAACGCAGGTGGTACGAGCATTATATCGATTTTCCCCTGACTTTCTACCAAAAAGTAGCTTGCCATCATCAAGGATAAAAATTTGCCACCATAACCTTACACTTTCCGGCAGTACACAGCCCTTGAGAGTCAGAATTTTCTAGGCCTACAGTGTTCACCATTTTCGATCGCTTACTACCAGACGAGATAGTGGTGAAATTGCCTATAAAATATAGAACAAAAACACTATACACAAGTTTTTTTTTTCATTGAGGTGGTGAAACTTTAGAGGGTTCATTGATTTCCATCCCCAGCATTTCTATACCGGAGGTATTCGGCAACTTCTACATATTTATATGACAAAAATAATCAAATATAAGCAACAATAAAATTAAACACATGCGTTTTATGAAATAGTAGTTTCATTTTTCCACATTAAACGGCAATTTCATAGATTTTTTTTTGGTTTAATATTTTTTATATAATTTTTTTATTGAAATCTTAATTTATCGAAACCTTTTTTCTCGTCTCGAGGAAGAGCAAATAGCTCGGGCATTCTCACTTAAAAAAATCTCGCCCAGAAGTAGCCTCAAATCATAGAAAAGATAATAATACTACGTATAGAACGAACACTCTGTTCCCCCCACCAATTCCGGGCTTCCTCACCCCGCCACCGACTTGGAGCTGTCGAGAAGCTGCGCTGAGCAAGGACGCCACACGCGTACGACTATAGAACAATTACTACTCACGGAGAGAAGAACATCAACTTCATACATTTATGCTGGGACCAGTAGACACTGGAGGTTCAAATTTACGTAGGTTCTTATTACGTAGGTATATAATAAACACTTAATTATATTAGTATACCTACCTACATATTCGTATTTTAGAATTCATTTTCATAAATGAAACAACGAAATATATACTCGTGCGTAAATAACGCTTAATTTGTAAAACATTTAAAAAAACTTTCACGTTTAAACATTTTTATAACACAGCAATTAGGAACTTGATGTAGGTACGTAGTATTTATATTATCTTTACTTGATGTCGCTCTAACGTGCAAGCAAGACACACGACATTGTTTCGTACAGCTCTGGCTGGCAGCCCAACACAGAATAAAAAATAGTTACTGTGGTGCACTTTGTTCTATGCAAGTCGACTGGACCTGGAGATGTAGGATAGTACGTATGTACGAAGTAACTATTATATAATCTGTGATACGGTGATTACGGGCGACAACCTTAGACATCACGCACACAAATGAACGTATAGAAAAACGACCCGTGTGTAGTGTCTGTGTCGGTGTCACAGTGTCGGTCGTTAAAACGCTAGTTTGTATGGAGATTTAGCGAGTATCCAGGGTGTGCTCAAATTCCTCAATCGTGAACCTTAATTCCCTCCACACGTGATCCCTTTGTGGTGCTAACCTTCGGCTGCGAGTCAAACCACCGAACAAGAAAATGTTTCAAATTACTTCACTAAGTTCAGGCATGTTTGGTGACAACCAATTTGAACGATGGGTTAGGTTTACAGAACTACTTCTATTCTGTAGTTGGGTTATGTGGATTAGACTAAAGTTAAGCTAAACAATAATATGAATAAATTATGTACAACCTGACTGTGGCTCTCCCCGCACAAGCGTTCAATAGTCTCAAACTTATCATAGTCCTTTGAATAAGCGTCAGTGAAGACAAAAATGCTAGATTGTTTCTGGCTAGCTTGTAAACCTGCTTCTATGCCTGTCAAAGTATTCTCAGGGCATCGAATATTTGCTTCACTGGTCGTTAGGGAGTACAGATGTGTTGTAAATTCTTGTGCTGACTGAGTCACAAGGGGTTGGTCCACAACTAGAAATAAAATGAATACCGATATATAGTTATACATTCAGCGTCTCGTGGTTTCACCCGCGTAGCTCCCGTACCCGTGAGAATACGGAGATAAAATATAGCATATGCTACTCGCTGATATTGCTGATAATGTAGCTTGCGGTATAGTATTTATATATATTATATATTATATTTTATAGGCTAGCATTTGACCACTATCTCAGCTGGTGGTAGGTGATGATGCGGTCGAAGATGGTAAACACGCTAGGCCTAGAATGGGAACTGGCTCTCAAGGCTAGCAACCGGAACACATTACATGTTTTTGCGACACATTTTCTAACTTGAGGGTGGTAGCTGGCCAGACGGACACTAGATAGTGTCCTGCCACCATTCGGGGGTGTTGGTTTCTTAACGATATTTTTCCTTCACCGGAGAGCCTCTGTGAAAAGCGCACATAATTTTTTCGATAGAAAAATCCATTAGTGCACGGCGGGGATTGAACTCGGTTTCTCTGGCATTAAAGCCGACCGTTCTCCCAATTACGCCACCGGCCCTCAAAATATCTAAATATCTGGAGGCACGGTAGTGCCCCCGCTAAGACAAGTCAAGCGAGGAGCAAGGGCTCTACACACCCTAACTGTACAAGCTCTAACTTTACAAGCTCTACACCATAAAAATATGTGGCTCAAGTACCTACAAAGTAATGAAAAAGTGTTTAAACTTACCAGTGTCGCGAAATTGCACCAGAACGAAATTATTATAATCACTCTGATTGACATCTCTTATAAATTGCCCTATATTTGCCTTTATAACAGAAATTTCTTCGTTCATGGACTTCGTGGTGTCAAGCACTAGTGTAAAACTGCGCTCGGATAAAGAATAAGGAATGGTTAGAAGGAACAAAATTAATTTGAACATGTTGATGCAGCTTCTACATACAGACTGGGAAAAGCAGTAGGAAACCTGACTCATTGACAGTTTTAAGGGGAGTAGTACGTTCACTTTGTTAGGAATATAATGTTAGAAAGTAGGTCCCAGGGCGGAAGAAAATATATCCGTCCACCTTATTTTTTTTCTACATGTGACTGGATACCCGCGACTTCATTTACGTACACCAAGAATTTAGTAGCCTTTGTTCATCCTCATGCTATAAATATTATAAAAAAACTTAAACCTAGCCATGGCAGGGCCCAAGTTACCCGTGGTTAGGGCTGCACAGAAAGGAACTACTAGACGATGCGTGCCGGGTCAAGTAGTACCGCCTTCTGTATCTGGCCTTGACACGGTAATATAATAAAACTACCGTGGCCTTGATCCAGCCGTCTATTAGCGAGTACAAAAAAAGTTGAACGCTATACCCTATCTACCCTTAACACAGCAATTTTGTTGCGCTGAGATAACATTTGAACCCTTTACGAGCTACGAATAATGCGAGCGTTCTCCTTTACATTGATGTCATTTTTATCTTTGTGCTACTGGGTATTATTGTATATATATCTACTTAAATACATGTACTACTACACAACCTACCTACCTACCTACCTACTGTACCTACTTACACAAGTGTAATCATTAAGGTAAGTGATTATGTACATCGATCGACATTGTTCTTTATGTAAATATGTTTTGCAGGTTTTCCCCACAAAATTAAATGCTTGCTTTTATATAGAATTCTATGAAATGTAATGAATAATCAAACTGTATAGATAATTCATCGGTCAACTAAACGGGTAATTAAAATATAATAATTATCGAGCACACTAAAATCGTAAACATTTTACGCAGTACTAGAGTTTGAGTTAAAGATTCAACCTTCGCTACCTGATTGATGGTAATCAAGGACCCCATATTGCCTATTAGTGGAAGATAAAAGTGATATCTACGATAATATATAATACGATAAAATATAAACCTGCTAAATGCGAGTCAGACTCGTACACGGAGGGTTTCATATATTGTTATAAGATAGAGCATCAATTAATGCCAAATAACACTTGTTTCTTAGATGAGGATCCAGGATATTTTATCTTTTTTTTGTTATTTGTTGTTATAGTAGCCATATTAATATTACACACCTCTTGAAAATGTCAAATATATTTCTATTGTAATTTTTTATTATACCTATATATTTTATATTGTTACATCGCGTCGTCGAGTCGCGATGTTTCGCCAAGCTTCTCGAACAAAAATACAGTGGGAAAGAATAGACTAATTAGGGGCTATAAACACCCGACCCGACCGTCATAAAAGTAACCTTCCGGGAATTCCGACCCTAGTCACCTAGTTTTGTAGTTAAGATTGAACCTTATTCATAAGTAGTTAGAGATCAAATTAGCATGTATGGTAAAGTTGTTTACATCAGATGCTCAAAGGAAAGCCGCCCCTTTTGTTTGTGATTTTTATTGCTTTGTTTTGAACGTCTTTTGTCTGTTGTTTCGAGTCAATACTGGAACGTTCTGTAGAAATATTCTCGTCCTATATAAGACGTTGAAACCGCGGCTTGAGTCAGTCTTTCTTTAGAAGCGACAGTGTAAAGATCTCAGCGCGGATAGCGACCAAGTGATTGTTAAGTGTCATCAGTGAACTAGTGTTGTGAACTGTAAAGTGCGAATTGTGAATTACCGACGACCTCAGTGTGTGTAACGGACATTTGATCATTGTGCAAGACGATTTGGACAACTACTGTGGAACATAGTGTAAATAAGTGTTCAGTGGAAATAAACGTTCATCTCATCGGATTGGCATTTTAATACCACCCCGCACGTAACAATATTATTATCTAAACATTGCACACCACTGTCAGTATTGGTAGAATTTAAGTTCTTTAAATGTATTTCATCTTTTATATACCCATTACTTTCAGCAATAAAAAGATTTTGATTTTATTGCCTTTTATAAGATCCAGCGGAAGACACTAAAAAAAACAGTTTTTTGTATGGAGACAGGACATAAATGTATTATTACTATGGAGTAATAAATATTACGTCCAAAGAGCATGGAACCTAGTGAACGCAAATAAAACAATATTTCATTGATGGAACCTAATTGGCATATCTATCTGTCCCCCATATTTTTTTCAAAATGGCTCTCTGTAGGTATGCAAGCTTCTATAAAAAAGGTTTCTAAGGTCTATCAAGTCAGTCTGCCTATTATGGTTTAAGAGATACCTACAGCCCTCTGGCAGACGGACGGACGGACAGCGAAGTCTCATTGTTTATTCCGTTACCTAATATCATAACAACTTGTATGATAGAACTACATATATCATTTAATGGCATTGTTGGTCCAAGACGTCCAAGAGTCCAAGAATTAAGGGACTATCCTACCTTATGGTTGCCAGAACTCGGTACTTTTTCGGGTTCCGCGCCCAAAAGGGTACCAACGGAACCCTTTTACTGAGCTGTCCGTCCGTCTGACAGAGGGCTGTATCTTCTAAAGTATAATTGATAGACACTAGGATTTTTCATTAAGTATGCATTAATATAACCACAATAACAACATACTAAAAACAGAATAAAGTTACAAATTAAAGGTGATGCCACTACACAAAACGTTTTTTTTGCCGTTTGTTTTGCTTGATTTTACGACCCGTAATAGATAGACTTGAAATTTGCTCATAGTATGTACCTACTGCTGTGGCTGCTATAACAACAAATAATAAAAATTAAATTATACAAGAAATTATAGAGGCACGTCATACCAGGAACGCGTTTTTTCGGTAAATTTTGTACTATCTTATATATTACGTACGGTACGGAACTGTACGGAACTCTACGTTTGCGAGTCTGACTTGCACTTGGCTAATTTATTTTTATATCTTAGCGCTTAGCGTTTTAGCATCACGCCTGGTCGTGATGTTAAAACCAAGCGATGATGTGATTGAAGATGCCAAACACGGTATCCTATTTATATATCAATATAATTTTTATATATTTCTATAATCATAATATAAGTATCCTATCTGTATTGAACTTTTAACCACCATCATCAACCACGCGAGTGATACCACGGCTTGTAGCTAGTCTTCAACTATACCAAGTCTCAGGTTTCATAATAAATAGATAATGATAAGTAAGCAGATTCCTTATGCGCAGTACTGGCGTGTATACACTGTCAACATTAGTTGCTTGTTCGATGCAAAATGCACCAAACAGCATTTTATGTATCTAGAGCAATATGCTCGATACAAATTGCACCGAACAGCAGTTTACCTTTTCGTGTGGCTTGCGGTCTTAGTGGGTCACACCAGTGTCAATTAGCAGCAGCGACCGAGCGCACTCATCTCTATCCTTAATCTAGCGTATCTTTAGCATATATCTATAGCATAGCATACAGTCCATTATTAGCGTTCTTTATATAGTGCAAAATAAATAGTTTATAGCGTACTAGAGTTATCATTTCACATTCCGCGAGACAGTCGACATCCTTCGAGCCGGATATATAGGAGGAGAGCATCCTTCGAGCCTTACGGAAAATTCCGTAGTGCCGCGTAGTTTTTTTGTGCCGCGTGTGTTCTTCTGAATAAACAGCGAAAATTGTAGTGGTGATCTCGTGTGAAGTGAACAGTAGCAAAACCGTGTGCTAAGTACCTATCGCACTTAGTACATAATCACATCAGTAAGCGTGTCGCAAGCAAGAGCGCCGTTTACTTCACCTAGCCGAGACGTAGAGCCTGTGCTCACGTCTCACCAGCAGCAACCAGCAGCATAGAAGCGAAGGAGCAGATACGACAGTTATTGAGACAGGACAGGACGCCAGGACACGCTGGCATTTAGTTAGCAAGACGTTCACTGATATATGGAAGGGATGGAAGACTGAGTATTTAAGCCAGTTATCAACTAGGAGCAAATGGTTAAAGCCGCAGTAAAATCTAAAAGTCGGGGACATGGTCACCATACATGATGATAATCTTCCAGTGGGTAAATGGCCAGTGGGACGAGTAGTTGAACTACATCCAGGAAGCGATGATCAAGTGAGAGTTGTCACTTTAAAAACGAAAAATGGTTTAATGAAAAGGCCGGTCGTAAAACTATCGATTTTACCAATCGGAGAAGCGAGTGAACAAGAGAAGAAGCTGAGCGAAGCCAAACACATAATTAATGAAGCAGTAAAACTAGAAGACATAGATACTAAAAATTTTTTTTTTTTTTTTTTTTTTTTTTTTTTATCAACAAAGTTACCCGACAAAACGTACAAAAATATCTAAGCTTAGCAGTGTAGCACTCTATCTCGTACTTTTTGTGAGCTTATTCTATTCATCGGAAGCGAAATTTACGCAAAGACAGTTTAATAATAATCAATCCGTTTATTTTGATTCTCTCGGTAAAATGTTTCTGGTAAAGGATAGTTGGAAAATCGTGGCATACTATGAGATGTCTCCCTACTGGCACGGCAATACAGCAGCCAAATATTTTCTAGACCTAAATAGATCTAGATCTAAATTATACGTGTTCACAAATGAAAGAGTTGAATCATTGCCAGACTATCCTATTACAAATACGTCACGATTACAATGAACTGCAATACTACAATCAGCTGTTGCTGAATCAACAAGGACCCGACATTCCATCGCGAACACGACGCGGGCTTATTAATGCGGTCGGCTCAGTAGAAAACTCAATATTCGGCGTATTGGATCAGAGTTTCGCAGAAAAATATGAGCGGGACATTGAACTTATAAATAGACACCAGAATCACATGATCCAGCTATGGAAAAATCAAACATCAGCTCTTCGAAAATAAGCTCCATCTGAAACCGGAGATCGCTCAGAATACTTTCAGCCCTCTCCACCACATTATCGACACAGCGTTATCCGATATAAAGTCAGACTCCTTGGAAGATCTACAGACGAACACCTATCTAAAGCTCCTCGGTGATCAAATCAGGTCACTAAAAGAGTCAGCTCAGCAGCCCAACGTCTTAACAACCCACGACATCCACAACTATGCACTTTCGTATGGGTTGTTAGCAGCAGCAATAGCGACTTTCTTGTGGTGCCTGTGGCGGCGGAGGCGGCGAGCGCGGACCGACGCCAACAATCATGGATCGGCCAATCCACCATGTCCCCGCGAACATATTAGTGCCTTCCCTCAATGTACTCTCCATTTAGACATTCCGGCAGTGCCTACAACTAGTGCGGGTAGCAGTTTCTTGCCCGAGCAAGAACTGAGCGTTTTAAACTATACAAAGACTTAATTTACCAAAAGCGTGGTCTAGTTTTAGAAATAAGGCAGACAGATCTACGTCGCCTAAGCCGAAGCAGCGTGTGACATACAGCAAAGACATTTAAAATGACATTTTGATTACTTTCTATTAAGCATTTCAAATTATAAGCGTCATCACTTTGTATACTACTAACCCTCACTAAAATTATCTAAGCGACTAACAATTTATTATAAGCATCATCTCCAGCTTCTCGCCTTTTGCGCCCTCGGGAGCATGTTCGATGCAAAATGCACCAAACAGCATTTTATGTATCTAGAGCAATATGCCCGATACAAATTGCACCGAACAGCAGTTTACCTTTTCGTGTGGCTCGCGGTCTTAGTGGGTCACACCAGTGTCAATTAGCAGCAGCGACCGAGCGCACTCATCTCTATCCTTAATCTAGCGTATCTTTAGCATATATCTATAGCATAACATACAGTCCATTATTAGCGTTATTTATATAGTGTAAAATAAATAGTTTATAGCGAACTAGAGTTATCATTTCACATTCCGCGAGATAGTCATCATTGCTCAATGCTGGATTAGTCTGTTTCGGCGACTTTTCCATTTGATAATGATTTATTGCTGTGAGCGATTATCGTATACATAGATTTTATGAGTAATTTAACTTTTTTAGGGTTCCGCATAGAGTCCGACCGAAACTGGTTTTCCGGCCGATACCGAAACCGAAACTGAATATTCGGCCGTGGCTTCAGTTTCGGCCGAAACCGAAACCGAAACTCACGTGGTCAAGTATAACATTCCTTAAAATACTGAAATTTGGTGCATTTTACCCATTATTCTGCATTAGTTACGACATGAAATGGAAACACAGTATATTAATTTTGTCGTAATCATTCATTTAATTCTAGAAGTTCCCCGAGGCTTCGCTCGCGTTAAAGACATCTTTAATTTATTTAAAAGTTTTATTTTGTAAAAACCTTTCTATCATAAAAGGCAACTCGGTTCACCCGTTGTCAAGTTGTTGCGTGACTAAGGGAAATAGGGATTCATATTTATAAAACCCAAAAAACTGTATTGATTTTCAGACTATTTTACCAACCTCTTGCAAAAATCCTGCAACACATATTTACTTATTTATTTACAGAAGTACTTAAGTTAATTATAAGTTTATATATATATATATATAATGATTAAAAATAATAAGTAATATTCGGGGGGAATTTTTAGAAAATCGTTTCTAAGCGGATACCTACGTCATATCAACTATCTGCATTCTAAATTTCAGCGCAATCCGAAACAATATTGATTTTGAAACTTTGTTACCCCACTTCACCCTCTTAGGGTGGCATTTTGAAAAAGCCTGAAACTCGTATTTACTTATTTATTTACAGAAGTACTTGTGTGAAATGTCGAATAAAATGACTATCCAAACTCTGAACCCCCGTTTTATCCCCTTAAAGACTGAATTTTGGAAAAATATTTTTTAAACAGATACTAACGTCATAATAACTATCTGCATGCTATATTTCAGCGCAATCCAAAATAAATTGATTTTCACACTTTGTTACCCCATTTCACCCATTCAGGGGTTCAATTTCGAAAAAGCCTGAAACATGTTATTACTTATTTATTTACTGAAGCACTTGTGTGAAATATTCTGTTTCTTTGAAGTGTTACACACTTAACACACTTTATATTTTTGTAAATTGTTAAACACAATCAAAAATTTCATCGTACCGACGGGATTTGAACCCGCAACCCGCACTTGTGTGAAGTTTCGAATAGAAAAAACTATCTAATCTTGTTTCTCCATACAAACCTTGAACCCCCGTTTAATCCCCTGAAGGGTTAATTTTAGATAATCATTTCACAGAGGGAACTAACGTCGTAATAAATATCTGCATGCCAAATTTCAGCGGAATCCGAAACAATATTGATTTTCAGACTTTGTTACAAGATTTCACCCTCTTAGTGCTGGAATTTCAAAAAAGCCTAAAACACGTATTTACTTTTTTCCCTAAAGCACTTGTGGGAAGTTTCGAAAAGAAAATACTATTTTATTCCCTTAAGGGGTGAATTTTAGATACTAATTTTTCAGAGGGAACTAACGTCGTAATAACTGTCTACATGCCAAATTTCACCGTAACCCGAACAATATTGGTTTTCAGACTTTGTTACCCCATTTCACTTTTTTGGAGTGAATTTCGGAGAATCCTTTCTTAGTACACCCTTACGTACTAAGACACATATACCTTCAAAATTTCAAGTCTCTACGACCAGCGGTTTAGGCAGTGCGTTGTGTATCAGTCAGTCAGTATGTCAGGACAAAGATTCTTATAGTATTAGATAATAAAAAAAAATATTAATAATATTTTTATTATTTATATAATTTCATATTATTAATAATATTGTTATTATTTTTTCAAATTAAGTTCTTATAGCAAAATGTTTATCAGTTATCAGCGTCCGCCAAAGCGTTGCCGTGAGAAAGGAATATAGGCAAGTGTGTTCGACAACTTCCGAAATCAGTTTCGGTTTCGGCAAAAGTTTTGGCCAATATTGGCCGAAAGCGAAACTGCCGCCGAAACTAAATTTTTGGCCGAAACTCGGCTAAAACCGAAACCGAAACCGAAAGTTCGGTCGGTCACTAGTTCCGAACCCAAAGACTGATTCCACTGTCCGTCTGTATGTCTGACTCCAGGCTGTATCTCATGAACCGTGATAGTTAGACGGTTGAAATTTTCACAGATAATGTATTTCTGTTTCCGCTATTACAACAAATACTAAAAACAGAACAAAGTTAAAAATCGAAAGCGAAACTGCCGCCGAAACTAGATTTTTGGCCGAAACTCGGCTAAAACCGAAAGTTCGGTCGGTCACTAGTTCCGAACCCAAAGACTGATTCCACTGTCCGTCTGTATGTCTGACTCCAGGCTGTATCTCATGAACCGTGATAGTTAGACGGTTGAAATTTTCACAGATAATGTATTTCTGTTTCCGCTATTACAACAAATACTAAAAACAGAACAAAGTTAAAAATTAAAGGGGGTCCCCATACGAAAAACGCCATATATATATAGCGCCATCTATGAACGATTGTTTACCTGATTAATAATATTAATTACCTACCCTAACACCTTTGTGCTAACGTTCACTTAGTTGGTGTTAGAAGTTCGTTAGAAGGCGTTGTAGTTAATAATAATCTATACTATATTACTATATTATTATTAATATTATAAAGAGAGAACATTTGTATTTTTGTATGTTTGTAATGAGTAAGCTCAAAAACTACTGAACCGATTTAAAAAATCTTTCACTAATATATAGAATGGACTTTCGGAATGAAAATAGGCTATATATTATCCCGTTTAAATCAAAGGTACATTCGTGGAGACCTAATTTGCAACCTAAGTCGGCAAATAAACGGTCGAAAAAACACGTTTCTTACGAACACTGCTTAATTGAAAATAGATAGAAGAATATTTTCTATGCAAGAGTTGTACAACTTAATAAGACCTACAAAAAAGTCCGCGACAGCATATATGTCTATCTCTTAAGGTTGACTCACAGTAACCATTTTAATCTTAAAATTTTTGTTAAAAAATATGACATAACTTCCAAGGCTATTTTCAAGTATATAGTATTAATCCTTATCCAAATAATTACGTTAATTAGCTTGGCCACATATTATAGATTAAAATTGTCCTTTACAGTACATAATTCAAATGAAAACTCTAGAAGATATCACGAATTTCACAAACACGCATCGCAAAATTAATAAAATATTTGCAGTGAAACCACAGATTAGGTCATAGTTACTTCGAAAATATTATTATAAGCTTAGCTATGCTGTAGATCCCCACCGATCACAATCAATTTGAAGTCAATATCGTATAATAATATGATCTATTGTATAAAATAATATTCATCTATATATATAATAATATAATATAATATTTTAAACCACCCCGACTGATCTATGTATAATAGCTTTTTCCGATGACTCTAAACACGACATTTAAAATCTGAGCTGTAAGTTGGTGAGGATTTGAGTATTCTGTAGAGTCCAGGAGGCTTCCATGTTCTTACAATATCGTTGAAGAAGAAGATTTTCGAATTGATCAGACCTATGAAAGTTGATTTCATAGCGCAATTAACTAGAAAAAAGCTCATAATTTTATAACGATTGATCGAATTTTCATGAATCAAAGCTAAGAAAACTCTCGATGAAGACATCTATCAAACAAAAAAAAAACTATCAATAATAAAAACAAAATCGGTTCATCCGGTTAGGTGCTAAGATGCTACAGACAGACACACAGATACACACGTTAAACGTATATTACCCCTACATTTTGCGTCGGGGAACGCCGTAAGGTTACGGCGGCAGATGTACTCCTTGGTGGTAAGCTACTTTTTGGTAGATTTAATGATTCCACTACCACTGTACGAAAACTCATGATACATGAATGCACATAAAACTTTCATTGGTAGGTATATAGCTAGGATTAGAACCAACGACTGTCGGGTCAGAATCAGGGTAACTATCCTTTACGCCAAAGGGCCGTCCAATATCAATACGTAAGTATTATAAAACAAAGTTCATCACTGCGTCTGTCTGTCTGTTCGCAATAATCTCAATAGCTACTGAACGGATAATCCTGCGGTTTTCACCAATAGCCAGAGTGTTTATGAGGAAGGTTTAGGTGCATACTTCGTTGAGGTTTTGTGTAAATTGGATGAAATATGACGATGGTTGTTAAATATGTTCATATTTTATATTCGATGCAACAAACTGATGCAAATTTTGTAGGCATATATGTTCTACCCGTGCGAAGCCGGGGCGGGCTGCTAGTATAATATAATATTACCGTGGTATTATACTGCGGTTTGGTTAGGGACCCTCCGTGTGCGAGGCAAAAGTTTGACTCGCACTTGGCCAGTTTTATTTATTTCCACGTTGGTTTCGCTCGATTGGTATATTTAGCCACAATGCCACAGTATTAATAATAGTTCAAGTATTTGTAAAATCAAGTTAAAGTGACATTAAAGTCTAGAAGAAATCATATTTTAGTTTACTTCACACCCTCAGTTAAGATGTGGACTTTACTGAAGTTGTTTAGTGGAATTTTGTTGGAAACGCAAAATAGCATGTGAGAAACATGCTATTTTGCATTAACTAATAATAATTGTACTGTTTTCCTGCACTCGCACACATTCACCGGTAATCAATGGCTAATAACCCACATTTATTACACATTAACTCGCGGAAAAACAAGTTGTAGGAAAAATACAACGAAAGCACATAATTACACTTTTCACGTTGCCACTAAAACTTTCAATAAAACACAAAATTAGTGGCTTTACACAATTAGTGTTATTAATCAGTGTCAAAGTTTAGGAATAGTAAAATTTTTTGTAGATTAAAGTCATAAAGTCGAGTTTAAGACATAATTTAAGTCAGTTAAAAGACATTGTCCCGTCTTTAGTTTTAGTCTAGTTTTAGTAAAAATGTGGACTTTACTGATGCTTTTCAATAGATTTTGGGGAGAACCTAAAATGGCATATTTCTCATCATTGCACTCTTTCCCTACAATCGCACATTCACCGGCACTTAATGGCTAATAATCCACATTGATTACTAATTATGGCACATAAACTCGTAAGTATTAGAAATAATTAAGATAGTTTAAAAACTAAAACAACCGACTTCAATGCCCCGCGAGACAATTTCAGTAGCAAGTTTGACGTTTATCGTCATATCTCTGGAGATACTTATCAGATCTCGAAAAAATAACAATGGGACCACCTCGGAAACGTACCCTACCGATTACAAAAATAATAATTCAAATCGGTTCACAATTTACGGAGTAATCGCGTAACATACACACAAAAAAAAGAAGAAAAAAAACATACAGACGAATTGAGAACCTCCTTCTTTTTTGTGAAGTCGGTTAATGGATTCGTATAGGTCTTGGTTATACTAAGCGTAACGTCTGCGGATCGGCGACTGTACCTTACTGTACGTTTAAACAAATACATCAACTTGCGTAGTCGGCAACACAGAGCACTATTTTTTTCCCAATTGAGTTCGTGGTCTAGAGTAACGCCGAGATACTTAATATGGTCTAGGCTTTGAAGTATCGGACAGTCACAATTCTGGTCAGAGGAATCACATGTATGGAGTTTTGGAGTAAAAGTACCTGGATGAGATCTACCAGTATTATGGAAAGTTATATACTTGGTTTTACTTGCATTCAGTGTTAAAACATATATCTGAGGCCAGAGCGAAACTTGAGGAAGCCCATATTAGGCAGTACTTATTGATAACTGACTCCCGGATGTCCCATAGAATGTTATGGCCGTGTCATCTGCGAAGGCAAATAGTCTGTGCAAAAAGAGAACCGTCGTGGCGTTACGATGAATTCAAAGGTGAGAAAGGAAGGTACCTACATAGTAGCACATAATAATGATAAGAGTAGGTACTTACCACGTATCAAACATTTTTAGTCGTACTAGTAAAGACAGCAATGTTGCCAATGCAACAATAATTTAAGATCGTTTAAAAAACTAAAAGAACCGATTTCAAACGTCGCGCTAGTCAAAGTAGCCAGTAGACGTATTAACTATTACATAATCTGTGCCAGTAGTTAGTAGTACGAGTAAGTCGTCGAGATAAGTCAATGCGTCGTAATACAAATGTTGATATTTTGCAAACGGATCGGCTAATTTCGTTAAAATTTAAATGGGACCACCTGGAAAGGGTACCCTTTGAAACAAAAAAAGATTTTTCCAAATCGGTTCAGACATCTTCGAGTAATCGGTAAACATACATACAAAAAGGTTCCGACGAATTGAGAACCTCCTCCTTTTTTGTAAAGTCGATTAAAAACAGTAAATGAAAACGACCGACGACTAACGCGACCTCAATTTCTACGAAGGTTCTCTTTTTGCACAGATTCTATGTATGATTTTTTTCAAAAAAATTTTTGGCAGAGCACCTGGACGTGTTATCCGGGGGGTGCGGGTTCGAGTCCCGTCGGTACGATGAAATTTTGGATTGTGTTTAACAATTTACAAAAATATAAAGTGTGAGACACTTCAAAGAAACATAATATTTGATTTACGCAGTGCAACATCTCTCGTCGGATTTGAAAACTGTAATGATTTCTTCCGAATGATTTACTTACGTAATAAGTAGTCATAGATGGCGCCACCAATGCATAATTGGGTTAACAAAATGCAATCCACTAATTTCGTCGTATCCACGTATCGAACCGTGGCTTAATTGGCAGAGCACCTGGACGTGTAATCCGGGGGGTGCGGGTTCGAGTCCCGTCGGTACGATGAAATTTTGGATTGTGTTTAACAATTTACAAAAATATAAAGTGTGAGACACTTCAAAGAAACATAATATTTGATTTACGCAGTACAACATCTCTCGTCGGATTTGAAAACTGTAATGATTTCTTCCGAATGATTAACTTACGTAATAAGTAGTCATAGATGGCGCCACCAATGCATAATTGGGTTAACAAAATGCAATCCACTAATTTCGTCGTATCCACGTATCGAACCGTGGCTTAATTGGCAGAGCACCTGGACGTGTAACGTGTAATCCGGGGGGTGCGGGTTCGAGTCCCGTCGGTACGATGAAATTTTGGATTGTGTTTAACAATTTACAAAAATATAAAGTGTGAGACACTTCAAAGAAACATAATATTTGAATTACGCAGTGCAACATCTCTCGTCAGATTTGAGAACTGTAATGATTTCTTCCGAATGATTAACTTACGTAATAAGTAGTCATAGATGGCTCCACCAATGCATAATTGGGTTAACAAAATGCAATCCACTAATTTCGTCGTATCGACGTATCGAACCGTGGCTTAATTGGCAGAGCACCTGGACGTGTAATCCGGGGGGTGCGGGTTCGAGTCCCGTCGGTACGATGAAATTTTGGATTGTGTTTAACAATTTACAAAAATATAAAGTGTGAGACACTTCAAAGAAACATAATATTTGATTTACGCAGTGCAACATCTCTCGTCGGATTTGAAAACTGTAATGATTTATTCCGAATGATTAACTTACGTAATAAGTAGTCATAGATGGCGCCACCAATGCATAATTGGGTTAACAAAATGCAATCCACTAATTTCGTCGTATCCACGTATCGAACCGTGGCTTAATTGGCAGAGCACCTGGACGTGTAACGTGTAATCCGGGGGGTGCGGGTTCGAGTCCCGTCGGTACGATGAAATTTTGGATTGTGTTTAACAATTTACAAAAATATAAAGTGTGAGACACTTCAAAGAAACATAATATTTGAATTACGCAGTGCAACATCTCTCGTCAGATTTGAGAACTGTAATGATTTCTTCCGAATGATTAACTTACGTAATAAGTAGTCATAGATGGCTCCACCAATGCATAATTGGGTTAACAAAATGCAATCCACTAATTTCGTCGTATCGACGTATCGAACCGTGGCTTAATTGGCAGAGCACCTGGACGTGTAATCCGGGGGGTGCGGGTTCGAGTCCCGTCGGTACGATGAAATTTTGGATTGTGTTTAACAATTTACAAAAATATAAAGTGTGAGACACTTCAAAGAAACATAATATTTGATTTACGCAGTGCAACATCTCTCGTCGGATTTGAAAACTGTAATGATTTATTCCGAATGATTAACTTACGTAATAAGTAGTCATAGATGGCGCCACCAATGCATTATTGGGTTAACAAAATGCAATCCACTAATTTCGTCGTATCGACGTATCGATCCGTGGCTTAATTGGCAGAGCACCTGGACGTGTAATCCGGAGGTGCGGGTTCGCATCCCGTCGGTACGATGAAATTTTGGATTGTGTTTAACAATTTACAAAAATATAAAGTGTGAGAAACTTCAAAGAAATATAATAAACTGATTTGTCTGATAATTCATCAAGTTATATTTTATATATTTATATTATATATTTTATACTTCCTTCAGTGACTTTTGTCCGACGAATGGTTTCATTCCCGTGTAAAGGCTCCTTAAAATTATACGTGCCACTGTACGGGTAATTCCCCGTCGGTATGAGCTTCTATTGGAATAACCATGTTATGCATATGAGGTATCATTTAATGCATTAATAAACTGACCAAGTGCGAGTCGGATTCCACTTGTAGGGTTCCGTACCACACTATAATATTTTATAAGATCGAGCATTAAATACCAGTCATTTAGCCAGCAAAAAATTAACTTTGTTTTTCATAGTGTTTGTATGAATGACAAAGTTATATATGCGGTTTTGAAAATGTACTATATCTCAATAAACTGGCCAAGTGTAAGTCGGACTCGCACTCGTAGGGTTCCGTACCACAATACAGTATTATATAAGATCGAGCAAAAAATACCACTATAATTTTTCGTCAGCAAAAAATTATAATTAATAAACATTTTATTTCTTATAACGCCATCTAACGTCTGACAAAGGTGTTAGGGATCGACATTTCAATATTACACCATCTATGGGACGTTTACCTTACTATTTTTAGTATTTGTTGTTATAGCGGCAACAGAAATACATCATCTGTGAAAATTTCAACTTTCTAACTATCACGGTTCATGAGATACAGCCTGGTGACAGACAGACAGACAGACAGACATACAGACAGACAGACAGACAGACGGACAGCGGAGTCTTAGTAATAGGTTCCCGTTTTACCCTTTGGGTACGGAACCCTAAAAACTACTGGCTCGTTAAAACCAACTTTCGTTGAAGGTTTTTATTGAGATCTACAGCATGAATATATTTTTGATTTTTTACTCTCTTATTTTAGGAGTAAGAGTGGAGAGGGATGACGCACATTTCACCACTTTGGAAGTGTCTATCGTTCAAACGAAATTTGAGAAAAAATAGTTTTAGAAACCTCAATGTAATTTCTAAAGACCTATTTATGGACACACTGTATGCACGTGCATGTATGAAGAAAATCATTTTTTTAGTTTTAGTTTCATGTAACGGGGAGCTTTATCTTTTTCTTTTTGTATAAAATCGTAAAGCGGTTCACAGAATACATCAACCTTCCAAGTTTTAACTGTGTAGTTCTAATAGTTTCTGAATAAAGTGGCTGTGAAATACGGACGGACAAACAGGCAATCAGACAGACATGACGAATCTATAAGGGTTCCGTTTTTGCCATTTGGAACCCTAATAAGAGGCGTATTCAAAAAAATAATTTCGGTTTTGTTACATACTGGCCACAGAAATATTAATAATAATATTAATATTTCTGTGTTAATAATAATATTAGTTAATAATAATATTAATATTTCTGTGTTACTGGCCAAGTCTTCGAGAATTTACCAAAGGAGATGTTAACGCAAGGCGTACTCCTCTGCTGGCCATATAGCCATTTTTGGCCATATGAACGTGCGTAACTACGCTGTATTTTTAATACTGTGTGCGTGTTTCAAGATAGTGTGTGGGATCGTTAAAGTGAGTGATTTGTATGTGTGCAATGCGTGTTTACCTCGTCCCCCGTAAGTATCGGCAGAAAAAAATGTTTGCGGATTACAAGTACAAAAAATTTGCTCCTTCATTCTCCACCCTAGAAAGTCTTGCCTCTGTCAAAAATACGAAGCTAGTGACAGCTAAATTTGTTCGTTTATTAAGGTTCTTTACCCATAGGGTTCCGTCCGTCTGTCCGTCTTCCGGGACGGTGCGGGGGGTGCGGGTTCGAGTCCCGTCGGTACGATGAAATTTTGGATTGTGTGTAACAATTTACATACAAAAATATAGTGTGTAACACTTCAAGAAACATAATATTTTAATTTGAGATAAACAAACATGTATACAATATTGTCTGGAATGTGGTATTTAATATGGTGATATGTGAATACCAGGTTCATCGTACTAATGATTCTATTTACCACGGAAAAGCGTCACGGATGTACCCAGGGGAGAATATAAAAAATATTCGAGTAATACGAGTAACTTGAAGAAACTACTCACCTACGTAAATGTTATTGTAATAAATATACAAAAACTTATCTTCGCTTGAATTTAATTTAGTTGTGTTTTCTGTTAATTATATTATAATTTATTAAAATTCATTAATAAATATTTGTTGAACACATAGAGTTGCGAAAGCGATTAAGTAAATTTCTTTAAACCGGCCCGGCCCTGTCATAAAATCTGTTCCTTTATGATATTTATTCCTTTGTTTCCTTTATTATAGGATATTACGGGTCACTATTTGTGGGGAACTATTTGGAGGTCACTAATTTGTAGCTGCCTTTTATATATGTAACTATCTATCGGAGCCAGTGAGTAATTAAAAGAATAATTATAAGTCCATCGATATATTGTCTTTACCACAGAAATATTATTAGTGCTACGTATCGTTACAAAGGCAGGAAGACGACTGGAGAGCCAGCGGCGTGCGGGGGCCTGCTACTGTACATTTTGCAATCTAGCACATTCCGCACCGCCACTGTCCCCACAACATGTTTTAACTATATTCTATTTCTCTTCTAAATTCCAGGTACAAAAAGAATAGGACTTCATCAAAACTTGTGAGAGCTTATAGTTCAGCCCTGTCACAATTTTTTTCTTAAGTACTGTCTCCTACTCATAAACTCGATAAGCTTGCGAGAGTGATTAGACCTCTTTTCTCCGGCTCTGTGGCAAATTCTGCTAAATAACATACCTCTCTGCTAAATTTCAAGTTCACAGCAAAAAAATAGTTTAAAAAAACTAAAAAAATACGCTTTTATAGAAAATCCAACTAAAAAATAGAAAACAAATTTTAATAAATTTGAATTAAAAATAGTGTAAGAAAAAATGATTTTATTGTAAAAAAAAAGCGTGGGGTGCATGGTATCAATAGCTCCAAATATTTTATGAACAGATATGACTAGAAGGGTTATTTTGATAATATCCTGAAAAGCACCCCATGCTTTTTTTTACAATAAAATCATTTTTTCTTACACTATTTTTGATTCAAATTTATTAAAATTTATTTTCTATTTTTTAGTTGGATTTTCTATAAAAGCGTATTTTTTGTTTTTTTAAACTATTTATTTATTTTTCATTTTTTAGTCGAATTTTTTTTTTAAATTTTTTTAAAATTAATTTATTGTCATCGGTCCTTAATAAGTATGCCAAATTTCGAGTTAATCTGACGTTTTGAAGGGGGTTAAAATCATGTTCAAAGATTCCGTTACATACTAACATACAAACATACATACGTCTGAAGCTAATAAAAGCGTATTAAAAATGAAGTAATTTTATACAAACTTGCGGTTGCCTTTATACCTCCTTAATCCGTTCTTAGATAACGTTTACTAATTATCTCTCTGCCAAATTTAAAATGTTTAGCAAAAAAAAATGAAGGACTTTCATACCTTTGATTATATACTTTTTCACACAAACTTGTGAGAGCCCTTAGAACTACTTAATCTGGCCCAGTGGCAAAATCCGTTGTTAGCAAACGTTTACTAACTACCTTTCTGCAAAATTTCAAGTTTGTAGCAAAAAAAATTAAGAACTGCCATACAAACTTGCGAGAGCCCTTAGACCTATTTAATCCGGCCCTGTAGCAAAGTCCGTCATTCGCGGACGTCTACTAACTATAAACTACCTTCCTGCCAAATTTAATCTTTGCACGTCACGTGGTTTTTGTTATTTCGTGACCTTTCGCTTTTATTATATAGAGTTAAATTTCCTGGCGATCCATCTTTAATCTCTTGAGATTATTGCAATGAGCCCAAGCACGACATCTCTGATGTAACTTAGTGAGGAGTTAGGTATCTTATATATTCCAGGAGATGCTCCAGCATCAGGTCTAGGTTACCATATACTTGCGTTATCATTTAAGAAACAAGGCACCAAATTTTAACAGACCAGTATAAATTTTGTAATACCCTCATCAACTGGAAAAGAGCTGATGATCTTCAAATAGCTAAACATATTTTCTTGAATCCACACAATCATCAATCAAATCCAAAGACCTAAATCAGAAAGCCTGTAGGAGGTGATGGCGAACTAATGCTCCTTAGTTCGCCATCTTCAACCACATCATCGCTTACCACCAGGCGAGATAGTGGTCAAATGCGAAAAGCACCAAAACCAAAATCGGTTGAAAAATGCGAGCTGTAGTGTAGACGAGAACTGACATACAACCGGACAAAAGCATTTTTGGCCAATCTCGAAATTGATAAGCTTCGCTCGCTACATGTTCGATGCGGGTTTGTTGGTATAATTGGGACTTCTTCACGGTCAAACAGCTGGACCGATTTAGATGAAATTTGTATAAAAACAACTAATAAGGCAGAATAGGACATGAAATACTTTTTTTCTGGCAGTCGAGTCTGGAATTCCAGATGTTTTTTTAATTTTGTAAATATGTAACGTCTTGTATGTGTAAGGGTTCCGTAGCCGAATGACAAAAAACGTAACCCTTATAGATTCGTCACGTCTGTCTGTCTGTCCGTACGTCTGTCTGTCCGTATTTTATGAATGAATAACCTTTTGTTTGTTGTTTGTTTTGTAGACGCATAGTAGTTGATTTATTTTAATTGAATATTTGAAGATAGGCACATATACTATTTAAAATGGAAAATACAGTGCGAATATTTAAAACTAATAAAAGAGGGACAATATTAAATATCAATGGTTTCATATACAAAAATATCAGGATGCAAAAAAGAGCTGTACGAGCGATGTTGCGAGTGCCCCAAGACACCCCCGCGAAACCGATGTTCCAGTAATAAAATATTCTCACCGTCCCATCTATGGTGGTGCTCCAAGCTGCTCTCTATGCCAGAGAAAACCTAGAGGAATACCCTATGTTTGGTGAGAACCACAACCACAGTATGAGGTACCGGCTATGCACGGTTTCGCACCGGCTAGCAAAGATGTCGAAGCAACTGCATGTGATGGCGCCTACGGTGTACAACCGGCTGCCAGACGATATCGTGACCACCACATCAATGAACTCCTTTAAGTATACATTTAAAAAGTGCTTATTGAGAAGGGATTGTATACATATAATGGATTTAAAAAAAAATATACTTATTTATTATACTTATATTTTTGTTAACTCATTGTACTGTTGTACAATGCAGCTTTGACCTGTAACAAGTGTTATGAAAATAAATGACTATGACTATGACACGACTATTGAGAACTTAAAAATAAGTTTTACTGGGTGTGTGAGCTACGGCGAGATAGTAATTATAAATGTAACTCTCGACTAATTACGAAACTTAACGATGATTAAATTAATGAGCAGGTATCTAAGAAAGTCCAGAGTCATAATTATGAGCCAGATCACTTCGACAAAAGGTAAGTTTGTTTTAATATCTAGCGTTTGACCACTATCTCACCTGTTGGTAAGTATGATGCGGTCGCGAATGGTAGCATGCTAGGTCTAGAATGGGAACTGGGTCTCAAGGATAGCTGCCGGCACACTTAAAATCTTTGTAAGTTGTGTAAAATAACTGTTTTTGTAGGTAAAAATAATTTGCATACGTAAAATAAACATGTTTGCGGCCTGGGTAGTGAGGGTGGCCCTAGAGCCACCCTCGCCGCACTTCAACCTACTGTCACAGTATAGAATCAAAAACAATGTATTATTATAAATTGTAAACAATATAATTTGTTATTTTTCAGATTTAAACAACCCTCAATAAATTAAAGGATGACGCACCATGAACTGACAAGAACCCGATTCAAATCATTGCCAATTGCGAAAATACCACTTCACTTTCAGTACTACCTCATCTACGAAATAATATACATTTAAAACAAACGATTTACATAATTATATTGTAATACGAGACTTATCACGCTAAAAACATAATTTTTATTTACCTATATAATAAAAATTATGTGTTTAGCGCGATAAGTAATAATATAATTATGTGTGTAAATCGCGAAAGTTTAAAAGTTACTAAACGATTTACAGACAAAGAAAAAAAAAACAGATAAAATACTACGGAACCACAAGACATATATTTCGATTTGAACCAAGAATACTTTCTTTAAGAAAACGACTGAAAACTCAAGACATGAAAAAGATGATCGTATAATTACAATAAGATAAAAAAAATCGACTAAAACAAAAGAATAATAATATTAAACTAACAAAAAAACTAATTACAATACAAAAACTAAAAACTTTATTATGCACATCTAAATTTATTATAATGGACGGAACATTCGAAGTTGTTTCATCAACTGTGTACGGTACATGGTCAATAACTCACAGACATTCCATTAATATTCGCGCTTTGCACCAATAAGGATAAAATTACATACCTACAACTTATTATTTACATCAATTATCGAATATTGTGATGCAAATAATTTAATTTTATCACCAAGATTCATACCTTCGAAAAAACTGCACATACATCTGCCAGACAGATTTTCAAAAACGCAACTATAAAAGAGTGAATGAGTGATGAATTTATTAGGTAATCTTTCTTATGCTATTTACATTGATAAGTTAAATATGTGAACATTCTATATGAATTATTGGAGTGAAGTCCTGAAATTCCACACTAGGATACCCTGTGACGTGGAATTTAGTCTCGTCCTGTTATCTATACTATCTATACTAATATTATAAAGAGAGAACACTTGTATTTTTGTATGTTTGTAATGAGTAAGGTCAAAAACTACTGAACCGATTAAAAAAATTATTTCACTAATACATAGAATGGACTTTCGAAATAAAAAATAGGCTATATATTATCCCGTTTAAATCAAAGGTACATTCGTGGAGACCTAATTTGCAACCTAAGTCGGCAAATAAACGGTCGAAAAAACACGTTTCTTACGAACGCTGCTTAATTGAAAATAGATAGAAGAATATTTTCTATGCAAGAGTTGTACAACTTAATAAGACCTACAAAAAAGTCCGCGACAGCATATGTCTATCTCTTAAGGTTGACTCACAGTAACCATTTTAATCTTAAAATGTTTGTTAAAAAATATTACATAACTTCCAAGGCTATTTTCAAGTATATAGTATTAATCCTTATCCAAATAATTACGTTAATTAGCTTGGCCACGTATTATAGATTAAAATTGTCCTTTACAGTATATAATTCAAATGAAAACTCTAGAAGATATCACGAATTTCACAAACACGCATCGCAAAATTAATAAAATATTTGCAGTGAAACCACAGATTAGGTCATAGTTACTAGGAAAATATTATTATCAGCTTAGCTATGCTGTAGATCCCCACCGATCACAATCAATTTGAAGTCAATATAGTATAATAATATGATCTATTGTATAAAATAATATTCATCTACATATATAATAATATAATATAATATTTTAAACCACCCCGACTGATCTATGTATAATAGCTTTTTCCAATGACTCTAAACACGACATTAAAATCTGAGCTGTATCTGATCTGTTGGTGAGGATTTGAGTACTCTGTAGAGGCTTCCATGTTCTTACGATATCGTTGAAGAAGAAAATTTTCGAATTGATCAGACCTATGAAAGTTGATTTCATAGCGCAATTAACTAGAAAAAAGCTCATAATTTTATAACGATTGAACGAATTTTCATGAATCAAAGCTAAGAAAACTCTCGATGAAGACATCTTCAAACAAAAAAAAACTATCGATAGTAAAAACAAAATTGGTTCATCCGGTTAGGTGCTAAGATGCTACAGACAGACACACAGATACACACGTTAAACGTATATTACCCCTACATTTTGCGTCGGGGAACGCCGTAAGGTTACGGCGGCAGATGTACTCCTTGGTGGTAAGCTACTTTTTGGTAAATTTAATGATTCCACTACCACTGTACGAAAACTCATGATTCATGAATGCACATAAAACTTTCATTGGTAGGTATATAGCTAGGATTAGAACCAACGACCGTCGGGTCAGAATCAGGGTAACTATCCTTTACGCCAAAAGGCCGTCCAATATCAATACGTAAGTATTATAAAACAAAGTTCATCACTGCGTCTGTCTGTCTGTTCGCAATAATCTCAATAGCTACTGAACGGATTATCATGCGGTTTTCATCAATAGCCAGAGTGTTTATGAGGAAGGTTTAGGTGCATAATTCGTTAAGGTTTTGTGTGAATTGGATGAAATATGACGATGGTTGTTAAATATGTTCATATTTTATATTCGATGCAACAAACTGATGCAAATTTTGTAGGCATATATGTTCTACCCGTGCGAAGCCGGGGCGGGCTGCTAGTTTATATATAAATACATATGTGCTTATTTTACAAGTGTAACAGGTATCGGCAAGTATGCTCGATATAGATAGGTTTTATTAAAAAGAAATTGGAGCCAGAGTAATAATAACAATGTATACATACACTTACACGTTAGTACTCGTATTACTATGGTAGTGTTACTGAAAATATAATTAGCTGATATTACAATAAATCAACCAAGAACAAGAAACACAAGTTAAAAAGAAAATATAGTGAGGCTAATAATAATATACCCACACAACTAGTTGCAACTGAAAGTAATGATAACTTAAAATTTAAGATAATATATTACCCAAGCTTTTAATTGATAATTTGATTGTATATAAGTATGTGGGTGGCATGTATTTTATGTGGCTGAGAAAAGTGCATGCCGGTGTGTGTATGTGTGTGTGTGTGTGTTTGCGTTTCTGGATGCGTGTGTAGGTATACATTGCACACATAACAGGGTGAGGGGTATGTGTGGTATATTATATAGGTACTTGCTTGTATGTGAATATGAAATATTTAATTTATGGGTTTATGTGTGTGTGGTTATGGGAGTAAGAAGTGTGTGAGTGTGCGCGAGAGTGAACAGTATTTATGATTAAAAATGTAAGTTTTAAAATGTCATATTTGTGTCATATTAATAGTACGCTCCATGTCCTAACAAAAAAGGTCCCATCCGGAAGAAAGCACAAAACTTTGCATGCATGTAGCCTTCACACGTGTAACTCAATGACGATTCAGAGTGCAATTTTAATCTTGGACAAATTCTATACCGAATGGTAGGTACAAAAACGCGGTTATCAAACATTATACGGAAATCATACAGCATTCGCAATGAAAATAAAATATTTGTACGCTTTAGCCTTTTTGCCTGAAGAGGATATATAATATATCTATTTCGACGAATGGCAAAAAAATATCTCCTGAAGCAGGTTAGTAATACCGATTGTATAATTTGTATAAAGTTATTAAACTATATTTACACAAAATGTTTAATTTTATCATTTTATTTTTACAGAATCAATTGCATCGTGGTTTAATCATAATTAATTATGTGTGGGGAAATGACACTTCTCCACCACAATTTCCACCCAAAATCGTACCAATTAACACAAGAAAATTATACCTCGAACGCAAAATCATGCCGAAGCGTGGCACAATAGGTTTGGACATTTTGTGAGTAAACACCATCCGGGATATTATTTTCTTGTTAGAAAAATTATACAAGAAATAAAACATCAAATGATTGAAATCGAAAAACTTCAAATGGGAACACCGCCCCCTATAAAAAAAAAGAAATACACCAACAAACATGAGCGTATCGAAAACATTATGAAAAATAAATAATAGTTAAAAAAAAAAAGCGTGGGGTGCATGGTATCAATATTTTATGAACAGATATGACTAGAAGGGTTATTTTGATAATATCCTGAAAAGCACCCCACGCTTTATTTTTACAATAAAATCATTTTTTCTTACACTATTTTTAATTCAAATTTATTAAAATTTATTTTCTATTTTTTAGTTGGATTTTCTATAAAAGCGTATTTTTTAGTTTTTTTAAACTATTATTTATTTTTCATTTTTTAGTCGAATTTTTTTAAAAAAAATTTTTAAATTTTTTTTTAAATTTATTTATTGTCATCGCTCCTTAATAAGTATGCCAAATTTCGAGTTAATCCGACGTTTTGAAGGGGGTTAAAATCATGTTCAAAGATTCCGTTACATACTAACATACAAACATACATACGTCTGAAGCTAATAAACAAAACGCAATATGTTTCAAAACCCGCATTTCTACAAGCAATAGCTTGTAATATGAGATTAAAATAATAAAATCGGTCAATCAAATTTATTACATACCTATTCAAATTTTACTTATTATGTTATGTGACTATAAATTATTGTCATAATTTCAAATTATTAAAGCATGTTAATAATTGAAAAAAAATTTAATTACGTAAAGTGTTTTATTTGCATTATTTTATATCATTAGTAGGTATAACTCAACATAAATAGATCTAGATCTAGAGAACTATATATAAGAACTTTATGTACAACAATTATGGAAGCAATAAAGTATTGAGTATTGAGTAAATTAAGTGACTTCGCACTATTATGACATTCCGTATTTATGTCTTATAATTATTAGACGAAAATTTGCCTTATAACTTTATGGAAATCAAAAATATGCCAATAAATATAGACTAAATTATGGGTATGCCTAATTATACAATATGCCAAAAAAATTATGCGTTAGTACTAGTATGCCATTTAAATTGTAAGATTGTAATTGTAAGATTACCTTTTATGCGTAACCTGTTATGCCAAAAAAATTAGGAATCAAAAGTTATGCGAATCAAAGGGATCCCGTTTCCACCATAAAATAAGGACTATTTTGGATTGCGCTGTGTTTATAACAAGAAATATGAACATTATGGATTGTGTGGTTCATGCAAAGCAGCGAAATGTGTTAGGTATTTTTCTCATATTTCTGTTAATTTGGATCATTTTTGTTCAGAGAAGTTTACTTTTAGGGTTATTTTCCAGAAATCTTTTTCTTCTTCTTCTTTATATATAAAAATCAATCGCTGTTCGTTAGTCTCGCTAAAACTCGAGAACGGCTGGGCCGATTTAGCTGATTTTGGTTTTGAAATGTTTGTCGTAGTCCAAGGAAGGTTTAAACGGTGAGAAATTATGGAAAAATTGCGAGGAATACAATAAATACACAACAATTTAATTTCCCCATATAAACTGTTCTATACTTTCCTGTCTAACATTTGACGTTCGTCACTTCGGTACCGTAGGTAAACTCTGTTCCACCCTCGAATTGAAATTTGAAGCACGTATTAAATTAAGGGTTTTGAATCGACAGCATAATATATACACAATACTCGGTGTATCGCGTAGGTATTTAAATTTTAATATTTTGAATTTTGATGGTTGTCCCAGGTTGTCATTGTTGGTTCGTTTAGAATTTTTTGTCATTGTATTGACTTATTTTGATGGTTTTCATTATAGCGCTTCCGTACATAGGTATTCGCTATTTGCGTATAAAAACCGATAAAAACAAAATAAAATATTAAAGGGGGTCCCCATGCAAGAAACGTGTTTTTGTGGCTTTTTATGCTCGATCTTACAAACCGTGAATAGATAAAGATTTGAAATTTACTCATGATGTGTATTGCTATGGCTGCAAAATAAAAATTAAAGGGGGTCCCCATACAAGAAACGTATTTTCCGGCAAATATTGTTCAATCGGAACCCTGCGAGTGTGGGTCTGACTCGCACTTGGACTGTTTATTTATATTCGCGGTACGAAGTTCGCCGGGTAAGCTAGTATGGAATAAAATATCTCAACAAAAAACAAACAAGATTGGAAAAAACAAAAAAAATTGAAGATTTTGTTGTTTTTTAGCATTACTCATTGCAAAATACGTATTATTTAATCATATAAGTTGTTTATATTTTTATACGCCAATTGTAAAACCCTTTATTTTGATACCGAACCACAGAAAAGATAATTATACTACTTAATATATAATGGTCGAACTCACTCAATAGGTTTTGAGATTTAAAAATAATAAAATTATACATTATATAACATGGTAGGTACCTACATGGCATGGTGCATAAATCGGAATTTTAATTTTGATATACCAAGTTACTCGACGAATCTGACTGTCCAGACTGACGTGTCCAGTGAAATTACAGGGCATGTGAGAATTTTAAATCTTTATGTCTTCAGGTAACAGGTGCAGTGTAGTGACATGAAAAATTCTGGATATCCAGAACTTTACATGGTACCCCTGTATCTGTAATAGGTAGAATGTCATCACTTACCACCAAGCGAGCGATGTACTGTCTTTTATCTTATATCATAAAAAAGTATAACCTTCCTTCTGGGGCATTCGGATAAAAAATCACATGTATGTTAGAAATAGAATAATCACCCGCAGTCGTGAAATTTGATAATGTAATATGAACATTCCTTATTATTATTTATGTAGGCATGGAAATTCAAAGCAAATTCCCCAATGTGTGGGAATTACCACGGGGCGCGGGGTCAATTGGTATCAACTTACAAACATCGTGTCTGATAAATAAAACTTGTAGTCAGACGAGGAACGTTCAGTGCTATCCCAGACGTGATTGGAACAGTGTAACAATATGAATCGGATTTATTATTTAATAGTTTTTTTAACCCTTAACTATGTATCTGCTAGTGATTATAAAAGAAGTCTAGTTTTCGTAATAGATGACACAGGGTCTATGACTAATGATATAGCTGGGGTACTAAAAGGTGCTAATGCGATTTTCGATACAGTAGTGAGTTATAATACATCGCAAATTGAAAATTTCATTTTCATTACGTTTAACGATGAGGACTTTATTACTGGTAAGTGATTTATTTTAAACCGACTTTTAAAAAAAAGGCGGCTTTAATCTACGTTTGTGTGTATTTTTAACCCTTGACGCAAAAATAAGGGGTGTTATAAGTTTGACGTGTGTATTCTCTGTCTGTCCGTGGCATCGTAGTTCTTAAACAGATGAACTGATTTTGTTTTTTTTTTTTTTTATGTAAGGTGACTTTATTGAGAGTGTTCTTAGCTATGTTTCAAGAAAAAGATCAGCCGCTTGAAGATAATCAGCTTTTTTCTAGTAATATTAATAAATTTTTTGAAAATTCCTGGAACTTGAGCATTTGAACACAGAACATAAAAGGTATTTATTTCATGATATGTGCATTTGAAGTAGGTTCTTTTTTATAAAATAATTTGAAAAGAATAAAAGAAAGAATATTTATTCATAGCCGTAAAACAAAATTAAAGTGCAATATCGTAAAAAGATACTATGGTTACGAAAAGGGCACATGCTCAGCATAATGCATCACTAGTGTCTGCAGCAATGCGCTGATTTTCAGCAGTGCCCCTTTTATTCTAGCATCAATCAATAAAATTAGTTGTCCGTATCAATATTTTTTTTACTAAAGTTGCGATGTTAGAGTTTAAAATATGCAACATTCTTGTTATCCTAATTAAGTATCAACGTGCACTTTTTTTGGCCAGGACCGTGGAGCAAAACATGTAGATTATTTAGAGCGGTATTGGACAAGTCGGCGACAACCTTAAGGCCGCCAGGCCTTACTTATTTAACTGACTTCCAAAAAAGGTCAACGTTAGCAATGCGTCTGTATGTTTATTTCTTTTTGTGTATGTGCATCGATTTCCCCCCAATTGTGGACCGATTAGAATGATTTTTAGGGTTCCGTACCCAAAGGGTAAAACGGGACCCTATTACTAAGACTCCGCTGTCCGTCTGTCTGTCTGTCTGTCTGTCTGTCTGTCCGTCCGTCTGTCACCAGGCTATAGCTCATTAACCGTGATAGTTAGACAGTTGAAATTTTCACATATGGTGTATTTCTGTTGCTGCGAGAACAACAAATACTAAAAACAAAATAAAGTTAAAAATTAAAGGGGGTCCCCATACAAAAACGTGTTTTTAAACGCCATCTTTTCTAATTAGTTTCGGCAAAATGACATAGATGGCGCTAGTAAACGAGCCCCGTCTTTCTAGATCGCGACCAAACCAAATATTCTTGGTAATATCAATTAATCAAATATATGAGGTTGAAACTCTGTTATGTTCCGTATTGTACGGAACCCTCCCTAAGTGTGCGATAAGAGACGCGATGCTGACTCGCACTTGGCCAGTTTTATTTTTCATGATTAGGGTATTTATCTCCGTTGATATCTGAGAAAAAAATTCTAAAAGGGGGAGTGGAGGTCTGAAAACGGGAGAAGTTTACTGTAGCATTTATATTATATGGACGGATTTCAATTTTTGAGTTTTTTTTTTTTTTTTTTCAGAAAATGTATACCTTCTTATATCAGTCATACTGCACATTCCTCTCCGCCTTTACGAGACAAACCCGTAGATACGAAATTTGACTAGGTAAATCGGTTCATAATAGGCGAAGGTTTTTTTTTGAGGTCCTAGTGTTGAAGAGGGCGAATGATGGGCTTTGACGCCAGAGGTACCGAGTACAATCACCGCGCCAATGGATTTTTCAAGGACGTCGATGGATTTTTCCTAGGAAAAAATGTGTGGGCTTTTCACAATGGCCCTCCGGTGAAGGGAAAACATCGTTAAGAAATCCCCTAGCCTCGCATGTTGGTAAGACACTGTCTCGTGTCCGCCTGGCCAGCTACAACCCTCAAGTTAGAAAAACTGTCACCAAACATCTAATGTGTTCCGGCAGCTATCCTTGAAAGCCAGTTCCCAGGCCTAGCATGCTACCATCCTCGACCGCACCATCACTTTCCAACAGGTGAGATAGTGGTCAAACGCTAGCCTATACGATATTTAAAAAAAGTTATCGATGTAACTGATATCATAACATCGATGTATCGATTCTGATTCTGATGAAACTGTTTAAAAAAAACTATTTGGACGATATGTCACGGCAATTGTTATAATATTATACTAAATATTTTAAACAGGAAGAAAACCTTCCCCTGGTATAAAAGTGCGAGCAAAAACTACAGACCGCGACGAGTTTAAGGCAGCTTTGCAAAATGTGAATGTGGATGGAGGGTATGATTGTCCAGAATATGCGATGACAGGCATAAAAAAAGGCTTAGAGATGGTATCACCCGGTTCACTTATATACGTTTTCACGGACGCTTCAGCCAAAGATTATAAGCAGTACGACGAAGTACGACGCTTAGCGCTTAAGAAACAATCTCAGGTAAGTTGTCTCGTTTATAAACTATTATAATAATAGTTTAGATTGTGTTTATTTATTAACCCCTGAAGCAAAAAAGGGTGTTATAAGTTTGACTTATGTATCTGTGTGTCTGTCTTTGACATCGTAGCGCCTAAACAGGTGAACAGATTTTGATTTAGTTTTTTTGTTTGATAGGTGTCTTCATTGAAAGTGTTCTTAACTTTGATTTATGAAAATCCAATCAGACGTTTTAAAACTATAAGTTTTTTTTTCAGAATACTCTCACTCTACTCACTATTTTACAGCAGAGATGTCAAGTTTGTTTTGGGATAATTAGAATAGGTGCGGCCACACCGCGGCGTCCTGCGATCTGCGGGTGCGATTGCAGTACTTTTCAATTATTTTCTGATCGCGTTTAGTGTGAACCTGCGTTATCTGATCTCCTAGATCGCGCACGCAGGACGCTGCGGTGTGTTCGTACTTTTAATGAACAGATTATACATAGATCAGTCAGGGGTGGTTTTAAATTGATTAAGACAAATCCATTGCGTTTGGTATCTAAAGTGTCGCAAAAGAACAAACAATTTACATCTATAGGCTGATAAACATCGATGTATAAGGCGAGATACGGAACTCACTCATATGCCACGTAAACATAATGAAACTAGAAACAACTATACAAAAACACGAATTTCTAATGTCGAGCTTGATGTGCATGAAGAACATACTCGTAGGAAGGCATTATTGCTAATTATTTAAATGGAACTGTGATAATTGCAGTAGGTGCTACACAAACGCCAGTTCGATTGTGACTAAGGTGGGATTAGGTTCGCGAACCTAATTCATACGGTCCACGTTGAGGAGCGGGGTACCTTATCTCCCTTTTTGTAACCGACTTGACAAAAAAGGAGTTTCTCAATTCGTCGGAATCTTTTTTTTATGTGTTTTTTTTATGTATGTTCACCGATTACTCAAAGATGCATGAACCGATTTGGAAAATTCTTTTTTTTTGTTTCAAAGGGTACCCTCAGGTGATTCCATTTAAATTTTAACGAAATCGGTCGAGCCGTTTTTAATATATCAACATTTGTATTACGACTCATTTAGGTACATACTAACGACATACTAACTACTGACACAGATTATATAATAGTTACTACGTCTACTGGCTGGCTATGGATAGCGCGACTTTGAAGTTGGTTCTTTTAGTTTTTTAAACGATCTTAAATTATTATATATATATCGAAGCTGATAAACATAATATGATATGTTCAGTAAGAACAAATAGTTTTTACCGCGTTTTATTGATAAATTTAATTTATTATGTGTATGTCTTCACTTCAATTCATAATTGAAAACAGCTAGGACTTAGCTATAGCTGTGGTACATAGTTTGTAAGTGGAACGTAAATTTTTTTTTTGCAGATTGATTTTATTTTAACTGGAAAGTGTGAAGAACATGAGGATCCTAGTTTCAAAGGCTACACTGTTTATTATGATGTGGCAAAAGTTGCATCTGGCCAAGTATTTAACATCGAAAAAGATGATATAAATGACGTAAGTTATTAAATAATTAAAAATTATGATTTTTTTAAAATTCTATGTGACACGATTCAGTTTTATTCAATTATCTTACTATCTACTGCCCGGAAGCAAAAGGTTATCGCTAAAAAATCTACCTCTTACCATTCTCCAATGTGTCCGGTATAGAGCATTACTACTAACCTACTATACAGGGTGTCCCAGAAAGTAGTGTCAAGAGCGCAGAGGTAGAACACATTATGATGTATGCAATGGAGCACAAATACGACCTTGCTGCTCCCAGCCAACCTCACCTGCCCGTGGTGCATCCTGCTGACCAACAGACGGGGCTCTGGCGATCGACAAATGGCGGTATAACCATTTCATATCTATGGCGTAGCTAAATTCTACAGGCCGGTGACGGGCAGCAGCGTCACCGGTGCGAGAAGCTACGTCCTGTGACCGCCAACCCGCCTGCCCAGCGTGGCGATTAGGGCATATCCCTCCCAAGGGCTGCAAAGTAGATGGAAGGACACCTAAAGCCAAGGCCCCCAGTTCCTGGCCCCCCTGCTATTCCTGACCACGGCGGCGGACACGGTAACGGCAGGGCAGGGGGTGCTAAGAATCCCCGGGCTACGGTAGGCCGCCAAAACAAACTGACGCTGGCTACGTATAATGGACGCACGATTCGGCTGGAAGATCATCTGGTGCAGCTGGAGGAGGAGCTGAAACACATAAGATGGCACATACTGGGGTTATGTGAAGTCCAAAGACAGGGAGAGGACACCATAACCTTAGAATCGGGCCATCTTATGTACTACAGAGAAGGAGATCAGCCATCCCAAGGCGGCGTCGGGTTTCTGGTCAACAAGGTTCTCAGTGACAGCGTTGTAGAAATCGCCAGTGTGTCGACCAGGGTAGCGTACCTCATAATTAAGTTAACCAAGAGGTACAGCCTCAAGGTTATCCAGGTCTACGCACCGACCTCGACGCACTTGGATGATGAGGTGGAGAGCATGTATGAAGATATCTCCAGAGCTTTGCACACCACCTCCAAGGCTCACTACAACGTTGTCATGGGAGACTTTAACGCTAAAGTGGGAGTACAAACTGGCGTCGACTCGTCTATAGGACAACACGGATTTGAGAGTAGGAATCACATGGGGCATTTGTCCCCTGTGATTCCTAGTCAATTTCCTCAAAAAAGAGGGGCTTTTCTTGATGAACTCGTTTTTCAAGAAACAGCCCCAAAGGAAGTGGACGTGGCAAAGCCCCGACACTGTGACTAAAAACGAGATTGACGTCATCATTAAGGATAAACGGCGCATATGCAGAGACGTCTCAGTGATCACTAGGTTTAATACTGGAAGTGATCACCGACTTGTACGAGGTTCTTTGGATATCGACTTTAAAGCCGAGAAATTCCGATTGATGAAGTCTACGCTCCGTCCAAACCTACTCCAAACCGTTGTTGGGTCCGAAACATTCCAACTAAAATTGGAAAATCGATTCGCTGCCTTGGAAACCACAAATGACATAGACCAGAAACTCGAAGAAGTGGTGAAAATCTTAGATAGGAAAGGACGTAGTTTTGCGAGAGCAAGCGTACGGGAAAAAAATCCAAAGTTTCGGCAGAAACACTTCGGCTAATGGCAGAGAGACGAACAGACCCATTGTCAGCTTTGTGAACTAACCTGGGGTCTTATTTAGTATGATCATTTTAAAGTCTTACCGTGCCGTGTTACGTTATCTCCGCGTTATGGTATTATTCAAATTTCAAGTTCGGTAACGCGGTAGGGTTAAGGTTATGAGCGCGTTTTGAGCTGTCAAAATATCGTGACATATGAGAACGTGTAACGCGCGCGTTTTGTATAATATATGTATCGTGTGGCAAACCGAATACAATTTTTCAATAACGTAACGTGGCGCGTTAAGAAACGCGTTATCTCATTGGCCCTACTGAATAAGGCCCCTGGTGAAAATCCATTAAGAAGCTGGTACGACGCGACCTCCGATCCTCTAACACGCTCTTGATTAAAAAATCAATTGAGCAGAATCGGGGGTCGAAAGTGTTCGTCCAGCCTCGGGGTAGAAGCCACCTCACAAAGCTGACAACGTCAACGGGGAACGTCGTCGCATCCAAGCCGGAGATTCTGTCGGAAGTTGAAGACTTCTACGGCAAGCTCTACGCATCGCATGCTTCAAGGCCCAAACCCGATACTGAGGATTCTAGAGCCACCTTGACCCGCCACTTCACAGAAGATCTGCCCGAAATTAGCCGATAAGTAATCTTGATGGCCCTTAAACATCTCAAAAATGCAAAAGCCCCAGGAGAAGACGGAATCACAACAGAGCTTTTAAAAGCCGGAGGAGCTCCAGCAGTTCAACAGCTTCAGCAGCTCTTTAATTCCGTTCTTCTCACTGAGAGAACTCCACAGGCATGGAACTGAAGCATGGTGGTTCTTTTTTTTCAAAAAAGGAAACAAAAACCTATTGAAAAACTACCGCCCGATTTCGCTTCTGAGCCATGTCTACAAGCTGCTTTCAAGGGTCATCACGAACCGTAACCGTAAACGAAGACACGACGAGTTTCAACCTCCGAAACAGGCCGGGTTTCAAGCGGTTACGGCACCATAGACCACATCCACACGGTGCGGCAGATTGTACAGAAGACCGAAGAGTACAATCGGCCCCTGTGCTTAGCATTTGTGGACTATGAGAAGGCCTTTGACTCAATCGAAACCTGGTCTGTTCTCGAGTCCTTGCAGCGTTGCCAAGTCGACTGGCGATATATCGAAGTTATGAGATGTCTGTATAATGCCGCAACGATGAAGGTGCAAGTACAGAACTAGCGAACTAAACATGTCCATTTGCGTCGAGGAGTGAGAAAGGGGCATATCCCCGAAACTGTTCACTAACGCCTTGGAGGATATGTTTAAGACGCTGGACTGGAAAGATTGTGGCATTAACATCAACGTTAAGTACATCTCTCACTTACGATTCGCAGATGACATCGTAATTATGGCAGAGACGCTTCAGGACCTACAAAGGATGTTGAATGGCCTAGCTGATTCTTCTCATTGCATCGGTCTCCGGATGAATTTGGATAAAACCAAAGTCATGTACAACGAGCACGTTGTTCCGGAACCGATTGCCGTAGATGGAATCCCACTCGAAGTTGTCACTAAGTATGTTTACCTAGGGCAGACGCTCCAACTAGGCAAACACAACTTCAAGAAGGAAATCCAGAGAAGAATTCAGCTCGGCTGGGCAGCATTCGGAAAATTCCGTCGAGTCTTCTCGTCGCCTATACCGCAGTGTCTAAAGAAAAAAGTCTTTAACCAGTGCGTTCTACCTGTAATGACATACGGAGCCGAGATGTGGACACTCACAGTTCGACTGGTCCACCAGTTTAAAGTCACTCAGCTAGCTATGGAGAGAACTATGCTCGGTATTTCTCTGCGGGATAGAATCCGGAAAGAAGTACTTCGCCAGAGAACTATCGACATAGCTCAACGGATTAGCAAGCTCAAGTGGCAGTGGGATGGTCATATCTGCCGCAGGACTGATAACCGTTAGGGGAGACTTGTCCTAGAGCGGAGTGGAGTAGCATAGGACGTACTGTGACCAGGTGGAGTGACGACATACGAAAAGCGGGGGGCAGTGACTGGAAGAGAAGAGCCGAAGATCGGGCTCAGTGGCGCATCTTGGGAGAGGCCTAAGTCCAGCAGTGGACTGACCCAACTGGTGATGATGATGATGATGAGAACACCTTAAGGGTCCAAATCACCCCCATGTATGCCCCTAGCGATTTTTGGTAGTTTAGGAGTTATGGCCTTTTTTTACTAAATTACGACTACAGAGACATTTCTGGTCATATTGACCGTAATAATCGGCCGATGTTTTTTTAAATGAAGCTGGATAGCTGATCATTAATATAATATTAAAATAAAACTGGCCAAGTGCGAGTCAGACTTTCTCCCGCACACGGAGGGTTCCGAACGCCATCTATCGAATTTCTAACGAACTTCTAACACCAACTAAGTAAACGTTAACACAAAGGTAGAATAGTATTATATAGTAGTAATAGTAATTGTAGTAATTAATATTATTAAATATCTGGTTGACCACGGATTAGACAAAGGAGGTTGGATTGGCAATAATCACACTTTTGTTTGAAAACCAGCGTCGCCGCGTTACTCCCACCAAACGATTCCACAACATAAACAATACAAATAGATACACGAATTACGCAAACTAATAAACAAATTACACATAGAACACGGGGCTGCAATTGCTTCGCACACTACTGCAATTGTTACGCACATTACTTCGAGACTCTATAAGTTACACACAATCACACGCGGCCGACCGGCCGGCGACCGACGCGAACGTGAATATAACGAGTCGGAGAGGCGTGGTGATTTCGCTCGCTTTGCAATCCATTGCGCGTAAACTGCGTCTCGAGGTAGAAATATTCGTACTTTACCAGCAATGTATAGTTATCTGTTCTCTGGGTATGTTGTCGTTTGAACAAAGAATTTCATAATTAAAAATAGTTTTTGGACAAAAATATCTATAATACGAAGATTTTATGCTTACCGATGAAAAGAAATTCCTCCTTGTTTAATACTTGATGTCTGACTCTTTAATTTACACGTAATAATCGCACAACACGGCATTTTGAGACGATTTTAGCGCACCTCCGCGCTGCGACGCAAACCACGAGCCACTAAAAAGTATGATCGCGTGGTTCTATGAATCTATGATTGTCTAATCATACTAGTGGCGCGCCTGCCCCGCCCACATTGCCAATCCAACCTCCTTTGTCTAATCCGTGTGGTTGACCGAGCTTTGCTCGGTATTTTTTGCCACTTAAACAGACAAATATGACTCTGCCCGACATCTATTGACGAATAATAATACTATTTTTTTAATTGAGAGCAACTAACTGCTTTACTGATACAGTACTTCTACTCGCCTATAGATGTCGGGAAGAGTCATATTTTAAAGTTGATTATTGAAAACACTAATAAAACAACATTTTCTGAAAATGACTCCTAGCTAGATCGATTTATCGCCCTCGAAATCCCCTGTAGGTATACTAAATTTTATTTAATCGTTGGAGCCGCTTCCGAGATTCAGATTAAGGTAAAGACGATAGCGCCATCTTAGCAACTAGATAGGTGGCGCTGCGCTATCGTAAAAAACTTTTTTTAAACTTTTCATTAATTGTTAACTTTGTTCTGTTCTTAGTATTTGTTGTTATAGCGGCAACAGAAATACATCATTTGTGAAAATTTCAACCGTCTAACTATCACGGTTCATGAGATACAGCCTGGTGACAGACGGACAGACAGACAGACAGACAGACAGACAGACGGACAGCGGAGTCTCAATAATAGGGTTCCGTTGGTACCCTTTGGGTTCGGAACCCTAAAAACAACCAACAATGTTAATCGGTTCGACAAAAAAATAATTGAATTCAATGAATTCCATAAAGTGAGAAACCATTAAGTGCGGTTCAGACTTCGAAGGCCGATTACATAAAAATATTACTTAATATTTATTTTTTCAAACAAGTTTTTAAAACCTTCTTATTTCAGTTGTAATCTGTGGTATAAATTTGGTTAACCTATCTTTAAAGCATCATACCTAAAATTCAGTTAAAAACTTACTTCACTCAGAATTATCACTTTTTATAGGAGTAACTGAAGTAAATAAAACTAAACAAAAATGCTCTAATTATTTTCAGTAGTTAATATAATTGCACCAACTAGTTTATATTGATAGATATAATATCAAAAATACTAATTTTACACACAAAAAACTTACATAATTTTTACAATAGTAAAAAATAGGGTTGTGAGTCGGGCTTAGCATGAAAATCAAGTGTTAGTGCAAGCGAAAATAAAAAAAGTGTATATATATATATATATATTATATGTATATATTTTAACAACATATCACCCGAATTATAAATAGTAACCTATTCAATATGAGAGGGAGCATATTTTTGCAGGGGCATAATTCGATGAGTAATTTCATTCACTTATTTTAATAATTTACTTTTAGATTTTGGAATATGTGAAGAACTCCATAAAAGGACACGAGACAATTGTGACAGAAGAAACGTTACCAAGTGGCACCAGTGAATTTGAGGTAAGTTGATAATATAATGCTCTATGTACTTTAAATACGTACCTATTATCTACTCTTATTTATGACAGACACTTTACTTGGACTACTTTTATTTTGACTATCCATTAGCATAAAGGACAGATGGCTTGCTGGCGCCACACATTGTTTTAGTCTTGGAACTAGGACTCCCATGTGAGTATTTTGGTCTTGGACAGATATAGGACATGCGTCCAACAACCAACGCCAACCCGCGATGTGTCGGTACTTTCTACACGTTCTAAAGCGAAGGAAATGAAGAGGGTAAGCTGGCGGGTAACTTGGGTCCAACTTCGCTTCTCGATCCATCGGTAGCATCAGTTGACGCTCTGCCACTAAAATAAAAGTACAAAATTATAATATTATTATATATTTATATTATGATACTATAAATTATATTATTCCGATTTTAAATTCATTTAGCTGTAGGTAGTACAAAAATATCTTTACATAGTTTTATCTCTACTTCACGGCGAAGTTGTCCGTCACAAATATTGCGATTGATTTTAGTGCGACTTCCAGGGTTTCGATTGAGATATTCATATGATATTCTTTACATAGTATAAAACATAATCGCTTCCCGTCATCTGTCCCTGTCCTATGTACGCTTAGATCTTCGAAACTACGCAACGGATTATAATGCGGTTTTCGTCAATAGATAGAGTGATTCAAGAGAAAGTCAGTAGATGACTTTAGCTATGAGTGAAGCCTACTATCAGAGGCTACCTATATTCAGTGGGTGCCTTAAACCATGAGCGGAGCCTACTTCTAGAGGCCACACATTGTTCAGTGGGTGACTTTAACCATGAGCGGAGCCTATTGCCAGAGGCCACCCATGTTCAGTGGGTGACTTGTACCATGTTAAAAATCTACTGTCTCAGCCTTCTGTTAGTAGCCACCCATATTGCAAAGCCCATGAATTACTTGCCTGTCATATACGTAATTCAGGGCTAGGCTAGCTATGGCCGCTTGAATATGACATGTAAAACACATTTTTTGCCCGCATCTTTTATGAAATTGAAGACACACAAGCACTTGCAAACTATCTCACCTGATGTTAAGTGATGATGCGGTCTAAGATGGAACCTTGCTTGTATGGAAATGAAAGTTGGCAGTGAGATGAGGCACTGGACATGACTTATCCAATACAGGTTTATCAAACAAGTGCATTAAATCGCACACATACGGCAATTCTCTCTTGTTGTTTCAAGAGAGAATTGCCGTATGTGTGCAATAATTAAAGCACTATATTAAAGCACTATAATTATTATCAATAACAGATAAATACCTAAAACAGATTCAACAGAATCTGTTTCAGGCACACGATATTGCTTGCCATCAGACAAGCGTTTTGCACACAGAAAACGGAAATACCACTACAAGCATTTATTTTGTGGTTTTGCGTGCTATCTCACCTGTCCACGAGGTATCAAAAATCAACTTTAATAAGAGGAGGTTGCCAATTCGTTTGTATCTTTTTGTGTAGGTACTACTTTACTCGGTTCTTCCGCCACCGCAAAGAAGTCAATAGATTTTCAACCGACTTCCAAAAAGGAGGAGGCTTTCAATTCTTCTGTATGTTTATTTATTTATTTTGTGTATGTATTTTTACACTATTACTCCGTCAATTGTGAACGGATCCAAATTATTATTTTTTTAATCGGTAGGGTATATTTTCGAAGTGGTTCCGTTGTAATTTCATCGAGATCTGGTAAGTATCTTCAGAGATATGTCGATAAACGTCTCAAACTTTCTACTGAAACTGACTCGCGGGGTATGGAAGTCGGTTGTTTTAGCTTTTAATCTTAATTATAACGTTTTCTTTTTTCATCAGTAGGAGTACCATAATCTCTAAGGTAGTTCTGTCATGGAGATAAACATCGCCGCTGTATTATTATTTTTTTTGTATGATATACTTAAGTAGCAAACAAGCAAATGGCTCACCTGATGGGAAGATTTCACCGTCGCCTATGAACACATGCAACACTAAGGGTGTCACTGATGCGTTGCCGATTGGCAATGATTATTGATTGATGATTTATCAGTGATTGTCAAGATTATTTTAAGGCTTCTTTTGAAGGACTCCATGTTGCAGCTCTGCAAAAGAACAGCAAGCGGCTGCTCGTTCCATATTTTACAGGTGTGCAGGAGAAATGACCGCTTGAATGGAGGTGTTTGCGAAGTCCAAGTCTCGATAATAATGTAGGTATAATATAATATATGCTTTTATTAGCCTACAATGTTTATTCTTGTTTATTTCAGTTCCGCACAGACGCTAAAGGCAAGGACGTAACAATATCGCTTACATCTGAAGATGAATTCAATACTATATTCAATATTACGGCACCGGATGGAAGCACGCCTTCCACTGAAGTTGTGGTAAACACCAAAAAAGTTAAGGTACAGATTATTTTCTTTTATTTCGGATATATTTGACTAGGTGGAGCGACGACATTCGCAAAGCGGTGGGCAGTGACTGGAAATATATACTGGCCAAGTGCAAGTCGGACTCGCACTCGTAGGGTTCCGTAACACAGTTAAGTATTCCATAACTAAGATTTTTCGCAACTACAAAATTAACTTTGTTTTTCTGTGTATGTTTGTATGAAAAACAAAGTTATCTTTGCCGTCGCCATATCTCTAAAACTGCTGACTGTATCTCGTTCTAACCAATTTTCGTTGTTAGTTTTTATTGAGATCTACAGCATATATTTTTTTTAGATTTTTCACTCCCATACTTTAAAAGTTAGAGGGGAGGGACACACATTTTACTACTTTAGATGCGCCTATCTTTCAAATTGACTTTGATTGACTTTGAGAAAAAATGATTTTAGAAACCTCAACGCCATTTTTGACGACCTATCCATAGACACCCCACACGTATAGGTTTGAAGAAATTTTTTTTTTGTTTCAGTTCCATGTATGGGATGGCCCCCCCTTAAACTTTTATATTTTTTATTTTTGTATAAAAATCGGAAAGCGGTTCACAGAATACATCTACCTACCAAGTTTCAATTCTGTAGTCCTAACAGTTTCGGAATAAAATGGCTGTGACATACGGACGGACAGACAGACAGACAGACAGACATGACGAATCTATAAGGGTTCCGTTTTTTGCCATTCGGCTACGGAACCCTAAAAAAGAGCTGAAGATCAGGCTCAGTGGCGTGTCTTGGGGGAGACCTACGTCCAGCAGTGGATTGATACCGGTAAATAATGATAATTGACCATAATCTCGCCCAGCGACACACCAAAGTCGCTGTTATCACCTGAATATGACTATACAGTCTAAATTGGAATAGTGCTTGTCGAGAAATGGTAAATGCCAAAGAAATGAGGCGTTAGACAACTGATAGAGTAAACAACTATTTCGACCCGTTTTCCAAGCTGGCCACTCCAACTTGGCGAATCGGTTGGCCATATATGTCTTTGTTCGGTGGGAATCGAAATTCGGAAATTCGAATACACGTGATCGTGATCCCTGGGTGGTACTTCACTAAGCACCACCGATGGATCACGTGTAGAATTTAGTTGGAAGTCAACGGACGCAGTCAAATAACATTCCCGTTACGTAGTATTATTATCTTTTCTAAGCTCCCGTTATTAAGAGAGTGGTAAGGTGGTGATGAACTTCAAACGCTATTTACTTTACATTTTTATTATACTGCAAAATAAAGCTCTCTAGGTTCAAATTTTAAGTATTACACTTAATTGCTACATTAGCTGGTACGTGTCTTTTAACATCAGTAGGAGATTTAGCAATTCATAGAAGATTATCCTGACAAGCACGATTTCATCTTAAACCGCATCGTCACGGAACATCGGGTAAAATAGTGGTCAAGTGCTTGTCTGTTAGGCATATGAATTTAGTTTTAGACCTCAGACTATCATAAAAAAGGCAGACGGATTCGTGCCGAACACCCGAGTGACCGCAAGTTCAGTAATACCAAATTCGTGAGTAATAAGTTTCCGCGCTCAGTCCGGCATACGTAAGCAACGCTGCGAAGTAATACTGCACGGAAGCGTCCGACCCTGCTGCCGCTTGATAGCTAACTGAGCCCGGAAGCATATTACTCAAGCATTTAGTATTACTGAACTTGTAAACTTTAAACTTTCGCGATTTGAACACATAGTTATAAATAAAATATCTAACTGAAATATTTAACTGTAATATTTACTGAACTTGCGTTCACTCGGGTGTTCGGCACGAATCCGTCTGCCTTTTTTATGATAGTTTGAGTTTTAGACTTACTTGCGATTGGATAGAATTACACTTATAAAAGTTAAAGCTCGAAACTCTTGAATTTTAAAGCCCATTGGTGTAAAGGATAGATGGCTTGACTTCTAACCGAGAGGTCACTGATTCAAATCCTAGCACGGGTGTTCGTCCACAGGTGGTAGTAGCATATTATATCGATGCTCCGCCTGACTTGCTACCAAAAGTAGCTTACTGCCATCAAGGAGAAACTCTGTAGCCATAGCCTTAAGGTGTTTCGGTAGCACATACCCCTTGAGAGTCAGAGTATTCTAGGCGTAGCGTGTTCACCGTCTTCTACCATATCATCGCTCACCACCAGGCGAGATAACTCACCTGATCTCACCTGATTTATAGTATTAGTTATAGTATTTTTGGGTTCCGTACCTAAAATGGAAATAAGGAACCCTTATAGGATCACTGTGTTATCCGTCTGTCTGTCTGTCTGTCCGTCTGTCAAAACCTTTTTTCTCGGTCAAACACTTATTTACAAACTTATTATTTGCGATTGGTTCATGAACATTGTCCTAGACATTGCTCTAGGAAGCGAATTGAAAAGTTAAGTAGTTTGGCAAGTTTGTACCTAAAAACCTGAAACCTCGTTACGTGAGTCCAACTCGCACTTGACAGGTTTTTTTTTATTTTCATATCTTATAGGGCTTATAACAATTATACACTGTTTATTATTATATACAATTTAATTGTTATATCTTATAGGCTAGAGTTTGACCACTGTCAAACGCTAAAAAATAAAAATTTAATTGTCTTTGAAAATGAAAAACAACTATCAAAGCTCGTATATATAAGGGGGCTGTACGTACTTGGTATACATGACTGGTTCATCTGTAGTGTAATCCTTAAGAATAGTAATCCTGACGAGTCGGCAGATCGATCATTCTGCAGCTAATTAGGTCAGAGTCTGACATACGGTGCAGTATGTGGTTAAATGATAATATTGTCTAATTTCAGCTGTACAAGGTAAACGTGACTGTACCAGGAGTACACAAGGTAAAAGCCTACGTTTCATCAGAAGTAAAAGCGCTCGTTAAAGCTTTGTCAAGCGTCACTTTCCAACATGGATTTTCGATACACAAACCGAAGACCTTAGACAGCACTAGCACCAAACCTGTATCAGGTATGTTTCGCTTTTCACTATCGTCAACGCTCACACACTTAAAGCGCATTTCAGACTACGCTATAATATAATACGAGTAGCTTATAACACATAGTTTATTGCACTACAATATTGCTCATAATCAGCCAGTGTCAGTCCACTGCTGGACGTAGACCTCTCCCAAGATACACCACTGAGCCCGATCTTCGACTCATTGGGAGGGATATGCCCTAATCGCTACGCTGGGCAGGCGGGTTGGCAATCGAAGGACGTAGCTCCTCGCACCGGTGACGCTGCTGCCCGTCACCGGCCTGTAGTATTTAGCTACTACGTCATAATTTCGAAATGGTTATACCGCCACTTGTCAGTCGCCAGAACCTCGTTTGGTGGTCAGCAGGATGCACCACGGGCAGGTGAAGTTGGCTGGGAGCACTGAGGCGCTCCCTCAAATCCCAATATCGCTCACATACATGAATATTTAGAACATTTCATACTTAGCTACACTATACATGAGCCGGTTTGCTTGTAATTTTTTGCTTATCATGCTGTAGTACATAGCAGAATAGTATAGCGTAGTCTGAAATGCGCTTTATTGTCTTTTGCCAAGTTTCCAGTCATCAAGACGGTTCAAAAAAGTTACTTTATCTTAGTTTGGTTTTTGTTTCACTATATCGACACCACATACGACTTCAAATAAAAGGAGGTTTTTAACTGACTTCAAGCAAAAGGAGATTTCTCAATTCGACCGTACCTATATTACTTTTACTCGTCGGATTTGAAAACTGTAATGATTTCTTCCGAATGATTAACTTACGTAATAAGTAGTCATAGATGGCGCCACCAATGCATAATTGGGTCAACAAAATCCAATCCACTAATTTCGTCGTATCGATGTATCGAACCGTGGCTTAATTGGCAGAGCACCTGGACGTGTAATCTGGGGGGTGCGGGTTCGAGTCCCGTCGGTACGATGAAATTTTGGATTGTGTTTAACAATTTACAAAAATATAAAGTGTGAGACACTTCAAAGAAACATAATATTTGATTTACGCAGTGCAACATCTCTCGTCGGATTTGAAAACTGTAATGATTTCTTCCGAATGATTAACTTACGTAATAAGTAGTCATAGATGGCGCCACCAATGCATAATTGGGTCAACAAAATCCAATCCACTAATTTCGTCGTATTGATGTATCGAACCGTGGCTTAATTGGCAGAGCACCTGGACGTGTAATCCGGGGGGTGCGGGTTCGAGTCCCGTCGGTACGATGAAATTTTAGATTGTGTTTAACAATTTACTTGTACTATTCATTATTCTGTGCCAATATATATTTTTTTAAGATTTTAATGATTTTTAGTTGGAAAGGAATTATTCCAAGGGTGGTACCGATTTAATTACGAGTACATCAAGATCTGATAAGTATCTCCAGAGATATGGAGAAAAACACCTCAAACTTGGTACTGATAATTTGAAGTCGGTTCTTTTAGTTTTTTAAAAGATCTTAGTGTTATTTAACTGACATTCAAATATTAAGAGGGCTCAATAACAAGTCTAGCTTTTAAATTATTGTTTTTTGTTTTCCTATCGCATTCCTTGGCATTGTTTAATTACATTGAACTTGTACTGTTTAATTACATTGAAATCAACATTTTATTTCAGGTGATAAACCATATCTAGCTATAAAACTGATTGAAGGCGATATAGAGTTGAAGTCAGTAAGACTGCTGGGCATGGACAAGAAACCAATACAAGATTATCCATTGGAATTACAGGATGAGAAGGAAAATTTCTACGTTACAAAACCATTCAATCCTCCTGAATCTATGTTTTGGATAGAGGTCAGTACCTGTACCACAGTTTTACAATCTGTACCTATAATAACGGCTGTTGATTATAACCTATCCTCGATATTGAACTGTTACCCCTTTTGGGAGATTTGTTAATATAAAAATGAAACCGGCCAAGTCGACTTGGACACGCCCACTGAGGCTTCCGTGTCAACGTTGGTTGTTACCAGATAAGCTAGACCTCTAAATTGTATAAGCGCTCATATAACTCAGAGGCCTATCTTAATTGGCGTAAACTATGTATATATGGGGACACCCTTTAATATTCAACTATTTTATTTTTTTGAATTTTTCTTTATTTGTGCTGTAAGACCTTGCTTCTTGCCAAATTTCATGATTCTAGGTCAACGGGAAGTACCCTATAGGTTTTCGACCCTAAACCATAGGGTACTTCCCATTGACCTAGAATCATGAAATTTGGAAAGAAGCAAGGTCTTGAACCACTTATACAGAAATTAATCTGGAAACCGTAAAATGTAGTAAAACAAAAAAAAAATGTATTTACTATTACACTAACTTATTGTTTGCGGTTGGCGCCATTGTAATTTTATCAATGGTTGGTGCAGTACATTTTCCATATTTCGAACTGCAAAGTTAAGTTTGTCTTTTAACCTAATATGAGAAGTTGGTATGGAAGCCTTGGTGGGTGAGTCCAACTCGACTTGGCCGGTTTTATTTTTGTTTGAAGGGTGTCTTCATGTTGGGCAAGTAGACTAGGCGAGTACTGAGCGAGTCGAGTGTTCTGGTGCTGAGTGTAATTGCTCGGCCGAGTTGTTCCGCTACCAACTATTTAATACATTTCACAAACTGAGCCCAGTACTTTTACCAGGGTCCAATTACTTACCAATGTTAACGTAAATGGTGGAAGGCGAGTCGAGTAATACCCGAATTACTGGGCCCAGTTTGCTAGGCCGAGCTACTTGACTTATGTAAACTAAAAACTACACTTGTTACACTTGAAACACATTTCAAATCTATTAATTTGAAATTCAGTATCCTGTCACTTCAATGATTTTGCAAGAATATGGTAAACTTGACCTAATGCTGAGACATCTCCTTGAATCTGCAGAATACTTAACTCCTCGTCTGAGATGACGTGTTTAGGCTCATTGGAATGGTCTCAATGAACAAATAATTCAGATACAAATGTGGCGTGGGTGGTTTTAAATTTTAAATTTAAGTATTATCAGTAAATCTAACTACGGCCAAAAACGATTTTCTTTTTATTTATAGACGTATTGATTGTATTTAAATCTTTCTCCACTACTAGTCCATATAAACGCTTATATCTCACAATCTTACGTGCGTGTGATATTCTTACCCTTATGATAGCCATTGTCACCTATACCACAGAATAATGAATAATACAAGTAATACCACAGAATAATATAAAAAAAATAAAAATATTAATAGCCTGAATATTTTGTAATGAGGCATAATTGGCGGGTGCCGTACCTCATCCCATAGACCAGCAATCCGACATTTATCAGCTCACCCAATAGTCTCATAAAATAATGTACCATCTTTTTATAATATAGTTTCCCATATCTCCTCCTCATCCATTAATAATACCTAAGTAAACATTGTAACGGGCCTCTTGATGTTGGCTTCGGTTCGATCAATGCCCTCCAAAAGACCGGGCGTGTACGACCCGTGAGTTAAATTGAATAAACGAATAATAATAATACCGTTTTTTTTTTCACGTAAGTATAGTAGCTTTTTTTAACTGACTTTACAAAAAAGGAGGAGGTGCTTAATTCGTCGGAATCAACAAATATATCAACATTTGTATTATGACGCATTTACTTATCTCGACGACTTACTCGTACTACTTACGTAGTAACTATTATATAATCTGTGGTACTACTAAGTACTGGCACAGATTATGTAATAGTTACCACGTCTACTGGCTACTTTGACTAGCGCGACGTTTGAAGTCGGTTCTTTCAGTTTTATAGGTATAATAATCTTTTTCAGATTGTTGGTTACGATCCAGAAACTGACACAAACGTTATGAGGCTGTCACTGACCCCAGTAGAAGTTTCAAAAGCCACAGGTAAGAATATATAATAATATGTAATTACGTTATTAGAGATGAATACTAAAAGAATATATTTTACCAAGAAAAAGCCTCCGCTGCTCATCCTAAAGAGGGCCTGACATGGTCTAAGGGTTGTACTAAATTTAAACTCACGGAACTGGATTTTATATTTAATTTATTGTATTTACAATCCATTAGATGTTTTTTGTACACGTCACATCTCAATGACTTTAGGTAACAGCCAAAATGTGTCATAGTTTCCCTCATAGGCAAAAGTTATCACTATCATCTAGGATGATGGACTAGACTATCATGACGGAATTTTGCTCGCCATTTTATACGCAACATAACGAGTAATATTTTAATAAACCTTTTTAAACACAAGCTTTGACATAACATAGAACCAGAGTAAGTCAAGACAAATCCAACGAGTCCACACACGAGGTGTATAACATGTGTAGTTTAGGAGTTCCTTTGGCCACCTTCCAGCTCCATCATCAGATCAGCACCATGTCATCATAATATTGCATTGTCGCGCAATTTCCAGATGCATGCAAAATTTTAGCTCAATCGGTAACCGGGAAATGGATAAAATTTAATTTACAAAATTTGATGACAAACATCGGGACAGCTGAAACTTAATAATGATTATATTACGGATTACGGCTTATATGACGTCCTGTGACCAGGTGGAGCGACGACATACGCAAAACGCTGGTCGGTGACTGGAGAAGAAGAGCCGAAGATCGGGCACAGTGGCGCGTCTTGGGAGAGGCCTACGTCCAGCAATGGACCGACACAAGCTGATGATGATTAAATTACGTAGAGTATGTTTAGGTATATTGTCATTCGTTACATGAGAGAGAGAGCAATATGACGTCAAGAGAACAAAAAACAAAGCAATATATTCCAATGCTACGGAAGTGTTTTTATCAACACTAATAAATTTAAATGCGAAATCGGTTTGTATATTTATTTGGGACGTCTTCACAGTCAAACGGCTCGACCAATTTGGCTGAAATTTAGCAAAGGGAGAGCCAGCGAATAGTGGACATAGGATACTCTTTAATACGGGTGAAATCGCGGGGAGCAACTAGTTTATCTATGTATATTATTTTACAGATGTGGTAGCAGCAGAAGCAAAATCTCCTTCCGTTATTATTAAAGGAGAAGCAAGAGTTGAAGCAAGTTACAATAAAACATTGGAATTGGTATGCAAAGTTTTGGGCTATCCAAAACCGAAAATTGTTTGGAAAAATAAGAAAACAGGCACTGAACTGCCAGGAACGGTAAGTATCAATTACCTATTATTTTCATAAATAGTGGCAATTTGTTTCACATGGATAAGAGTAGCCAAGGGTTGAACTTAGTGGCAAGCAGTTATTTTAAAATCTTAGATATAGGCTAGCTTCTGACTACCATCTCGCTTAGTAGTAAGTGATGATGTGGTCGAAGATGGTGAACACGCTAGACCTAGAATACTTGAATAATACGAGTATAATGCTTACTAGAATAATAACATAATGTTGATTCATCTCTCCAATTATTAGCTTTTATATTTTTGCAAGAATTATTATTTTAGAAACTGTTGCATTTACGACTAGTAGCGTACTTACCCTTAGTATGAGTTTTTATCGTAAACGCTTTTGACAGATCTCACATAGTTTTCGACTTATTCGGGCTACCTGATTGGTCTAAATTTAGTAAACTTTAGTAACCACTAGAGGCGCTGTACTGTTTTTCATACAACATTTTTTCGATATACGATATCGAGTTTGGTATGAAAACTCGTACTAAGGGTACCTATCTATTTTTATCAGGTAGCACGAATATTCAATTACAGACATAGTTTGACTACGATTTCAAATTATAGCATTACCATTTTCATGTTTATTTTATGATTTTAGGTGTCAGTTTTAGATTACCCGTATGACTACATAAGCATTTTAAAAACAACAGTGACCGAAAACGCGACATACGAATGTTTTGCTGAAAATCCATCTGGCTCTAATTCTGCAAGCGTTCAAACGATAATTTCGAAATACTTTCGCGTCTTAGATACACCTAAAGGTAAGATTATGGAATTATTGAAATTCGTTAAATTAACCAATTGGACATGACGTCATGACCACAAATCAATGAGTGAATTTGATTACTGGTGGCGTAATCGGGAGAACGGTTGGCTTTGATGCCAGAGGTACCGAGTTCAATCCCGCCGTGCACCAATGGATTTTGCTATCGAAAAAATTATGTGCGCTTTTCACAATGGCCCTCCGGTGAAGGAAAAACATCGTTATGGTAGTAGGTCGGTAGGTAAGAAACCAACAAGTCCCGCATGGTGGTAGGACACTATCTAGTGACTGCCTGGCCAGCTACCACCCTCAAGTTAGAAAATCTGTCGTCAAACATCTAATATGTTCCGGCAGCTATCCTTGAGAGCTATCCCATTCTGAGACTAGCGTGCTTACCATCTTCGACCGCATCATCACTTACCAACAGGTGAAATAGTGGTCAAACGCTAGCCTATAAGATATATATAAAAAAATGATCAAATTAATATGTTTTAATTCAAAATCTAAAGCCTTCAAAATGCAATACCTAGTCTCAAGAGATATTATAATAAATTACAAATACAATTTTTTTATAGAACTTTACTGGGATTACGGAAAATTAGGCCGAGTGTCCTGCCTAATAGAAGCTAACCCACCACCTACAATATTATGGCTCAAAGATGGCAGGGAAATTAAGTCTGATGAACATATAACAGTATCAGCTGATGGTTCTACTTTAACTGTGAATTCTACGAAATATTCCGATAAAGGACAATACACGTGTGAAGCGAGAAATGACTTCAACAGAAAGCTTATACAAACAAGGGTCTCTGTAGTGGGTGTAGGTAAGTGTAAACTACTACTGTTTTAGAAAAGGAGAGGTACCCGAGTGAAGTCGGTGACAAAACCTTGTACAAAACACGTATTCCTAAGCTAATTTATACCCACGGGCTGGTCATTGTTACTTCTCTGCGTCCGCAGACTTAGACCTAACTCCTACACGGGATCCCTGGGTGGTGCCAACTGCTAAATTTGAGGGCCCAGTGGTGTAGTGGGAGAATGGTCAGCTTTAACGCCAGAGGTATCGAGTTCAATCCCAGCCGAGCACCAATGGATTTTTCTATCAAAAAAATTATGTGCGCTTTTCACAGTAGCCCTCTGGTGAACGAAACACAACGTTAAAAACTCTCAACGCCCGCATGGTGGTAGGATACTATCTAGTGTCCGCCCGGCCCTTTGCCCAAGTTAGAAATTTTGTCGCCAAACATCTAATGTGTTCCGGCGGCAGCTATCTTTGAGAGCCAGTTCCCATTCTAGGCCTAGCGAGTCCCACCATCTTGGTGTCACCAAGGGGTGAGATAGTGCTAGCCTATATGATAAAAAAAACATGTAGGATAGTATGCGAAAACATCCGCGTTGTGCGCTAGAATTGAGCTTTTCATGCGATATCAACTTAGCAGGTTCATTTCGACTATACAGTTTAACAATTTCACATCCTGGTTGAATCATATTTTTTTTAAATAAAATATACCTGGTAAAATGTTAAAACAGTATATGTACTTCTGTAAAATTTGACAGCAGCGTAGTAATATTTAAATGGCTGCTCCGCTATTTATTGCTTAATTTCGAGCGCTTTTATAGGAAAACTATATTTTGTTCAGAAAGTAACACGTTGTTAATATTTTATTTCAGAACGTCCAGTCATAAATAAAACCATCACTGCAATTACAGTATCAAAAGATGCTCCCGTTGTAATTGAATGCAAGTAAGTATTAAAATCGTGTCGCAAATCTTACAGAAGAAAACAATTTAAGTCGTGATCATTATTTTTGGACTATGTTTCCAAATATATGACGTAGTAAGCCGTACTAATAGTAAGATACGAGTAGATGGATGAGAATGTTCTTTCCGAATAAATGTAAATTGTGGCCTTTACACGAAAGACGTAATTTTACTCGTTATTAAAAAAAGACCCAGTACATGTCAGGCCACGCGTATTGTAGGGTTCCATAGTTACCCGTCATATGCTATTGTTACTCATACCTAGCTAATTTAGGCGTCCCTGCAGAAGGGGCCTAACAAAAATAAGCACATGAAAGCTTACTATTTTGCAAACGGATCTCTGAATCGAAAAATGGTTTTCACACACACGCAATATGTTTGAACAATCTAAAAATTAATTTCCACTTGCCGTGTAGTGGAGATATCATTAACAAATGATAGAGTATATCTCAGCTAAGCCGCGGATGTACAGATAGTGAGACAGATTTATAAACGGACGTGGTGAAACTACAAGAGTTTCTGATTCATTACGGCACCCTAAAAATGGTAACATATGCAAGGTAGGACACGTTAAATATGTTCTGCTAATAGTCTAATAATAAATATCAGCCAAGTGCGTGCAATTCGTGCAACGACGCTTCCAAACTTTGGTTATTCTTATGACGACACTTTGTTATTGAGCAGAGATTACAGACTTCTATTACTAGTTAGACTGAGGTAAGTATATATCTACAGAATCCTTACGTATTAGTACCAAAATGCACCTTAATTTTCAACTTTTTTATTTTTCGGAATTATTCCTTTACTTGTGATGTGAGAACTTGCTTTTGACCAAAATTGACAATTCTAGGTCAACCGGAAGTACCCAATAGGTTTTCGGTCGAAAACCTATAGGGTACTTCCCGTTGACCTAGAATCATGAAATTTGGCAAGAAGCAAGGTCTTACAGCAAAAATTAAGGAAAACATCCAAAAAATAAGAAAAGTTGAAAATTAAAGGGTGCCCCCATACATACATAGCTTACGCCAATTAAGATAGACCTCTGAGTTATATGAGCGCTGATACAATTTAGAGGTCTAGCTTAATTGGTACTTACCAACTTTGGTACGGAAGCCTCGGTGGGCGTGTTCAACTCGACTTGGCCGGTTTTTTTAATATAGTGGGATTACTACATTTTTTAGACTTATCAAAGGCATACCGAAACCGTCTATATCCTGGACCTTCAGCAAAGACTCGGAAGAGGTGATACTAGAAGACTTGAAAGACGTAGAAAAAATAGAGATAACAAACACAGACAAAAGTCACACAGGAAACTATGAGTGTGTAGCCGAGAACGAAATTAACAGTGATGTTCACAGCGTTAATTTGATCGTCGAATGTAAGTCAAATATATATGTCGCAGCCAAATAGCTTAATTAGCCGTTCAATGAACAACCTAGCCTCTTTACTAAACAGTGCCGTTAAACTAGCGGCCTGAATGACAATCAGCCATTTGAAGGTCTTCTGTACCTTCATTTAAACGGCCGCTGCCGCGGCTCCCCTTCTCGCTATGCTCGTTGGCGCACGTCACGCGTTGGTCACTGTTCTATAGTGTGTTGCCTTAGCGAGTTTATTAAATGTTTTAACAAACAATGCTACTAAATATCATTCAGGTCACTAGTTAAAAGTAAAGAGGCTGGGCTGTTGATTGAACGGCTAATTAAGCTAGTTGGCTACATATACACACCGTAGACAGAGTATTAATTAGTTCATTCTCCGTTCACGGTACAAACATACATTTTTATTTCATAGGGTAACATAACAACCAAGACTATCGCTTCATGGTTAGCAAGTAGGTTTTCTGGATTGACAGAGTTTTGTTTGCCCCGCAATGTGTATTTATATATATACCTACTTAGTTTAGTTTTAAAAATGCTTTAAATTTTTTACAGATACTATTTTTTATTTTTCTGCATTTGAATAAACTTTGAATGATTTTTTTAAATTGTAAATTGATTTACCAGCAAAATATTGCGTAAATTAATTTACCCATTGATTTATCATTTTTGGTAATACTGTTCGATATTCGTATCAAATTGTCATTATAAGAGCGGAACGTAATAGTGGCAGTTATTTATATTAGCGCAATACCAACGATATTTGTTCGTGTTATTTTTAGCATTTTAATTATTTCAAAGATCAAGGACCGCTTGCATAACGATCCTTAAACGCATTTATAGACCTCATTAATGAATTAAGCAAGCAAATCACGTTTAGCATCTTGCACGACACAAATTAGGTTCCTAGACATGTTAAAAACTGTCAAAATTAAACGCTATGAAATGTCCATTTAGCAAAGGTAAAATGTGTTTAGCGCCATTTTGGATGAATAGCAGGTCGGTGGTTACCGTGATCTCCTCTTTGTTTTTGTTTGGTGTACACTCGTGGTGATTTGGTGTAGCGAGTAAAATGCCACATTTGGTTGACTACTTGATTATTGACAAGCTTAATATTCCAATATTAAATTAAACTTTCGTATGCTAGACATATGATGTCATTGTCCAAGTCCATTCTTGAGAGAACGCATTACGCAGCGCTGTTTAGAACGCGCCAAAAACGTTTGGCTAAACAGCACCGGAAAACATGTCCTGCAAGACGTTTAGTATGAATGTTATGCAAGCGAACCCAAGTTTTGCCTATCAAACAAAAACTTAGGTTGACTAAACAAAACAAAAACAGTTGAAGCTTGACATTTTATTTCAGTTAAACCAACAATCGCCGAAGATGTAAAAATAGTAAGAACTGAGAAAGGGTCTAAGCTATCACTAAGTTGTGATGCTGACGGCAGTCCTCCACCAAACATAACTTGGTACAAAGGTGATGTTGAATTAAAGGACAAAGTTCACATTACTCATAAGCGTAACAAAGACAATATCGACTCGCATAAGACTTATCCATATGAATATTCACTCAGGTGAGTAAAGTACCTATATTATGTTATACCTATGTCTTTTTTATGGTATTACGAGTAGGTAAGATTAACAAGTAAACAAGCTATAGTTTGATGGTACCCAATGATATTGTTTAATAACGGCTGAATTTTGTCATTGCACTACGCCCGTTTCTTCAAGACAATACAAGTATAAGTTAAAGTATTTAACGACATGCACACCTTGCACATCAATAAAAAAAAAAAAAAAATTCACAGTTTAATAACTGAATAAAAGTTACTATAGGTCGACTAGTTGAAATTCGAACTCAAGCTTTCTACGTTTGTTTTTATTATAGCCTAACTGCTGACATCGCAGATAGTGGCAAATATAGTTGCAAAGCTGTCAACTACCTTGGGAAAGCTGAACAAACAATCAACGTTGATGTAATTGGTAAGTAAAACTAAAAGTACTATTTATATTAAAACACCTAATTTTTAGTCTACGTCCCCACAGGGATATTACTTTGTGTTTTATGATTTCCGATTTCTTTGGATTTACGCACCGTTTAATAAAGTTCTTTTTATTCGACAAGGGAGGGTAAAGTGTTTATTATCAGCCTATGTATGTATGTTTCTTTGTGGCACACTAGAGATCAAACGACATTTAACAACATTTTATGAATTCTACTTCAATCGATTACTTTCAATCTTGCGAGTGTTACTAAATACACAATAGCCTGTTATTCAGTGCAAGTCTTTACCCGTTATAAACAAGCAACTAGGTACTCCGTCTTTGTCACTTTAAAGGATTTATTCTAAGGATTTTGTATTTGGTACAAAATTATCCAACACCCAAGTTCAACGACTATTACTGCTAAACTAATAAATTTATCTTAACCGCTATAATTTTCCTTAAGTTCATAAAATGCGCTATTATCACGAATTTTTCCAGATTTTTCAAGCCAGCAGTTTAGCTTTTAGAGGGGGGGGGGGGGTCTCTTAAAACCTCGGACAGGCAGACAGACGGACATGACGAAACTATAAGGGTTCCTTGTCAGGACTACGGAACCCTAAAAATTATCATTTTACAATATGGCGTGAACCAGACTCCATATTGTGAAAAAGAAAAGAAAACTATATTCTCGGTAAACTACCTACATTGAGCGACTTAGTGATTTTCAAATATTTTTTATCGGCTTCTAAAAGGAAGAAGTTCTCAGTTCATCTGAATAATATAATATGTTTGTTTGTATGTATGTGATGTGATTTCCAACCGTCAATGTATTAGAGTTCATCTGCAGTTGAGCTTGTTGTTTTCCGTAATTAATGTCCTTATTTGTTTCACTGTAGACAGGCATGTAATTGACTAATATCACTGTTACCCGATGTTAAATAACGGTAGTAGGTGGAAGACGCTGAAAAATGATATTTTTGAAAATCTATTTTAAAATATCGACATAATATTAAAACATATACGTTTTAAATATTAGTCTTAAGTATAGATATAATTAAATTATACAAAGTTTAGCATAAAACATGTAACTAAAAATAAACTATAATTAACTATAAACAAAAAAGGCTATACGTGTATTTATGAAATAATGTAATTCCTTTATAGTTCCAGTGAAGATAAATCCACCCACAAATGCGAAAAGGGTAGAATTAGTAGGTGGCACAGTCCTCTTGCCGTGCGAAGTGACAGGCTATCCAGAACCTAGTATTAAGTGGGATTACATCAGTTTTGGTCTCAATCCAGATTCTAAGAAAATTATCGAGTAAGTACTTTTACACGACTTTACTAGACCAGGAATAATTATTACTTTGATATATAATTTATATTTATTTTTATTATTTAGTGATCACTAGGTTTAATACTGGAAGTGATCACCGACTTGTACGAGACTCTCTGAATATCGACTTTAAAGCCGAGAGATTCCGATTGATGAAGTCTACACTCCGTCCGAACCTACTCCAAACCGTTGTTGGGTCCGAAAAATTCCAATTAAAATTGGAAAATCGATTTGCTGCCTTGGAAACCACAGATGACGTAGACCAGAAACTCGAAGAAGTGGTGGAAATCCTCAGGGATGAAGGGACGAAGTTTTGCGAGAGCAAGCGTACAGGCAAAAAGTCCAAACTTTCGGCAGAAACACTTCGGAAAATGGAAGAAGACGAACAGACCCTTTTTTAGCTTTCTCAACTAAACTGGTGCGCAACAAATCCATAAAGAAGTTGGTACGACGCGACCTCCGATTCTCTAACACGCTCTTGATTAAATAATCAATTGAGCAGAATCGGGGGTCGAAAGTGTTCGTCCAGTGGGTAGAAACCCAGAGGCTGGACGACCTCCTCACAAAACTGACAACGTCAACGGGGAACGTCGTCGCATCCAAGCCGGAGATTCTGTCGGAAGTTGAAGACTTCTAAGGCAAGCTCTACGTATCGCATGCTTCAAGACCCGAACCCGATACTGAGGATTCTAGAGCCACCTTAACCCGCCACTTCACAGAAGATCTGCCTGAAATTAACCGAGACGAAATCGTGATGGCCCTTAAACATCTCAAAAATGGAAAAGCCCCAGGAAAAGACGGAATCACAACGGAGCTTTTAAAAGCCGGAGGAGCTCTAGCAGTTCAACAGCTTCAGCAGCTCTTTAATTCCGTTCTTTTCACTGGGAGAACTCCACAGGCATGGAACAGAAGCATGGTGGTTCCAAAAAGGAGACAAAACCCTATTGAAAAACTACCGCCCGATTTCGCTTCTGAGCCATGTCTACAAGCTGTTTTCAAGGGTCATCACGAACCGTCTTGCGCGAAGACTCGACGAGTTTCAACCTCCGGAACAGGCCGGGTTTCAAAGCGGTTACGGCACCATAGACCACATCCACACGGTGCGGCAGATTGTACAGAAGACCGAAGAGTACAATCGGCACCTGTGCTTAGCATTTGTGGACTATGAGAAGGCCATTGACTCAATCGAAACCTGGTCTGTTCTCGAGTCCTTGCAGTGTTACCAAGTTGACTGGCGATATATCGAAGTGATAAGATGTCTTTATAATGCCGCAACGATGACTGTACAAGTACAGAACCAGCGAACTAAACATGTCCACCTGCGTCGAGGAGTGAGAGAGGGGGACGTCATATCCCTTGGAGGATATGTTTAAGACGCTGGACTGGAAAGATCGTAGCATTAACATCAACGGCAGGTACATCTCTCACTTACGTTTTGCAGATGACATCGTCATTATGGCAGAGTCGCTGCAGGACCTACAAAGGATGTTGAATGGCCTAGCTGATTCTTCTCGTCGCATCGGTCTCCGGATGAATTTGGATAAAACCAAAGTCATGTACAACGAGCACGTTGTTCCGGAACCGATTGCCGTAGATGGAATCCCACTCGAAGTTGTCACTAAGTATGTTTACCTAGGGCAGACGCTCCAACTAGGCAAACATAACTTCGAGAAGGAAATCCAGAGAAGAATTCAGCTGGGCTGGGCAGCATTCGGAAAACTGCGTCGAGTCTTCTCGTCGCCTATACCACAGGGTCTAAAGGCAAAAATCTTTAACCAGTGCGTCGTACCTGTGATGACATACGGAGCCGAGATGTGGACACTCACAGGCCGACTGGTCCACCAGTTTAAAGTCGCTCAGCGAGCTATGGAGAGAGCTATGCTCGGTATTTCTCTGCGGGATCGAATCCGAAACGAAGTAATTCGCCAGAGAACTAAGGTTATCGACATGGCTCAACGGATTAGCAAGCTGAAGTGGCAGTGGGCTGGTCATATCTACCGCAGGACTGATAACCGTTGGGGTAGACTTGTCCTAGAGTGGAGACCGCGAATCGGCAAACGTAGCGTAGGAGGTCCTGTGACCAGGTGGAGCGACGACATACGCAAAGCGGTGGGCAGTGACTGGAAGAGAAGAGCCGAAGATCGGGCTCAGTGGCCAGTGGTCCAGCAGTGGACTGATACAGGCTTATGATGATGATGATGATGATGATGATAATTTATATATGACTGTTTCTTTGTGAAGCTTTGTAACGTAAAGTTTTGGTTCATTTGAGGTATTGCTTGGTTTGTTTAAGTTGTGAGAGTGACAAAATAGTCATACGAGTATAATATTAATTGACAGGAGATTTTCGTAAGAATATTACTGAAACTATGTTTTAAACTGCAAACCGTCATTCTAGAACTGTGGCTATAAGCACATGAGTAAAGAAAATCTTTACTCATGTGTTTGCTTGCCTATGCCACAGAATAAATAATAGTACAAGTAAATATACTAAGCTTAAGTTTGAGCTTATAAGCTCAAACTTAAGCTTAGTATATTTAATTTTAATATGTAATATTTATTTTGTGACTAATAAGCAATTAATTAATAATTGGATGATATAATTGTAATTATTAATTAACCTGCTATAGAATGTTTTATTGTCATTTTATATGTACTGCTATTTATGACTTATTTTCAGTACATCAACACCTAAGTTATTGAATTTGAATCGTATTCAAGTAAACGAGGAAGGTTACTATACGTGCACTGCTAGCAATCGTATGGAATCGAAAAACATCACCTACCAAATATTTGTAAACGGTATGTTTGTGAAATCTAAGTATTACTAGATGCGCCCCACACCTTTTGTCCTATTCCCCTATTGGGGATCTACGGATCGATTGGGGATTATCTGTATGTAAAATTTTAGCCAAATCGGTCGAGCCACTTTGCCATAAAGAGATCACAAACAAACTGACTTCATGTTTGTATATTGTGTTGTTTACTGGTAAATATATAACTGTAAAGCCACAGAACAGCGACATAGAAAAGGAAAACTACTTCTCTTGTTATGTGTGTCAAATCTTTGGAGTTATTTCGTTTTAAAATTAAATAAAGTACATATTATTATTATTATTTGTTAAACTGGTTGGTACCCGCGATTTTGTTCACGTACACCAATAATTTTATCACTGTAGAGCTCTGAAAATTACCGACTATTATACTTACTACTGATTGTTGTCGACTGTCTCGACATAGGTTTCGTGCGTGCCAATGCACTTCCTCGGGAGTTTACGCAGCGAGATCGTGACGACCACCATGGTAAACTCCCAGGAAGTGCATCGGACATGCACGAAACCTAAGTCGACACAGTCGACAACAATCAGTATTGAGTATAATAGTCGGTAATTTATAATCATGGTTCTAACTCACTATAACTATAAATCTAAATCTGCATACAGCTCTGTCAATTAACATTTGTGTGATCTGAGTTATTTAAGTTGTGTAAAAATCATGATTTTATTTTCACAAAAAGTAACCTAGTACGTTAATTCTCATGATATAAAGAATCTCCTTGTGAAATTTCAGTAAGATCGGATCATCCGTTTAGGCGTGATTAGGTAACAAGCAGACAGAGTTACAAAAGTTTTTATAATATTAGTCTGGATTGCCGCACTCGGCGGCAATTTGCCAGTAATGGATAAGCCGTTATGGATAACCAGTTTATCAATAAGCACGTGCCTCTTCCTATTGCCCCGATAATTTATAGGCTCGCGGGCAGCGAAGGCTTGACACACGAGTATAAAACCCTGACTTGTAAACGTTGCGTAACTGTGACCATGCAATAAAGTTTTCCGACGCAGCGTAGAGTAGAGGCGTTAAGGTACGGCCACACCGCGGCGTATTGCGATCTGCAGGCGCGATCTCAGTACTTTTCAATAGTTTTCTGATCGCGTTTGGTGTGAAACAGTCGGTACAAAACTACTGCGCCATATCAGCTGCGCTATCTGATCGCCGCCTAGATCGCGCCGCGCACGCAGGATGCTGCGGTATGTCCTTAGCTTTACACATAATTAGATCGCACAATTTCATTTTTGCGTTTTGAAATAGGCGGAAAGACTTGCTTGCGCCTTTTGCTCAAATTAAATATAACTTATCAACAAAATATTATCATAATTTACAGCAGCCCCAATCATAGAAAACATCTACACGGATAAACATTTCAAAGCCGTTGAGGGTGATTTGGTGCTACGAATTAAATGTAAAGCTACTGGGAATCCTAAACCTACTATACATTGGTCTAAAGAAGGATGGTTATTGGCTAATGGTAAGTAATAGACTAACTAGCTATACAGGTCTATCTGAAAATCAGCGTTCAGGCGAGCGCCTTAATATTTCGTGTTGAGATAGACCGCTTTAACACCTTACGTCATATTCATGTTGAATAATTATGTGCTAAGGATCGGTTCATAATTTTATTCTTTGTTTGTTTTTATTTTAGATGTAAGTTTAAGTTAATAAGTTTGTTTTACGTTTGTGCATTGTGCTAAATAAATCTACTTTCTTTCCTTCTTTAATAATAATTATATTAGAAGTTCTCATACATAATGAGTTTATGTTTTTTTTTAATTGGACACAAGTACTGACCAATCTTGACACGAAAATAGAAATCACGTTTATCTAGAATTTAAAGCCTGCCATCATAGCTTACTTATCGAAAGTCATTTCATGGATCATTTTACACATTTTCCCTGCACTGTAGTTTGAGACAAATGTATGCAGAACAGCAGAATTTATACCACCAAGCCAGCTTTGATGACTAGAAGTTGTCGGATATAAGCCACTGATAGGTCTCTATCTAGTGTCCACCTGGCCAGCTACCACCGTCTAGTTGGAAAATCTGTCACCAAACATTTAATGTATTCCGACAGCTGTTCTCGAAATCCGATTCCCATTCAAGGCTCCATCATCCCATTCATGGTAGCACGCTAGTGCTACCGCACGCTACACGCTAGTCCTTGACCACATTTTCACTTACAGACAGGTGATTTAGTGATCAAACACTGGAATATTTATAAATAATCTAAGACGTTGAATTTGAATTAATGATTTCAAAATGGTGAATGTACTTACAGGAACCAACTATTATTTTGAAGATGATACAATGATTATAAGAAACGTACCAAGAGACGCCCAGGGCGAATATACGTGTGAAGCTTGGAACTCCTTAGGATCTGCAAGGGATATATACACGGTAACAGTAAACAGTAAGTATTAATAGACATCACTAAATGTTTACTACCAAAAACATTCTAAGGGCAGTTACAGGAGGGACTACCAATAATAAATGCTCTATAAGGTTTTTTTTTCACTTATTATTAACAAAATTATAATTGAGGTTTGTATTTCCCAAAAATCCCTATACATGTATAGACACCTATAGACACCTATAGACACAGTATAAGAAATAAGTACTACAAAATATCAATCTGATCAATATCGTACCATAGACCTATTTCACTCTATGTATCGTACGCACTTTATTCATAGACGCCCAGCCCTGCGCCTGTGCCAACAGCACGATGCGCGGCTTTTCATAGTCGTCTTTTAATATTTTCATTCTCGCTCTAATACGCCTAAACTATAATTGCATCGGTCACTGAACTTACTGACCAGTCGCCTGGCGGTTGACACTCGTGGTCCAATTATTATCCTTTTGTTGGGATAATTAATTTATGTGTTTTTTTAACTTAACTACTCGAAACTGCCTGGCTAACACTATGTTTTTTATTAAAATATCAAAATATTTGGACAATAAACTAAGAAGAACATTTTTTTTTGTTTGTTTGACTGGAACGTCCTCCACTCCGAATAAGTCCAAGTAACGAGGTCATAAAAATTATAAATAACCAGATGATTTTTTGTATGCAGCTTTGTAAATTATGTGTTTCTCTAATAAAATGACCATATTGTATATCGAACAAATTTCCTGACTGCAGACTATTCGTAGATGCAATCGTGTTTGTCTGCAAACGATACACGGTAGTGAGACGAGGCTCAAGCTGATAGATTTTAGTACAATTTACTTAGTGTGACTATTCCGAGCTGGCTAGCACCGAAAATCATGCTGAAACTTGACGAACCAATTGACAACATGGCTTAATTTGGTTGGTGGTTTGAGCCACAGCCGAAACCTACCACCAGTAGTCACCCAGGGATGCTGACTAAGATCTAAGCCATTGGACGTAGGAAGGTAGTTTTTATTAATGACCCTCGAAGTTTTTTTACTTATACATTTTATTGTTTAAGGTTATCCAGAATTCGGCCCTGCTGTCACATTAAGTATTGCAGCGGGAAATACTACTGAAATTAACTGTTCGATTCCACATAAACTGACTGATCAACTCCGGTGGTATAAGGTATTTATGCTTCTTTCTCGCTTTGTCTGTTTTTAATCCGTGGTATAGGTAGACATATTTAATGGTTTGTAGGATAAAGTATAATAAATATAATACGCCGACCATTCGCCCACTACGCCACTGCGCCCTCAAATAATAATATCAATTTCATCGTCTTATTAATTCTAGGATGGAGTACTACAACAAAATGGGGAACTCACACTGCGGAATCCAACAATCAGAGATTCGGGGAGTTACACGTGCAGAGTGAGTGATACAATAAAATCGAAATCAAGTCATGTCAAAGTGGAAGTTGGACAAAAACCTGTGTTCCTAACTGATGAGGATCTCAACGTGGAACTAGATGAGTTGTCTCATGTTTCACTCGGCTGCACGGCTTATGGGATACCGGAACCTGAAGTAAGTGTAACAAGTAGAATTTAATAGATAATATATAAAGTCTCGAATGCAAAAATTGCTCCTTGCCGGTAATAGATGTGAAGGGTAGAGGGGAGTTATAAATTTAATTTATCAAATCTATGTAAACCGTAAATATGTACCTTTTAGTGAATTTACTATTATAATCTTATTATTTGCGATTAGTGCAATACATTTTCTTTGGATCGAACTGCAAAGTTAAGTTTTTTTTTTGGTATTTAATTACATATTAACGGTTTTCAGATTTATTCCTATACTAGCCAGCCCGGCGAACTTCGTACCACCTATCAGACAATGAATATCGTGTTACCTTTTAGATGAACTTAATTTAAGTATTATTATATTATACCAGCTGGCCCGGCGAACATCGTACCACCTATCAGACAATAAATGTCGTGTTATCTTTTAGATCGACTTAATTTAGGCTTTTATGAACGTAATACAATGAATACAAAAGAGATATTAAGTTTAGTAATATATTATGGCAATACAGAAATAGAATAAAAATACAATAATCAAGTACTTCAACCGCGTGTCAGCAAGACATGATTGAATTAAACAATGTTATTATTATTATTGATAAGTTATTAACTTGACATTAGTTCGATTGAATTTAATTTTAATTGTAAAAATATATTAACCGGTATTTAATTTTAATTTTGAATAAGTATACTTACTTCATGGATATGTTCAACTGTCTTATATTTTTTGCCTAATGGATAAGACTATATACGGCACTCATAAATTGGCTATCACATTCTTGCATTTACATATCTCTGTATTTACCTACATTCTGACAAATAATATTGATTAGACATTGATTATTATGGTCTTGGTTGCTTGTAAGCCTACAGTTCTGAATGCACGCATCTTTGAGAATCAATAAATATGTCATAAAATTGTCATTACATACAGTATTTAAAATTTACTAACACATTTAAAATCTACATGACTTGAATTCACAAAAAACTTGAAGTATTTTTATACTATACGCGTTCTAGGCCTATAGCGTGCTTTCCATCTTCAACCACATCATCACTTACCAACAGGTGAGACAGTGGTCAAACGCTAGCCTAATAAAAAATAAATAAAAAAACTTGACACTGGCTAAATACACGTGTGGAACGAAGACCATTATTAATTTGCGGTTTACCGTTTCGACGGAAAAACAATTGAACATCAAATGATTGGCAGTTTTGAAACCCTGGAACATTTTCGCAAAATACTTTTTCTTATATAATTTTTTTAGGTCAATTATTTATTGTTTTTAATATTATTATCCTATTCCTGACAAAGACAATTTCAAAAATACAACAATAATAAAAATTAGTCCAGCCGTTATTGAGTTATAAGTGTAGTAACTAACACGACTTTCTTTTATATATATAGATAAGTGATTCAAAACATGCTTCTTGCCAAATTTCATGATTCTAGGTCAACAGCAAAAGTACCATATAGGATTTGATTCCCTTGTGAATGCGTAAAATATGCAAAAACTAGAAGTCCCCCGCGGCTTCGCCCGCGTTAAAAACTCATTTTATTTACTTAAAAATTTTCTTTTGTAAAAACGATTCTATCATTAAAGACATCAAATAAGAATTAGCCAAATCGGTTCACCTGTTTTCATGTTATCGCGTGACTAAGGCAAATCAGGATTCATATTTATAAAACCCGAAAAACCCAAAAAAGCGCAATCCGAAACATTATCGATTTTCAGACTTTGTTACCCCAGTTCACTCTCTTAGGGTGGCATTTTGAAAAAGTCTGAAACTCGTATTTACTTATTTATTTACAGAAGTACTTATGTGCAATGTTGAATAAAAGGACTATCCAAACTTTGAAACCCCGCTTTATCCCTTGAAGAGTGAATTTTGAAAAATCCTTTCTTAGCAGATACCTACGTGAAAATAACTATCTGCATGCCAAATTTCATCCGAAACAATATTGATTTCAGAGTTTATTACCCCACTTCACCCTTTTAAGAATAGAATTTTGAAAAAGCCTGAAATACGTATTTAATTATGTATTTACTAAACTACTTGTGTGAAGTTTCAAATTTAAAAGACAATCTATTCTTGTTTCTCCATACAAACTTTGAACCCTCGTTTCAGCCCCTTCAGGGATGAATTTCGGAAAATCCTTTCTCAGAAGAAACAAACGTCGTAATAACTATCTGCATGCCAAATTTCAGCGCAATCCGAAACAATATTGATTTTTAGACTTTGTTACCCCATTTCACCCTTTTAGGGGTAGAATTTCAAAAGAGACCAAAACACGTATTTACTTACTTAAGTACTTGAGTGAAGTTTCGAATATAAAAGATTATCTAATCTTGTTTCTCCATACAAACTTTGAACTCCCGTTTCGGAAAATCCTTTCCAGAGGGAAATATCGTCGTAATAACTATCCGCATGTCAAATTTCAGCGCAATTATAATAATTATAATTACCCCATTTCACCCTCTTAGGGGTGTAATTTCAAAAAAACTTGAAACACGTATTTACTTTTTTTTACTGAAGCACTTGTGTGAAGTTTCGGGTAGAAAAGACTATCTAATCTTGTTTCTCCATACTCCGTCGTAACGATACTTCGCACCGTGGCTTAATTGGCAAAGCACCGGAACATGTTATTCCGGAGGTTGCGGGTTCAAGTCCCGTCGGTACGATGAAATTTTGGATTGTGTTTAACAATTTACAAAAATATAAAGTGTGAAACTCTTAAAAGAAACATAATATTTGATTCACGCAGTGCAACATCTCTCGTCGGATTTGAAAACTGTAATGTATTCTTCCGAATGATTAACTTACGTAATAAGTAGTTATAGATGGCGCCACCAATGCATAATTGGGTTAAAAAAAAATGCAATCCACTAATTTCGTCGTAACGATACTTCGCACCGTGGCCTAATTGGCAAAGCACCGTAACATGTTATTCCGGAGGTTGCGGGTTCAAGTCCCGTCGGTACGATGAAATTTTGGATTGTGTTTAACAATTTACAAAAATATAAAGTGTGAAACACTTAAAAGAAACATAATATTTGATTTACGCAGTGCAACATCTCTCGTCGGATTTGAAAACTGTAATGTATTCTTCCGAATGATTAACTTACGTAATAAGTAGTCATAGATGGCGCCACCAATGCATAATTGGGTTAAAAAAAAATGCAATCCACTAATTTTGTCGTAACGATACTTCGCACCGTGGCTTAATTGGCAAAGCACCGGAACATGTTATTCCGGAGGTTGCGGGTTCAAGTCCCGTCGGTACGATGAAATTTCGGATTGTGTTTAACAATTTACAAAAATTAAGGTATTTTACAACGCACTGATCTAGGACCCCTTATGGTACGTAACGCCTTTATCAAGCCGATATGTGTAGGTTGCATACTTATTATGGCACAACCAGCAGCTGGTGAAATATTTCCATTTCCATTCCAACAGTTTCTATATACTGCAGCCTGAAAATAAAACTAGGAATGTGGTGTATAGAGAGGTTTTACAAAAGTAACAATATCTATTATTTTTTATATGTATCATTAAAAAAGTTATTTTGTGGGCATTTTCTGTTCAGTGAAATAAAGCGGACGAAGACGCGGGAAACAGTTAGTACTTACATAAAGGGAAGGACAAGATTATAAAAACTGGTAACGGCACATATCTGCCGGGCGGCCGATACGCGGATATTTTCGTGAATTCAATCCCTCCCTAAAGAAAATTTAATCAATTGATCGATTGTCCTCCTGCCATTTGCTATTACGACTCAATTGGACCAATAATGATGGTAATGATGACGATTAATTTTACATGTGAAAGAGGAATTTTGCTTATCAAGTAGATTTCGAAGAGTAGGAAGTAGATGACAGTGAGTGCAAATGAGCCGCTTAGACTGACAACTGACTTGAGTCCAATTCACAAAATAATCCATCTTCCAAACTGATGGTACAATATTTTAAAAAGACAATAAAACTATGTTTGTACACAGTCATATACTTCTGTCAAATTTTATTAAGTTTCTTTTTGGAATTTCTAGCGTTTGACCACTACCTCGCCTGGTGGTAAGCAATGATGTGGTCGAAGATGGTTAACTCGCTAGAATGGTCTAAAATAGAAATTTTAACTTATAAACTTATCATCTTTTATGTTCTAGATATCCTGGTACTTTAACAATGATCTCCTGAAATCAAGGAATGCAGAATATGATATTTCTGGATTAGCAAGTCCAGGCCAATATAGATGTGAAGTCAAGAACAAATTTGAGACCATTACTAGAACATTCAACGTAAGTTTTTCAGGTAAGTTGATGTTCTACCAGATGTAGATTGTTTATTTATAAGATGTATAAGCTGGCAGCACCCTGTGAATTTGTTTGCGTTATTGAGTATCCTCATTATCTTGTTCTCTCATGTCGTGCCATACCATTTTGGCTATTCCTGTCCGTTTCAGCCAAATCGGTCAAAACAGAAGAGGAAAAACGAATAAAAATCAGTATCTTTCGCACTGACATTCTGATGGGCAATGATTTGTTAGGATGTTCAGTTCTAAAAGGATAAGTATAGAATACTTTTAAAATTTAGTAACATCGTAAAGCTGTGGGTTGCAGCTAGTAGGTATACCTACTGAAAATGAGGAAGAACTTCAGAACAAAAAATGAACGACAATTTCAGAAGTATAATAATATAAGATCGTTAAATAAACTAAAAGACCCGACTTAAAACGTCGCGCTAGTCATTGTAAGTACTAAGTTTGAGGTGCTTATCTTCACATCTCTGGAGATACTGAACATATCTCGATGAACTTTTAATGGGACCACCTGTGAAGTATATGCACTTTCAAATAAAATAAAATATTTTCAAATCGATTCATCCGGTTCAATCGGTTTCCAAGGCGTCATCGAGTCATCGGTGAACAAACAAAAATAAAATACATATTGTAAAACATAGATACTCTTCCTCTTTTGAAGTCGGTTAAAAACCAGGAAATATTTTTTCAACGATTACACTTAAATTAATTAATGCCTAAATTCTTTGATGATTGTCAAAAATCAACACCAATATTATAAATGCAAAAGTCAGTTTGTTTATTTGTTTGTTTGGGACTTCTTCACGGTCAAACGGTTTGACCGATTTGGCTGAAATTTTGTACAAAGATATAGGATACTTTTTTTGGCTATGGAGTCAGGGGGTCCAGATATTTTTCATTGAATTTTGTAAATATAAGACTTCTTCTCGAATAAACGGCTTGACAGATTTGCCTAAAATGTTGTATAAAGACAGTTAATAGGGTAAAATAGGATATAGGATACTTTTTTTTTGGCTATCAAGTCAGGGTATCCAGATATTTTTAATTGAATTTTGTAAATATAAGACCTCTTCTCGAATAAACGGCTTGACCGATTTGCCTGAAATGTTGTATAAAGACAGTTCATAGAGTGGAATAGGATATGGGATACTTTTTTTGGCTATCGAGTCAGGGGGTCCAAATATTTTTAATTGAATTTTGTAATTATAAGACCTCTTCTCGAATAAACGGCTTGACTGATTTGCCTGAAATTTTGTATGAATACAGTTCATAGAGTAGAATAGGATATGGGATACATTTTTTTTGGCTGTTGAGTCAGGGGGTCCAGATAGTTTTAATTCAATTTCGTAAATATAAGACCTCTTCTCGAATAATCTGCTTGACCGATTTGCCTGAAATGTTGTATGAAGACAGTTCTTAGGACAGAATAGGATATAGGATACTTTTTTTCTGGCTGCCGAGTCAGGGGGTCCAGATATTTTTAATTGAATTTTGTAAATATAAGACCTCTTCTCGAATAAACGGCTTGACCGATTTGCCTGAAATTTTGTATGAATACATGTCATAGGGCAGAATAGGATATAGGATACTTTTTTTCTGGCTGTCGAGTCAGGGGGTCCAGATATTTTTAATTGAATTTTGTAAATATAAGACCTCTTCTCGAATAAACGGCTTGACCGATTTGCCTGAAATTTTGTATGAAGACAGTTCTTAGGACAGAATAGGATATGGGATACTTTTTTTTGGCTATCGAGTCAGGGGGTCCAAATATTTTTAATTGAATTTTGTAATTATAAGACCTCTTCTCGAATAAACGGCTTGACCGATTTGCCTGAAATTTTGTATGAATACAGTTCATAGAGTAGAATAGGATATGGGATACATTTTTTTTGGCTGTTGAGTCAGGGGGTCCAGATAGTTTTAATTCAATTTCGTAAATATAAGACCTCTTCTCGAATAAACTGCTTAACCGATTTGCCTGAAATTTTGTATGAATACATGTCATAGAGCAGAATAGGATATAAGATACTTATTTTCTGGCTATCAAGTCAGGGGGTCCAGATATTTTTAATTGAATTTTGTAAATATAAGACCTCTTCTCGAATAAACGGCTTGACCGATTTGCTTGAAATTTTGTATGAATACATGTCATAGGGCAGAATAGGATATAGGATACTTTTTTTCTAGCTGTCGAGTCAGGGGGTCTAGATATTTTTAATTGAATTTTGTATATATAAGACCTCTTCTCGAATAAACGGCTTGACCGATTTGCCTGAAATTTTGTATGAATACATGTCATAGGGCAGAATAGGACATAGGATACTTATTTTCTGGCTATCAAGTCAGGGGGTCCAGATATTTTTAATTGAACTTTGTAAATGTGTGGCCTACTCTCGGTCAAACGGGTTAACTATTTTAGCTGAAATTTTGTACACAGGCAGTCAATAAGACATGGAAGGACGACGAATACTATTTTTTTGGGCTGGAAATTTCGGTTGTCTATACTTTTATTATGGAATTTTGTAAATGTGTGGCCTCTTTTCGGCCAAACGGCTTGACCGATTCAGGTGAAATTTTGTAGCTCGCTGCGCTCGCGCTAACATTTGTTTTATCTACTTTGTAAGAAACATTTCAGCAACTTTTGCATTTTAATAGCCACATGCATCAAAACGAGTCATAAATTGAAACAGTACAACCTTCAATAATAATAATGATTTTTTACCTTAAAATATGTAGATATCAAGTTTAACCTTAGAGTCATCGGTGTTGACTTAGTAGGTCATAAAAATTGTCGGGGTCATAAAAAGACGTAAAAAAATTTCGCGCTCGCTTCGCTTGCTCAGTAATAACGCTATAGCGTATAGTGGCGTGTTTTTACAGCCTCATACATTAGACTGACTCAAATACTTAAACAGCAAAACTTGGTTAGGTTTACCAAGTACCAAGTAATGATTAATGACTTTAACAATAGACGATATCGAGTTAGACCTAAGAGTCATCTATATTGACTTGATTATTAAGTCATTATACTGTCAGGGTCATAAAAAGTCATAAAAAATGTTCACTCGCGCAATAAAAGCGTTCGCTACGCTTGCGCATCTGTTCACCTTATTTTCTTTGTAAGAAATGTTTCAGGAACTTTTGTGTTGAGTGAAACATTTAAACAGCACAACTTCGTATACCTAACCAAGATAATGATTAATGACTTCATCAATAGAGGATATTGAGTTCGACTTTGAGGGTCATCTATGGTGACTTGGCCTAAGAGATCGTCGATCTAGACCTCAATGGTCATAAAGACACAAATAACGCGGGCGAAGCCGCGGGTAACAGCTAGTATATTATATAAACATTCAATAACTTTTTCAGATTGTTACATCAAGACAGATGAACTTACGAAATTTCAACCTCTCATGCTGACATCTTCGCTACAATTCCCTATGTTTAACACATACAAAGAGTACATGCTGCTTAATAAAGGAATGCAACTTGTATTGTATTGCTCAAACAAGTTCCAAAGGTTCCATAAACGATACGTTACAGCATTTTGCGATGGGGGTTCGAAATTTATTATCAATGGCAATAAGTACGATTACAAAGATATTCAATGTATGGAAGAAAATAAACACTCGGTGATAAAAACTGGCACTACATGCAATGGCTTGCCACATAACACTGAAACTGTGCAAATAGGATATGATTTAGCGCGAGAAGGTCGTATGCCTGATTCACGAATCGCTATCTATGATATTTGTATGAACAATACAAGTAATGCACCGATTTACACGTACCATGCAATGCAAAGCTCTTTGATAGACGAAGATATAATTGTACCCACTTGGACTGATGCTGATAAATTCAGCTTTAATTTTGAAGATGCGTATGATTGTAATAATCAAATAAATCGGATTTCTTCGAAATTAGGTCGATGGTTCCATCGCACGGATCGATGCTGTTTTGCAAAGAAGCAACTCGTAAACTCTAAGGATGTTAGCCCAGGCATTACTCAATTATCGACCTTTAGTTACCTTAATGTGATCCCACAATGGAGCTCTTGCCATTCAGAGGTGAGTAACACTTGCATTCATTGTTATATACCATTTACATAACTATAAATAAAACCGGTCAATTGGGAGTTGGACTCGCGCTTGACCGGTGAAGCGAGGCTTCCGTACAAACTTGCCAAACTAGGTTAAAGTATAAACTTTGCAGTGCGATCCCTGAGAAAATAACCACGGTTAAAAGAAAATGAACAAACCACCTAATTATTTTGACTAAAGTCAAAAGTGTAGTGCTTGTGAAGTTAGAGCTTTAGGGTGTATAGAGTTAAGGTGCAACCACACCGTGGCGTCCTGTGTGCGCGATCTAGGCGGCGATCAGATAGCGCAGTAGTATTTGTACTGACTGGTTCACACCAAACGCGAGCTACGGCTATCAGAAAACGATTGAAAATCAGATTTCGATCGTGCACGCGGACGCAGGACGCCGCGCTGTGGTTGTACCTTTAAAAACATGGCTTTACATGAGATCTGACAATTTTTTGATAGTGCGGGCCGCATGGTCTCGTCTCTGCAACATTCTACATAAAAATGTTTTTTGGTAGGATTTCATTTTCTACCTAAGTAAACCATCCATAGATTATTGTCTCTTCGGTCTGGATTTTGCCTTAGCTTTACAGAAGTTGTTACTGTGAGTGATATCATTAAAAAATTGTATATTTTAGAACTGGGAAGACGTGGAGCAAAGAGTGAGGAGTTTAACAAAAAATTCATTCAGAGACATACTCGTTTGGACGGGGACTGCTAAGGAAGTGTCCCTTTCAAGAAGAGGATTTCCTATAACATCATTCTTCATGGATGGAAGAGGAGAACATAAACCAGTTCCGATGTTTTTGTGGAAGGTAAGAACTGCAATGTGATTTCTATTGCACTTACAATATTGTGCACCAATTTGTAGTACCTAATAGGATCTTTTGCTAGTCCGCTTGGACCGAAAGTACGATAGGCTTTTATTATTTTTTATTATTAGGCTTTTTATATGTTAGGAGTAAAATGGATTAGAATATTTATTTTATGATTTTTACTTGTATTGTATAATATGTGCGTATACTACATAGAAAAAAAATGCTTTGAGTTAGTCCACCGTAAAATAATAAACTTATCCTATTCCACTGTACCAACGATTTTTTTAGTATTTAGTAGTTTTTAGATTGTTTTTGCGTTCTGCGGGCGCGATCTCAGTACTTTTCAATTGTTTTCTTAGCGCGTTTTGTGTGAACCAGTCGGTACAAATACTACTGAAAACATTGTCAAGTGTCCGCTTAGCCAGCTACCACCCTCAAGTTGGAAAATCAGTCACCAAACATCTAATGTGGTCCAGCAGCAATCCAGATCCCATTCTAGGCTTGGAATGCTATCATCCTCGACTGCATCGTCACTTCCAACAAGTGAAATAGTGGTCAAACGCTAGCCTATATGATATAAAAAAATGTCTAGATTCATTAAGAAAAATGTATGCTTACCTCTATGTGATTCTTGGAACTTTTATACCAGCTTAGAATATTAATCAACTATACTTTATAGACGTAATGCCGCTGCTTTGTCCGTGTAAAAAGTAGGTACTTGTGAAAATATTCTGTGTTAGAGCTGAGCTTGTATTCTTTTCAATTTTCAGGTTATTCAAGACCCGTTAACAAAGTCTTCACTTGCGATAATCAATGTCAACGTTCCCGATCTCTCTCCTTCAAGTGTCTCAGAATATATTCTTTGCAAAAACGTTTGCCATCGAGCAAATTGGATGAGAAGTCCAAATTGGAGAGACGTCAATCGAGGATACACTTATTGCTGTACTATTGAAGACTTCGAAAGAGCTTTTAAGTATGAAGCAGTATTTATGCCAAAGATGACTGACATTGTTCAGTATGATCCCTACTATTTGTCGGAGAGGAGTATGGGGTCCAAATAAAGTGGGATTCACTTAGAATAAGCTTACTAGTATTTTTTTATTTTTGTGAGAAATGTCTTAAGTATTAGTTAAATTTTTATAACGAATGACATTACATATTTGTTTTTATACATTTTTGTTTTTTTTTGTTCTTTCAAAGTAACGTTAACACCATCGAAGAGTTACCTATAAGCCCAGACCTCTGATTACGCTACGCTAATAACGGACGTCATCAAAGCAGAGGGGAAAGATGTGTTCTGAGTAATTTTTGAAGGTTCCGTACCCAAAGGGATGTATGGGAGCACAAATACCACCTCAACTTTTACTAATACAACAACATACTTTCAAAATTATGGCGTAGCTAAATACTACAGGCCGCTGACGGGCAGCAGCGTCACTGGTGCGAGAAGCTACGTCCTGCGATCGCCAACACGCCTGCCCAGCGTGGCGATTAGAGCATCCCAGTTGATGGAAAGCCACCATAAGCCGCGGCCCCCAGTTCCCGGCCGCCCTGCTATTCCTGACCACGGTGGCGGTCCCGGTAACGGCAGGGCAGGGGGTGCTAAGAATCCCCGGGTTACGGTAGGCCGCCAAAACAAACTGACCTTCGCTACGTTTAATGGACGCACGGTTCGGCTGGATAAGCATCTGACGCAGCTGGAAGAGGAGCTGGGACACATAAGATGACACATTCTGGGGTTATGTGAAGTCCGAAGACAGGGAGAGGACACCCATAACTCTAGAATTAGGCCATCTTATGTATAACAGAGAAGATGACCAGCCATCCCAAGGCGGCGTCGGGTTTCTGGTCAACAAGGCTCTCAGTGACGACGTTGTAGAAATCTCCAGTGTGTCGACCAGGGTTGCGTAACTTCTAATAAGGTTAACCAAGAGATACAGCCTCAAGGTTATCTAGGTCTACGTACCGACCTCGACACACTGGGATGAAGAGGTGGAAAGTATGTATGAAGACATCTCCAGAGCCTTACATACCACCGCTAATGCTCAACAACGTAGTCATGGGAGACTTTAACGCCAAAGTGGGAGTACAGACCTACAAAGAATCGACTATACGACCACACGGATTTGGGAGTAGGAATCACAGGGGGCAAATGCTCGTCAATTTCCTCGAGAAAGAGGGGCTTTTCTTGATGAACTCGTTCTTCAAGAAACAGCCCCAAAGGAAGTGGACGTGGCAAAGCCCCGACACTCTGACTAAAAACGAGATTGACTTCATCATTACGGACAAACAGCGCATATTCAGAGACGTCTCTGTGATCAATAGGTTCAATACTGGAAGTGATCACCGACTTGTACGAGGCTCTCTGGATATCGACTTCAAAGCCGAGAGATTCCGATTGATGAAGTCCACGCTCCCACCAAACCTACTCCAAACCGTTGTTGGGTCTGAAACATTCCAATTAAAATTGGAAAATCGATTTGCTGCCTTGGAAACCACAAATGACGTAGATCAGAAACTCGAAGAAGTGGTAGAAATCCTCAGGGAAGAAGGAACAAAGTTTTGCGAGAGCAAGCGTACGGGCAAAAATTCCAAACTTTCGGCAGAAACACTACTAATGGATGAGAGACGAACAGACCCATTGTCAGCTTTGTCAATTAACCAGGTGCGCAACAAAACCATTATGAAACTGGTACGACGCGACCTCCGATCCTATAACACGCTCATGATTAAAGAATCAATTGAGCAGAATCGGGGGTCGAAAGTGTTCGTCCAGCCTCTGGGTAGAAGCCACCTCACAAAGCTGACAACATCAACGGGGAACGTCGTCGCATCCAAGCCGGAGATTCTGTCGGAAGTTGAAAACTTTTACAGCAAGCTCTACGCATCGCATGCTTCAAGGCCCACAGGCCTCAGGATAGCAGAGCCACCTTAACCCGCCACTTCACAGAAGACCTGCCCGAAGTCAGCCGAGATGAGATCGTGATGGCCCTTAGACAGCTTAAAAAATGGAAAAGCCCCAGATGAGGACGGAATCACAGCGGAGCCTCTAAAAGCTGGAGGAGCTCCAGCTGTAAGCCAGCTGCAACAGCTCTTCAATTCTGTTCTCTTCACTGGTAGAACTCCACAGGCATGGAACAGAAGCATGGTGATTTTATTGTTCAAAAAAGGAGATAAAGCCCTATTGAAAAACTACCACCCGATTTCGCTTCTGCTAGGCTATTCTGTAAGCTATCTCGACAGCGGAATCCGCGGTGAGATTCGAATTTCGTACTACAAACTTCAATCTTATCAAGTTCGTAATTCGGTTGAATTTCGTAATACGAAAGTCAAATATCACCGCGGATTCCGCTGTCGAGATAGCTTACAGAATAGCCTAGCTGAGCCATGTCTACAAGCTGTTTCCAAGGGTCTTGTGCGAAGACTCGACGAGTTTCAACCTCCGAAACAGGCCGGGTTACGGCACCATAGACCACATCCATACGGTGCGGTCGATTGTACAGAAAACTGAAGAGTACAATCGCCCCCTGTGCTTAGCATTTGTGGACGATGAGAAGGCCTTCGACTCAATCGAAACCTGGTCTGTTCTGGAGTCCTTGCAGCGTTGCCAAGTCGACTGGCGAGATGTCTATATAATGCCGCAACGATGACAGTACAAGTACAGAACCAGCGTACTAAACATATTCACCTGCGTCGAGGAGTGAGATAGGGGGACGTCATATCCCCGAAACTGTTCACTAACGCCTTAGAGGATATGTTTAAGACGCTGGACTGGAAAGATTGCGGCATCAACATTAACGGCAAGTACATCTCTCACTTACGATTTGCAGATGACATCGTTATTATGGCAGAGACGCTGCAGGACCTACAAAAGATGTTGAATGACCTAGCTGATTCTTGAAAGTCATGTACAACGAGCACGTCGTTCCGGAACCGATTGCCGTAGATGGAATCCCACTCGAAGTTGTCACACAGTATGTTTACCTGGGGCAAACGCTCCAACTAGGCAAACACAACTTCGAGAAGGAAATCCTGAGAAGAATTCAGCTGGGCTGGGCAGCATTTAGGAAACTCCGTCGAGTCTTCTCGTCGCCTACACCACAGTGACTAAAGACAAAAGTCTTTAATCAGTGCGTCTTACCTGTCATGACATACGGAGCCGAGACGTGGATACTCACGGTTCGACTAGTTCACCAGTTTAAAGTCGCTCAGCGAGCTATGGAGAGAGCTATGGTCGGTGTTTCTCTGTGGGATCGAATCCGGAACGAAGTAATTCGCCAGAGAACTAAAGTGATCGACATAGCTCAGCGGATTAGCAAACTGAAGTGGCAGTGGGCTAGTCATATCTGCCGTAGGACCGACGACCGCCACTACTCCAGGGACAAGGTCTGCTGCCACCAAGCCAAAGAAGGCGCTGAAATCCCCCAAGACCGCGGCTGTCGTGCTGTCGTTACAGCCAGAAGCCACGGAGAAGGGGATCACGTACAGCGCCATCTTCCAGACGGCACAGGAGAAGGTCGACCTGCAGGAGCTGGGGATTGACCGACTACGCTTCCGCCAGACGGCCACGGAAGCTAGGATACTGGAGATTCCTGGCTCCCAAAACAGTGAAAAGGTGGATAGGCTCGCGGAGAAGCTTCGCGGGGTCCTATCCGAGGTGGCCAGTGTCGCCAGGCCCGTGAAAACTGTTGATATCAGGATTTCAGGCCTGGACGACACGGCCACAAAGGAGAAGGTGGCTGCAGCGGTAGCCAAGGCGGCCGGATGTGACCTTGGTCTGGTCAGGGCTGGTGAAATTCATCCCGGCTTTGGCGGCACCGGCTCCACCATCGTCTCTTGTCCGATTGCGACGGCCGAAGTGCTGTCGCAAAAGGGTAGGCTACTGATTGGGTGGAGCTCGGTGCGAGTGGTGGCTTTGGAGGCACGGCCCATGCGCTGCTTTAGATGCATGGGGCTGGGCCATACGCGCCCTCAGTGCCCGGCGTCGGCAGACAGGGGGGACTTGTGCTTCCGATGTGGGGGCGCAGGACACAGGATGGCCGATTGCGAAAGGGCCAGCCCGCGCTGCGTGATATGCGCGGAGTCGGGCAGGCCCTCTGGGCATATGATGGGGGGGCGCAGATGCGTACCTCCAAAGACGAAGGGAAAGGCCCCCAGGACCCGGGCTACCCCTGCGGCTGCTAGCCAAGCCACCCCGGAGGTCGTGCGCCTAGCGACGAGCGAGGAGGTTGTGATGTCTGAATAAGATATGGATCAGTTCGCACATCACAACTTCCTCCAGACGAATCTGAACCACTGCGCCCAGGCCCAAGATCTGCTGATGCAGGCCCTGGCGCAGTGGCAGATAGACGTAGCGGTGGCGGCAGATCCGTATTATGTTCCCCCATCCCATCCCTATTGGGCTGGGGACTTGGACGGCTCCGTAGCCATTGTAAGGCGATCCGGTGGGGGCGGCCCGCCCCTCTCAGTTGTAGAGAGGGGATCAGGGTACGTGGTGGCAAAGTGGGGGGAGTATGCTGTTGTGGGCACATATTTCTCCCCCAACAAAACCGCGGCGGAGTTGGAGGTGTTTGTGAACCTCCTAGCCGCTGTGGTTAGGAGACAGGCGCCACGTCATGTCCTCCTTCTTGGGGACCTAAATGCTAAGGCCCGGGATTGGGGCAACCCCTCCACTGACTGTCGCGGGGAAATAGTCAGGGAGTGGGCGGTTGTCACAGGGCTGACCCTGCTCAACAAAGGGTCGGTCCACACGTGCGTGCGACACAACAGAGGGTCTGTGGTGGAAGTATCGTTTGCCGCCCCGTCTGTCGCCGCACGTGTGCGGGCTTGGAGGGTTTTGTCAGAGGTGGAGACTCTCTCGGACCACAAATATGTAAGGTTCGAGATCTCCACCTCCCACAACCAGGAAGGGCCTCGGCGAGTGGCAACGGAATTCCCGCGCTGGGCTATCAGCCGCCTCGACGCCGAATTGGCAAAAGAGGCGGCGATCGTTCAGTCGTGGCTTGCCGCCCCCACGCACCCAGAGGTAGACGTCGCGGCGGGCCGCTTCCGCGAGGCGGTGACGGCTGTGTGCGACACGGCCATGCCGAGGTCCCGGTGCCGCCCCGAACGCCGCGAGGTGTACTGGTGGAGCTCGGAGATTGCCGATCTCCGACTTGCCTGCATAGAAGCGCGGCGGCCTTATGGTCACTGCAGGAGACGGCGTCACGGCCGGACCGATGCACAGATGTCGGCTGTGGAGTTGGAGGCGGAGCGCCGGCTGTACGAGGCGTACCGCGTTGCCAAGCGGGAGTTACAGCTGGCCATCGTCAGGGCCAAATCACAGGCCGCTGGCGAAGCCCTGGCATCCCTTGACATGAATCCGTGGGGGCGTCCATACAAGGCGGCCCGGACAACCCTCCGCCGATGGCCGACTCCCTCGTCGAGGTGTGTGACGGGGTATTCATCCCGCCTGTTTCAGAGGCGGAGATGGACTTTGCGGTTCGCCGCCTGTGGGGTAGGAGAACGGCGCCTGGCCCAGACGGGATCCCGGGCCGGGTGCTGGGAATCGCCCTCACGGAGACGGAGATGAGTGATCGGCTTCGGGAGTTGTTCAGCGCGTGCCTCACGTCTGGACGATTTTCGAAGCCGTGGAAAGAGGGCCGATTGTGCCTGTTGCGGAAGGAGGGACGTCCTGTCGACTCGCCTTCCGCATACAGGCCCATTGTGCTGCTAGATGACACGGGTAAGCTGCTTGAGAGAGTGGTGGCTTCCCGTGTCATACGGCATCTGGAGGGAACTGGGCCTGGGCTGTCCGAGGCCCAGTACGGGTTTAGGGCGGGGCGGTCCACTATAGACGCCCTGCTCTGGCTCAAGGGGTGGACGCAGGCGCCGTCGTGTCTCGTGCGGTGTTCCACAGGGGTCGGTGCTGGGACCACTCCTGTGGAACGTTGGCTACGACTGGGTGCTTCGCGGCACGCTTCCTGCAAGTATGCGGGTTGCGTGCTACGCGGATGACACCCTAGTCGTGGCCAAGGGGAGGGACCTCGGGAAAGTGTTGCGGTCGGCCGCGGTGGGCACAACACTCGTGGTCGGCCGCATACGCGTCCTGGGGCTGGAGGTCGCCCTGTCAAAGACCGAGGCCCTTCTGTTTTATGGGCCTCGGGGGGGACCCCCTCCAGGTACGCGGGTGTTACTCGACGGGGTCCCAGTCCGGGTTGGGACCCAGATGAAATATCTGGGTCTCATCCTGGACGGGAGATGGGCTTTTGGGGCTCACTTTGCCGCGCTGGCCCCGAGAGTCGTTGGAGCTGCCGCCTCGTTGGGGAGACTGCTGCCAAATGTGGGTGGCCCTAGCGCCAATTGTCGTCGGCTGTACTCCGGAGTCATCCGGAGTATGGCTATGTATGGGGCACCTGTCTGGGTGGACGCCCTCAGTCGCGGCAACAAAACCCTGCTGCGACGTCCGCAGCGGGTTGTAGTGACGAAGGCAATCCGCGGATACCGGACGGTGTCCTGGATGGCGGCGTGCGTGCTGGCCAGTGATCCCCCTGGGAGCTCCAAGCGGAGATCCTCGCCGCCACGAAGTGGTAAACTTCGGCGAGGATCCCGAGGAGAGCCCTCAGCCTGGGAGGAGGTTGCACGCATGCGTAGGCAGGCGCAGGGCGCCCTGTTGCGGCGGTGGACGGAGGACCTGGCCCCACCGGTCCCTGGACAGTGGACGGTGGATGCGGTTAGGCCGGTCCTTCAGAGGTGGGTGAAGCGGCGGTTCGGGTCGCTGACCTTCCGATTGGTGCAGTTGCTTTCCGGGCATGGATGTTTCGGTATGTACCTGCACCAAATCGCGAGACGGGAGGCGACCCCTGCCTGCCACGAGTGTGGAGCGCCAGAGGATACGGCGCTCCACACACTGGGGGCGTGAGCCGCATGGAACCCGCAGCGGCGCACGCTTTCAGCGGTCATAGGGCAGGATCTCTCACTGCCGAGCGTGGTAAACGCCATGCTCGTGATCGTGGCAGGCGGTGGTCTCCTTCTGCGAAAATGTGATGACGCAGAAGGAGACCGCGGAGCGGGCCAGAGAGGACGACGCCTCTTCTGACCCGATCCGACGCAGACGTACGGGGGGAAGGAGGAGGCGGTTTGCCCGCCTCCTCTCCCCGCACTCATAGTGAGGTCACTGGCCGAAGGTCGGGGGACTTTCGGCCGGCTTGCACGACCCCACACGTCTGAGGGTTGGCCATGGTGAGCAAGGTTACCCCCCCTTGTGCCGGGGCCTGGAATTTTGATCCAGGCCTACCGCCGGGTCAAGATGGCGAATACTAGCGCGGCCCCATCTTGCCCCATCTCGGCGGAGGACTGCTCACCCCAGGTTTTTAGTGGGTATACTGCAAAAAAAAGGACCGATAACCGTCAGGGCCGACTGGTTCTAGAGTGGAGACCGCGAATCGGCAAACGTAGAGCAGGACGCTCTGTGACTAGGTGGAGCGACGACATTCGCAAAGCGGTGGGCAGTGACTGGAAACAGATAGCCGAAGACCGGGCTCAGTGGCGTGTCTTGGGGGAGGCCTACGTCCAGGATTGCACTGATATCGGCTGATAATGATGATGATGTACCCAAGGGGCTGGTGCCGACCGTCTTTTAGAGGGCTGTATCTTCTAAACCGTAATAGGTAGATACTGTCACATAGTAAGTACGTATTGTTAAACACAATCCAAAATTTAATCGTACCGACGGGACTTGAACCCACAACCTCCGGAATAACATGTTCCGGTGCTTTGCCAATTAAGCCACGGTGCGAAGTATTGTTACGACGAAATTAGTGGATTGCATTTGTTAACCCAATTATGCATTGGTGGCGCCATCTATGACTACTTATAACGTAAGTTAATTCCGGAGGTTGCGAGTTCAAGTCCCGTCGGTACGATGAAATTTTGGATTGTGTTTAACAATTACCAAAAATAAAAAGTGTGAAACACTTCAAAGAAACATAATTTTGACGCAATTTGATTTACGCAGTGCAATATCTCTCATCGGATTTGAAAACTGTAATGATTTCTTCCGAATGATTAAGTTACGTAATAAGTAGTCATAGATGGCGCCACCAATGCATAATTGGGTTAACAAATGCAATCCACTAATTTCGTCGTAACAATACTTCGCACCGTGGCTTAATTGGCAAAGCACCGGAACATGTTATTACGGAGGTTGTGGGTTCAAGTCCCGTCGGTACGATGAAATTTTGGATTGTGTTTAACAATTTACAAAAATAAAAAGTGTGAAACACTTCAAAGAAACATAATATTTAAGTACGTATTACTATGGCCGCTATAACAACAAATCTATCTTCTATATTCTATATATACTATATACTTTAATAAAACAGTAACTAGCGAAAACTGTACATTGAATATTTTTTTGAAATTTAAATTAGGGGAAGCATTATGAACGCTATAGACGCCGAAAATATAATTTTAAAAATTTTTGTCTGTATGTATGTCCGTTTGAAAAATCATCACGCCGAAACTACTGGACGGATTTTAATGAAACTTAAAGTGAGCATAGCTTATACTATGGAATAACTTTTAGAATATTGGTTATCCTGAAAAACATAAAGGTTTTGGTGGGACACGGGAAAAACAGGATATTTTTATGTAAATGTTATGCAATCTATTAGGTAAACATTTCTCAAATGATACTTTGATCAAATGTATATGTATAATAAAGTTTTCATGAAAAAAAAAAAAATAAATAAACGGGATACAGGAATCGTTCATGGTTCCGTAATTATACGTGCAGATTTATGCTGTTATTCTTAAATTCGCCACACTGCATATGTGAATGATTGGATCAGGCAGAGCTTGCTTTAAGAAGCAAAGGCTGTAGGTTCGAATTTCAACACGTGAGAAATTTTGTCGAAAATGTAATGTTTTTGTAGTTCTTTGTTAGTTATTTTGCGCTTATTCTCAATCATTCGAAAACATATTCGGATTCGGAAGCTTCATTTTTAATTTTATTCTTTTTTTGATCTCTGAGCTGTTTAGCGCCGAAACCTTTCCAATAAGTCACTGATTTTTTCTAATTGAAATACCAAAATTAACCGATCGGAGCATTGTGAATTGCAAAGATCCAAGTCGAAGTAAAGGCAGTTTCCGAATTCGAATTTGCTTTCTAATGATTGAGAATAACCCTGCTGATAGGCTTAGCGTTTGACTACTATCTCGCCTGGTGCTAAGCGATGATGTCATCGAAGATAGTGAATCCGCTGGGCCTAAAATTATCCTAAATACCAAGGGCTTTTTGTTGCTGGACACCGTAAGGATACGCCGGCAGATGTTCTCCTTGATGGTAAAAAGCTATTTTATGTTAACAAGTCAGGCGGAACATCGATATAATGCTCCTACTACGTAAGGCAAAAGGTAGTTTGAGTTGTGACTCGCACAAACCAGCCATCAATCGAATAAAAGCTTGTCGCTAATCGATTCTCTCTCAAGAAATAACATTAATAAAGTAATAAATCTTTGAAAAAGATATTCGGATGATGGTGGCATACGCACTTTCTTTTGTTATCTTAAGTTTAAGGAGATCAGCTGAGTTCGGCAAACGACACTCGATCGTTCTTCTGCCGATGATGGATTAAACACATTATTCATTATTACATGCCTCATTATTGGAATATTAGCGAAACGAAACTAGCGCCCAACTATCTTTGAGTTACTCAAAGCCAAATGTATGAGAGCTAACCGAAGCTAAGTAAGATAACCGAAGTAGGTTTCCATTTGAAACATGAGATGTAGATGACGAATTGCTATGCCATCGATGTTTTACTTTACATTACACATTATAACTGCACATATTACAGGATCGTCGGGTTTCCCAGCTTCTGAATTCGTATCGCTGGCGTAGTTTCTATTAGGTAGAAATGTTGTGCAGGTTCGTACCATTTTAGATTCGTCATGTCTGTCCGTCTATCTGTCCGTCCGTCTGTTCGTCCGTCTGTCCGTCCGTATGTCACAGCCATTTATTCCGAAACTTTTAAGACTACACAGTTAAAACTTGGTAGGTAGATGTATTCTATGAACAGCTTTACGAGTTTTATACAAAAATAAATAAAAAATAAAAATTAAAGGGGGGGGGGGGGGGGGCGCTCCCCATATGTGGGAACAGAAACTAAAAAAATTTTTTTATATCAGACCTTTACGTGCGGTATGTTTTGGACAGGTCGTTGAAAATGACATTGAGGTTTTTAAAACAATTTTTTTTCAAAGTCATTCGTTTGAAAGTTTTACACTTCGAAAGTGGTAAAATGTGTGTGTAAAAAGTGAAAAAAAAAAAAATATATCCTGTAGATCTCAATAAAACTTTAACCGGAAATTGGTTAGAAGTCAGTAGTTTTTGAGATATAGCACATTTTCCGAACCGCAAATATAAATTTGTTTTTCATAAAAACGCTTATGTTACGGAACCCTACGAGTGCGAGTCCGACTTGCACTTAGCCAGTTAAGACTTTTATTGTTTAAGTTCACTCTCTTTAGATAAATACCCGAAAAACATAAAACATGCTTTAGACAAAGCAATAAACGTCGGTTAAAATTGATCTAAAAACCACGCTATAGAATGCATTTTCATCGATATTTTAGCTTCCCTGAAACTTTCAGCTGGATAACTAATTGGAAAGATTTTGAAATTTAAGTCGTCAGATTACACTTGGATTGACCGACAGACAAACAAGAAAGTAAATTACTATTTCGTGCTAAAAAATCATCATAATAATAATTTATAAAAAAAGAGTGTGTTTACTTTTATTATGAAGATGGTCAAAAATGTATCTATGAGTACTCTCCGTACTCTAAATTAAATCGGATACATTCAAATTCATTGACAGTGTTATTTAAAATTATAAACATTATTATATTTCCATTTAGAATTCCTGATTTAACGAATTGAAATGCAAGTATCTCTGTTCAGATAATTGTGAATTGCAAAGATCTAAGTCGAAGGGGAGGTAGTTTCTGAATCCGATTTTTTTTTTCAAATGATTGTGAATAGCCCGGCTGAAATTCAAAGGTGCCTTTTATTAAAGGTTATATATGAACGTTTTTAATAAGCCTATCCCAGTTGTCGAATTTATTGGAGTCGTCGTTGATGAGGTTTTCGATTCTGCTATCAATAATTTTAAGCATCTTCTTAGCTGGATTTTTTTATAACCGTCAACCATCGTTTTGATATAGATTAAACTGCTGTCCCGGGTGAAATATTGTTTAACTTTAGTCAAAACGCCAAGTGGCTGACTAAACTTTAAATTCAACTAGCGACCCGCTCCAACTTCGCACATATGCCTACAGGGCTAGCATGGCCTTATCCCCGGGGGTAAGACAAAATTATTTCTATATATATTATGTAATAGTATATACAATTAAACATTGGTTAAGTATTCCATTTAAAATACATTGTCATTAAAATTGTAACCCTATCTACCAAACTGGGCAATGCAATAGTGCCCATAATATATTGATGGTTAGTGTGGATTATTTAAATTAAGACATGAATTGTTACATTAAAATAAAAATACAGCGTATTAGATATAACTTCTCTTGGCCTAATTATAATGTAAGGCATTGATTTGAACCTTAATGAGATGAATAAAAAATTAAGTGTAGCCACACTAACGTTAAGGTTTTGTTAAGTTTTTGTAGGAATCGCGAACGAAGTCGCGGGTACAGCTAGTACTAAATATAATACTATTATTAAGGTATACAGTTGGTAAGTGATAATGCTGTCGAGGAAGTTTGCTCGCTAGGCCTAGAATGGGAACTGGCTCTCAAGGACGCTGCCGGAACACATTAGAGGTTTTGGTGACAGATTTTCCAGGTTCACAGGTAGGACACAGTCTAGACTAAACATAGTTCTACTACCATGCCAGTGGTTTTTAACTATGTTTTTCCTTCACCGGAGTAGGAAGACCACTGTGAAATTTGCAAATAAATGTTTCTATAGAAAAAATCATTGAATTTGAACCCGCTAGCACAGAATAATGAATAGTACAACTGCTAGGTTTTTCTGGGGTCAAATCTGACCGTTCTCCCACTGCAACACTGGGCCTTTAAAACTGGGATATAATTATGTTGTGAAAAAGAAATGTTATCCCAATACTTGGCAGTTGTGGTTTTGTAAATATTTTGTCTTAGGGCACATGAGTAAAGTTTCTTTACTCAATGTTTCTCAAGTTACTCGAAATTTTTAAAGTTTCTTTACTCATGTGCTCAGGGGCAGCTTCGACTAGCCTATTAATTATTCTGTAGTTTAGCATAACAGTATTGACAGTACTGTTCGTAGTATTATTATCTTTTCTATGGTACTGTCAATAAATAAAAAACTATGAGGGTAATTCCTGAGAAATATGCAATTTTGATGTCCAGACAAATATATGCATATATCTAACGCTTATATAGCTATATAGAAATGCTTTGTTTAAAAAGTTTTGCACGCACCGTACCCCCGCAGTCTGTACCGACGCATCAGTGAAAGCAAACATCACCTATTCGCGCCAGAATTTTTTTTTTTCTGTTCGTGTTTTTCTGTTTGTCACGAGTTCGAGACGAGTCGCGTCATCTTCGTGGATCTCCGTGCTCGATAAGTATTGACATAATCATAACGTATTTGATTTATAATAACATATCAACGGTTCAAACATGAATGTCCTTGAATGAATGAATGTTCCTAAAAGGTGTTTCGTTTCATAGTAAATTGGGAAAAACATAGAAATGGTCATTACCATGTTCGTTATTACCATGTTTTACCGTGGCTTAAAAGCCACTAATAATTCATGCTAATTGTCATTACCGTGGAGTAAATTGTCATTACCATGTCTCCTTAAACTACATGATATTTCAATGTATCAGTATAGTCATAAAACATACTAAATAACTCATATTTTTATTCTTCTTATTAATTTATCAAAACTGCATATTTCTCAGGAATTACCCTAATTGTCATTACCGTGATGCATAATTGTCACTACCATGTCTCTTAAAGTTTGAGGGGCTATAATTCCTTTGTTTATGAGAATAAAAGAAGGCCTCAAGTATAATCTTCATGTAGATATTACAATCTGTCAATTTAGTCATAAAACATACAAAATAACAGATTTTTAATTTTTTTAAATCAATTTACCAAAACTGCATATATCTCAGGAATTACCCATGAGCTCTGTGGTAATTGTCTGTCCTGGTCGTAGACAGAGAAATGAATAGACCGCGGGTAGCTCTGTCTCTATCCCATATGAAATAGGATATACTATGGAGTTAATCCAGGAAAAGGACAAAGCTATATTATTTCCCTCTCTCAGTGCCGTGCCGGCTTTTACAGGGTCAGTAAAGTAGTTAGCCGTTTTTAGCTTAACGAAATTTGACCTTTATTGCTATGTGTCACTGGGTTCTAAATAAATATATGGTTATGTCACAGATTATATAATAGTTAGTGTACAATCATCTATCTCATGTGGTCACGCTACCCAAATCTCTATATTTCCTTATTACTTTATGGTGCTGGTACTGCTGTTTACGTTTCATCAACAATGTAAACTATACATTATGAACGAGTCAGGGGACCACAGATTTATATAAATATACTTATATATATATATATATACAACTCCCCTTACGCTGCACTGCGACTGGGCTCTATAGTATAAAAGCAGACAGCGAGCGGATATCATGACTCAGTCTTCGCGTGGCCGTCGTACTGTTCGGACGAAGTGTTTATGTTGTTAGACACATTATGTAATTGTCATTATGTTGAGGTTCTATGACATTATTATATCTGTGGGTATTGTGATAATGTTTATTTTTTTAGCATTTTTTCACTTCTGGTCGCTAAGACTATACTAAGCTATACACATAATATATCTATATATATATAAAATCCAAAGTCCTGATTGATTGACTGACTGACTGAGATATCAACGCACAGCCCAAACCGCTGGTCTTAGACGCATGAAATTTGGAAGGTGTATTCTTTGTTAAGTGTAGCATCCACTAAGACAGGGTTTTTCGAAATTCCACTCCTAAGCGGGTTAAATTGAGGGTTGAACTTTCTACGAGTATGAAACTTTTTATTCTCTGGGTCAATTGTCTCGAAAATTGGCACACATACTCTTCAATTTAAATAGTCATTACGTGTGTCACAGTTTTTCAAAAATCATCCCCCACGAGTTTTTCTGACGAACTGAATGATTGTTTGATATATCAACGCACTTCCTAATCTGCTGGTCTTAGAGACATGATATTTCGAGGGTGTGTTATTTGTGAAGTTCAGCCCCCGTATCACGAAAACCATTGAATGAACTAAATGACGGGGACGGAGCTTTAAACCCTAAATAGCTGAGTCCCCGTTATTTCTTTCTTTTCTGTCATTTAATGATTTTCGTGATCAGCCCCCAGATAAAAGAAAGGGTTTTCGAAATTACGCCCCTAAGGGAGGTGAAATGGAGACTTTTTATTCTCTGGGGCGCTCTATCGACTTGAAATTTGATTCACATACTCTTCAATTAAAATTATGAGACTCGTGTCACATTTTTTCGAAAATCATCCCTTATGCGTTTGTCGGACTAATATATGAACGCATTGCCTAAACCGCTGGTCCTAGGTCGCATGAAATTTGGAGGGTGTGTTCTTTGTGAAGTGTAAGCATCCACTGAGAAAGAGTTTTACGAAATTCCATTTCACCCTCTTCCCTAAGAGGGTGAAATGGAGGGTTAAACTTTACCCGCCAGAAAATATCTAAGTTTACTAATCTTTTATGCCAACTTCGTGTCTGAAAGTATATGTACAAAAAAACGCATATAATATGTGTATATCGATATTTAATAGTTTACCGAATGAATTAAAAATTTTAGAAATTAATAAATTAATAAATCTTTGACAGATTGGCTTCTCAATAAATGTTTTTATAGTATTAAGGAATTTAATGAATGTTGTTTAAAAGTGTATTTTTAGAGATTAATTAGTATTATTAACAAAACATTTGTACGTCTGCTTGCAGATGGAATACTGTCTCAGCAAATAGAATTTAAGATCTTGTATACAAGGTGTCGGGTTTCATATGGTCCAAACGAAAACCATCGTAGGAAAACTCCAAGGGCTACCCAGAGAACCCCCATGTATGTTCCGCGAAAATCTATAGTTTTCGAGAAAATTGCGTTTTACTTGTTTTCATGTTAGTCCCCGAAATGTTGCAATTTATTTAAATTTTCTCCCAAACTATAAAGGCCAGTGCCCTAGTTTCTTTGTGGGACTACGAATAATGAATATGCCTTTCAGGGATAACTATATTTTTTATTTACGTTTTTTATTTTCTGAGAAAAAAAATAAAACATCACATTTTTTATTTAGACGATATTTGAAATTTTACTTTAGGCAGGCTTTTTTCCAAAAAACACAGAATAAAAAAAAAGTTACAACCGATTTTAAAAACTTGTCTGTTTTATGGACCTGCTGTTTGCCAAATTTCATACGGCTACGACAAGAGGTTCAGGTCTAAAAACATAATTAACGAAATAAAGAAAGGATTTTAATATTCAAATTATTTCTTCTCAAATACACTCTGGTAATCTGTTTTTTACAGAATTAACTCAAATGAAGAGATTTTCTTGTCAAATTTGTAATAAAAGTTCAAAGTATCCCTTTACAGCAATGCAAGCAAAGTGATCCTTTACAGCAATTCACATTATTGCACATACGATAACGCTTTATGAAGTTTCTTATGATATGATGAGAGAAGTCATCGTCTTCACTTGGCTGAAGAAGTGAACTCTTTAGGGTGACACTAACACAAGTTGATGTATCCGGCGCGATGGACCTCTCCCTGGCCATTAAGATGCCTGACCTCAAATTATTTGATTTTTATATGGGAGAACGACCCAAGCTCGCGAGTGTAAAAGTGTCGTCTAAGAAAGCGAGCATCATGGTCGATCACCACATCATCACTTATCATCAAGTGAGATAGTGGTCAAACGCTTGCCTTAATAGGCAAGCGTTTGGTTTAATTTACGTACGGGTGTTTAATTTACGTAATCGTAAATTAAACACCAAACTAAAATAATCATAGAAAAAGAAAACTTAAAGTGATAACTCCTTTTATCATCTCAAAATAAACTTTATTAAGTGAAATTATGAGCATAGCTGTAACTTTGAACTTTTATTATAAAAATGACAAAAGATAGGCTAGGAAAATTGTCGATATTTTTAAACATTAAACCTCAATTTTTATTCTTAAAACTCTTTAGTTTAAAGATTTTGGGATTTTATTACAACTTATTTCCTTCGTATGCGTTAATTCTGTAAAAAAGAGATTACCAGAGTGTATTTGAAAAGAAATAAATTGAATATTAAAATTCTTTCTTAATTTTGTTAATTATGTTTTTCGACCTGAACCTCTTGTCGTAGCCGTATGAAATTTGGTAAGCAGCAGGTCCATAAAACAGACTAGTTTTAAAAATCGGTTGTAACATTTTTTATTCTGTGTTTTTTTGGAAAAAAGCCTGCCCAAAGTAAAATGTCATAAATCGTCTAAATAAAAAAATGTGATGTTATATGTTTTTTCTCAGAAAATAATAACGTAACTAAAAAATGTAGGTTTCCCTAAAAGGCATATTCATTATTCCTAGTCCCACAAAAAAACTAGGGCTCTGGCCTTTATATTTTTTTTAATAAAAAGTGTACAATCAATGTTTTAAAATGTGTTCAATGTTTTTCTTTGTCATTTTGAGAATTTGCCATTTTGATAATTGGTCCTTTTAAGACTCATATGCCATTTTGAGAATTGGGCATTTTGCGCCTAAACCGTCGTCACTATTGTGTAACGCAGTGGCAACTATATATAGATTCGTCATGTCTGTCTGTCCGTCCGTCCGTATGTCTCAGCCACTTTATTCCGAAACTATTAAGACTACACAGTTGAAACTTGGTAGGTAGGTGTATTCTGTGACCCGCTTTACGATTTTTATTATATAAAAATTAAAAAAATAAGAGATTAAGGAGAGCTCCCCATATATGTGCCTAGTGTCTATAGACACATGAGTAAAGTTTAGAGACAAAGCTTCATACAACTGCGCTGTGATGATGACGCGCGTGTGTGCCTGAGCACTAGGGGCCTGTTTTCCGCCGGTCACGTACGGAGTGAAACCGGTTTATAGTGGCTCGGCTGGTGCTTTAACTCAGGGCTGTCGCTCGCGACGCGTCGCGTTATATTATATTATTTATCATCCCATCTATTCGAAAAGTGATGGTTGGTTCCTCGATAAGTGCGCGCAAAGTATGTATTTTACGCCCTAGGGCGGGAAATTTATTTTTTAATTTTTGGCTTACGAATGTTCTTTTATATTGAATGAAATTTCTTGATATTTCATAACATTTCATGAAATTTCGTGACATATCATGACATTTTGTGACATTTCATGACATTAAATGACATTTCGTTACTTTTCATGACATTTTGTGACATTAAATGACATTTCATAAAATTTCATAACTTTTAGTACATTTCGTGAAATTTTATGACATTTCATGACATTATATGACATCATGACATTTCGTGACTTTTCGTGACATTTCATGACATTTCGTGACATTTCGTGACATTTCGTGATATTTCATGACATTTATGACATTTCGTGACATCTCATGACATTAATCGTTGTCGACAACGATGAAGCTTGAAAATAATAAAAACCGGCCAAGTCGAGTTGAACTCGCCCACCGAGGCTTCCGTACCAACGTTGGCTTGTACCAATTAAGCTAGACCTTTAAATTGTATCAGCGCTCATATAACTCAGAGGTCTACCTTAATTGGCGTAAACTACGTATGTATGGGGGGAATCCTTTTTAATATTAAACTTTTTTTATTTTTTGGATTTTTTCTTAATTTTTGCTGTAAGACCTTGCTTCTTGCCAAATTTTATGATTCTAGGTCAACGGGAAGTACTTGTGCTGTAAGACCTTGCTTTTAACCAAAATTGACAATTCTAGGTCAACCGGAAGTACCTTATAGGTTTTGGGTCGAAAATCTATAGGGTACTTCCCGTTCCTTAGAAGGTTTGTCTCTGTTCTTTTTCTTTACTCATGTGCTATAGATAGGTATTTAAAAATTACATTGAGGTTTCTTAAGCCATTCTAAACTTCTAAAGTGGTAAAATGTGTGACCCCTCCCTCCCCCCTCTCTAACTTTTAAAGGAAGGGAGTGAAAAATATAATAATATTTATGCTCTAGATCTCAATAAACACTTTCAACGAAAATTGATTTGAACGAGATATGATCAGCAGTTTTTGAGATATAGCAACCGCAAATATAACTTTGGTTTTCATACAAACACTATTAAAAACGAAGTTAATTTTTTGCTGGGGAAAAAATATAGTTATATAATACTCTACTATGTTACGGAACCTTACGAGTGCGTGTCCGACTTGCACTTGGCCAGTTTATTGAAATTGGTGGGGCGTGTAAATAGCCTCAACCATATGCGGGGGTGAAAGTGCCGTGAAAATAAATAAAAATGAGTAAGACAAATAAGCGGTAAAAATATAAGTATATAGCGGGGGGCGGGTCTGTGAAGATCAACGTGAAAAGAGGGACGTTTGGTATGAATAAACCACTGTAAGAACACAAAGAATCAGCATACAAAGCCCACGTACCTTTCCACTCTCCCAGGAACACCTACAGCCCTCCGTGGAGGGTTCACAGACGAGGAATCGCTGCAGGCGGCGTCGGCGCATATAATGCGCCCGAATAATAAATAGTTCAAACAGGAGGATCCTTACAGTCACAGCACGATCACTTAATTAAATAGCGATGTATATAAAAAAATATATTTAGAGTCCGATGCGACGATCATAGCGGGATCGCGGCCAAAACGGAACTGCACCTGGAGTGCGGTGCAGGCGAAAGCCAACTACGGGCGTCGTGGCGGCAATAGGCGCGGTCTGCTGATCTCCCATTGAACCATTGGCAAACCTGTTCGAGTTTCAACGGCGGGTAGGCATCAGCTGGCTGCTTCTGCGTCTTTTAGCGGGCATTCATACCAATTTGAAAAGGTAGAATAATATAAGGCGTTATAAAAATAATATATATGAAAGGGGCGAGATATATATATAGCGTGAAATAAAATATGGAATAATAAAGCGCATTGACGCGTCACCAGAAATTAAACTACATATTTCCAGTTTTCAGATTTTTTCCTTTATAATTATTATAGACCTTGCTTGCTTCTTGCCAAATTTTATAATTCTAGGTCAACGAGAAGTACTCTATATTAGGTTTTGATTACATTGTGAAATCGCAAAATATACGAGTATATTATGTATTGATGGCGGGTGTTGACTTACAAGTTTGATTTTTTTCACTTTTTTTTATAGCTAAGAAAGATACTGTAGACCCAAGTATTTGATTTAGATAAATTTTAATTAGATACCTCTAAACGTTCCTCAGAAAAAGGGTCATGACCGACCGACAGACAGACAGGAAAACCTGCCTCGTGCAACCAAGACATTAAATTGTATGGAAGGGAGCGCGAATGTCCAACTGAATACTTATAAAGACATTTATGTGATATCATTTGAATCCAGTCATTGATGTGTGTGATACGTTATCGTTGAAGTATAAATATCTCTCTCGTCGTTTTTCTGTACACATAAGAAACAAACAAATTAAAGTTAACCTTGATATTTGTGAGTAATTTGCTCTAGGCGTGATTAATTAACCGCTGTGACATGGATACTTTTTTATTTTAATGTTTAATGTGTATACTTTAGTGAATAATCAATATAATGAATACTAGATACTTAGTAGCATTAGTGATTATATCTGGGATTTTAAATGGAGTTTATGGTGATAGTGAGCCAAAAAGCACCCTGGTATTTGTAATCGATATAACGAAATCGATGGGTAGGGTTATAAAGTCAGTGTTAAAAAGTGCAAATGATATATTTAAGACAGTCAGTAGTTCCAAAGAATCGCCTATTGATAATTACATGCTTGTCACTTTTGGAGATCCAGGTAAGTTACGAATAACAAACTTCTTAATTGTTATCTCCACCTTACTTTTTGTGCATTTTTTCATACTCCCCAATCCATCGTATAGCTATTTACTGTACCCGACAGTGAATAATGCACACGGCGCTTTACTAAGCCGAAATGAGTATATAACCCTCTTTAGCTCGAAACGCAATATTTACCACCGGGTACTCTACCTGTACATGCAACATGAATGTTTTGAACTTTAAAGCAAATCCTGTAGTCAATCAGCATAGTAATGACCGACATGATGGGTTAACTTTTTAAAGTTCCCGGCCCGGCTTCTAAACTTGAGGACGTGAATTCAAACCTGCCGTGCATAGATTAGTGTAGGACGCCCTCCAACTAGGTGGAGCGATGATATACGCAAGCTGGCTGTCAGCGGTTGGAAACAAGTAGCTGAAGATCGAGCTCAGTGGCGTGCCATAGGAGAGGCCTATATTCAGCAGTCGATATAAATTAGCTGATAATGATGATGCTGTGCCTACATTTTTTTTATACAAAAAATGTATGTAATGCTTGCAAGCTTGTATCAATCTAATAATGCCCTACATGGTTGAAGAGCAATATCTAATGTCTGTCCAGCCAACCACTACAAAAATCTCAGGCCATGACATTTGCGAATATTTAGATTTAGGGAAGAAATTTGCGGGTTGACTGACCCGTCGACGGGATGGTTCGTGCTCGAGTGGTCCAAACACAAGTATGTTTAGACAGCAGGCTGTCCTTCGGAGCTAGTTACCATTCTAGGCCAAGCGTGCTACCATCCTCAATTACATAATCACTTGTGAACATTATAACATTATAACAATAATATATATTACATCACAACAGGTGAAATAGTGGTCAAACGATAGTGACTATGATAGTCTATCACAGTTTCATAACAAATAGAATGTACATTGGCTATCGTTCTTTAAAACGGGCGATATAATGTCACTTGTATTAAATAATCTGTTTTATACACAAAGTTGTATCACAGTATCACATATGATTGTAAAAGTGCAGTTGTTTCATAATAAATGACAGAGCAAGTGCAACTTATCTGATCAACCGATTTTGACGAAAATTGGCACACAAGTTCCTTGATTTATTGATTTTTTTAATTGATGACGATTTTTTATTGGGGAGAAAACAGAGAAGAATAGAGGGAAAGTTTATTGTAGCGTTATTTATTGAAGGATTTCAATCAAACTTGAGTGTGCCTACACTGGATTTCATTCTACAAAAGATGTTGCGTATAAAATTCCAAAACGGGAGAGTGGAGTAGGGAAAGTTTGCTGTAGCGTTATATATGAACGGATTTCGATTTTTGATTATGTTTTCGGAAAATGTATAAAATATGAATGAAAAGTATGTATAAAATGTATGTACCTTTACCAATCAGACTACACACTCTTCTCCGCCTCCACGAGACAACATCGTAGACACCAGACCTCTTTCGACCTCTTAAGACCAAGGCAAGACGAGTAATCGCTAAAACTTATACAGAATCTCACTAATCCAACACTATTAAAAACCAAAAGGTGCCGGATTATTGGAATGTTCGGATTACTGGATTGTTTAGAAATAATTAAGATAGTTTAAAAACTAAAACAACCGACTTCAATGCCCCGCGAGTCAATTTCAGTAGTACGTTACGTAGTTACGTTTATCGTCATATCTCTGGAGATACTTATCAGATATCGATGAAATTACAATGGGACCAAAAAACGTATCGTTCGGAAACGTATCCTACCGATCACAAAAAGAATCATTCGAATCGGTTTAGAATTGACGGAGTAATCGCGTAACATTCGAATTTCGAAGGCCCGGTGGCGTAATCGGGAGAACGGTCGGCTTTGATGCCGTTGTGCCGAGTTCAAACCCCGCCGTGCACCAATGCTTTTTTCAATCGAAAAATGTATGTGCGCTTCTCACAGTAGCCCTCCGGTGAAGGAAAACATCGTTAAGAAACCAACAACCCCCGCATGGTGGTAGGACATTATCTAGTGTCCGCCTGGCCAGCTACCACCCTCAAGTTAGAAAATCTGTCGCCAAACATCTAATGTGTTCCGGCAGCTATCCTTGAGAGCCAGATCCCATTTTAGGCCTAGCGTGCTTACTACCATCTTACCATCTTACTTACCATCTTCGACCGCATCATCGCTTACCAACAGGTGAGATAGTGGTCAAACGCTAGCCTATAAGATATATATTTAAAAAAACATACAAAAAAAAAGAAAAAAAAACATACAGACGAATTGAGAACCTCCTTCTTTTTGGAAGTCAGTTGAAAAATCATAGTAAATAATATAAAGCATTTCATAGAGGGAATGTTTGTCATATTTTCTCCACTATCTAACTTCTATGCAGTCCCCATTTTATGTTTCAGACCTAGAGTCTTGTGTTTCTGTGTAATTAACATTTTTAACTAAACTATTCTCACTTGAAAACAGCAGGTATTATGTATGTACGCACGTGCACTTGTAAAGTTATGAGGTTATTTATACCTTGACGACAACGGAAAGCATAAAGCGGTGCGTAGCGTAGGGATATGCGAGGGAAGCGTGGTGGAGGGTACCGGATTATTGGACGTATCGGTCTATTGAAGTTCCGGATAAGTGAGACTGTACTGTACACCTACTTTGCTAAAACTCTGAAATAGCTTTGCTAATCCAGGAGACAGGGGAAAGTGTCGGTTATTGTATGGTATAAGGGCTCGCGAGGTCTACTATTCTTACATAACCACTAGTTAAATAACTCTTGTACCATATCTAATTAAGGAAACACTATAAAATATATTTTTTTCCATTTAGCTGTATATCCACCAAAAATTACAAAAAATCGAGAAGATTTTAAAAGATGGCTAAATAACATAACGTTAGAGACGGGCGGCGATTGCCCCGAAATGTCGCTGTCAGGCATTAAAACAGCTCTAAAGGAAAGTCTGCCTGGTTCTTATATTTATGTTTTCACGGATGCATTCGCGAAAGATTTTGATTCACTGAATGAAGTAAAAATAGTTACCAAGGAGAAAAGAAGTCAGGTACGTGGTGTATATAACAATATATTTTTTACCAATTTCACAAAAAGATAATACATATAATTATTTGCTTCATAAAAGCATACATAAAAAGCATACAGCATTTGTATGATTCTGAACCTACAATCATCAAAATTTGTTGACATTTTTTTTGTGGTACATGAAGGTAACAGGACAAGCGGAACTCTCGATGATAAGCAGTGACGTCGGCCTATAACAGTTACCGTGGCATGAAAAACTCTTGATTAACACATTTTTTCGCGTCACCGCATTGCGCCTGCTACCTTGAAACATGTAAGTTCATTAAAAACGCTTTATTACAATGAAAAATGTAAACACGTACTTTCGTGGGTACAAGATAATCTACGCTACACTATGGACATGTTAAATGTACATATGTAATGTTTGAATTTCTAACAATCTTTTATTCTTAGATTATAAGTGTACAATGTATCTAAGAACTTGAAATAAATTATATGAAATTAAAATTAGTGCATACATAATAACTTGAAGCAAAATTGAGAAATATTGTTTATTTACAGGTGGTTTTTGTGATATCACCTACTAAATGCAAACCATTTAGTAATCACACTGTACAAAATGTCTACAACATTCTGGCGGAAGAAACATCTGGAAACGTGTTTAAAATAGGCAAACATAATATAGGAAAGGTGAGAAAAAGTATATACTCACTGACTGAATTCAGCAGATTAACAAACTAAAGTGGCAGTGGGCGAGCCGGTGATATCTGCCGAAAACCCGACCAGCATTTTTAATTCTAGCTAAGCAAGCGTTTGATCATTATCTCACTTAGTGTTAAGTGACGATGCAATTGACGATGTAGCACGCTTACCTAGAAGATAATATAAAATACCATTGGGGTTCTGTACGCGTATGCAGCTAGGTGAAACGATGATATACGCAAGCAGGCTGGCAGAGAATATAAACGAACAGCTTAAGATCGATCTTAGTGGCTTGTCATAGGAGATGCTTAAGCCTGTTCAACAGTGGACGGAAATTAGCTGATAATTATATTAATGGGTCGAAGTAAGTCTGTGTGTGATATTTAAGAACTGTTCGCAGAATAAAACACTGCCTAACACTTAATTGCAGAAAATCCCATTTCTCATAAAGGGTCGTCGTAGGAAACATGCCCGCTCAGACCTTTAGTATGGCACATTGGTCTCTCTCGTCGTAAATAGTAGGTTGGGGAAAAAGTTCCTTCGCATTTTTTAAGAAAAATCGAAACATTTTTTAATATTGTTTATTTACATTTAACTAAAGTATGTAGGTACTATTTTATTCGATAACTTTTTGCCATCTTGTAGGTAGGGACATGATTCCATTGCTATAGAAATTTTTTGGGGCTTCTGATCAAAAAACCGCGACAAGTAGTTTTGGCAGTCCTCTCGTGATGCTAACCTGACACTGCTTAAAGAATTCTGAAGAGACCGAAACAGGTGGAAATCTGAATGTGCAAGGTCAGGAATATACGGCGGATGCATATATATTATATATATATATATCACCTCCCAGGCAAACTCTCTTAATTTTTGCAGAGTGGCTAAAGATGTGTGAGGTCTAGCGTTATCATGATGAAAAACCACACCCCTTCTGTTGATTAATTCCGGCCGCTTTCTCTCAACTACTTGCTTGAATCTCATCAATTGTTCACAGTAGAGTTCAGAATCGATGGTCCTGCCTGGTGGCAACAGTTCATAATGAATAATGCCCTTCCAGTCCCACCACACAAACGGCATCACCTTGTTGCGAGTTAACCAGGGTTTCGCCACAGTCTGTGAGGTATCCAAATATCGAGCTTTTTTGTGTACCCAGTTTTTTTCAAATGCGCCAAAACTGTTTTGTAGTCAATTCCCAGTTCTTCAGCTACGTCGTAACTACTGATATGCCGTTCTTGCTCCAGTTTTTAAAAAATGCAAAAATGGCATCCATTTTATCCGTAATAGGGCGGACCAGAGCGAGGTGCATCTTTGACATCATAATTTCCGGATTGGAAACGCTTAAACCAAATTTGTGCTACTCTCACAACACTGCACTAGGTCCATAAACATCGCAAATGTTTTTCGCGGCTTGCGTTGCATTTTTACCTTTTTTGTAGTAAAATTTTAGAATGTATCAAATTTCTTCATTAGATTCACTCATCTTCACAGTACGAAAAACAAATGAAAATCACACATTTTCCTAATTTGAATATGGAATTATCTTCTTTAAAATTTAAACTTTTAATGATACCAAAACCAGCCAGATACAAATAGTATAGGCAAAGAGATTTTATTACAAGTTCAAACTTACTATAATCCGAAAAGACTTTTTCCCCAACCTAATAAGATGACTTTTTGCAGCACCTCCTCATAAAGTGATGCAGAATTCGATGAGGGATGATTGCCTGAACGCTTAGTATACCATCTTCATAATTTGGAAATAAAAAACGTGCCTCATATTATCAACTTCCCAAAAAAAGTAGCTTCTCAATTCGTCTGTATGTTTTTTTTGTGTGTATGTTACGCGATTACTCCGTCAATTCTGAACCGCGTGGCATGGAAGTCAGTTGTTTTAGTTTTTAAACTATCTTGATTATTTAAGATTTGGATATCTATAATGCGTAGCCTAGACACAAGTGTATCGATGTATACTGGGATAGGAGCATTTAGTATGATTGCGGTCGCAAGTATGTGCTTTTAGTGAAGTTAAGGATAAGGGTAGCAAGCTTGATCGAAATATACTTTGTTTTCGTAACATCAAGAGTTAACTCATTACTTCGCAGCCAGTATCCTTTTATTCTGTAGTGGAGACGAAAAAGATACCTTATTAGTTGTTTATGATTCTAGATTCTGCAGTTTGTTCAAGAATCTATAAAATCTCGAAGATCTATTCTACATACTGAAAAGTTACCACCAGGAAAACATAACGTAACCGTAAGTACATTTTCTAGGCCAACTGAAAAGTTGCGAAACAGAAAACCTAATAATTATAAATGAAGATCGGATGAACGATTTTATTGATATGCTCATAGGTATTATCATGGTAATACCTGTGAGTATATTAATTAATAAATAGCCATAATACTTAAATTGAAAATTTAAAACCACTCCCGACTGATCTATATATAATCTGTTCATTGAGATCATTACAATTAGCCGAATCTAGAATTGATCAGACCCATGAAAGTTGATTTCATAGCAAAAAATACGTTTTTAAACACAAACTTTAACATAACCTAGGACCAGAGTAAGTCAAGACAAATCCAACGATCCCAAACACGATAGGTATAACATGTGTAGTTTAGGAGTTCCTTTGTCCACCTTCCAGCTCCATCATCAGATCAGCACCATGTCATCATAATATTTCATTGTCACGCGATTTACACATGTATGCAAAATTTCAGCTCAATCGAACCCCTGGAAGTTGCTCTAAAATCAATTGCAAGATTTGTGACGGACAAATTTGGCGTGAAGTAGAGATAAAGCTTGTAAAAAGCTTAAGGTCTTCCAACGACTGAACAGCAAAACACCGTTACGACTGTAATTATACTTATTGGCTAATAATCGAACCAAAAGTCAGCGGTGATAAGAAACTACCTATAAACAGTTTTATAGTGACATCAGTAACTGAAAATTTGAAAGGTCGATTTTTTTTTTCGAATTTTCAATTTTTTTGAAAAACCTGAAATGAGAAGAGATTAAATGCGTGTGATTATAATATATAAACACGAAATCAATGGAACATTAATAGATTGTGCGATTAACGTGATATGGAAGGGTATGGAGGGGCAGATGAAATGGCGAGGTCTGAGTTAATACAGATAAAATAAGGGCTAGATGAGCTGCGAATTCGTTCACATCACACGTGATAAATTAATCGACGAAAACAAAATCGTAATTCGTGATCGTACGTGCTTACATAGTGCATTATACATTTCATATTACAACCGAAAAATTACTTCATACGTTGGTTTGTGACAATGAACTCAAAATCTTTATCCCTTTTCAGTATAAGACAGATGCAAGGACTAAGGACACAATTGTAGCTATATCGACGAATGCAACGATGAAAGCACCGACGCACGTTACAGCTACAATAAAAGGCCCAGATGGAGTACCACTCAATACCAATGTTCTTTATAATTTAAATACGAGTAATATACTGGTAAGGCTTTGATTGATTTATTTAGTTGTAATTTCTTGACTTAATAAATGTGTGCACACCGATTTGTACTTGGACTAATCTAGATACACAACATGCAGTGTGTCAGCCAAGTTCATAAAGCAATAGGGCGACAAACCGGTAGAGGGTATTATAACACGGACTATTTCGTGGCATTTTCGACCACTCACAACTTAAAATCTATGCAACATAAACTTGTAATCTGGTGAAAAGTAGTGTAATCCGTCTCCTATTACCAAATCCCAGATTACATTAAAATAATTTTTGCAGTTCAGTGTGAGTGAGCCAGCAGATATCGCAAACCTATTCAAAGGTCATTTTAGAGTTCAATCTCCACTCGGGACATCACACTCAATACCGTTGCCTGGACCTTGTCGTGTGGGTGATGAGAGACTACTTTTTTCTGCAAGGCAAATCCAGTTAATTATCACTAACATGAGTAGAGGGAAATCCCCCGGACACTATGGGCTCAGTATCGAGCATTATAAGCACGCAGGTGCTCATCTACCGCGAGTCCTATCTTTACTTTTTAATCTTTGTGTGAATCACTCATATCTACCTGAGGACCTGATGAAGACTATCGTGGTACCTATAATTAAAAATAAAATAGGAGATATTTCAGACAAAAATAACTATCGGCCCATCTCCCTGGCTACCACTGCAGCAAAAATATTGGACGGTTTGCTTGATTCTCAACTCGATAACTATATGAGTCTACATGACGCACAGTTCGGGTTCCGACCTGGGCTGTCTACTGAAAGCGCAATAGTAAGTCTCAAACACACCGTTCAGTACTATACCAATCGCAGGATACCGGTATACGCCTGTTTCCTCGATCTCTCCAAGGCATTTGACCTCGTCTCATATAAAGTGCTTTGGAGAAAGTTGGAGGACAGTGGTGTGCCGGCAAGCATGCTCAGGCTCCTCCAGTATTGGTATAGTAACCAGACCAATATGGTGAGGTGGTCTAACGTCCTCTCAGAACCATACAGGTTGGAGTGCGGGGTTAGACAGGGAGGGTTGACGTCTCCCAAGCTCTTCAACCTGTACATAAACGACCTTTTAGTTGAACTCAGCAGCATGCGTGTCGGCTGTCGTGTTGGTGGAGTTGCCGTCAACAACATCAGTTATGCGGACGACATGGTGCTGCTGGGTCCAACTGCGGGGTCTATAGGACAGATGCTTGCAATCTGCGAGAGGTATGCTGCATCGCATGGTCTCATCTACAATGTGAAGAAATGTGATTACATGGTTTTTAAGTCCGCCGGCAAATATCCTGATACCTGTCCAAATCTTATTTTAAATGGTCTAGAGATCAAACGGACACATAATTTTAAATATTTAGGTCACATTCTTGCCGACAACCTTAAGGATGATGTAGATGTCGAACGGAAACGTAGGCCACTGGCGGTCAGAAGTAACATGTTTACTCGTAGATTTGCTCGGTGTAGTAAGGAAGTCAAAATCACCCTTTTCAAGGCGTACTGTCAAAGTTATAAATAAAATATCTACTGAAATATTTAACTGTAATATCTAACTGAAACACTCAACTGAAATATTTAACTAAAACATTCAACATAAATATCTAACTGAAATGAACATTAAACTAAAACATTAGACTGGAATATTAAACTGAAATAATTAACTGAAACATTTAACTGAATTTTTTTTTAATCGAAACAATATTTAACTGAAATATTTAACTGAAATAGTTGAGAGTCCGCTATGGATGTGTTGTTGAGTTGGGAGCGACGGAGCCGGCAGTCGCAGCGTCGTCGAGTGAAGGCAGCGACGCAGCAAGTCGGCGCGTGCACCAGGGATAACGACCTGCGATGCTCTGCCACCCACTGCACCCGCACGCACCACGAGCCCCACTCCCAGCCACCTGAAACACTTAACCGAACATTTAACCGAAATGTTTAACTGAAATGTTCAACTGAAATTTTTAACTGAAACTTTTCACTGAAATATTTAATTGAAATATTTACTGAAATGTTTTAACTGAAACTTTTAAACTGAAATATTTAACTGAAATATTTAACTGAAATATTTAACTGAAATATTTAACTGAAATATTTAACTGAAATATTTAACTGAAATATTTAACTGAAATATTTAACTGAAATACTTAACCGAATATTTAACTGAAATGTTTAACTGAAATGTTTAACTGAAATGTTTTAACTGAAATATCCAACTGAACATTTAACCGAAATATTAAACCGAAATATCCAGTTATAAATATTTAAATACGGGACTTATCGATACTATAATATATATATATATATATAATAAGAAGTTATCGCATCTTAAACCCAACTGTTGTAGATATCATCTAAAAAGATTGCAGATAGATAGAATATAGATATAGATACAGATAGTTAAGGTACGGACACACCACGGTGTCCTGCGATCTGCGGGCGCGATCTCAGTACATTTCTGATCGCGTTTTGTGTCCGTACCTTTATAAATGCCAATATCGTACTCCGGATCGACAAAATTATGTTTTGACAAGGTGATTTTCAATACGCAGCAGGCATGGATATATGTTTTATAAATCGACGGTCGCATGTCACAAAAATCGATTGTATGAGTTATCTACTCATCTACAGACACACATATGCAAATATTTTCTTACAAAAATGAGTTAAACAAGTGAGAATACTATTTTTAGATATTCTCCCCTATCCCCTATTATTATAAGAAATGTTTTTGTAAGACTTTCAATTTGTTACAGATTTTGAAAGTACCAGATGGTAAAACTTTTGGTGATCACAATATCACATTAGAAGCCAAAGCCCATACATACGTAGTGGTGTCTGCCTGGTCAGATGTCAGGTTCCATCACGGCTTCTCAACAGATAAACCTACATCATTGAAAGAAACTCACTACCGACCAACAGAAGGTATAAATTTGACATTAAATTAGTTTTTTTTTCATTCTTGACGGACAAGTTTTTCACCAGAATCTCACGTGGTGGTCACGTGACGATGCGGTCTAAGATGGCGTGGATATAAAAGTCGGTAATAATACGACACGCAGTGCAATCGCTCTTCCAAGCTGGCAATACTAATTAATGCCATAATTATGCCCGCGAGGCTTTCAAATATGGAATACTATATACAATATGGACAGGACGCCTTAGCGCCTGCTGCGCCCTCTATAATAATAATAATAATAATAAGAATTTTCAACTTTCAGACACAATGACTATCAGATCTCTCTCTGAAGCTGACACCTATAAATACCTTGGTATGTCAGAGTCATTAGGTATCGAGAGTGGGGGGATAAAACAGTCCGTGAAGGAGCGTTTCTTTGGTCGTCTGACGAAGGTACTTAACAGTCTTTTGTCAGGAGGCAACAAGGTACGTGCCTTCAACGGCTGGGTTATGCCCCTACTTATATACACCTTTGGCATACTAAGGTGGACTCAGACCGAATTAGACGCCCTGGACAGAAAGGTCCGACAGCAACTGACGTCACATCGCATGCTTCACCCACGCTCGTCTGTTATGAGACTGTATATTCCACGGAAATGGGGCGGTCGAGGCTTTTTATATGCCAAGACTCTCCATTACCGTGAGGTATACCGTCTCCGGGAATATTTCCTAAACAACGAGTGTGGGATGCATCGCGATGTGGTGGCGGTTGACAGGACCTTAACACCTCTCTCCTTAGGCAAAGAGAATTGGCGCAAACCTCAAGTGCTGAGCACCGAAGATCGCAAGGACGTCTGGAAGAGCAAGGAGCTGCACGGGAGGTTCTATCGAGTCTTAACGGGACCCGATGTGGACCTGCTCGCGTCGGTGAACTGGCTACGATTCGGAGACCTCTTTGGGGAAACCGAAGGTTTTGTTTGTGCAATTGTGGACGAAGTTATCAAGACGAACAACTACCGGAAATATATCATGAAGGACGGTACGGTCGACATTTGTCGGGCATGCCGCCGTCCCGGAGAGTCACTCAGGCATATTATTTCCGGTTGTTATCATCTTGCTAACGGCGAGTACTTGCACAGACATAACCTCGTAGCCAGGATCATCCATCAGCAACTTGCTCTTCAATATGGCTTTGTCGAGTCTGAGGTGCCGTACTATAAGTACGCACCTGCACCAGTTCTTGAAAATGGTCGTGCTTTGCTCCATTGGGACCGATCGGTTATCACGGACAGGACTATTGTCGCCAATAAGCCTGATATCGTGATAGTCGACCGGTCCCAGCGGCGGGCAGTGTTAGTCGACATCACCATCCCGCATGACGAGAACCTCGTAAAGGCCGAGAAGGACAAGCTTAGCAAGTACCTTGACTTGGCCCACGAGGTTACCGCCATGTGGGATGTTGACTCAACTATCATTGTACCGATAGTCGTCTCTGCGAACGGCCTAATAGCGAAGAGTCTCGACCAACATTTCAAGAGGCTCTCGCTAGACGGCTGGATCAAGGGCCAGATACAGAAGGCAGTGCTTCTTGACACGGCACGCATCGTCAGGAAGTTTCTCTCTCTGCAGCCCTAACCCCCGGTAGCTTGGGCTCTGCCCCGCTACCGGCGGCACCCTAGGTTTAGGTTTTTTTATAGTATTGTTTATTTTATAATGATTTTTGTATTGTTGTTTTGATATCTATATTGTAAAAAAACCTAGACTTAAGAAAAAAGAATAAATACGAGCATAATAATAATAAGACTTTATTGCCAAAAGGATATCAAATACAAAGTTTGTAGTACTACTGAGTCCCAAACTAGGCTCGAGGCCTGTATCTTGGGTACCCTGAGATGCGATTTTTCGTTAAGTTGTAGACACATTGATAGCTTAAGAAAGCCTTTGGAGTTACAATCTTATATTATTAGTTATGTAAATACATAGTCTTATGATATACATTAAAATGAAATATACGTGTGTGTGTGTGTTTGCGTGTGTCTGTGTGCGTGTGTGTGTGTGTGTGTGTGTGTAGTGTGTGTGTGCGTGCGCGTATGTGTGTGTGTGTGTGGGTGAAAATGTATGTGACTCCTGTGTGTATTTGTTTCCGGGTTATTAAATCAAATTTTCCGTGTCCTCATATGAGAGTGTAAGAAGCCATTTCTTTACTGTGTACTTGCAGTTTAATACATTCTTGTCTTTGATTTCGCATAGCTTGGTTACTTTGTTGTATGTTTGGATGAGAGAATAGTTAGGGGAGCGTTTAGTAAGTAGAGAAGTAGCTGATGGAAGAGGGAGTCTAAAAGCGCGCCTTTTTATTAAATCATTATAGTTTGGCCAGTCAAGAAAGGATTTATGCGTTAGCATTGTCGCAGTAAGTATGTAAAGTTGACGTACACGTAGGAGTTCAAAATCGTTGTATAAAGAATCTGTGGCATAACGGAATGGCTTTTTGAGAGCAACTTTGAGAAGTGCTCGTTGAGCCCTTTCTAAGTTAGTAAAAACTGTCTTACCAGCACTTCCCCATACTGTTATACAATATTGGATTATGTGTTGACAAAGTGCTAGGTAAGTTTGCCGGATAATGTCTTTCGGTGCACAGTCTCTTAAATTTTTCATTAAGTGAATCATTTTTCTTACTCTTCCAGAAAGGCCAATGATATGATCTTTATAGGTTCAGTTTTCGTCAATTATTACACCCAAATATTTGATCAACCTTGTTCGTGCAATTTCACTACAGCTACAGTGTATTGAGAGGTCATTTTTGTCACGCGTACAGGAGTGTATTTTAAGACTTCTATTTGTTGGGCTCGATACAACTGTCTTGGAGAATGGAATGTACAGGGTTTTACTTAAATTTAATGTTAACAGGTTATCGTCCAGTAGCTTGTACATTTGGGAAAGTCCATCCTCAGCTATCGCATAGACCTGCTCCCATGTTTTGCCGTGAAATATGATGGCCGCGTCATCTGCGTAGGTAATAATGACCGCTTCAGGTAAATTTGTTGATACTATGTTATTAACGTAAATGTTGAACAGTGTCGGGCCAAGAATGCTTCCCTGTGGGACGCTGTAAGTTATCGGATACCGTTCACTGTGACTAGTATCGATTTTAACATATTGAGTTCTGCTGGTCAGGTAGTCTTCAAACCAGGAGAGACTCACTCCCCTGATGCCGAGGCTTTCCATTTTCTTAAGAAGCAGGCCGATCGAGACTGCGCATGTGTCAAACGCCTTGGCGAGGTCGAGGAACACTCCGATACATTTCTCGCCGCTTTCAACATGTGATGCTACTAAGTTAGCCAAGAGCGTCACGGCGTCCTCTGTCGACCTACCTTCACGAAAACCGAATTGTCTATCGCTGAGAGCTTTTTGTTTTTCCAAAAAGGTTACAAGGCGGACATTCACTATTTTCTCAAGGACTTTAGATAATACGCTTAGTAAAGCAATGGGTCTGTAGTTACAGGGTTGAACTTTAGAGCCGCTTTTGTGAATGGGTGAGACTGCAGCCACCTTCCAAGAACATGGGAATATTCCAGATTCTAAACTTTTATTTATTATGTAGGTGAGGGGGAGGAGAATGAAGGTTAGTAGTTTTTGTAACAGATAGACTGATATCATATCAGGTCCGGGAGCAGAATCTGATTTGAATTTTAAAATGATTTTTGAAATTTTAAAGGGGTCGGTAGGGTATAGAAAAAGAGAGTTACTACATTGATTGTCTGATTTAAATTTTTGAATAAGAGATTCTTGAGTTTCATTTAACCTCGATAGGATGCTGTCAGCCAAATTTTTACCCACTGAGACAAAGTACTCATTTACTAGATTGAGGGATGATACGGTATTATGATTTAAGGTTAGAAGTTCCATTGAGCTGTTAGTGTTTACCGGTATTTGACAGATATTTTTAATTGTACGCCAAAGTTTCTTAGTGTCATTTTTGTTTTTAATTATTTGTTTAGCATTATAGTCATTTTTAGTTTTTCTTAAAAGTTTATTACAAACATTTCGGTATCTGGTATAAATTTTATGACGGTCTTTGTCATTAGGATGTGCTCTTGCTTCACTATAGAGTTTGTCGCGATGGCGCATACATTTCACTACATTCTACACACTAGTGACAAGTTTTCTTCCAATACGCACTTTTTGAGTGTGTCGATCTAAGGCACCTTTTAAAATATTATTAAAGGCCTGGACAGCAGAGTTTACACATGACAAGGATGTCACACTAGACCAGTCTGTCTTGCTTATTTCGGTTGATAGAGCTTCCACATCTATTTTAGTATAGTAGCGAGGCTTTTTTATAGGCAGTTTCATTTTAGTTGATAATCCGGCTACTACAATGTCGTGGTCAGTAATGCAGGATTTGCATACTCCACCTACTGTCTTTGAAAATGTCTTGACAAAGATATGATCCAAGCAAGCTTCATTTCTTGTAGGTTTTGTGATAGCCGGTAGTAATCCGTGAGTTGCCATGAGACACATGTAGTCAGCGTTCTGACTGTTTGAGGATGATTGGATATCAATGTTCATATCTCCGGCCACTGCCAAAAACTGGAATGCATTTAAACTAGTTAGAGCTTTGTCCATAGAGTTTATAAAAGGATCTAATTGAGTGAAGGACGGCGTTCGATAAATACCAAGAATTGCTATTTTATTATTAAGATACAAGAGAAGGCTGTCTGATTCGGCTATATAGACATCTATAGTATCTGCTTTGTTTTCAGTTTTAACAAAAATAACTATACCACCGTTTTTATTCATTTGCGAGGACGAGCGGTAAGCTTTATATTGTGGGAGTAATCCGGTGTCACTACCTTCAGATAACCAGCATTCGGTCAGTATTATGACATCAAAATCAACTTTTGATCGACTTTAAAGAAACTACAAAGTCATTTTAGGCTTCTAATATTTATGGCAATTATTTTTAGATCAAAATAGTTATTACACAAAATACTCCTACAATTTTCAATTGAGTTAAATGAGTGACAATCAATTCTCACTGTTTCGTCTATTTCGTTGGCTACATCAACTTAAACCATCAATGTAGAATTTGAACATTGTTTTATGAGACGTTGGAGCCCGTTGTGTTGTCTCTAAACTGAGTGACGCGGGAGTATTTTGTGTAAGAGTAAGAAGCGTGTGTGAGTGTGAATGGTATATGTATATGTCGTGTGTTTTCTAAATTGGGAGTTTGTGTTAAATTTGTACGTGTATATAGTGCAAAGTTATTTATGCTCATTCTAAGTGCGAGTGCAGAGGCTATTAAGAGTAAGTTAACCGTGTATTTAGGCCATAGAAACAAATTGGAGTGTCTTGCAACTCGTCTGGTAGAGTTGTAGGCATTACTATGGTGTCGCGGCAGAATCGAGGACGCGTTGAAGGTCGTCTTCGTTACGCAAAGTGATTGCCGGATTTCCTTCTTGTTTCCGTACGTGTATTGTGCCGTTTTTAATCCAGCAGAATCTAAAACCTGCTTCTCTAGCGCGCTGTCGGGCTGCACGAAATACAATTCTGATTTGCTGAGTGAGCCGCTCGTTGATATAGATCCTCCTAGGACCATCCTCAACTCCACCAACACCGATGTCTGCACACGACAGGTTTCGTCGGCTCTTTGCAGCACGCAAGAACTCGTCGCGCTTTTGTCGTCGCAGAAAACGCATCACTAATGGACGAGGCAGTTTGTTCCCATCTTGCGAGCCGCTATCACCCATCCCGGCACGGCGGCGGGGTCCTACACGCATCACAAAGTCTAGTTCCTTCTCGTCAAGATCAACACCTAATTTTTGTGCCATCACCATGGTTAGGTGCATAGGATTTTCGCCTGTGTTCTCGGTGAGACCCGCGATCTCGACTTCATTCTTCAGGCTTGTCTGAGATTGTGTCTGAAGCTGTTCTCGGAGTTCCGCTATAGTATTTCGATATTTTATAATTTCGGATTGTTGTTCCACTAGCCCTACGAGTTTTAATTCAATGCGGCTTACGTTAGATTCGCAGGTATCCAGGCCTGTAGCACTTACTATAGTAACGCACCACTGTCGTGTCGATGTTAATACTACGAAGTGCGCATTTCATAGTGGCCCTCCGGTGAAGGAAAACACCAATAAAAAATCCCCAATCCTAGCATGGTGGTAGGACACTTACCTAGTGTCCACCTGGCCAGCTACCACCTACAAGTTGGAAAATCTGTCGCCAAACATCTAATGTTTTCTGGCGACCGTCCTTGAGAGCCAGTTTCCATTCTAGGCCTAGCGTGCTACCATCTTCGACCGCACCATCACTTACTAACAGGTAAGATAGTGGTAAAACGCAATCCCATACGAAACCAAAATGTTATCGATAAGTGAAGTAAAGACATGCTTCCGTCTCGAGCGCATCGTTTGACATAATTGACATGACTTTAGAACCAAACATCGTGCCCTATCTTAGTGAACTGACAAATTTGTGCTCGGTGGTAAGTAATTTTTTTATGATAATAATAGTAAACAAGCAAACGGCCCGCCTGATGGGACGCGGTCACAGTTGAACACTTGCAACACTAGTGGTGTCTAACTTTATAATGTTACTTATACAAGAGAAGAAATAAAAATCTAGACGTTACTCTACGGCGCGGCGTAGCTCTAGTCTTTTGGGTAAATTTCTTCTTGCAACTCAAGATGTATGGTTACCACACGTCATTACTTAGTTAGTTACATAAGTTAAAACTTACTTTGTAATGTGTTAAGTATTCTGAATATTGAATTGTTCTATGAATTGCTTACATTTTTTAAAGTTATGATACCATCATTTCAGTTATATTGTAATAATTATAAACACCATATTTATTTCAACCTACTCCACAATATAAATAAGTAATTTGGAAGAGATTTATGTATGTGACCGTCGATTGTGTAACAGAATGATGTTATTGCTATCTTTAGATATTAAGATATGAAGTTCTTTTTATATTTATATACAATAAAGAATAATTATTTTCTATTCTAATTTCATTTCCAAAGAAGTTGTTAAAAGTATTTAACTTATATTTCAGGTATGAAACATTACATGGCGTTAAAATTGTTTGGCGATAATGTACTGCTCAAAACTGTCAAGTTTTTGAATTCTTCTTACCATAGTATATCTGAATCACCACTTAAGCTGAGTAAAAAACATCAAATTTATATCACAGACTTTATTGATCTACCGAATACTACGTTTCGGATAGCTGTAAGTAATCAGTTTTATTTTTAAGTAAATTGTATTGAAAAGTGTAAATGTTATCAACACCATTATTATAATTGCGATTTGTTTGTTTAGTACCTTATCACGTTCAAACTACTGGATCGATTTGGCTGACATTTTGCACAGGAATACCTAATAATGAAGTACAATGTCATAAGGATCTTTTTATCGCAGGAAATGCCGCTGAGTGCAGCTAGTGTATTTATAAATGTAACAGATGTATGTTACTTACAAAAATGACTAATGGCTACCAAGATATTGTTGAAAGTTCAAGCGAAAACTGTCGTGGTAGTCGCAGTTCAGAAACTGCAAACAAATTTGAGGCTTATACGTAATGGAATATCTACCAAAAAACAACTCAATTGAATTTTTGTTTTCAACAATAAAACAAATATTGTTTTGATTATTGGTTTAATTATTGTTTTGATTGATTGAAATATTATCTGTGTGCGAGTTAGACTCGCATACGAAGGGTTCCTCGAGATCGAGTCCAACTTGCATTTGACAGGTGAGCACCGTACGATATTGTTTTAAAATAATGCTAAAAAAAAACAAGTTTCTTGAATGACCCCTGTAAATTTTGGTTTTTATTTATTATTTTGTTGTTATAGCGGCCATAGTTTTATTATTTATAAATTTCAACGAATGTCTACCTATCATGGTTAAAGAAATACAGTCTGCTGACAGACAGACGAACGGACGAACGTACAGCGAAGACAGTCAGTCATAAGAATTCGTTGTTTTTTAGGTTTGGGTTGGATTTGGGTACGGAACACTAAAAACAAGTTTTCTTTGCTATTTTTCATTCAAAAATACTAACACTCATACATACTAACAATTTCAGGTAGAAGGCATTGATCAAAAAACTAATAGTGAAATAATTCGATTTGGACTTGTGATTGTGGATCCGGCTCTACCCACAGGTTTGCTTAAAGTTATAATTATATTAGAATAAATGACTGGCGTCAGTTCATGCCGCTATCGCTTAGGTAAAGGTCTAAGCGCCTCAGTCATATTTCGAGTGAGTAACTAGCGTCAGGCCATCTATCTACATATCCTACATTAACAGCACTTTGCGAGTGCTTTTCCGATATCATCCAAAGTATCGATACCTACCTACTCAAACGGGTACTACTCAAATCATCTTCCGATACGTACTCATTTGGGAAATACAAAAGTATTTTTGTTTTTAACAATAAAACAATTATTATTTTGATTATTGATTTAATTATTGTTTTGATTGATTGAAATATTATCTGTGTGTGAGTTAGACTCGCATACGAAGGGTTCCTCGAGATCGAGTCCAACTTGCATTTGACAGGTGAGCACCGTACGATATTGTTTTAAAATAATGCTCAAAAAAAAACAAGTTTCTTGAATGACCCCTGTAAATTTTGATTTTTATTTATTATTTTGTTGTTATAGCGGCCATAGTTTTATTATTTATATATATATATATATATATATATATATATAAATATATATATATATATATATTATATATATATATATATAATACTATATTGATTTTTACTCGAATCGAAACATTTTAACTCAGATAGTTAATTATTGTTATTAAATCTATTGTTCATTTGCAATTTGATATGGTGAATCATTAATAATTTTTTTATTGTATTTTGTTGTGTGGAATGATACATAATAAAACTTTTTAGCTCCAAAGAAAAAGTTTCTTAATCCAACGGTTAGTATAGAAGGAGAAGATAAAATTACGGTAGATTATGATGAACCACTGAAGCTGACGTGTAAAGTCAACGCTTATCCAAATCCGGATATAAAATGGACTGAAAAGGACGTGGGAACAACATTAACTGGAATGGTAAATATTCCTAATAGTTTCTCTAGATCGTATAATTATGAACCTTTCAGAAATATTAAATCCATTTTCAGAGTTCTTTTAATTTTCCTATTTTCCTGGTATCGACGAAGAATAAATTGAACTCGTGTCTGTCTGGCAATTCATTAAAAGAAAATTATAAAGAAATACATAACTCAAAACACACTTTAAAGTTAAAATCGTAATTTTTTGTTTTTTTTTTTTAATTCCAGGAAACGTTCTCCAATCCAACCCCTTACAATCACACTAGTGTTTTAGATTTGGCTAACGTTGAAAATAATGCTACCTATCAGTGCAGCGCATCCAACAGACTGGGGTTTGATAAGAAATTCGTCCAAATTACGGTTAAACAAAGAATATATTTTACTGTCTTAGAAAAACCGAATGGTGAGTAAACTACATAATTTATTTAATGCTGGATAGCCAAGCGTTTGAAAGCTTTCTGACGTGATGTTAGGTGATGATGAAGTCAACAATGCTTACCTAAAAGAAACCTCAACTCGTTACTTGAAACACAGATGCAGGTAATGATTTTCATTGTCTGACGGTGAGTGTATTTATGATACGAGTACGTTTACGCGGATAAATTTACACACACAATTTACAATGGATACTCCATTGTAAATTGTGCTTTGCCAATTAAGCAACGGAACATTTTATTCCGGAGGTTGCGGGTTCAAGTCCCGTCGGTACGATGAAATTTTGGATTGTGTTTAACAATTTACAAAAATATAAAGTGTGAAACACTTTAAATAAACATAATATTAGTATCCCTTGATTGAAATATTTTTAAGAATCTGGCCAAGAGAACATTTCACGAATATTTGAATATGAGTCTGTGTATTCCACAGATTTATATATACATATATATCTGTGGTGCATTCATCATTATATGATCGAAGATAGATAGAAGATATCTAGATGGAATAAATGCTTCAAGGGAGCTACGTCTACGGCGTAGCTAGGTATAGCTAGCTAGGTTCAATGGCAAATTTAAAGTGAAATATTTATTTATTTTGTGGGTAGTGAATGAGGCTGAGCCGTTATACATGCTCGTTCGGGTAAAATCGATTTGACTTCATGTTAATGAAGTCAAACAACGTCGGGTTATACCTATTTAACATCATGTTCAACGAATATGTTATTCCGGAACCGATTGCCATATGGAGTTCTTCCCCTCAAAGTTGTTCTCGAATACGTTTACCTTGCGCAAAATTGGGTTGAAACAACTTCGAGAAGGACGCTCGCAGAAGGATACAGCTGAAAGGATTTCATTGCCCATACCACAAATACTAAAAACGAAAGTCTTTAACAAGTACGTTATTACTTACGGAACCGAGACGTGGACACTGACGGTGTGACTGGTTCACCAATTCAAAGTCGCTCAGCGAGCTATGGAGAGGGCTAAGCTCGGAGTTTTTCTAAAGGATTGAATTTGAAATGAAATCATCTGTCAGAGAACCAAAGTTATCGACATACCTCAAAGAATTAGCAAGCTCAAGTGGCAGTGGCCTGACTAGCCCACTGCAACTTGAGCTTGCATCTTGACATCTGTCGTAGAACCGTTAACCGTTGCGCTAGGCGTGTTTTAGAGTGGAGAACACGGCTCGATAAATGTAGTTTAGGGCGCCCTCCAGCTGGATGGAGCGATGATATACGCAAGATGGCTGGCAGCAGCTGGAAACAAAGAGTAGAAAATCGAGCTCAATGGCGTGCCATAAGTGAGGCCTATGTCCAGCAGACAGAGATAGGCTGATGAAGATGATACGAGTACCTATTTCATGCCAACACTCGTTCGGGTAAAGTCGGTTCGTTGGGGTAAATTCGGCTCAATTTCGAGTAAAGCTTAGTATGATTTTACTTCTGACGTGTAGTCTTACAACTGACAGTTTTTTTTAAGAATGTATCGTTTGAAAGTCGAATTGGGATCGTGACGTCGTGCGTCTTACTACCGTCTGCCATTTCCATGCTTGTATGGATACATTACCTAAATATACAATATTGATACGATTAAATTTTAACACGATTACATTTCATTTTAGACCGTATTGTCACTTAGATCTGGTGATATAATAGTCGAGTTCGAGTCTGCACATCATAAAATATATATGCCTAAAAATTGTGATATTTACACAAGCGGAAAAAGATATCCGTATTGTACAGATGCGTTAAATTTTATTAGGGATATGTTTTGCATACATTATTATACATTACAGGTGTCACAAACACACATTCCACATTTTATGGCATTTAAATAGAACCCATCATTGTAACTAACCAATAAAATATCTGCGTGTTTTGAATTCTAATCGCATATATAGACATTTTTTGTTTTTAACCGACTTTAAAAAAGTTTCATAATTCGTCGGAATCTTTTTATATATGTTCACAGATTACTAAAAGACACGCCTGAACGCATTTGGAAAATTCTTTTCTTTAGTTGAAAGGGTGGTTCCATTTAAATTTCATCATGATATATTCAGCATTTCCAGATATATGTCGACAAACATCAAACTCGGTACTGAAAATGACTAGCACGACGTTTGAAGTCGGTATATTTACTTTTTTAAACGATATTAAATTATTGTGTTAGAAAGACAAGGACTTTACCACTATCTCACCTGATATTAAGCGAAGATATGGTCGAAGGTGGAATCGTGCTTATCTGGTATTGGAAGACGGTTATGAGACGAGACCATGACAGTCGAATTCACAGAACGCAACTATCTCACCCTGTTTAACCCGTCTTTTATATTTGTGAATGTAAAAAAGTGTGTAAAGTAATGTAGTACAGTGATGGTCTCCGTTACAGCTTGAACAAAAATGCTTTAGTATATCCGGTTGTATGGATATCTGTTTTCTTCTACAGGTCGCATTTTTCAACCGATTCTCGTGAAAATTTTTGAACAGGTTCGATAATGAAATGGATTATATTCTTGAAGTAAACGTAATCTGGTATGCCTTTGTATGCTCATTGACGTAAATGCTAATCGACTTATGTATAATGTATCAGTAATTCCTATAAAATATTCAAAGTCAGCTGTGCCCAAAATCACAATGAATTCAGCAGTAAGTTAGTGGTACCTTAAATTCATATCCTGTCGTATTCCAAAATAATTTGGTGAGGTACTGGCACAGAAGTCTTAATAATAATTTAGACTTCTGTGGGTTCATAACATTGGTTTTTGAGGAAATGGGCTATAAAATAACTTTGTTTTCTAAAGCAGATAACGTCAAAATAAACGTGTTACCTTCTGACTATTGTCAGGGTAAATAAGTTATTGAGTGGAGACTGTGGATCGGAAAACTTATTGTAGGACGCTCTCAGACTAGGTGGAGGCGGAGCGATGGTCTTCGCAAGGCGGTTGCAAAGAGCTTGATGATAGTAGCCTAGGATCGTGCTCAGTGGCGTGTAGTAGGAGAGCAATAGACGATTATACGCTGATGATGACGATGAAATTTGCTAAATGTTTCCAGGTCCATTTTTGTACAATTTCAAACTTGAGATGGCTGGTTCATATTGATCTACTAATGGATAAGGACTTCTGTCAACACACAAGCTTTTGAGCTTGACTAATTATTCTTAGGCTATTATTTTGAATATATAGGTACCAGCCATGATATATATATATATATATATATCGTCTCTCATTTAGCTGGAAGGCGTCCTACGCTAGGTTCACCGAATAACTATTTCTAGTCCCGCAAAGCTATTCGCAATCATTCGAAAACTGCCTCTAATGTGACTCGGATCTTTGCAAGTCACCATTACTAACCATTGCCATTATTAATATTACAATTTGAAAAAAATCTGTGATTCTAATCGGAAATGTTTGCGACCAAATAGTTTACGCAGATTAATTAATTCAAAATTAAAAATGACGGTTCCGAATTCGAAAGCATCCGATCCTCTACAGAACTAATTTCCTTAATCCGATATCGACTTTTTTTCTTATAGCTTTTACGTGCTAATAATAATTTAATGACAAAGTAAAATATGTGTTGGGGTAGACTTGTCCTAGAGAGGAGACCGCGAATCAGTAAACGTAGCGTAGGACGTCCTGTGACCAGGTGGAGCGACGACATACGCAAAGCGGTGGGCAGTGACTGGAAAAGAAGAGCCGAATGTCAGGCTCAGTGGCACACCTTGGGAGAGGCCTACGTCCAGCAGTTGACAGACACCGGCTGATGATGATGAACAATACAAAAGGCATTAAGCTATATGCTAGCTTCTCTAATTAGGGAAGAACTTTTAAGTTTAACTTTAATTTACCTATAACGAAATTTTCTTATATTTTTACAGATACCGAAGTGAAATACAACACTAATGCAGTAATTAATTGCAAAGTGGATGCTTTTCCACCTGCTGCAATAAAATGGGAGTTCCCTAATGGAACTAAATTAGATACAGATAGATTCTACATCTCACCTGATGGTACAGAATTAACATTAAGGCATGTTCGAAGGAGTATCACTGGGGGCTATGTTTGCGTTGCTAAAAATGAAAATAGGAATGTCTCTTTGCGGGCTTTTGTTACTTTATCTACAGGTAAGAATAAAAGTAACTCATTTATTTTCAGTATTTTGTCGATTTGTCGAAAAACGGTAGGACACTATCTAGTGTCCGCTTGGCAAGCTACCACCCTCAAGTTAGAAAATTTGTCACCAAACATTTAATATGTTCCGGCAGCTAAACTTGATGTTAACAATTTTGCATGCAGCATTTATATATCGTAAAAAAAACACCAACTACTAAACTTTTAATCTTATAAAAATGTTTGTGATATATTATTTGGTTCTAGCAGTGGCAACTCTAAAGGTACGGAGACACCGCGGCGTCCTGCGATCTGCGGGCGCAATCTCAGTACTTTTCAATTGTTTTCTGATCGCGTTTGGTGTGAACCAGTCGGTACAAATACTACTGCGCTATCTGATCGCCGCCTAGATCGCGCACGCAGGACGCTGCGGTGTGTCCGTACCTTAGCTGTATTTTTTACATTTCCATCTATAATGTAGGCAATATGCACTCGCGAACAAACGATTTTACTACAGACCTTTTTTATGTGTAAGATATGTATGAAATGGTGTTCCTAATATAATTTGTTTTTATAAAGCTCAATGTAATTAATATCTATGAATGTAAATGTCATGTAAATTGTATGTATTTCTAACAGATATTCCCGTAATAAGAAAATTTCCATTTGAGGTCCGTGTAAAGGAACGCGAAAGTGCAATTTTGAGATGCAGGTATGTTATTTTATTTCGTATATATTTTATCAACAGACATTATACGATGCAATTAGATAATGCCACATAACAGTTTTACAGTTTTAGCGATAAGACCACCTATTGTTACACTATCATTATTATTTGCTTTTGTGTGTAATGTCCGGATGTCTGTTCTCCTCTACAGCTCTCATTTCTCAACAGGTCTTAATTCTCGTGAAATTTTGTGAACAGGTTCGATAATTATATAAATGATAATTAAGATAGTTTAAAAACTAAAACAACCGACTTCAATGCCCCGCGAGTCAATTTCAGTAGCAAGTTTGAGACGTTTATCGTCATATCTCTGGAGATACTAATCAGATCTCAATTAAATTACAATGGGACCACCTCCGAAATGTACCCTACCGAAAACAAAAATAATTATTCGAATCGGTTCGGAATTGACGGAGTAACATACATACAAAAAAAACATACAGATGAATTGAGAACCTCCTTTGTTTTTGGAAGTCGGTTGATAAATAATAATTTATTGCCAAAGTGATTTACAAAGGCTTAACAAATTATAAAAGAGCGATTGTCTTAAAATTAAACCGGGTTTGACAATGAGTTTCAAACTATGTACTCGTATATATATATATATATATATATATATTTAGCCTGTATGTTGAGGCTCGAGTATTGTTATACATAAGGGTTTGAGTTCTTGCATACTAAGTTTACATTTATATATGAAAATGTTTTAGAGTCTATCTATATAAATCTTCGAGCATTTACCAATGGAGATGTTAACGCAAGGCGTACCCCTCTGCTGGCCATATGGCCATTTTTGGCCATATGAGCGTGTGTAACTACGCTGTATTTTTGATACTGTGTGCGTGTTTTAAGCTAGTGTGCGGGATCGTTAAAGTTAGTGATTTGTTTGTGTGCAATGCGTGTTTACCGCCAAGTATCGGCAGAAAAAAATGTTTGCGGATTACAACGTTAACATGTCCATTGGTAAATGCTCGAAGATATAAATAAATCTATCAAGGTTAAATCTTCAGAGATATGGAGCAATATACATCAGAACACTTAATGATACTTAAATACCTATTATATACAAAACTAAATATTTACACCATATGTGAAGTCGATTAATTTTAAGCTTTTAAATCGTTATCATAATTTTTTTTGCACACATGCTTTAAATTAACAAAGTCTACCTTTATTTTATTAGCTTATTATAACCGAGTATTATAATATGTCAAGGTCTTGTTAATTACAGTGTTATTGAAGGTAAACCGACGCCAACGATCTATTGGTATCGAAAACATAAATTAACGGAATTTGTTGAATTATTCTACGCAAGGAATCAGACGTTACTTATTCTAAACAATGCAAATAAACATGATTCTGCCACATACAAATGCAGAGCCACAAATTCTGAAGGATATGATGAACATTTCATAGGCTGCTTTGTTGAAAGTGAGTAATTTCTTTGAATAATTTATTACCAATAAATTTTTGATCGTACAAAACGAAAATTCCAACTTCACATGCCGCGATATTCAAAGTACTGGCAAGTTATAATCATGACATAAGTATACAAATTTGCTTATATTGTATATCTCCACATCTCCGGAGATAATTTTCATAGCTCGATAAAATTTGAATAGGACCAAACGGGAGGCATAATCTCTCAAGCAAAAAAATATATTTTTTAATCGGTTAAGATTTGACGGAGTTCTGAGGTAACAAACATAAAAAAGAGAAATAAAAAAATATTGTCGAACTGAGAACCTCCTCCTTTTTTATGAAATCGGTTAAAATAGTAAAAATATGGTACTTCCTACCAAAACAAAGTGGGAATTCTATGTTATTGCTTTCGTTACGATTTTACTGTGTCTGTTTTGGTATATTTAGATCCAATTAATTTAACAATTGATACATATACATTATATCATTTTCTAATAAGTTTTATTTTAATATATTAACCACAACTCAAATTAAAATACTGAACTGATTAACTTTTTTTTGTGTATATTACGCGATTACTCCGTCAATTGCGAACGGATTCGAATGATTCTTTTTTAATGGGTAGGGTTAGGGTACGTTTCCGAGGCGGTCCTATTTAAATTTTAACGAATACGGCCGAGCCGTTTTTAATATATCAACATTTGTATTACGACGCATTTACTTATCTCGACGACTTACTAGTAACTACTGGCACAGATTATGTAATAGTTACTACTACTTTGACTAGCGCGACTTTTGAGGTCGGTTCTTTTAGTTTGTTACTAAACGATCTAACATTATTTATGACTAGCAGCCCGCCCCGGCTTCGCACGGGTAGAACATGCCTACAAAATTTGCATCAGTTTGTTACATCAAATACAAAATATTAACATATTTAACAATCAGCGTCATATTTCAACCAATTTACACAAAACCTTAACGAATTATGCACCTAAACCATCCTCATAAACACTCTGGCTATTGGTGAAAACCGCATGATAATCCGTTCAGTAGCTATTGAGATTATTGCGAACAGACAGACAGACGCAGTGATAGACTTTGTTTTATAATACTTACGTAGTGATATTGGACGGCACTTTGGCGTAAAGGATAGTTACCCTGATTCTGACCCGACGGTCGTTGGTTCTAATCCTAGCTATATACCTACCAATGAAAGTTTTATGTGCATTAATGAATTTTGGGTTTTCGTACAGAGGTAGTGCGATCATTGAATCAAAATCAATCAAATCATGGGATCAAAGAAGAGGTATTATACGTTTAACGTGTGTATCTGTGTTTGTCTGTAGCATCTTAGCACCCAACCGGATGAACCGATTTTGATTTTATTATTGATATTTTTTTTTGTTTGATAGATGTCTTTATCGAGAGTGTTCTTAACTTTGATTCATGAAAATTCGTTCAATCGTTATAAAACTATGAGCTTTTTTCTAGTTAATTGCGCTATGAAATCAACTTTCATAGGTCTGATCAATTCGAAAATCGATCGTATCGATCGAAAATCGATCTTCTTCGACGATATTGTAAGAACAAGGAAGCATTGACCTGATGCTGGGACATCTCCTGTACTCTAGAGAATGCTCAAATCCACACCAACTTAAAGCTCAGATTTTAAATGTCGTGTTTAGAGTCATTGGAATGCTTTTATTGAAAAGATTATACATAGATATATAGATAGATCAGTCGGGGTGGTTTATTATATAGATCATAACTATATTATACAATAGAATTTTATACAGTAAAAATATATTATTATACTTGACTTCAAATTGATTGTGATCGGTGGGGATCTACAGCATCGCTAAGCTTATAATAATATTTTCTTAGTAACTATGACCTAATCTGTGGTTTCACTGCAGATATTTTATTAATTTTGCGATGCGTGTATGTGAAATCCGTGATATCTTCTAGAGTTTTCATTTGAATTATATACTGTAAAGGACAATTTTAATCTATTATATGTGGCCATGCTAATTAACGTAATTATTTGGATAAGGATTAATACTATATACTTAAAAATAGCCTTGGAAGTTACGTAATATTTTTTAACAACAAATTAAAGGTTAAAATGGTTACTGTGAGTCAACCTTAAGAGATAGACATATGCTGTCGTGTAGGTCTTATTAAGTTATACAACTCTTCTATAGAAAATATTCTTCCATCTATTTTCAATTGAGCAGCGTTCGTAAGAAACGTTTTTTCGACCGTATTTTAGTCGACTTAGGTTGCAAATTAGGTCTCCACGAATGTACCTTTGATTTAAACGGGATAATATATAGCCTATTTTCATTCCGAAAGTCCATTCTATATATTAGTGAAAGAATGTTTTAAATCGGTCCAGTAGTTTTTGAGCCAAATCATTACAAACATACAATAATATCGTTTAAAAACTAAAAAACAACCGACTTTAATGCCGCGCTATTCATTTTCAGTACCAATTTTGAGATGTTTATCTCAATATCTCTGGAGATACTTATCATACCTCGATAAAATTACCATGGTACCACACTTGGGATATCTCCTTTCGAACAAAAAAATAATAATCGAAATCGGTTCATAAACGACGAAGTTATCGGCGAACAAACATAAAAAAAAAAAAAAAAAAATATATATATATATACGGTCGAATTGAGAAACCTCCTCCTTTTTTTGAAGTCGGTTAAAAATACAAATATACAAATGTTCTCTCTTTATAATATTAGTATAGAAGTATAGATTAACACAAAAAAATACTTGACATCTAATATGCCGGATGTTTAGAGACGATGCGATCTAATATGAAAACGTTGATTACTTTTTGAAAGTTGAAACAGATAGTTAAATTTATTTGTAGATAAAGAGTCTACAACTGACTTTATTCAACTAAATAACTCATCATTCAAGCTGGCTACCACCGGACATAACGCTGCAAATAGGCAAACGTATTGGCAAACTGTATTTTGTATTCAGATCTAAGTGTGTTGCCAAAAATGTGCGCATCATTGTACTGTTTTGTTGGGCAGGTTTTATTTGGTTTTATAATAGTACATAGATTTGTTATCTCCATTTTCCTGCGACGGTAAATTATTTGTTATTTAAGAACAGTGGCCGTGTAAAAGACCTATGATTAACTGCCTATTTATTTGAACTATTGTTGTTAATCTGTTAATGTTACCTAAATAGTGCCACCAAAAATTAAAGAAGACGCGACAACAATAATAGTAGAAAGAGGACAACAATTGAACATTACTTGCAATGTCGAAGGAGAACCTGAGCCTGAAGTGACCTGGCTTAAAGATGAAGTGCCTATAAGAACTGATATTAGAGTCAGTGATCACAGTTTCAAGTAAGGTTTATTTACATTTTACTAATACTAACATATTTCTCAATGTGGGTATATAGGGTTTTTGATGTTCTGTTTTGATGAGAACGAGTCGGAGTAGTTTTAATATCTTAACCTAAGGGTTAAGATATTAAAACAACAATTATTTTAAACTTAAGAGTTAAGAATAATTGTATATGTTATTATCTACTTATTATTAATATTTCTGTGTATTTCACGATTATTATCTTAAAGAAAAAGCCAAGTTCTGTTTTAGTGACTCATATTATCTTACCTTTACGCGAAGAAGAAAAGCTCCGCTCTCATATTAATGGACGACTTTAGCTTTAATTTAAAATCATGTGCGTTAATATTTGATTGCAAACATTTTCGTTCGTCGTTGTACTGCACCTGTTACCACGATACATAATCTTAATACAGAGTAAATTCAGTCTAAAATTTAAATACCCAGTTAATTCTGTAGATACTTAATTATTTGAATTTGTACTTGAATTTATTATTTCTGATTGTAGGGTTATGGAAGCTGATTTTGCTGACGAAGGAAATTATACGTGCACAGTTTCAAACAAACTTGGTTCCGCAGTGAGAAAAGTCGGAGTAAGAGTTTACAGTAAGTATGTTATTTTAAGTGTTATCTACTCCCTTTTGATAAGATCTTGCTAAAAAATACATTGGTCCCATATACATTTTACCTGGTACATCCTAGCGCATAAAAATATAATTCACGGGTGTAGGATGTTCAGAGGTGGTTCGTTTCATATCTCTAGATAAATATTGGCAAAGAACTTTAATATTATTCTATAATTATACATCGTGGAATTTTAATATTATCTAATAGAAAAAGTTTTGAAATAAAAAAAATATAAAACAATTTAAATACATAATATTTTATGTATTTGAATAATTATTTAATGATTGAAATAATGTACAGTATCGGTCAAAATTGGAGTAGCAGTCTCAAAAAGCAATAGCATGACAGCAAAATATGCACATACGACCTTCTTCTATAAGACGTTTCGAAAAAATAAAACACAATAAAAGAGAAAGATAGAAGAGATAGAAAGACCCATATATTGCACTCTTTCATTATGAACCAATTAGAAAGAGCGCATGTGTTCATTAGTAGAATAACTAGACCAGTTTTGCTTCTTTTATCAGTTATACAAATAATGAGGGTAGATTTGAAACAAAATGTATTGATGGCTTAAGGCCTGAATTCCTCTGTCGCTGACGTCGGTCGCGCGTACGAATATATGTTGTGTTCTATATAGCACCATACTGTGACGCTGACATCATCGGCGCGCGAGTTGCTACGCGCCGCGTATGGCGCGCGTCGGTCTCGCGCGTCAGCGCCGCGTACGTCGGTCGACTGACGCGCTATAGAACGCTATGAGGCCTGAATTCCTCTGTCGCTGACGTCGGTCGCGTACGTCGGTCGCACGTACGAATATACGTTGTGTTCTATATAGCACCACACTGTGACGCTGACATCAGCGGCGCGCGAGTTGCTACGCGCCGCGTATGTACGCGACCGACGTCAGCGACAGAGGAATTCAGGCCTAAATGTATGAACATAAAATTGTCGGTTGGTGAACTTCGGTGGTGGTTGAAGTTTGGTTAATAAATAACTTAAAAAATCAAAATGCAAGCAAATATATATATAATATATTAAAGACGGCGAATATTGAGGCATTGCATAGAAATGGACGAAATAAATTATATTATCTGAAATGTATAGTGAAAGCGGCATAAGTGTAAGTTATTGCTGAGTGATAAGTGATGAGAAATCGTAGTTGTGAAAGTAGATTGTTAATAAAGTGTGTTAATAAGATTTGGCGTTTTCAGACGAATTTTATACGGAGAGTTCGGCCGCGCACTCCATGGGGTTTAATAATGCAAAGGTGAGAAGCACGAGACGAGAGATGTCCTGAGCAGCTGTAGTGTAGTCCTGTAGTCCCCCTGGATCTAGTTTGGGGAAATTTACGCGACAAACATAACATGTGCAAATATAGTGGATTACGAAAACTTCTAATCTGCATCGAAAACAAGAACACACGAAATATTAATTTAAAAGTATATGAAAACTAGGCGATGTGCTGGCTGTGATAATTTGTAATAAGTAATTGTGTAACTTATGATTATAAAGGATCAAGCTTCAATCCTCTTTTTCCTAGAGAAAATGAATAATTAAGCTTATAACCTCAAATAATCAATATAAGGTAAGAGCAATTCTTAGATGCGACCAATTGACAGTGTTATTTTGTCAAAGTAGATAATTATCATTGAAGACGGTTTCAATTTAATATAATATTAAATGAAAATAGTAGTTTATGATATTTCGATATGTTGAAAATCGGTTAATTTAAAAACATTGTTGCTGTGTATTCTTCTTAGTTATACAAATAAATATTTCCTCAAAAACTATTAAGATAACATCACCGTGCTATTTGTTTTATTTCACATATAACATAGATCACCAATTTACCTTTATTAGCTAAGTAAGTTAAGTTTAAACAGATATAAAATAATAAAAGCTACTAATAATTGATAATTTTTTATATATATTTTATAGGCTATCGTTTGACCACTATCTCACCTGTTGGTAAGTGATGATGCGGTCGAAGATGGTTAGCACGCTAGGCCTAGAATGGGAACTGGCTCTCAAGGATAGCTGCCGGAACACATAAGATGTTTGACGACAGATTTTCTAACTTGAGGGTGGTAGCTGGCCAGGCGGACACTAAATAGTGTCCTACCACCATGCGGGGGTTGTTGGTTTCTTAACGATGTTTTTCCTTCACTGGAGGGCCACTGTGAAAAGCGCACATAATTTTTTGATAGAAAAATCCATTGGTGCACGGCGGTTTGAACTCGGCACCTCTGGCATGAAATCCCGATTATGCCACCAGGCCCTCAAAATTAAAACAAAATCATGGAGTGGATAGAGAATCGAACTCGGGGCCTCCTGCTTCCTTAACAGTCCTAGGTGGACTATCGACCACTCGACCAAGATGCTATTAATGACTCATTCGAATTTAAGCATCCGTTACTTGTTGCGTAGCTTACTCGACGTTATGTTAACTCAACAAAAAGAAAAAGAGTATACAGTGGAATATTGTTATCTCTATTTGATGTTTGCCAAATGTATGTGACGCTACGTTTCACCTTTTTATTCATCTGTGGTCTGGCTAAGCATGCCATCTATGCAGTACTTACGTGTTATTGTTTGCGTTGGAACATTCGACAGAAATATCGTGCAGGCTACTATGAACATTGAGGTGCTACTGGACTATTGTCCCTCGTACATAAAGAATCAACGCAAAATAAAAGTAGGCACTTACCCATTCAATTTATTTCTATTTTCTATCTATTTCAGATCTTCATATTAAACCTCCAAAGCCACTTAGAATAAAAGAGGGTCAATCTTTTAACATATATTGTGACGCTGAAGGTAACCCAAAACCAGAACTAAAGTGGATTTACTACAGTTTCAATAAAACAGTGTTTATAAATATGACGTTAGTAATTTTATTTCTTTTTGTTTCTGATTAGTACCTATATGAGAATAAGAATTTGTAAAAATAATGAGATTTTACTATATGCACTAAATACAAATTCGAGAGAATCTCAGCAGTTCTCCTTCTGTTTGGTTTTTCTGACAGTGCGGACAGACAGATTTTGCACATGGCACGAATAAGGGGATTCCTAATGATTAACCTAAATATTATAAAATATTACATTACAACCAAAGTTTCGTATATAATTCATTTTTAAAACATGTAATTTCAACATTTATTCATTTTACAAACAAAGTTTCGAATACATCTCGTTTCAAAAACCTCTTATTTTAGCAATTATTGTTTCACAAACATTCACACTACAATAATTTTATTAATAATAGAACAAACCACGGTTTGGAGTATTAAGATCGGAGCGTAGATTTAATCAAATCTACGTACGTAACAAAATTACCCAACTTTTTTTAAATTCATACTTTTCTAGACATAATGCTGATACTACTCAACACGCAAATGCATCGTCAAATTATCTGTTTACTTTTTTATTTCCAGGAAATCTACCAATCACAGTTCCATGCGATTGGAACATATCAAACCAGAGCAGAGTGGATATTACATGTGTATAGCTAGTAATATCGGGAAATCAGTAAACATCACCCATGTCGTCAACGTTTTGTGTAAGATTTTTTATTTAAAAGAATTAACGTTATTTAGGTGAAAGTATATCGTCGCTCCACCTATTCACAGAACTGCCTACGCTACGTTTCCCGATGGCATGTTTTGAGAGAGGCTTACGTCCAGCAGTCAACTGACACTGACTGATTATGATAATGATGATGACGATGAAGTAAAAGTAGTCCTAAGTAGCGTTTCTAAGACGAAAAAATTGAGATATTTTGAGGAATTTCGTTTTTATTTAACATGGATTGTTGGATGGGATTAACATCGATACCCCCGGAAAAAGGGCACTGTTTCATTCATTTACCCTACTTATGATACTGGGCGTTGGTAAATGAGTAAGTAATAGTAGTAGACTTCGACGCGGTTCAGTTTCCAAGCGGTTCAAGTTTCGGCATAATATCCGGTGCCATCCAGTATGAAGACAGGTTGGAATAGTGTAGCCTTGCGCCTCATCTAATAAATAATAATCGTCTAACTCGAACTCGCGCACCAAGGTTTCCGTACCAACTTGTCCAGCTAGATTAAAATACAAACTAGACCGACGCCTAGACACTGTTCATGCACCAACCGCAAATAATATGTTTGTAATCGTAAATTCTTTGCAGCGGTGCCAAGTCGATTGGTGATAATATTTATGTGCTGAGAGGTCTTTACAATGCCGCTACCGTGACCGTCCAAGTCCAGAACCAGCAGTCTGAATTTATCCCCGTGCATCGCGGTATGAGACAAGATGTTAATATCCCCCAAATTGTTCACAAATGCATTAAGTAGCGGATAATTATGGACTGAAAAGAACGTGACATGAACATTAACGGCGAGTACCTGTCCCACTTGCGATTTCCGGACGACATCGTCATTGTAGCAGAAGTGCTGCAAGAACTGCAACATATGCTGAATGGCCTAGCTGATTCTTCTTAACGCGTTGGTCTCCAGATGAACTTGGATAAAACCAAGGTTATGTTCAATGATCATGTAACTCCGGAACCAATCTCAGTACAGCGCAGTATTCTCGAAGTTGTTAAGGAGTTTATTTATTTTTATTTATTTATTTATTATTTATGTTTACCTCGCAAAACTCTGCAGCTGGGTAAAAAGAACTTCGACAAAGAGGCTAATAGAAGAATACAGCTGGTAGCATATGGGAAATTACGTCGAGTATTCACATCGCCACAGAGTCTAAAGATAAAAGTTTTCGATGTGTGCGTCCTACCCGTCAGGACATACAGAGCTGAAACGTGGACACTTACGGTTGGACTGGTCCTCAAATTTAAGGTTGCTCAGTGTGTTACGGAAAAAACTATGCTCAAAATTTCTCTGAAGGATCAAATTCGTAACGAAGTGATCCGACAGAGAACCAGTCACCGATATAGATCACCGAATTAGCAAGCGGAAGTGACAATGGACCGGCCACATTAGCCGAAGAACCGACGACCATTGGGGTAAACGAGTGCTTGAGTGGAGACCGCGAATTGGCAAACGTAGCGTAGGACGTCCTCAGACTAGGTGGAGCAATGATACTCGGAAGGTGGCTGGCAAGACCTGTATGAGAGTAGCCGAGGATCGTGCTCAGTGGTGTGTTACGGAAAAAACTATGCTCAAAATTTATCTGAAGGAACAAAGTCGTAACGAAGTGATCCGACAGAGAACCAGTCACCGATATAGATCACCGAATTAACAAGCTGAAGTGATAATGGACCGGCCACATTAGCCGAAGAACCGACGACCACTGGGGTAAACGAGTGCTTGAGTGGAGACCGCGAATTGGCAAACGTAGCGTAGGACGTCCTCAGACTAGGTGGAGCAATGATACTCGGAAGGTGGCTGGCGAGGATCGTGCTCAGTGGTGTGAAATTGGAGATGCCTATGTCCAGCAGTGGACAAGTAAAAGCAATGATGATGATGAATCGTAAATTCGTTTATTTTTTTGTCTTAAAAATTTAGATTTCAGATTTTTGTTTATAAGTGCCGTTTATGTTCAAAAATTTCATGATTCTAGGTCAACGGGAAGTACCTTATAGGAACAGAACAGATAATAACTATAGGTTTTGATTCCCTTGTGAAAATCGCAAAATATGCAAAAAAATGCTACTTAATTAATAATTAAACGATCATATCTTTTGATCGTGTTGACTTACATTCGATACATTACAACAAGTTTCATTTTTCACATCTGAAAGATTCTTTCACGCAAACATCTTTGACATTTAATGTAGTTCCTGTCTGTGTCCTATCCATGTTTTCCACGCCGTATACAATCTGGCACTCAATTATCGTCACGTACAGAGCTTACCGTCAGCCGAACGACTTGTTTGTTGTCACCCAATACTTGGTAATATAGTAAGTATATAAGGGTTGATATAAGTTTCAACTTCATACCATTACGTGTTTCTAAAGAAAGGTCTCACAGACGGACAACAAAGTGATCCTATAAGGACTCTCTTTTTCTTTTTGATGTTCGGTACCCTAAAATAATATAGTATATAAACTTAAAACTTTTCCTCGGGTGGTTATTATACTTTTAGTAGCTTACCACTATCAAGGAGAATGCCGCCATAGCCTAATGGTGTTCCAGCAGCACATACATAGCCGTTAAGAGTCATAGTATTCTAGACCTAGCGTGTTCACCATCTTAAGTACCCCAGAGACGGTCATTCGAAATTGTCAATGGGTTTCAATCAATATTTCCATCATTCGCCTTTATTAACCACGTAGTTTTGCCTCTGTAGATCGATCATTTGGTCTCCGTGCTTTGGTCCATCAATGACGTGAGAATTGACAATTGCGAATGACCTTCTCCGGAGCACTTTAGACAATATCATCGCTTACAACCAGGCGAGATAGAGGTCAAACGCTAGTCTATAAAATATAAAAAAAAATCAAGTAAAGATTCTCAATTACATTACTGCGCTGCCTCTTTTGCAAGCTACAATAAAATAATACAATGTATATTACGTCAATGGAACACATTGATTGAAATTATGGGCGGCAGCCAGCTGAACAGTGAGCATGGTGGTAGCTACACAGTATCCTACCACCATGCCGGGGCTGTTACTAGATTGATACCCTCCTGCTACTTAAATTCACATTTTGAAGTACATACTGAATACGTGATGTTTTTCTTTTACAGTTGGGGCTGAAATAAACGCTGTTAAAGATCATTACATCGCATATGAAGGGAATCTCTCATTAAGTATAGATTGTAATTTCACTGGTAACCCAACACCCACAGTTGAGTGGTGGAGAAATGGAGCGAAAATAGCTGATGGTATGGTCAATTTTCTTTCTGACTGTACATTTCATTACAATAGTTTCTTCTACAGTTCGGAACATTGGCTCCACTATCTATCGAAATATCTTTATAACAAAACATCTTATTGAGATTAGAATACCTATATCTTCTTTTATTATTATAATTCTTCCGTACGTATGTATTGTACTTTACTGAACTCCTCAAAAACGGCTAGACCGAATTTGATACTAAAAATTGTTTGTCTTGACTTTGAACTTTGAATGTGACTTTGAATCTTAGTAGTGAGATGTTTTCGCCGTTGATATTTATACCCCGACCTTTAAAGTTCAACGTTTACATATTATCTTCTAAAGCTTTTATGAATAATTTGGGGGATAACGTCCTCTTGTCTCACACGTCCATGTAAAGGGATATGTTCAGTCAGTTACCTCTCAACACTTGGACGTATCACCAATCAACTTGACACCGTAGCAGACTCCAGAACAGACCAGGTTTCAATGGAGTCAGAGACCTTCTCATAGTCCACAAACGCAAGGCACAAGGGCTGGTTATACTCGTCGGTCTTCTGTTTAATCTGCTGCACTGTGTGAATGTGGTCTATGGTACCATATCCTCCTCAAAACCTCAAAACCTCGAAACTTGTCTGTTTGTTTGTAAATACTTTATTGCACAAAAAATATACAAAAGGAGGACTTAATGCTAAAAAAGCATTTTCTACCAGTAATTCAGCAGCGGTGGGGAACATTTTATCGTGCTTACATATTGTATGCATTAAAGAGATGGTTTTACTTACTAAAATATATACTAGTTCTAATTATCATAATATATACGAGTATTTCTTATATAATATACAACGTGTAACATAATAAGCGCAAGACCTCGGACACCTCAATTAGAATATCGAATCCTTATATAATATCAAAAGCGTAAACTCATTTCGAGACATGTAATCATTTTGTATTTAAGATATTTTTTATGATATACCAACTTACCACAACATTTGTGGTCGCACTAACACGCTACTTAGTAAATAAAAGTTTTCTGTCACTCTCGTATCACACTTCGCGCGCACATAATAACAATGACTTATAACATTTTTTATTTTTTGATTACTTTTACAATTAGTGCTACACAATGTAATTTATCTTTAAAAAAACCTAATACATTAAGCCTGCATATTACAAATAAAACTTTCTAGTTTGTTAAGCTTTCCAAAAAGGTATAACAGTTGGTATTTTTTACATAAAATCGAACTACCACGGAAAGTACTCAGCGATCAAAGCGATCCTAAAAGGGTTCAATACTCAATACTCAATCATTTATTGCTTCATATGTACATCGCATTATACAGGTGTCAGGTATAAAAGGCAACATATGACCCTGATAGGGTATCGCAAAACAGGACTTAGCCAGCGGACCGATTTCTTAATATTTATAAAAGAAATTTACATACTTCCATTTTAATAATAATATATTATGAGTGATACTGTTATTTATTTGTTGTTTAATTTATTTATTTTTACCGCCTATTTGTTTTTTGTTTAATCTTTATTTTACTTTGCTATTTGGTTAACTGTTAATTTGTCTTTTAAGAACTCGTCTAGGTTGTAGTATGCCTTTTCGATTAGTAATTGTTTTAGATGAGTAACAAAAATATTATCATTTTCTTCACTTTTAAGACATTCCGGTAGCTTATTATATATCTTCACGGCCATTACGTAAGTGCCTGAACTATGTATTTTCATTTTTGACCCGGGATGAATCAGGTTATATTTGTATCGAGTTTTGTCTCCTCTAGGACCGTCTATTTTTCTTTTGAATAAATGTGTGTAGTTACGAACGAATTTGCATATTTCCAGTATATATATAGATGTGAGTGTTAATATTTTATTTTCTTTAAAGTGAGGCTTGCAACTTTTGGGAATTTGTATGTTAACGAGTATTCGTATGCATTTTTTTTTGATATATAAAGAGTTCCTGCGCGTCAACACTATTTCCCCATAATATTATGCCGTACGTCAGCCAAGAATACATATATGCGTAATATGCTGTTAGGGCTGTTTTTAAGTCTGTTGCTTGCTTTAGTTCACGTAATGCATATGTAAAGCTACATAATCTTGATTTTATTTTTTTTATGTGATATTTCCAAGTGATACTTGTGTCAATATCAATGCCTAGCAGTGTAAATTGGTCGACTATTTCGATATGTTTATTTTTATAACTGAAAGATATGTCAATAGGATTTCTTTGATGTGGTCTATATTGCATAATTTTTGTTTTTGAAAAATTCACGTCTAGATTATGTTCATTCATCCAATTTGTTACTTTATTAAAAATGTCAGTTAGATTTTCATATAAGTTAAGATTATTTTTGCACGATGTCAAGATGGAAATATCATCCGCGAATAAAACACAGGGTTCGTCAATTGTTTTCGGGAGGTCATTTATGTAAACAAGGAAAAGAATACATCCTAGGACGCTTCCTTGTGGAATGGAATGATTAATCGCAATAGGTGCCGATCGTATTGCGTTTATTATTCCCTTTTTGTGGTCAAAATGTTCCAATTCTACATATTGTTGTCTATTTACCAGGTATGATGTCAGCCACTTATGTGCTAGTCCGCGCACTCCAATCCCGTATAATTTGTCCAGTAGTATATTAAATTGCACTTTGTCATACGCTTTTGACATGTCAAGTAAAATTCCGATTGCGTATTTTCGTTCATTTATAGTGTCTAGTATATTATTTATGTATTTGTATACAGCCAGTGTCGTGGAACGATTTTTTCTAAAGCCGTGCTGAGAATCATCGAAAATGTTGAATTTTTCACAAAAAGATTCAAGGCGCTTCTGCATTACTTTCTCAAAAATTTTGGAGGAAGTAGGCAGAAGCGCAATGGGCCGGTAATTGTTTATGTCATTTTTTAAACCTTTTTTGTGTATTGGTCTAATTACTGCTATCTTTAGAGATTCAGGGAATGTGCCTTCATTCAATGATTGGTTAATTAGTAAGTAGTAAGGCAGTGTTAGCTCTGTCGCACATTTTTTCATTAATATTGGGGGTATTTCATCGATCCCGTAACTAAATTTACTTTTTAAGTGAGTAAGTATTGTATATATCTCGCGTGGATCGGCGGGACGTAAAAACATAGTATTTTCCGTGCGATGAATGACGGGCCTACCGGTCGGAGACGCACCGTTTACTCTGCCTACCGCCGCAAAGAAATTGTTGAATGCGTTTGCAATTTGTGAAGGCTCTGATATATTAGAGTGGATATGTAGTTCTATGTTCTTTTTCGTTTTTTTGATATTTTTATTTGTACGTTCTTTTATAATTTTCCACATTGTTTTGGTTTTGTTTTCTGAATTTTTCATTTCTTTGACAAATTGGTTTCTTTTAGCTTTACTGACTATCTTTTTAAGTAATTTGCAGTATTTTTTATAGTGTTTGGTTAGCACCTCTTTTTTATGATAAGTAACAAACGTGTTTAATGTGCGTTTGTTTTTACTGGAAGTTTTTATGCCGCGTGTTATCCATTTACGGTATTTTTGGGGTCTTATTTTGATTTGTTTTTTTGGTATAGATATATTTAGTATGTCAAGAATTAGATTACTGAATAGATTGTAATTTTCATTTACTGTTTTGTCAAATGTTAACAAATTTTGCCAATCAATATCTTTTAAATTATTTTTAAAATTTTCAATATTTTTTGCGTTAAAATTTTTTTTATGTATTTTCCAGGTAGTAGGTCTTTTTTGTAGATTGGTTGTATTTTTAATTTTTAAGTTCACGCCTTTGTGGTCCGAAAACCCGTAATCATTTACTTGTACTGTCAATATATTTTTATTACAGTTTGCAAATACTAAATCTATACATGTGGACGTTGTTTCTGTTACTCGTGTTGCATCATGTACGTATTGGTTAAAATTATACTCTAACATTAGGTCAATTAATTTTTTTGACTGTGTATGTTCAAAGACGTTTTGGTTAAAGTCACCACAAATAAGTATATTTTTAGATTTATCTTTTTTGTTTAGTAATTTTAATAATTTTTCTAATTGATTATAATATAAATCGGTCTGTCGGCTATTCCAATATATGACAATTACTAAAATATTTATCTTTTCTATTTGGACCGCGCACATTTCTACTACGTATTCGATTGACATGTCCACTATGTCATGTCGTTCGGTAAACTCCAAGTCGTCCCGCAATAATATGCAAACACCGCCGCCCGAATAGTTTCGTCGGCAGTATGACGACGCGATGTTGTATCCGCTGACGTTTATTAATTTTAGTTTTTCGTTAGTCATCCAGGATTCAGTGATACATACAGCATGCAAGCTTGGGTATTCTTCCAGAAATATTTCCAAAGTATCTAGTTTGTTAAACATGCTGCGCATGTTTTGTAGTAGAATATTGATATCTGTGCTTTTAGTTTCGAAAAGTATGGCAGAAGTTGTTTTGTTGTGAAGTGCTTATATGTGTTGTTATCGGGGCGTTCCTAGGATTGTTGTTATTGGTGGTTCCTGTGGTGCTAAGTGCGACAGAAGATCGATGAACATTTGGTGCTGTCGGTGATGATGCTGATGTGGATGGATTTTGCTCATGGAGGTACGATTGAGCTATTTTACCGTCGATAATAAGCGTATTGTTTCGTATGACGGCATGATGCCCGTCGATTCGTGCTATGCGGAGATGTTGTAATAAACGTTTTCTGACTTGTAGGGCATTTTTGTCTAGGTATTCGGTTAAGTTGAGTCCTGTATTTCTAAAGCACTGAGCATTTTGCAATAGGTATTTTGTCATTTTTTTGCTTATTAGTTCAATTTCAACCGGTCTTCGTAGATTTATATTCCTTCCCTCCTTTCTACCTATTCTAGTCAATTCTTCAATGTAGCCAGTTAGGTCAACGTTTAGTAGTTCTTGAAATATGTAGATTATTCTGTTGTACAGTTCATGTTCCGTTTCATAATCAAATTCTGTCAATCCGTATAGTACAAGCTTTTTTGAATTGTCTGTTAAATGTTCTTGTTTATTGTCCGTTGTTTTGTTTATTAATTTCTGTATTTCAGTTATGTCATATTTTAATATTTTATTTTCGTATTCTAATTTTTCGACTAGATTCTTCATTGTGCTAATTTGATTGTTCAGTTTATGTTGTTCGTTTGTCAGCAAATCGGTCTTTTCAATTATTTCCTTTTTGAAAATACTGTTTGCGTGTTGGATTTCGGAATTAATAGTTTTTTTGATCTCATTTAAGATAGATTTGGTATTTTCTTGTAGTTTCCTATCTAATAACTGGCTTATTTGATCAATTGTCAAGGTTTTCTCGGGGGAATGGCTTTGTGTTGTATTCTGTACAGATATATCGATACGCGTAGTGTCTTGCTCTTGTTGTGTCTTGTCGTCTATTAAAGAGCAGTCGACTGACATTGTGGTATCGTTCAGTGATGTTTGGTGCTGATGCTTAACGGGCGTGTTATCGTTCCTAGCACGCCTTGTTACATTTGAGCAAGAGGGGCATATCCATGACTTTTGCAATGTGAACATATTGTTAAGATAATATGCTGATGTGATGTTAAGACACGCGTAATGATACTTTAATGAGCAACTCGTACATTTCAATAAGTCGGTATTGTGCCTTATGGTTTGCTGACAGGCTGAGCAGTCCATGTCTATATACTGTTATCGGTTTAGTATAAGTGATAATGAGATAGTATGATGACCTTTTATTCTTCTTTGCAGATGTTGATGTTAGTTCCAATCGGCTGTCTTTCGGCACACGCAGCGTTGGCGTTGTTTAAAACTGATAATGTAACGGTCGAAAAAATGTTTAACTGCTTCTATCTTCTAAATTCACTTTATTCACTGTTGTTTTTATAAATATTGTTATCTTTGACTTTTAAACTGTGGATTATTACTACTTTTTGGCAAAAATTTGTTATATAGACGATTTTTTTTTATTTTAAACGGAGAGCAACACAGAAAGTTGACATTACTCGGTCGCGGTCACGTGACAAGTCGGGTTTTTTTTTCACGGTTTCACGGGTTTCTTTTTTCTTTCGAGGTGCAAAACTCGAAAAAGCTCAATTTTAAAACGGCTGAACGATTCATGAATCAAAACTAACGACACTCTCATTAGGACACCTATCTAAACAAAACAAAACAACTAAATCACAATGTTCACCCGCATGCCACACAGACACACAAATACACAGATACACACGTTAAATTTATGGGGGGGGGGGGGGGGGGTAAAAAAAACGGTTGACGCCAGTTTAATTATTATTATACATAATGGGTCTGTGTACTCTTTCCGTGGTAGTTTCGATTTTGATGATACTGTTTTATTAAAAAATACCAATATTTATACCTTTTTGAAAAGCTTAATAAACTAGAAAGTTATATTTGTAATATTCAGGCGTAATGTATTAGTGTTTTTTTAAGAAAAATTACATTGTTTAGCTCTAATTGTAAAAAAAATCAATAACGTAGTCGTAAGTATTTTTGAATATTTTATTACTTCTTAAGCTTTATCACAAAGTTCCCTACGAATAAAAAAAATATTTAACAACATTTAATCAGCAATATTTTTAAACTTTGTTACAAATCTCCAAAATTGGGTTATTTTTTTTCTAAAAGTTGCTGATTTCCAAATATCTCATAAACTATTAATTTTCGGCCATACATTGAGGAGGCTAAATATGTCGCATTTTAACCCCTCTATCTGCTCCTGCCGGGATACGTCGATGTACCAATAACCTGTATAATGAACTTTCATTAAGGTATTGTCTAAAAAAATGTTTTAGAAATTATTGCATTTAATATATTATTATAACCGACCCGCTTTCATTGCGGTTCAGTTGTTATTATAACTTTTTTTTTCTTTTATATTTTACTTACAGGTGAGAAATACGACACACATTCGTATATAAGCGTGTTGGTGATAAAAAATGTAGAGCAATCTGACTCAGGCGTTTACAACTGTGACGTCAAGAATATAGTACTGCGTAAAAGGATACCTAAAAATAAATCTTTTTTTGTCACCGTCGAAAGTAAGTACCAATTACTGTTTATTTTTTATGTTATAATGGACAAACAAATTTATATCCTACCCGTCACCTATCATCACCTATCATGTGTAAAAACTTGGGCGCTACTGATGCGTTGCCGGCTTTTGAGGAATGAATGGATACAGTTAATAGTGATATGCTAGGACTGTTAAATTATGCTGCCATTGATTATTGAATATGTTATGACGTCATTTTATTCGTCCAAGAGTGATGTGTTTTAAGAATTAAGATTTCCTCTGCATAATTGCATTTTTTATTGATTAATTTAAGAAATTTTAGGTTTAAAATACAAATCTTTGACAACGGGAAATATAAATATTTTAAATAAAAAGCCATAATGCATAATTTTTTATACAGCACGATTTCATCTTACCTTATCAGGTGAGATAGTGGACTGCCGCTTGTATGTCAGTAAAAAAAATCTCTTCATATGAATACTAACATTTATTTATTGGTATGTTTTAGAATACCCACCTGCGTCTGTTACTTATAATCAAACAGTAAAGGAAGGACAAAGAGCTCCTATAATTTGTTTCGCTTTACACAAAATTGATAACATCATCATTTGGTACAAAGTAAGTTGTTATATCTCTAACAACACCTTTCTAAACTTATTTATTTTTTCGTTTTTATTTTATCTATGTATAGCATATGAGGCACATTTGCAAAGCGGTAGGCGGTAGCTGGAAACGAAAAGCCGAAGATCGGGCTCTGTGGCGTGTCTTGGGAGAAGCTTATGACCAGCAACGTACTGATGCCGGCTGATTATGATGATGATGATGGCATAGAGACTTAACATATTCATATCTCAAGGTAATAGGCGCAGTGCAGTGACAAGCAAAATTCAGGCTATCCAGAATTTTGCATGTCGTTGTATCTGTGTTTGTGAGTGACAATCAAAATTCAATCTACAGTTAATATAGATTGAAATAATAATATGATACTACTTTAATAAAAATCAACTTTATTATGGCTTTAAAAAGTGAGTTGTATACGTATACTACACGCAGTAACTATTGTATAATCTGTGATACTATAGTCCTTATTTCTTAATAGCTTTTTAGGCTAGCTGCATTATTTTGGAAGTTTGTGTGGTTTTTGTTACCTTTGTTAAATACCCACTTTTTGCGCGGCCCATTGCATATAATGGCTTTTCAAAGTTAACTAACGAAACAATACCAATGTAAAACTGTTAGATATAAATTTTGCTATCTAAAATTAACTGTTTCAGAAAGGCACATATATACAGAAGGGTCAACTAACGTTGGATAATGCGACGACATCAGACTCTGGGCTTTACACTTGTCGGGTGACCAACTTAGAAGGAGCTACCATAGAATCTACTAATACGAACGTCACTGTAATCAAACCTGAGCCAAGGTTTTTGAATGAAGGAAATATTACGTTTTTATTAGAGTATAAAAAGACGGCTATCCTTAATTGTGAGGCGTCAGGTGCACCGGAGTTAACGGTAATTATATATGTTTTATTGTTAATAATAAGAAGGTAGTAACTGGATTGTAAACGGGACCTCAATAAAATTAAACTGACTGCCAACAACGATCATCACTACATGAACAGTAGTAGGCTGCGTGTACACGCTAAGAAAAGTCGCCGGACCTTCGCAAGAATTCGTGTCTTTTCAACACATGAAGGGTGTAAATTGCTCAGGCGCTGACCAAGACTTTGTCTGCGTTAGGCACGCAGCGCTGTGTGTTGTTGCGGTAAAGCGACGCACGGGATAGTTTTCGTGGCTAGATTTTACAAAATTCTTGTCGTTTACATGATGAATTAGTGTCGTCTGCAGCAGACACGGTGAACATTCTAAGCGTATACAAGTAGCCTTTGAGAATATTCATTGATAAAATTTGCGCAAGTCCCGAGTCACCTCAAGTTGGAAAAACTGTCGCCAAATACTTGCGACAGATGTATCTCAGAGCACGTTCTTATGCTATCGTAAAGAGGATTCTCCATTCAGCAATCGTCAGTAACATTTTTCGAGAAATCGTTTTGCTGTACAAATTATTTAGCAGCAGTAGCAATATCTTAAACATTTTTGTATAGCAAGACTGTTAAGGTGATTTGAAAAATTTACTGGCAGGCGTTTGGTTTTTAAATTTTTACGTAAAGCAGCGGTGGGCAACCTTTCAAACAATAATATAATATAAATGTATGTATATGTATATACAATATCTATAAATATAATAATTGTTTACTATTAGGTAGTTTTATCCTGGTGTATATTTATTTGATGATTATTGTATTGCAGGTAACTTGGGCTTACAATGGTGAAGACTTGATGTTTTCGGGGTTCACTTACGAACTTAAAATGAATGTAAATAACGGAGGAGAGTACGTCTGCAAAGTGACAAACAGAATAGGAACCATATCTCGTACATTTCAAGTAGCTTTAAATGGTAAATTCAATTGAAAACAATAAATAAACACCCTCCACAACTTTGTCTGCCGCAGTGTCTCATACAAGCAGATGTCATTGCTTACCATAAGCGTCACGCATATCCTATTACCTTATATTATAAAGAAAGGCTAAGTATCTACTATAATATTGTTTAAGTAATAGTGAATTCGAATTTCGTACAGTGAAAATATCCTTATTAATTATATTAGCTAAAGTAAAAACTACCTAAAAGTAAAGTAATAAGATCGTGTAAAAACTAAAACAACCGACTTCAAGTGCCACGCTATCAATTTCATAAGATCTCGATAAAATTACTATGGTACCATCCTTGAGATATCTCCTATCCAACAAAATAAGAGTCATTAAAATCGGTTCATAAACGACGAAGACCGCCCTAGATTTGACTAGACACTTATGTTTAAAAAAAAAATTAAAAGTTGAAAGTCTTCATTATTATTAAGTATGTGGTAATCGTATATATATTTGAGTAAATCTATCTATCTGATTATCTAGGTACTTAATTAGAAGTATTAGTACGTATAAGTTCTATTATTTATTTTGTGGTCTTAGTCTCTCTCATATTTCACACAAGAGTTTAGAGAACCAATATGATAACAGCAAGAACATTTGCTGGCTTTATTAGATACTCTCCTATTTTTTCACAGGATGTATGCTGGCAACTAACTTCAAACTACAACCGTTGTTGACAACTGCTTATGACTCATGGCCTTCGTTCCCAATAGTCGACGGCTACATTCACATACCAAAACACAAAAGAATAAAATTCACATGTCCAAAACTCTTCATAAAATTTACGCAAAAACAACTCGACGCTAAATGCCTTAACGGAACGAAACTCGAAATCAATACACATATTTATGACTACAAAGATATTGCTTGTAAAGAAGAAGTAAAAACGACTCAAATACACACTAGGAAAGAATGTTTAAAGAATGCAAAAGATACAGAAATGATAAGGCTAATTTATCACGTGAATCACAGGCAACTTGATTTATACGAAGTATGTGTAGACATGCACAATCAACCATTATATGCTAAATACGTAATGATTGCCCCATCGGGACATACTCCCGAAGACACCAGTGTTATTGATGATGCAAGGATAGACAACTTATACGACTGTCGAAATCAAGCATCCGTCTTTATTGATTTCTTAAAAAAGAAAGTGATCAGCGATACGAGATGTTGTTTTGCAAGAAGACAGCTGGTTAATGCTGCAGATGTTTTTCTAGGACCTTCACAAAGAGCTACTTTTAGCCGTTTAAATTTAGTTCCCCATTGGAGCTCTTGTAATTCTCAGGCAAGTTAAACTTTTGTTGTTGATTGTGTTCCAGTATTAGCTACTTTGATAACTTGTTAACTAGACACAAAAAGACGGGCGCATAAATTTGAAATGTGTATCTGTGTGTCTGTATGTGGCATTGGGTTGGTAGCTCCCAAACTGATGAACTGTTTTAGATTTTTTTTACCCGACTGCGCGACGCAAAGGAGAGGTAATGTGTTTATCAGTCTATATATGTATGTATGTTTGTTCCTTTGTGGCACACTAGAGACCAAACGCATGGGCCGATTTTGATAATTGGCACGTCAATAGATTTGTCATGCTAGCGCGAGTGTCAACAAAAAACATAAAAAATTGAAAAATTCAAAATGGCGGATTTCAGACGCCAAAATATGGGGTTCAAAAAAATTTTTTTTTTCAAAACCTATTGAGTGGCGTATCGAATTAAAGGTCTTAAAATGGAGATTCAAAATATATTTATAACAAATAATTTATGATCGTACAAATCGAAAAAAAAACGATTTTACATGCCGCGTTAGTCACTTTCAGTAACAAGTTTGCGGCGCTTATCTCTGAAGTTACTTATCAGATCTCAATAAAATTACAATGAGACCAAACGAAAATCATATTAACTCAAACAAAAAAAGAATTTTCCAAATCGGTTAAGAATTGATGGAGTTCTGAGGTAACAAACAACCTCTTCCTTTTGGTATAGTCGTTTAATAGTACGGAATTTGTCGTCCTTTACATAACTAAAAAGTGTAAAATAAAACATTAAATTAAAAAATCAAAAAACCCGACTGCGTGAAAAGAGAAGTGTTAAAAAACGAACTGAAAAGAAAAAAACAAGTAAGTCTAGTAGTTTAGACTTCTGTTTAGGGATATCAAAAAACATCCCCATTCGTTAAGCCATTAATGTGTCCCGACTGTTAAAGTCTCTACATTCCATATAACAATGTATAATTTATTTTATGAGTGTATCGACCGAGAAAGAATTTATATGGTATAGTTTTTTTTTATTCAACACGTGCTTCAAATAATACTCGTAGAAACTCGAAAAGGTTAGATCTTCTTGGTTGCGGCATTGTTGATACCTAATAATATCGGCACAGAGATTTATTATAAATACTCGTAGAAACTCATCGAGGTATATAAAAAAATATTTTTTTCCGTCGCCATCGAAAAAGAGCACTTAATTCATCGAAAGCAGATAGCAATAAAAACATTTTGAATTTGGAAAATTCACGAAATAATAAATATAATAATTACGTACAAAAAATAAATAAATCTTGCTGAAAGTGCCTACTCGCTGGCTATATGGTGGTATACCATAGAAGCTATATAATTAAATAAAACTAAAAATCTTTGAATTGAAAAAAATGATGAATAACATATTTTAATACTTATCATCCTATTCCTGACAAAAACAATTCCAAAAACATAAAAATGATAAAAATTGGTCCAGCCGTTCTTGAGTTATAAGTGAACAAAGTAACTAACACGGCTTTCTTATATCTAATACTATAATGCCTCCTCTACACTACTCGCGAAGTTGAACGAGGTTAGACGAATAGAATAATGTAGAGATTTTTTTTCCGCGTATTTCCGTGACTACAAAATCGATTTGAATTAAATTGGAAATTTATTTAGAAATGCAAAAGTAAGCGTGTGTGAATCTGATATTGTTCTCAACTTTCTACGCATCAACTTCCACGCGAGCGAAGCTGCGGAGCTCAGCTAGTTAATAATAACACTCGCACAAAAAAAAACGGCATCTTTAAACCTCCGTGATAGATCTTAGAAATTGTTTTTGGAAATATAAACGTTTTTAAGTTGCTAGTAAGCATACATTTTTGAACGCATTCATTTTGGAAATAATTGAGAGGAAAGCCAAGAAACTCATCAATGACGACAAACTTGTTGGTAAAAGGCTCCAGAGCCTAGAGCATTGCCGCAAAGTCGCATGTTTATCGGTTTTTAATCGGATAATAATTGCAAAGGAAGGAAGGAAGGAACTAATTGCACGAATTAGTCCCACCATCCCCCTTCTTTTATCGGATAACCAGACGTACCGATGTGCGCCATAGATTTATGGTGGACATTCCATCTACCCGCACAAAACGTTTCGATTCGTCATTTATCATACGTACTGCCAAGGAATGGAATTCCTTGCCGGTGTCTGTGTTTCCCAGCAACTACAACCCGGGGGTCTTCAAATCGCGAGTGAAAAGGTATCTTCTAGGTTAAGCGTGCTACATCGTCGATCGCATCGTCACTTTACATCAGGTGAGATAGTGGTCAAACGCTTACCAATCTAGAATAAAAATAAAAGCGTATTAAAAATAAAAAAACGCACTCATATTTGACAGTCAATAAATATGTCAAACAATTGTCATTACTGACAGTATTCGATATTTTAAAAATCTACATGGCTTGAATTCACAAAAACATGAAGAATTTTTATACTTGACACTGGCTAAATACACTAATCGTGTGGAGCGATGGCCCTTATTAATTTGCGGTTTACCGTATCGACGGGATAAACAATTGAACATCAAATGATTGGCAGTTTTTTAACCCAGGAACATTTTGGCAAAATAATTTGTCTTATATATTTTTTTAGGTCAATTATTCATTGTTTTTAATACTTATTATCCTATTTCTGACAAAGACAATTCCAATAATACAAAAATCATAAAAATTGGTCCAGCCGTTCTTGAGTTATAAGTGTAGTAACTAACACGACTTTCTTATATATTTTTTTATTTTTTTATTTTAGTCAATATAAAAGTAAGGTACAATGTTCAGTTGTTATTGTACCATTAAACCACATAAAGGTTTGTCTTGGTACTCACACTCGTTGAGACCGAATTAATATTAAGAAATTATTATTTTAACATATAACGTAAGTAATATAATTCCAGCTCTTTAGAATAACAAAATTAAAATTGAATGACGCTAATTGTTGTTTTTATATCTAGTTACCTACTAATTGACAACAGTATAATCATATAATCACTGCCAACATAGCTCAATATACCATTATTTTATACATAATGCGTAGATAGTAGTTAAAAGTTCGTATTTGTACAGTATATGTATACAGGTACAAAATGGTATTACCGAGTTTTGATATTTAAGATAACTATCGATTATTGCCGATTCTTATATTTTTAATATTGTTTATTAAACTAGACTAATATTATATTTTTAAAATAATTATCAGCTTGTAAATGCCGCTATAGATTTTTAATATACGTAACTTAAAAATTTCACACAATAATTAAGAGACAAGAAGTAATGATGAGGGTAGTTCCGAATCCACAGGTGCAGGCGCACGGGTATCACTATTTATGTGATAATTTTGTTGATGTCGTCTTCCCCTCGTATAACGACAGGTTTATCATTGTCGCATTTTCTAGCCAAGATTTTTCCCGATTGGAACCAAATGTATTTGAATGTAGGCCGTAGCTTTTGGTTAGTGATCCACAACAGCGATTTGTTCGCTTTGGTCAGGGCGCGGCGAATAAGTACCTCGTTTTTTCTTTCGTCTACTGGCGGGTTTGGCATTACATCTGCGATAACAATACTTTCTTTTTTAGACGCTTTAATCCAGTTCAAGGCTTCGCAAGTATTCGACAGTTCTACCAGAAGAGGCGTCGCTAATCCATTTTTGCTGTTTAGCCTTTGTGCGCTGCGTATATGACTTTTGTCGGCTACCTGGATATTAATGTCGAAGATGTTTTCATCTGGTTTGACCTGTGGGATGCCTGTTATTTCTATCTTATTGTCCATGTTACGCTGTTCCATATCTCGCATGTTGACTTCCAATAATATGACTTTTGTTTCCAGGTATTCGTTCTTATTTAATAATTCTGTATTTTTGGTTTCAAGTTCAACCTCTTTTCATATTTTTCTATAATGTTGAGCATATGATCAAATTTCGCACAGAAACTGTTTAGAGACTTATTCAGACATTCTATCTCCACTTTGACAATCTTCTTCACTTCTTTCGTCATTTCTTCCATCATCTTTTCATAGCTTCCTAATTGAATTTCTTCAATATCACCATCTTCAGGTATAATAAGTGATTTCCTGGACGGGGAGTCGCGCTTGCATTGGTCACAGGTCCAGCCCAAACTTTCGTTGTGACGTAGTGCAGCAAGTTGCTTGACAGTAAGGCTGGTGCACACGGAATTAGCATGCACTATCTTATCACACTGGCTACACTCTAGTCCGAAACATTTTTTTGTTACGTTTTTCTGACAATTATCACACTTAGGCATTTTTTGTAATTCGTTTATATTAGCGGGTATTTCAAAAACTATTATGAGCTGCGCGTAGCAACTGACTCGAGACACGGTCAAACAACGAGTATATAGTATATATATATATAGAATATAGATAGAATAGATAGATGAATGTGTTATTTTTTTACCCACGACGGAACAGAGACTGTATATGCGTTTGGGGTGAGAGGATGTTTGTTTGTTTGTTTCTTTGTGTGCACAAATCCATGTTACTTTTTCTCCAAAACTACTAGTCCGATTTCGATGTAGTATTCAGTTATGGGTTTGGGTGTAATTGGTGCATGTTTTTAGGTAGGTGTTACGGTGACAACTTACCAGAGGGCGCTGCAGTAATTATTTGTTGGTACAAATCGATGTTGTAATTTTTCTTCAAAACTAGTCCGATTTTGATGCAGTTTTCAGTTATGGGTTTGTGTTTAATTGGTCGCATGTTCTTAAATAGGTGTTACGGTGTCAACTCACCAGGAGTAAACATTTGCTTGTGCAAATCCATGTTGCCATTTTTCTCCAAAACTAGTTCGATTTTGTCTTTAAACGGTCCGTTATTAATCAGTGGTGGTTCTCAGATAGATGTTATGACGTTAATTTTGTAAAGGATATTGTCGTGGGTGTTTATACAAAATTTTAATGTTGGTACATGTTATTGTTGAACAGAGAAATATGAACAACTAAAAGTATCACAAACGAATTTTGATCCAAGGTTCCAAATTTTCGATGTTGGAGCAATTATTTGAGAGAAGCTTAAATGCAAATTTAACGACGCTAATTAGATTTTAAGTTTGGATGGAAATTAAATTTGAATAATGATAATGGGCATTTAGCTACTTTGTTCGTAGGCATTTAGTGATTATAATAGTTTAATTTAATCACCTAATAAATATTGGCCGCTACGTCGATTTATAAGCAAAATTATCTCTTAGATTTTATTTTTTACTGCCGGACAGACTAACTAGCACTTGACAATTATCTCAACTGATAATAAGTTTCGATTCTAATGATAGAGTCGTGCTTTTCTTGAGATGGAATACGATAGTTTGACGTGGCAATAGATAACTGACCATAATCTACCATTTTTGGTAAATTTGTATTAACATTCACGTCTAAAACTATGACTTCAAATGTACGTAAATGGAAATGATAAACGGAATTTCAATCGAAAAAAAAATCGGAATTTTCACTAAAAGTAATAATATTCATAATATTAATATTCATTTATTATATTCATAGGTTTTAAAGCAACGTTTTCATTTTATCATTTCAAGTATGTTATACGTTTTGTCACCTGAGGTCTGTGTTGAAAATTAGGGCTCTAGTCCTAGATGCAACAGTAAGCAGAGCTTACACGTCAGTATTGTACACTACACCAACTGTATACACCTCGTTAAATATTTATTGTACTTACTTTTTCTGAGTTTTAAAAAATCCGAGTTGCATTTTGTTTTTTTTTATATTTTATTTATATGTGTATTGTTGTTGTGTACAGTGTTTTATGCCTGAATAAATGGTTTTTTTATTATATTCTATTCTATAAATAATAATATAAGAACATAGGTTTTGTGACGGCTGGCACTGAACAAAGATCTAATAAGGCTTTTTCAATATGTTCCAGAATTGGGATGACATGGAATACCGAGTGAGAAAATTAGCGAAGGAGCTAAATAGAGATCTTCTTATATATACTGGTGTTGCCGAAAGTTTATTCTTACCTGATCTAAGGGGTAATATGGAACAACTTTTTATGGACCCGTCAAGAAATCGCCAGATTCATAGGTTTTTGTGGAAGGTAATAATTTTTTTATTTATGTACCTAAGACTTGTATGTTCCATTTATACTAGTTGTTAATGTGTTAAAATAACATAGGTTTCTTTTAAACTGACTTCCAAAAAAGGAGTATATTCTCAATTCGTCTGCTTTTAGAGTTCCGTACCCAAATATTCCGTAGATACTACCGTATTGGTAAGGAACCTTTCGTGTGCGAGTCCAATCGAGTCAATTCGACTTGCACTTGGTGGTTTATTTTGTGTTTAGGTATATTACTTGACGTTTAATTTTTTATATCAATATAGTTATATCTTGTATGATTAAAGATCAGGGGTAGTTTCTTCGATAAATTTTATCGAGATGCAGATTGACCTTCAGAGATATGAAGATAAACACTTCAACCTTGCTGCTAAAAAAATTATCCACGCGGCATGTGATAACGGCTCTTTAGTTTTTAAACAATATTATCACGTAGTAAATTTTAGTTTTCAATACCTATTTTTTTTAAATTTTACTCGCTATGTGGGTTACATATTACTAGTATTCTTTTTAACCCCTCCAACTAAGCTAAGGATGCTTGTGTCTTGGGTGGGTTCACGTCAATAGTGCAATGGGTGCGGTGAGGCACGAACTCACGACCTCTCGATCGCAAGTCCGACACCTTATCCATTGGGCTATTGCCGCTTGTTGATGTTTTAATTCTTGTTAATTCATTTCATTCATTATAATAAGTGGCAGTAGTCTATTGGCTAAGGCGTCGGGCCGCCTGACGATCGAGAGGTAGTGAATTCGATCCCTACCCATTGCACTATTGACATAAACCCACTACAGACACATGCATATTCAACAAGACTACTAGTAATGTGCAACCCACATTGCAAGTACCGCAGTTTTTTATCAATTTTTTATTGAATTTGCTACAGGTAATACAGGATCCTGAGCGTCGTTCATCCATAGCCATTGTACAATTGAATATACCCGAATTAACAGTTTCTATGGCGCGCAGCTATATTTTTTGCGAAGATATCTGCCATCTTACATCTTGGATGAACAGTCCTTATTGGCAGAATGTTGATATGGGATTTATCTTCTGTTGCGAATTGAAAGAATTGGAAAGGGTATTTGGATTAACAGATGTTTTTGAAGAGGAATTTGAAAGAAATATATTGATGTAAATAATTGATCATCCGGTTTCAGTCTCTTTCTAGCAAAGAGGTTGAAGTTGATTGCAAAATGTTGGTCATAGTAATAAGTCCGCCCTTGTAAGTTAATATATTTTTAACATACCAAAAAAATAAACCAGCTTTGAATGTTTGTATTGGAAATAGAATGGTGTATTTTTTTTTGTATGTAGAATGAATTTATGACGTGTATGTTTGTTTAATCTGTACTAAAGTGGAAAAAGTACCTAGTAGAAAAGTTGTAGTGATGCATGCAACGAATGTTTCTGTTATGAATACTAATACAATTCATTATTTTACTATTCGGTGAATACGATACGATAATACGATAATAAATTGCTAGTTGTTTCTAAAATTATATTAATAAAAAGGAAATAAAATACTTTTGCAAAACATGTTTAATAGAACTTTACTATTCAAAACATACTTCTGGTACCCAAACTTTACAGCAATCGCAAATGTTTCGGTGGCAAAATTTTGCACTTTCATTTGTGCTTCAAGGCTTCGTAGGTGTTAGTCTTTTGTCTACGAAGCCTTGAAGTACAAATGCAAGTGCAAAATTCATCCCCTTTGTATCCGTCTATTTATCTGTCAAGACCCCTTTTCCCAGGAACGCATAAATAATGTATCGAGTTGAAATTTATATCAAATACCTACTTGGATCTGCGGTTTTTTTCTGTTGTGAAAAAAACAAACTTACTTGTATAAGTCAACGCGATCAAATGATATAAACTATTGTGTTGCATATTTTCGGATATTTTGTGACTTAACGGGGGAATACATAGCCTATAGGATACTTGGCGTTGACCTAAAATCATGAGATTTGGCAAGACGATGTCTTTTTTATGTTAACAATACTTATAAAGGTACGCACACACCGCGGCGTCCTGCGTCCTGCGTGCGCGATCTCAGTACATTTCAATTGTTTTCGCGATCAGAAACTTAAATAGTTATTGATGTTTATGTTCCATAGTTAATTTTGAAATTATTAACACAATATTAATACACTAGTATAAATATTGTAAGCGTTAAGTGTTGTTAATTATTTTATATTAAGTGCTTCTAGTGGTTCCGAAGTCTTGCTCCGAAAATATTTTTTGATAGGCTTTCGTAAACGCCGAAGGATGCCGATGTTATCCCGACCGACGACAGGGATGGAGAGGTCTGGCTTTCCTACGAATATAAGTCTGAAAGCAGCCAGGCTCGAGCCTCAATATTATTTTAAAAGTTGAACAAGACTATGTCTGTTTGTAAAATAAGTGTTACTTTGTACACGTTGATATATTGTGACACGTGATTATAATGCCCTGTGATGGAAAATGTGAGTACCATAGAAATAGGAATAATTTATTATTCATATTTCTTATTCTTCTCATATTAACTAGGCATACCATTATTATGTCAGATTTATATGATTAAACACAAAATAAATTATGGTTGGTGTTATTTTCCTCTATCGGCCTGACATTGGTATCATTGCTGTTGTTATCAGAATGGGCAATATCCTTCGATCAAGAATCTATAGATAACGGGTTACCTACAAAATCAAAGCCAAATTCTGTCCAAAGTGTATACTGACTAATAAACAGAGACAAAAGTTATAAAACCGTTTTATGATCAACATCTTTACGACCATATTACCTTAAAATAAAGTCGCAATTCTGTAAAACATCATCTTATACTTACGGCTATTCGTCACAAAAGTATTTGTGTTCGACGAACAAAATAAGAGCTCACCGTGCGGTGTGAGCTCTTATTCGTCGGGACATTCTTTTTGCGTCGACCTTATATCTATAGATTCTTGATCGAAGGCAATATCAGAATCAGTGGTTTGAGTACATACATCAGCAACTGTTTTAGTTTGACAGGCAGCATCATGTTTCACTGCATGTCTGAATTTCTGCAGTTTCCCCATACTATCGATACGCAGTATTGCTCGATGTATAGATTGGCAGAGGTGTAGTGGGAATTGTCTTTGGTGAGGTATGTACCTTTGGTAGTCCATGTCCATACAGGTAACATGAGGATATTTGTGGCATATATATTTTAGTTCATAATTTAATTTATTTTCCCCGAGATATGGTATTATATGGTATTTCCGATATTATGATGTTTGTAAAAGTTGTCTGTGTTAGCCATATATTCAGATTGAGAAGAAATTCAAAGAGATTATGATTATTGCTTCCTCCTGCTATTACTACGTAGTCATTCTTTGTAAAACTTGTAATGTCGAAGCCGGTTGAAAATGTAATTTCACGGAGTGGTGCATTGTGTTTCCAATAACTCGCTATGTCATAATCTGATTTGTGTTCTCCATTGCGTTCCTACGAGTAGCTAGGGAAATTGAGGTCCACCCAAGCAGAGCCCCGCGTGCTTGGGTAAGGCTAGCCGTTTTCTGGGGTCGCCTGGTCCCAGGGCAATTGGCACGCTAGCAGCTAGGCTCGCACCTAGCCACGCAGCCTTCGGCACGGCAACCACTGGCTTGGCTAAGCGGATCTCTCTTTCATTCATTAACTCTTTCACTCACTCAATCGCTCATTCTAATCACTTTCATACTCCGCTTCGGACGCAGTTTTAGGACATACCCGGGCCTAGACCATACCAGATTGGAGACGTTTTAAAGAAAAGCCAAGTCAAAAGTACTTATAACCGGCGAGCATGTATGAAGGCGCTCATGAAAGTGGAAGAAGCGAAAGAGGTATATCAGGATCGTAGCATGTGGAAAGAAGTAGTCTCTGCCTACCCCAACGGGAAAAAGGCGTGATTGTATGTATGTATGTATGTCATAATCTGAACCAATGAGTTTTTGAAGCGTATGTCGTAATCCTCTTACAAGTTGATCTCCTAATATTAAAATCCTTTTTTTTTGGGTACTTTTACTTGCAGATTTAATTTATTGGGGTTCTCGCTTGTGCTTTTGGGGTTAATGGTAGGTAGACAGGCAGAAAAGGTATTCGTTGTTGACTGAAATGCCGATTTTTGCGGTAGCAATCCTCTAGCTTCCATGGTACTATCTGTTTCCTGAATTGGCGTTGGTGCTGAGTGACTAATAGGCGCAATTGAGGTAAAATCGTTATTGCTTATGCTTGGGGACGAAAGTATCGGTTCTTGCTCTATATCAGTTGAACCTTTATACGGCTGTGTTAAGGAAGTAACAACCTTCCTGCTTGTAGATGATGGGGAAAGTATAATTTCTGGGTCTTTACTATGAAGTTGAGTTGAGGTGACAGTGACATTTTCATTTATTAGTGCAGCAGAGAGTTTAATGTCTTGGATTGGTTCTGGTACTGATGTCTTGCCTGTTTCAGGGCTGTGCACATAGTCATGATCTATGTGTTCTTTGGTATCGTGTATTACTGGAAGTACATGTTCCTCCGGAGAGTTGGTGTTAGGAGTGTTTAATAAAAATAGGTCGCTCGTTTGACCTTCAAATTCAGTGGAAGAAGTGAGAGTACGCTTTCTTTTTTTTGATAGTTTTGCGGCGGGACTGTCGCTAAATCCAAGCTTTTTAAATCTTGCCACAATGTTTTTCTGTTTGTTAAGTTCTTCTTTTAGTATGTGATTCTCAATATTTAAGTTGGCTGATATCAGTTTGTTTTTTAATGTTTCTATTTGTTGTTCTTCTAGAGTGTGGTTTACGTCCGTAGAGTTATTTGGGAGACTCGTTACAGTGTCATCAAACAAGGTCGAGCTGGATAAGTTGTTCATTGAATTTGCCCTCTTGTACTGGCGAAAAGTAATATTTTCCATTTTGTAATTGACGTTTGTTATGATTTAATTATGGAAATATTATAAACGCAGCTTTTTGTTCCGTTATGTTGGTACTTCTGCATATACGTCAACTTTGACATTAATAAATAGTGTAGATTACTAGGAAAATATGGCATACCTACCCAATCTTCTAAATTCGGTGTGCCATCATTTCAGAAGTGGGATAGGCTACCAAACACGCCTCAATCTATAAGATACCGCATTTTTTGCAAGTAGTATTATACCGCATTTTTACAAGCTTGAAGTATGGTTAGCAGTATCGATATTTTGACTTTCACAATCGGATTTTTTTCTCATAACGAGCTCGACAATATCAATAACTGTGCAATTGACTGTCTTCTATTTATTTTTCTTTCTTTCTCTTTTTATACCCTAAATCCTAACTTCCTAACTAATATTATAAATGCGAAAGTTACTCTGTCTGTCTGACTGTCTGTGATACTTTCACGCCAAAACCACTTAACCGATTTAAATGAAATTTGTTACACAGATAGTACAGAGCCTGAAAACGGACATAGGCTACTTTTAATGCGAAAAAGGGGTTGTAAGGGGTTGAAAGGGGGGATGAAAATTTGTATGGAAGTATCGTCATTTTTAAAGCCAGAAGCTTGAAACTTATTTTTTAGGCTGTTGATTTGATATAAATAAATATGAAATTCAAAGTTTCTAAATTTGTACCCTCAAGGGTGTAAAATAACAATATGGGATGAAAGCTTGTACGGAAATATGTAAGGTTTATGTGAATGTTCTACTGAACCGATTTAAATGGAATTTGGTACACAGATATTCTAGAGACTAAAAAAGGACATAGGCTAATTTTAAATGCGATAAAAGGGTTGTAAGGGGTTGAAAGGGGGGATGAAAAGTTGTATGGAAGTATCGTTATTTGTAGAGCTAGAAGCTTGAAACTCAATTTTAGGTTGTTGGATTTGATATGAATAAATATGACATTCAAAGTTTGTAAAAGTTTTACCCTCAAGGGTGTAAAATAACTATAGGGAATAGGGGATAAAAGTTTGTATGGAAATATGTAAGGTTTATATGACTGTTCTACAGAACGGATTTAAAAGAAATTAAATACACACATAGTCTAGAGCCTAAGAAAGAACATACGCTACTTTTTAATGCGAAAAGAAGGTTGTAAGGGGTTGAAAGGGGGGATGAAAAGTTGTTTCCGTACAACTTTATCGTATCGTAACGTCATTTTTAAAGCTAGAAGCTTGAAAATTATTGTTTAGGCTGTTCATTCGATATAAATATATCATCATCATTATCAGTCAATTTCCGTCCACTGCTGGACATAGGCCTCTCCCATGGCACGTCACTGAGCTCGATCATCAGCTATTCGTTTCCAACCGCTGCCAGCCAGCTTAAGTATGTCATCGCTCCACCTAGCTGGAGGGCGTCCTACACTACGTTTGCCGAGCCGTGGTCTCCACTATAGAACTCGTCTACCCCAACGGTTATCGGTTCTACGACAGATGTGACCAGCCCACTGCGATTTCAGCTTGCTTATCCTTTGAGCTATGTCGATAGCTTTGGTTCTCTGACGGATGACTTCGTTTCGAATTCGATCCTTCAGAGAAACTCCGAGCATAGCCCTCTCCATAGCTCGCTGACCGACTTTGAATTGGTGAACTAGTCGCACCGTTAGTGTCCACGTCTCGGCTCCGTAAGTAATAACAGGTAGGACGCACTCGTTAGACTTTCGTCTTTAGGCTTTGTGGTATGGGCGACGAAAAGACTCGACGAAGTTTTCCGAATGCTGCCCATCCCAACTGTATTCTTCTGCGAGCTTCCTTCTCGAAGTTGTTTCTATCCAATTGCAAAATTTGCCCAAGGTAGACGTATTCGTGAACAACTTTGAGAGGAACTCCGTTTAGGGCAATCGGTTCCGGAATAACATGTTCGTTGAACATGATCTTGATCTTATCCAAGTTCATCCGGAGACCGAGCTTAAAGACATGGCTTAAGAGGGAGATAGGTCGATAGTTCTTCAAAAGGGTTTGTCTCCCTTTTTGAAGAACATAACAACCACACTTTTACTCCATGTCTTCGGAGTTCTCCCCGAAAAGAGGACGGAATTAAAATTACGCTGAAGCTGTAGTAGCGTAGGAGTTCCACCTGCTTTTAAGAGCTCCGTTGTAATTCCATCCTCTCCGGGGGCTTTTCCGTTTTAAGCTATTAAGCTATTTGAGAGCCATCACAATTTTGTCTAGGCTGATTTCTGGCAGATCTTCGGTATAGTGGCGGGTTAGAGTGGCTCTAGGATCCTCAATACCGGGTTGGGAAAGGGACGCTTGTGAAGTGTATAATTGGCTGTAGAAGTCTTTTACTTCCTTAAGAATCTCCGGCTTAGAAGCGACGACACTCCCGCTAGAAGTGGTCAACTTCGTCAGATGGCTTCGGCCCAGCTGTTGGACAAATACTTTTTAGCCCCAGTTTTGCTCTATCGCTTCTTTAATTGTGTGTGTGTTGGAGCTCCGGAGGTCACGTCGTACCAATTTAAAAATCTTTTTCTTGAGCGTCCGTTGATCTGATGAAGTGACTGCGGGGATTTCAGGTCGCTTCTGCATTAGCTGTAGAGATTCCTTTGAAAACTTAGACTTCTTGCCAGCACCCCGCGTCTCACAGAATTTTGTCCCCTCCTCCCTGAGGATACCCACCACATGGTCGAGATCCTGATCAACGTCACGTCAATTGTGGTTTACAGTGCAGCGAATCGGTTCTCCAGTTTCAGCTGGAACGTTTCGGACCCGACCACGGATTGTAGCATGTTTGGTCGGAGCGTAGACTTCTTTAGACGAACACGTTCAAACTTGCAGTCGATATCTAGAGAGCCTCGGACTAGTCGGTGATCACTGCCGGTTTTAAACCTAGTGATCACTGATACATCTCTAAATATGCGCTTTTTGTCCATCATAATAATAAATAATCTTCTATCTATATATATACTAGCTGGCCCAGCGAACTTCGTACCACCTAACAGACAATGAATGTCGGGTTACCTTTTAGATGAACTTAATTTAGGCTTTTATGAACGTAGTATAGTATAGTAGAAGTATACATACTTCATGGATAACTGTCTAATATTTTTTGCCTTATGGATAAAACTGTATACATACGGCACTCATAAATTGGCTATCACATTCCTGCATATCTCTGTATTTACCTACATTCTTACAAAATATAAAATTGATTAGGCATTGATTATTATTGTCTTGATTGCTTGTAAGCTAGGACGATGGTTGTAATCCATCGACCTAGCTTGTAAGCATACATTTTTTTAAAATTTCATTATGGCCCCACACGATCAGTGTATTTAGCCAGTGTCAAGTATTAAAATTCTTCAAGTTTTTATCAATTTTAGTCGTAGAGAGATGGGTTAAAGTCAAATTTTAGCTCAGTTTTCAAGTAAAAGTCCAGTCTAAGTCATACCTTCAGAAAAAATGTGGTGTTTACTGAAGATTTTCAGTGGAGTTTTGGTGAGAACGCAAATAGCATGTTTTTCAACATTGTGCTGTTTCCTTACCCTCGCACACATTCACCGGTACTTAATGGTTAATAATCCACATTTATTACACATTAACATGCGGAAGAACACCAGTTTTAGGAAAAAATACAATGAGATCACACACACTTTTCCACGTTCCCGCCAAAAACTGGTAAGCATACATTTCTGAACGCACGCATATTTGACAATCAATAAATAGGTATGTCATACAATTGTCATTACTGACAGTATTTACAATTAATTAACATTTTGAAAATGTACATGACTTGAAATCACAAAACTTTGAAGAAATAGGTACTTAACACTGGCTAAATACACTAATCGTGTGGAGCGATGACCCTTATTAATTTGAGGTTTACCGTATCGACGGGAAAAACAATTGAACATCAAATGATTGGCAGTTTTTTAACCCAGGAACATTTTGGCAAAATAATTTGTCTTATATATTTTTTTAGGTCCATTATTCATTGTTTTTAATACTTATTATCCTAGTCCTGACAAAGACAATTCCAAAAATATAAAAATCATATAAATTGGTTCAGCCGTTCTTGAGTTATAAGTGTAGTAACTAACACGACTTTCTTTTATATAAATAGATAAAAGAAAGTCGTGTTAGTTACACTATTTATAACTCAAGAACGGTTTTACCGAAATGGCTGAAAATTGGTGAGGAGGTAGCTTAGAGCCAGGAGACGGACATAAAATAGAATAGAATAGAAAAATTCTTTATTGTACACCAACTTAAAATGAAACAAACCGAAATTAAGCTACTTAAGTTACTAGAGGCAATACAATGGGCGGTCTTATCGCTTGAAGCGATCTCTGCCAGACAACCTTTGGATGGACAGAATTATTAAAAGAAGTTGACGGTGGTACAATGCGTAACATGGTACTAAAGTGCGAAAATATAATCAAAATAAAAACAAACAATCAGTTATGCTTAAGCATCATATACATGTATTTACTTACCAATACAAAACAAAATATACATACACTTACATATCAGAATACTTATATAAACAAATATATTATATATTATATATATAAATAATCAATAATATATATGTATACATATTCTATACAAACAAAATATGTACATATACCTATAGATAAAAAATATATACTTAAAGTACAGAATACTATTTATTTTGGTGATTTTTTTTTTTAGGTGAGCGTGTGTAGGGAATCAGCACAATGTTGAAAAACATGCCATTTGCATTCTCACCAAAATTCTACTGAAAATCTTCAGTAAACACCTCATCTTTACTGAAGGTATGACTTAGACTAGACTTTTACTTGAAAACTGAGCTGAAATGTGACTGACCCATCTCTACGACCAAAATTGATAAAAACTTGAAAAATTTTAATATTTGACACTGGCTAAATACACTAATCGTGTGAAGACATAACGAAACTTAAAAAAAAATTATGCTTACAAGCAATAGAGACAATAATAATCAAGGGAAAGCGCGGGAAACTCTCCAAATTGGCGGGCGTGTTTTAAATTTGTGAAATTGGAAATAATATTTTACCTTGTAAATATTGGTCAGGAGAGTTGAAACTGTGAATCGTTTTAATTTTTATTGTATATAGTTTAATTAGTTGCTTGAATTATCTGTCGGTAAGCACTTTCTCTTTGTTTTTTTCTGCGATGGAGGAGCCCCCCGACCCCGGGGGCTCTGTTCCTCCTGTGGGCAATGATATCATTATTGAGACTACTATCGCATCTATTTCTTCATTAGTAATGCCAAATTCAACTGCACCTATGTCTGCATCTAATGAGTCTGGTATGGAGACCGATGGCTCCGTGGGATGGAATAGAGCCTTAAAACGATCTCGACCTAGCAAGATGTGCCGGCACTGTAATAAGCGTAGACGTAAACGTAATTCGGTGTCAGAACCAAAGGAAAATGACTGCGTTTGTAATACAACGGAAATAATTGCCGAGACACCTATGATAAAGAAACAATTGGACAAAAAACCAGCTTCAACTCCTGTTTCCACAAATGATAATACACATCCTCGTCCCTCACCAATCGGTAGGGAATTTTACGAATCTACAGATGTAGCACCATACCTAGTTCACATTCAAAGGGAGTCTAATCCTGACGACAACACTGTTTTACATCCCATCGCGTTCGGTAAATTATTACAGAAGCAACAATTTACAAATATTGTAAATGGTAGTTTAAAACGCATAGGCAGAAACAAAATAGCTCTTGCTTTCACGCACTTTGATGCTGCAAACACATTCCTGCGCCACGACAGTTTGCCTAAAAATAAGTTAAAAGCATTCATACCAACATTCAATTTGACGCGCATGGGCCTTATACGAGGTGTACCAGCTGAGTGGTCCCCGGAAGAGGTTACCGAAAATATCAATGTTCCCGTAGGATGTGGTAAAATTATTAAGATTAGACGTCTGAATTATAAACTGTCAATGGGTCCCCAGTCTGGAAGCCATCTCAAACAGTAGTAATCACGTTTGATGGGCAGGTTCTGCCTAAGCGCATTTTCATGTGTTTCAATGCACTGCCGGTAGAACTTTATACTTATCCAACAATACAATGCTACAACTGCTGCCGTTTTGGCCATACTAAAATGCAGTGCAGGTCTAAACCTCGCTGCTTTAAGTGCGGTCAAGATCATACTGCGGATAGTTGTAGCATTGAAGAGGATTGTTCTTCATGTTGCCTCTGTTCAGGCTCGCACTTTGCTACTAGCAAGTCTTGTCCTGAGCTCGATCGACAAAAGCGTATCAAGCAATCCATGGCAGAATGTTGCATTTCATACTCTGAGGCTTGCAAACTGCATCCTCAAGTGTCTAAATCTTACGCTGATGTCATTGCCACTAGTCGCACAACACCGGTGATCGGAAAAATGCCGCCACCGTCCTCTTCTAATATGACTTATAGAAAAACTGTATTATTAAAACCGCGTTCAGCCCGTCAGCCCCTTCAAGGGTATGACCAAGCGGCTCACCAACAACTCATAAAAGACTATGATATGCCACCTCCTGCCAATGGTTGTGCGTTGAAAGCACAAAGTAGTACTGACACTGAACAGCAATCTTTGACAAACATTATTGTCGCTTTAATTACCACATTATCTCAGACCAACCTATTGAAACCGGACAACGCTGCCCCCATAATTGAATTACTAAAAAAAATCATACAGATCCATAATGGATCTAAGCCCTCAAATGAACACGAACTGTAGTCGTATTTCGGTGGTTCCACTGCATCGCACCAATTGTGTGATGATGCAGTAGAACTGCCGAAGTGCGATTAGTAAAAAACACGAAATCATTTACCTTGTAAATAAATTTAACCCTTCGATTATTGCCTTAGCAGAGACTTGGCTTAAACCAGGCTCTGTTTTCAAATTAAATAGTTACTCTTGCTATCGACAAGATAGGACTGACGGATATGGCGGTGTAGACATACTCTTTAAAAGTAATCTTTTCCATAAACCAATCTCTCTGCCACATCATGATGATTATAGTGCTTCTGCCGTATTAGTAAATGGCATTTGCCATGTTTCTTTATATATTCCGCGACCTTCATCAAATATATTAAATCATTTTGATTCTCTGCTATCATTGCTTCCTAAACCGTTTGTTATTTTAGGGGATTTCAATATTCAGCATCAGTCCTGGGGGAGTTCTGTTTCTAGTGGTTATGGTGAAGATTTGATAGATATTATAGACAACCATAACTTATGTTTACTAAACACCGGTGCCGCTACACGGCGCACTAACCCTAATGAAAATGTTAGTGCCATTGATTTAACAATTTGTACTCCAGATTTAGCAACGCAATTTTCTTGGAGTACCCTTTTATCAACTTTTGGTAGTGACCATTTCCCAATCATTATTTCCAGTTTAAAGAAAACTCCACCAATGACCGTTCAAAAACCTCGTCTCAAATATAAAATAAACGATAAGCATTGGGATACATTTAAATCATGTGTAGAAAACAAATACTTGAATCTGCCGTCTATTACCTCAAATAACAGTAGTATTTGCTCTGAGGCTTTATCAAAAGCAATCTTGTCAGCGGCTGATGACATTTTTTCACTGAAAAATGCAGCAATTGGTAAAATACCTTCTCCTCCATGGTGGGACAGTGAGTGTACTGGTGCCGCGAATAAACGAAAATTAGCTGAAATTGTATATAATGATGATATGACAAAAGACAATTATAAAACCCTTATAGAAACAATAGAAGAATCTAAAAAGCTCTTTAAGAAAAAAAGTTTTTAAGTTGGAGAAATTTCTGTGTGTCTATTTCTCCAAACACACACCCATCTATTGTTTGGAACAACATTAGGCGCTTCAAGTCTGGAATGTCTAATACTAACCGCTGCATTCTCCCTCGATCATTGTGTGATTTGTATCTAAGTAAGCTTGCGCCCCCATACGTTGCTCCTTCCTTACAATCATTAATAATGCCTATCCCATCTCATAAACAAAATCTTAATTCGGCCTTTTCTTTAATGGAACTTAAAGGGGTTCTTTCGAACTTACGTGATTCAGCTCCAGGGGAAGACGGTATACCATATTCGTTCTTGCGCAATTTAGAAGATCAAACACTTATGTACTACCTTAATTTAATAAATTCTGTAATGATGTCTAACAATGTTCCAAATGCCTGGAAATCACAAATTATTTTGCCAATTTTAAAACCAGACAAATCACCGGCACTCATAGCATCATACCGACCTATAGCGCTCTCTTCAGTCATAGCAAAAATTGCAGAGCACCTCATTAAAAATCGTTTAGAATGGTTTATAGAGAGTCATGCTATTCTGTCTGAATCACAATATGGTTTCCGTAAAGGAAGAAGCACTTTAGACAGCTTAAGCATTTTCGTAACAGATATTCGCATGGCATTCTCCCGTAAAGAATCTGTTGTTGCAGCTTTTCTCAATGTTAATTCTGCGTATGATAGCGTACTATTACCAATTTTGACCGCTAAATTACAATCTGTAAATGTTCCATCAACACTTTCAAATTTTATTATAAACATGCTTTACGGTAGATCAGTTAAGTTAGACAACTACAATGAAATAAGATATGTTTGGAAAGGCCTTCCACAAGGATCCGTCATCAGCCCTTTGCTTTATAATATATACACATACGATCTTGATAGAACTATAGATAGCCCTGTAAAAGTCCTTCAATATGCCGATGACCTGCTCATTTATTGTGCTGATAGCTCCATTGATAAAGCCAGTTTGCTCATTTCATCTGCTTTGAATAATTTGAAATTGTGGATGGAAAATAACGCTCTTGAGCTTTCTGCTCTGAAAAGTAATGTAGTAGTATTTTCTAGACAACGTAATCCCTTACATCCTGCTATCTCTTACAACGGGGATAATATTCCCGTTCGTAATGAAACAAAATTTTTAGGTATAGTACTTGACTCAAAATTGACATTCCTTCCTCACTGCGAGTTCCTTAGTGTCAGATATGAAAGGCTTCTCAATCTCTTGAGATGCCTCTCGGGAGTTTGGTGGGGTGCGCATCCCTCTTCTTTAAGGCTTGTCTACAATGCTTTGATAAGAAGTGTCATAGATTATGGCTCATTCTTGTTAGAGCCTTGTAGCTCAGCTGGACTGAAGAAGCTAGATGCCATCCAGGCCAAGGCTTTGAGGGTAATTTCGGGAGCTATGAAGTCGAGTCCTATAAATGCCTTACAGGTTGAATGTGGTGAACCACCACTTCAATTGCGGCGACAATATCTTTCAGATAAATTTATTTATCGTTCGCTAAGATTATCTGATCATCCTTTGTTTTTAAAATTGCAACTGTTATCTGATGTCATTGTCTCAGGTGCTGACTACTGGACTCACAAATCTCGCCCCTGCTTGGTTTACAGTTGGACAAATTTAAATAATTTGAAGGCTCCTACCCACCGCATCAACAAACTGTCTATATATCTTGTTGATTACGAATGTTTAATTATGTCGCCTAACATAGTTTATAATATCGACATTGATAAAAGTGATCCTAATGCAAACTCACATTTTAATTCCGTTGTTAATAGCTATTGGGATAGATGGCATCAAATTTACACAGATGCATCGAAGCATAAGCCTTCTGATTGTGTCGGTGTTGGAGTATACTATCCACAATTCAAGATTATACAAAAAATTAAATTTCCACCCGGAACTGTATGCTGAATGTTTTGGAATATTAAAAGCACTAGAATATATTATTTTGATGAAACTCCCCAAAACAATTATCTTCTGTGATTCTTTTTGGGCCCTACAGTCGCTTTCAAAATTTCCATTTAAATCACAATACATATTCCTATTATTACACAATCTAGGTATAAATTGTATCAGTGTACAATATTGGGTTTTACCGTGTCTTTTGCGTGGATACCAAGCCATTGTGGTATTAAAGGCAATGAGATTGCTGACCGCTTGGCGAATGAAGCAGTCGTGTGTGGAGATATTTTTCCATATAAAAACTATTATCATGATCTTATATCTTTAGCTACAATTTCTCTCCAGGAATCTTGGAGTAGAGCTTGGTCTGAAAGCACTCGCCAAAAAGGCAAACATTATTTCAATATTCAAAAATCCATTTCACACAAACCATGGTTTACTGTTCTTAAACTTGGTAAAAGAGCAACTTCTACTCTCATAAGAATGCGCTTGGGTCACGTCTGCAGTCCGGCACATCTTGCTAGACTTAAAATTGTAAGTTCGCCATCTTGTGAATGCGGAGAAATGATTTCAGACCTAAATCATTTAATTCTATCATGCCCTCTATTTGATTCTGATATGTTGTATGAGACTCTAAGATATCTTAAGATTCAATTTCCCACTAATATTAATTGCTTACTCACAGATTTTCAGCCAAATGTGTATAAAGCATTAGCTGAATACATAGATATAAATAATATAAAATTATAGTAAATTGTATGTTGAATGTAACTTGTAAATATTTTATAATGTATATATTTTTATTTTTTTTTATACGTTATAAGCTAGCGTTTGACCACTATCTCACCTATTGGTAAGTGATGATGCGGTCGAAGATGGTAAGCACGCTAGGCCTAGAATGGGAACTGGCTCTCAAGGATAGTTATATAGTTTAGTTTTACTTGTTCATAAATTATTTATCATTCTTCTCTCCTGATAGTTAACTAATTCTTTGTTTATCGTAATTGTTAAATTATTTTTTACATTGTCATGGTTTCCCTCGTTTTAATGTCATCGAAATTCAACCAATCCATCCTGTAAAAATGAAAACAACTCATGAACAATGAACATGCAAGATCACTGCAAGATAGAAGCTAAACCTAAAACATGACTCTGGCAAATGCACAGAATGTGCGGCGCCAAAATCCCAGGATTGGGAAAAAAATAATAATAATAATAATCAATGCCTAATCAATTTTATATTTTGTCAGAATGTAGGTAAATACAGAGATATGCAAGAATGTGATAGCCAAGTTATAAATGTCGTATGTATACAGTCTTATCCATAAGGCAAAAAATATTAAACAGTTATTCATTAAGTAAGTACCTATACTTATTCAGAATTAAAATTAAATACTGGTGATTATATTTTTACAATCAAAATTAAACTCAATCGAACTAATTTTAAGTTAATAACTTATCTATAACAATAATAACATTGTTTCATTGCATCATGTCTTGCTGACACGCGGTTGAAGTACTTTTTTTTTTAATCAACTTTTATTTAGGGGCTTTTGGCTTAGTCTTGCTATGGCAGCCCCGTATTAGCTTACAAAGTAAACATTTGTTACGACGAACGCTCTTCAACCACCCTGTGTACACATAGATAGAGCATTCTAGCCGCGTCTGACGATGGATCAGATAGAATGCTCTGAAATATGCCCACATCAAGGTGGTTGATTTCAAATTTCTCGAAAATATCGTTTCTTACGTTTTGGGTACATGAGCATTCCATCAAGAAATGAAAGATATCATCAACTTTGCCGCATAGATTGCAATCCGGACTGCTCAGCTTTCTCATAAGATGTTTGAATTGGTTTAAAGGTACATGCCCGGATCGCAACCTGTGGGCGATAACAATAAATTTTCGATGAAGTCTAATATTTGTCCACCATGGAATACGAGGAGGCTCACACTGTATGGTACGATACCATATGCCTTTGCTGAGAGATGCCATATCAAAATACTCCATCCAAGCCGAAGTAATCCTCCACTTGTGCTTAATGAAGACTTCGGAATATTCCGGTTTAAAAAAGACTTCTTTACCATTTGATATGGCATCTCTAGCTAGTTTGTCAGCCTCCTCGTTACCATACAACCCTACATGTGAAGGCACCCATTGAATTTTTAAAGAAACTTTCCTAGAGAGCAGCACAAGTATTTTCGATAAAATCGTGTATGCTATTTTGCTGAACCTTTGTTTCCAAAGGTGCAGCTAGTTATGTGTTGTAGCACACTTTTGCTATCTGACAATATTACTACATTTTTAATGTTATTGCTTATAATATATGAAAGGGCCTCAGATATAGCAAAAAGCTCTACAAACATTATAGAAAATCCAGAGTTATTTACAATTTTATATGCTTCTTTCACGTTGTGACTGGGATCATTTTATTCCAACCGTTGTATTTTGTCGAAAGCATGTGTAAGGTATTCAACTTTAAAACAATATTATCATACTTATGCTTCGGTTGGTTAATAGTTTCAATGTTGGTTTGAATCAAATCTGTATTAACATTGGAGACCCAAGTATCTAATGTAAAAATATTAAGGGGATAGCTGCTATTGACTTTTTCATTAAGTATATCGTTATAGACAATAGATAATAGCGGCTTGGTTATATAATGTCTCGCTTTGACTATGAAGTTTATTTGAAATTTTTATTGTAGGATTAGAAGACCACGACTGAGTTTTAATACAGAATTTTAAAGCCAAATACTTCCTCCTTAAACAAAGAGGTGGCTGAAATAATTCATATTCCATGACATGGATAGGTGTCGTTTTAAGAAAGCCTCCGATTACTCGTAAAGCCTTATTTTGAACACGGTCTAATTTTATTAAATGTGTTTTGGAAGCATTACTATAAATAAAACTAGCATAATCAATTTTGCTTCTACTTAATAAAATATATAATCTACGTAAATGTTTTGGATGAATACCCCATGATGCACCAGCTAAGATTTTAAGTAAATTTATACACTTAGATACTTTATCTTGCGTTTCATTAATATGCCAATTCCACAACAGAGATCTGTCCAACCACACTCCCAAGTATTTGACACATTCCACGTAAGGAATTGTATTACCTTCAATAGATAATGTGACGCGGTTATTCCTCCTTCCTCTACTTAACAAACAAGTTTGCGTTTTGCTAAGGGATATATCTAGACAAATATTATTTAACAGTGTAGCTATAGAAACAACAGTTTCTTGAATTTCACAAGCACTACTATGTATATCTTTACCTTGGACATAAAAAACAAAATCATCTGCATATTGTAAATAGAAAACTCTATCACTGATGGATTTACACAACCTATGAGTGACTATGTTGAACAAAAGAGGAGAAATGGGATCACCTTGAGCTAAGCCCTTACCAGTCCATCTCGAAAAATAATTATCGCCATTATCTTCAAAAATTTTCAAACATCTGGATTTTAAAAAAGTGTAAAGATAATTGCAAAACTTGGCTCCTACTTTTAGATCATCAAGCATTATGGCTAGCTGATCAACTAAAACGTTATTGTAAGCGCTTTCTATGTCCAAGAAACATGCTAATGTAGATATATTTTGAGAAAACCCTATTTGTATTTGCGAAACTAGCCGAACAATACAATCAATACCGGACTGCCCTCGCCGAAATCCTGATGTAGTTTGAGCTAATATTTTATTTTTCTCAATAAACCATTCAAGTCGCTTAGAAAGTATTAAATTATAGGTTTTACATATACATGATATCAGAGATATAGGTCTAAATTTAGGTGTGAAATCATTGCCGAAACTACTTGGTTTAGGGATAGGTACATCATTGATGTTACGCCATTGTTCAGGAATAGACGTGTGTTCAAAAATTAAATTAAATATTTTGAGAAGAATACACTTCCCGACATCAGGCAAATTAAATAACATAGAATAGCTAATTTTATCCTCCCCTGGTGCCGTGTCTTTTTTTTTTTAAACATGCATTAAACTCCTGTATAGTAAACGTTGCTTCCAAATTAACATTTAAAGAACTAAAGGCAGGTTTCGGTGGTTCAACAAAATCTGGAGCTAAAGAGCGCAATAATTCTAACTTCTTGTCTTCTGGAGCACACACTCGATTATAACTGACTCCTTTCATCCAACGCATTTTTCGCCACATAATCGATGAACTTGTAATCTCATCTATCGAATCACAATTTTTTTGCCAGCTTTTAAGTTTAGCCTGCCTAATAAGTTGAAGTACTTGATTATTGTATTTTTATTCTATTTCTGTATTGCCACAACTTTATTATTTACTTGATAATCAAAGTATCATAATACATTACTGAACTTAATATCTCTTTTGTATTCATTGTATTACGTTCATAAAAGCCTAAATTAAGTTAATGTAAAAGGTAACACGACATTCGTTGTCTGTTAGGTGGTACGAAGTTCGCCGGGCCAGCTAGTAAATAATAAATAAATCTTTATTTCAGGTAACTTATGTAAACATGAAATGTAAGACCCATATTATTCATAAATACCTTACAGACTAGCATATATATAATATACCTATTTACTAAACTTAAGAAACACAACACACGTTAATTTTACGACGACGTACGACGTTAATTCATGCTGTCCGGTATCCGACCTCGAAAACGTCGAAACATGACGCCCCTCGGCCAGAATTCCTCCACCATATATGTTCCAAGGGACGTAGACGGGACCCGCACCACAAATGAATTGAAGTTTACATTGTGATGCAACTCCAACTTCACCACCCTCAGGGACATATTCGTCTTCAGCTTGATATATTCCGCTACGTCTTCCGCCGTGATGGTATAATGTTCGCGGGATATGTACAGCTGCGTCGTGGGTATCTTCGGTCGCAGTAAATGGGCCGGACCTGTCGGTGCGGTACCGCACTTGTTTCGGTTTGACGGCTTCCTTTTCTTTTTCTCCACATTTTTGAAGCCGCCATCGTCTCGATCTGCCTCCTTCCTTGCAGAAGGAACGGAAGAGGCAGCATTCGGTTTCCCTTCATGAGATGAAGCGACAGCGTAAGAACATTGAGGGGTAGATGTACCTACGGCGGATGGTATCCGCGCTGGAGCGGGGGTGCGGGCAGCGGGACGCGGGGCATCGGACGGCACGGCATCAGGCGGTGACACATTAAATGAGGTCGACTTTAAACTGCCGATGGATGCATTTTGTACACCGCGACGTGTGTTCACAGTATCAGTCGGCGGTGACCTACTAACTGACATAGCGTTGCGTAACGACACTACCTCAGCACGTAGTTCACTAATGGTGGTTCCAATGTTGATAACTTAGCCACCACTTCGGCCAGACTCGTTTTCAGGAATGTTATATCCTTCAGGAGCCTGGTGCAGTCGACGTGCTCGTACGAGACAGGAAGAATGCGATCCAGTTGCTTCCCGACCCGACTTCAATACAAGTTTTGCATTGCTGCATGGGGTAACGTTTTATCATTACCTGTAATCAAGGAATGAAAGAAAATACAAAAATATACATTTTAATATATTTTTGAAACAGTTACATTGCGAGATTTATATCAATTCCATTTCGCCTGCTAACCTGGCAGCGCTGAACCACTTGCCGAGATGAACGCCGCGGCTCCTGCAGATGCGAGGGCCGCGCTGCTGGTGGGTCGAGCACCGCGTCGCACCGCCGTGCCGCCTGCTGCCTGCGGAGCGTAGCGCCGCCTGCTGGGTCGAACACCCCGTCGGCACATTCGATGCAAGCGCTGCACCGTGAATTTAGCGCGGGTGTGTCATCATTTATATCATATGTAAAGGAAAAAAATTGAAAACCAATTATTTGAAGTTAAGTGATGCACTAACCGTGTCTAGTGATAGAACGGCAAAATTAAGTTTGTCCCAGTTGTTCCCAGTTTGACAAGTTTGTACAGAACCCTCGGTGCACGAGTCCAACTCGCACTTGGCCTTATTTTGTTAATCCATGTAAAATAAGTTTTAAACCCACTAACTTAGGAGTAATTAAAAACTTAACTAAACTTTTTGAAATTCAGTAAGAGGTTACATTCAATTATGCAATATAGGTGAATAAAATATTTTCATTATTCATATACCGTTTTTACTTTTTACCGTCCATTTAATACATACATACACACAATCACGCCTTTTTCTCGTTGGGGTAGGCAGAGACAACTTCTTTCTGCATGCTACGATCCTGACATACCTCTTTTGTCTCTTCCACTTTCATGAGCGCCTTCATACATGCTCGCCGGTTATAGGTACTTTTGACTTGGCCTTTCTTTAAAATGTCTCTGATCTTATCCTTTTCATAACACCTAATAAATACATTACTCAAAATATATCCAAGTATTTTCATTAAAAATCTTGTTTTTTTTATAAATTTACAAATTAAAACACTACTATAATGGTGAGCGATGACGTTTTCTTATAATAAATCTGTGGCATGCATTCTGGATAGCCGGAATTTTGCGCGTCACCAAAACGTGGCCTTGAGACATTAGATTTTAAGTTTCATAATATCTCTATATATTTACGTGAAGTTTTAGTGCCATAAACCGAAGAATAAGACTATTTCACGAATGAATAACAGACAAAGCATTGGTACCGCCCCAAGTCTAGATTATCAGTAGTTCTACCACTAGTACCATAATGTATATAAATAAAACTGGCCAAGTGCGAGTCAGCATCGCGTCTCGTATCGCACACTTAGGGAGGGTTCCGTACAATACGAAACATAACAGAATTTCAACTTTATATATGATTAATTGATATAACCAAGAATATTTGGTTTGGTCGCGATCTAGAAACACGGGGCTCGTTTACTAGCGCCATCTATGTCATTATGACGAAACTAATTAGATAGATGGCGTTTAAAAAAACGTTTTTTGTATGGGGACCCCCTTTAATTTTTTACTTTATTTTGCTTTTAGTATTTGTTGTTCTAGCGGCAACAGAAATATACCATCTGTGAAAATTTCAACTGTCTAACTATCACGGTTAATGAGCTATAGCCTGGTGACAGACGGACAGACAGACAGACAGACTGACAGACAGACAGACAGACAGACAGACAGACAGACGGGACAGCGGAGTCTCAGTAATAGGGTCCCGTTTTACCCTTTGGGTACGGAACCCTAAAAAAACGAATTAATCACCATTGGACTATTTGTAGTCCAATGGTGTTTAATCCTAATCTCCTGGGTCCACATTAGACCCTTGTTACTTAGTCTAATCTATAGGACTCGAGGGGTTTACTACTAGTCACTGAAGAGTTCCACTCTATCCACCTTCTGAATCTATCACCAGATCATCTCCAAGATTTCTTATTAGATAGATTTTTTTTATATACTAGATAGGTAAGCGTTTGACCACTATCTCACCTGGACCCCTAGACAAATTCCAATTTCCTGTTTGCCTTCACGCTAACGCAAGTTCAAAATGTATGGGAATTACATTTTTGTTGCGGAAACATAAATGTCATTCCATACATGCCCTGATGTTTATGGCCCTGATGTTTAGTGGCAATGCGATCGACGATGTAGCACGCTTACTGAAAAGATGCCTCTTCACTCGCGATCAAAAGGTCCCGGGTTGTAGTTACTGGAAAACACAGACACTGACTAGGGATTCCATTGCGTTGCATTACTACGTATGATTTTATTTTATTACATTGTAAGTCATTTAATTAGTTACAGGTGAATATATAGCGGTAGGCCTGACTCCTGTGAAAAAGAACATCAAACATGTCCGAAACGTGTCGGAGTAATTTTGATATCTTAACCCGTGAGTGTAAAGCCGTTTTAAATAATTATAGGTGAATAGGTATAATAAAAGTTTGCTAAAACTCTATCAACATACTTAAACATAGTTGCCTAATCTTTCAACTGCTCAACACACTAACCAATTTTGATGAAGTCCATCCACTGTCCATCAAATAACAAATTGACCATAAACCTAAATAGGTGCGAAGTAGCATATTAAATTATACAAATTATCATCAAAATGAAGAATAACAATCGACTTTCAAGTCCGTCAAGGTTACGGCATTGACATTAAGAGAAGCTTCGACTGTTTACTCCACATCAATTAGTTCGACATTGCTGTAATACCACAGAACAGATACTCGTAATACGTAAATATTTAAATATATTGGCATTTGATATTTGATATGATATTTGTAGCTTGTAATGAATATTGATATTAATTGTACAAATGTAATGAAAATTGAGGAAATATTTAGAAGTATGAGGAATTAGCGAGGGCCTAGTGGCGTAGTGATAGAATGTTTGGCTTTGAACCCAGAGGTAGCGAGGTCAATCACCACCGCGCACCAAAGGATTTTTCTATCGAAATGTCGTTTCTTGACGATGAATAACGTCGTCAAGAAACCCCCAACCCCCGCATGGTGATAGTACACTATCTAGTGTCCGCCTGGCCATCTACGAGCCTCAAGCTAGAAACTCTGTCGCCAAAACAACTAATGTGATCCGGCAGCTATCCTTGAGAGCCCAGTTCCTATTCTAGACCTAGCATGATACCATCTTCGACCGCAACATCACTTACCTACAGATGAGATAGTTGTCAAACGCCAGACTATAATTATGATGTATAAAAAAAAGTTCAGTCACTTACGCCTTATCACAAGGTTTGATAGTCCCACTTTTGATGGTAATGTTTATTTAACCGACTTCAAAAAAAGGAGGAGGTTTCTCAATTCGACCGTATATTTTATTTTATGTTTGTTCGCAGATAACTTCGTCGTTTATGAACCGATTTTGATTATTATTTTTTGTTCGAAAGGAGATATCCCAAGTGTGGTACCATGGTAATTTTATCGAGGTCTGATAAGTATCTCCAGAGATATTGAGATAAACATCTCAAAATTGGTACTGAAAATGAATAGCGCGGCATTGAAGTGGGTTCTTTTTTAGTTTTTAAACGATAATATTATAGTATAAGGCTCAGATGAAATGATAGATTAAAAACTCTCTATAATGTGAGATTTGACCACTTTGATCTATTATTAAATGACGATGTGATCGAGATTGGTAGTATAGCGTGCGAATGGGAACTGGCTCTCAAGGGAAAATGTAAGAACAAAATATTTTTTTGCAAATTAAACTAAAAAATATATGGTTCAATATAAAGAACTTGATCATTTCGTAGATTTGAAATTTATTTTGAACATTTTTCTTTATTTTTAAAGTCTTTGTGCTCATAGAAAGTATTGTCTCAATAGATTGAAACTATTCACTGTTCGCTATTTACTGACTTTTTTTGTTTTCGAGATATTAACAAATATTTGTAGTATGGTGAAAATTAAACTAAAGTCAATGTAATAACTTTATTAAATTAATAATTATACTCATTGCTGTCTACATCTTGTGATCTGCCGATCTGTGAAATTCCGATTCAAATTGCCTGAGCAAATGTTTAAATAGGTGCTAGGATCTTTACAGACGTACGACATAAATATAGACGAAATTTTATCAAGAATACGTTAGAACGTGTGTTAAGCATAAATTGGCCACCCTTATTGTTTTCGGTATATTATTCAGTATGTTTTTTTTTTACTTTTTTACGTCTTTATACTAGGATCTGAACAATATTTTGTAGAATTTTGTAAGTTTCGCCAAAAACGAAACTGATTAACACCATTTACACTTTTGAACACACAAAATGTCAAGATGAATGAAAATTTATAAGTAACTAACATGTTAGCTATAATTGTCGTTTTTTTACCTAGATTATTGCACCACTATTATAATACAAAGTCCCCGCGTTGCTTTTGTCTTGTCTATTCGCGATAACGGATTTTCATGCGGTTTTTGCCAATAGATAATGTGATTCATAAAAAAGATATAAGTATATAATTTGTCAAGGTTTTGTGCAAATTGGTTCAAATATGATGATAATTGTTGGAAGCATCGGAAAAAGTCAAGTCCCTGGGAGCTTTCATCGAAAAAGCTGCCTTGTCCCTTCGAGATATATCAACCTAAACAAATAATATACTTTAACTTTCCTCATGAATCATTCTGTATATTGGTAAAAACCGCATAAAAATCCGTTCAGTAGTGTTTGAGTTTATTGCGAACAGACAGACAGGCAGATGCGGCGGGGGACTTTGTTTTATACTGCTTTTATGCGAAGTTGTACGAGTATAATTCGTTAAACTTTTGCGTAAATTGGTTAAATTTTAAAATATGACAATTATTGTTGGAGACGATAATTCATACTCGACGCAGCAAAACAGCAGGCATATATGCTGTGCGAAACCGGGGGGGTCGCTAGTATTAAATAAACTATTAATCACTAAATATCCGGAGAGGTCTATAACAATTTGTAATACCATACTATATAAAGCCATGTTGTAAGGCAATGCTTAGTCTGATCCAAATATAAAGACTTATGACTTGTGACCAAAATGCAGCCCATTATGGTCACTAGTCACTTTGGCAAGGCATTTAAATGAATCTTTATAAATAGAATGTGCTCCGGATCGACAATATTATAAATTACTTAATTATAGTCAGACCATTCTAGTCCTAGCGCGTTTACTATCCTCGATCACATCATTGCTTAGCAACCAGGCAACATAACAAATAGCCTATCAGATATAAAAAAGTAAAAAAAAAACATTATTTTTTTTTATATATTCCTTATACATTACAAAAATATGTACCAAAATTAACTTTACGGCGATAAAAATCGCAGCGTTGAAGAACAGCCTAAGCACTGATATAGCAAAGCGCAGGCGCTCTAATGCGTGTAATGTCAAAATGGATGACACAGTTTCGAAACATTTCATAATAATGTAGGTGTTGCACATCGTTCTCTGAAGTTCATTTACACTGAAAGTAAATATTCTATAAGAATAAGTATAATATGTATTGTTGAAAACTGTGTTTACAAATAGATGTTAAAATCATGTAGTATCAACAGTTTGTTCTTTTCGAACATCATTTTTTTTTATGAAAAAGATTACTCGCAATGTGGGTGGGTTGCACATTAATAGTATTCTTGTTAACCCCTCCAACTAAGCTAAATATGCTTGTGTCTGGAGTGGGTTCACCACAGTAGTGCAATGGGTGGGGTGGGATTCGAACTCACGACCTCTCGATCGCCAGTCCGACACCCTATCCGTTGGGCTACTGCCGCTTTAATTGCATAGGGTAACATTACTATAAAACTAAATTATACGTAAGTAAGTACACAATATTACTTATCTTTTTATACCACTATTTTATTCTATTTTTTTTATATTTTATACAATCTATACCATATTGCCAGTTACTTAAAATTATTTTTAATTTCACTTTACTTTGTACACAAAAAACATTAAATAGCTAGGTCTTATACTATTTTTGGATATAGCCGAGTGTTACTTACAACACAAGTGCTCATAAAAGAGTTGGCATTTTCAATTCTTATTGTCTTAGTGAACTCTAAGAATAAGTGCAATTCAGATTGAATTATAGGAAATGATGTTCACACATTATATCACTACTAATAGGTGTTCAAATTTGTAATGGCGTGTGCATTCGGTTTGGTTCAAGGGAACAATCCAAATATGACATAATCTAAAGCTAACTTAAATGGGAAACTCGTCTTCACAAAACATATCTAACAACTTTGTCACCCACAGAAGCGTGATTGATAGCCTTAGTCCTTAATCCTGTTGGTAGGCTTCAGCCGTGGTTCAAAACACTCGAACGAAAATGTTGCCAATTAATAATGATAGCGATGACGTGGTCGAAGATGTTTAACACGTTAAGCCTAGAATGCTCTGACTCTCAAGGGCTGTGTGTTACTGGAACACCATAAAGTTATAGCGCAAATTTTCTCCTTGACGGTGGTAGATAAGCTACTTTTTGACAGCAAGTCAGGCGGAACTTCGATACAATATACTCCTACCACCTGTTGAAGAACACCTGTGCTAGGATTTGAACCGGTGACATCTTGCTTAGAAGTTAAGCCATCTACTCTTAACGCCAACGGGGTTTTCATAATGTGGTGAGACAGTGGTCGAGTGCTTGTGCACAGTAAAAAAAAACCTTCAATAACCTGCCATGGATTACTCAACATCTCTTCATGCGATAACATTACCTTGCTATTTAACCATTGTAGGTACTTCCGACTTCGATGGATGACCTTGACCCTCTTGTCGACGGAAAACGTATTCATTGTAAGTAGTTCCATCGTGTTTCCACCGGAACTCAGGGTCTAATAATCTAATAATCCTTTTTTTTCAACCGACTTCCAAAAAGGAGGAGGTTCTCAATTCGTTTGTATGTTTTTTCTTGTATGTATATTACGCGATTAATCCGTCAATTGTGAACCGATTTGAATGATATTGTTTTAATCGGTAGGGTAAATTACTATTTATTTACCTCACTGTAACTTCATCGAGATCTGATATGTATCTTCAGAGATATGACGATAAACTTCTCAAACTTGCTACTGGAACTGACTTACGGGGCATGGAAGTCGGTTGTTTTAGTTTTTAAACTATCTTATATATTATTATATGGACTTTATATAGGTCCTTTAAAACTATAAAAAATCCAATGAAAAACTAATAATAAAAATCGGTTCGTAAACTACGGGGTTATGACTGTTCATACTTACAGACATACATACTCTTAAACATATGACCTCCGTGGTGTCAATCAATAAAAAACTAAAAGAATCGACTTCAAATGCCGCGCTATTAATTTTTAGTACTAACATGAAGAGTTTAACTCCATATCTCTAGAGATACTGAACAAGATGAAATTTGAATGGGATCACCTGTAATGTGCCTATAAAAACAAAAAAAAAAACAAATCGGTTCAGGCGTCTTCGAGTAATCGGTGAACATACATAAAAAAACCCGACGAATTGTAAACCTCCTCCTTTATTTGTGAAGTCGGTTAAAAAAAAGGCCGTAAGTTATGCTCCGTTCCTACACCAAATCGAATGGATCACACAATCATCGGAGCTGAATATCAATAGTAATCACGTCGTTCTCATGTATAGAGATGTAATCAGATATCGATACTAAATATCGACTTCCTGGGGTCATGGTCGAGATAATTAAGTAGTTTCTGTTTCGTAATACAACAGAATAGTTTTTATTAAACACAATATTAGTATAGTTCTTGGTCTGAGAAATAATAATTAAGGATCGTTTACAAAACGAAGAAACCGCCTTCAAACATCGCGCTAGTCATTTTTAGTGCTAAGTTTGAGGTGTTTACCTTCATATCTCTGGAGATACTTATCAGATCGCGATGATCATTTCATGAACGTGGAACCACCTTGGAAATGAACCTTACTATTTCAAAAAAGAATCATTCGAATCGGTTCATAATTAACGGAGTAATCGCGTAACATACATACAAAAAAAAAACAGATTAATTGAGAACCTCCTCCTTTTTAGGAGTCGGTTGAAAATAACACTTTCATGTAACTAAATGAACCGACATGGGCCTACCGTATATAGCCTAGTGTAAGAGGTATGTGGTCGTAAGTGACTTAAATAGTTAAAGTAGATGTAGGGGCTGTACTTTTTAGGGTTCCGTACCCAAAGGGTAAAACGGGACCCTATTACTAAGACTCCGCTATCCGTCTGTCTGTCTGTCTGTCTGTCTGTCCATCTATCGCCAGGCTGTATCTCATGAACCGTGATAGTTAGACAGTTGAAATTTTTACAGATGATGTATTTCTGTTGCCGCTATAACAACAAATACTAAACAGAATAAATTTAAAATTAATAGAGGGTCCCCATACAAGAAACGTGTTTTTTCAGCATTTTACGCCATCTATGAACGCTTAGTTAGGTAAACGTCCCATAGATTGCGTTATATTGAAATGTCGATCCCTAACACCTTTGTTAGACGTTCGATGGCATTATAAGAAATAAAATGTTTATTAATTATTATTTTTTGCTGTCGAAAAATGATTGTGGTATTTTTTGCTCGATCTTATAAAATACTGTAGTGTGGTACGGAACCCTACGAGTGCGAGTCCGACTTGCACTTGGCCAGTTTATTTTAGTAACTAGAGTCTGTGCAAAAAGAGAACCGTCGTAGAAATTGAGGTCGTATCAGTCGTCGGTGGTTTTAATTTACTATATTTAATAGATTGACAACACTGCTGTCATTACTAGTACGACTAAAAATGTCTCTCTGATGATCTCTTAAAAATAAACTCTTATCATTATAGTGTGCTACTAGGTAGGTATGTACTATCGAGGGACAATAGTCCAGTAGCACCTCAATGTTCATAGTAGCCTTCACGATATTTCTGTTGAATGTTCCAACGCAAACAATAACACGTAAGTACAGCATAGATGGCATGCTAAGCCATACCACAGACAAATAAAAAAGTGGAACGTAGCGTGAGATACATTTGATAAACATCAAATAGAGATAACAATATTCCACTGTATACTGGTTTTGTTTTTGTTGAGTTAACAATTAACATAACGTCGAGTAAGCTATGCATATGTAACGGATGCTTAAATTCGAATGAGTCATTAATAGCATCTTGGTCGAGTGGTATGGTGAACTGTTAAGGAAGCAGGAGGTCCGAGTTCAATTCTCCATCCAGTATATTATTTTGTTATAATTTTGAGGACCCGGTGGCGTAATCGGGAGAACGGTTGGTTGAACTTTGATGCCAGAGGTACCGAGTTCAAACCGCCGTGCACCAATGGATTATTCTATCGAAAAAATATGTGCGCTTTTCACAGTGGCCCTCCGGTGAAGGAAAAATATCGTTAAGAAACCAACAACCCCCGCATGGTAGTAGGACACTATCTAGTGTCCACCTGGCCAGCTACCGCCCTCAAGTTAGAAAATCTGTCGTCAAACATCTAATATGTTCCGGCAGCTATCCATGAGAGCCAGTTCCCATTCTAGGGAACTAGGCTTGGCGTGCTTACCAGCTTCGACCTCATTATCACTTACCAACAGGTGAGATAGTGGTCAAACGCTAGCCTATAAAATATTTAAAAAAAAACAATTATTAATAGCTTGTATTATTTTATATCTGTTTAAACAAACTTCGCTAATAAAGGTAAATTGGTAAACTATGTTATAATTATGTGAAATAAAATAAATAATACGGTGATGTTATCTTAATAGTTTTTGAGGCAATATTTATTTGTATACCTTAGAAGAATACACAGCAACAATATTTTTAAATAAACTGATTTACAACATATCAAAATATCATAAACTACTATTTTTATTTCATATTTTATTAAATTGAAACCGTCTTCATTGACAATTTTCTATTTTGACAAAATAACACTTTAATGGTTGCATCTAAGAATTGCTCTTACCTATTGATTATTTAAGGTTATTAAGCTTAATTATTTATTTTCTCTAGGAAAAGAGGATTAAAGCTTAATCCTTTATAATTATAACTTACACAATTACTTATCACAAATTATCACAGCCGGCACATCGCGTAGTTTTATATACTTTTAAATTAATATTTCGTGTGACTTCTATTGTTTTCGATACAGACAAGAAGCCTTCGTAATCCACTATATTCGCCCATATTATGTCTGTCACATACATTTTCCACAAACTAGATCCAGGGGGACTACAGCTGCTGGTAAGATGAAATCGTGCTGTATAAAAAATTATGCATTATGGCTTTTTATTTAAAATATTTATATTTCCCGTTGTCAAAGATTTGTATTTTAAACCTAAAATTTCTTAAATTCATCAATAAAAAATGCAAATTATGTGGAAAAAATCCTAATTCGTAAAACACATCACTCTTGGACGAATAAAAATGACGTCATAACATATTCAATATTCAATGGCAGCATAATTTAACAGTCCTAGCATCCATTCATACCTCAAAAGCCGGTAACGCATCAGCAGCGCAGCAGTTTTTACACATGATAGGTGATGATAGGTGACGGGTGGGATGTCAATTTGTTTGTCCATTATAACATAAAAAATATACAGTAATTGATTCTTACTTTCGACGGTGACAAAAAAATTTTTACTTTTAGGTATCCTTTTACGCAGTACTATATTCTTGACATCACAGTAGTAAACGCCTGAGTCAGATTGCTCTACATTTTTTATCACCAACACGCTTAGATACGAATGGGTGTCGTATTTCTCACCTGTAAGTAAAATATAAAAGAAAAAAAAAAGTTATAATGAAAACTGAACCGCAATGAAAGCGGGTCGGTTATAATAATATATTAAATGCAATAATTTCTAAAACATTTTTTTAAACAATAGCTTAATGAAAGTTCATTATACAGGTTATTGGTAATTCGACGTATTCCCGGTAGGAGCAGATAGAGGGGTTAAAATGCGACATATTTAGCCTCCTCAATGTATGGCCGAAAATTAATAGTTTACGAGATATTTGGAAATCAGCAACTTTTGGAAAAAACCCAAATTTGGAGGTTTTTAACAAAATTTCAAAATATTGCTGATTAAATGTTGATAAATATTTTTTTTATTCGTAGGAAACTTTGTGATAAAGCTTAAGAAGTAATGACATATTCAAAAATACTTAGAATGTAATAACAATGACTAAGTTATTTTTTTTTAATTATTTTTACAATTAGAGCTAAATAATGTAATTTTTCTTAAAATAAACACAAATACATTAAGCCTGAATATAACAAATATTACTTTTTAGTTTACAAAGCTTTCCAAAAAGGTATAACACTTAGTATTTTTAGGGTTCCGTAGCCGAATGGCAAAAAACGGAACCCTTATAGATTCGCCATGTCTGTCTGTCTGTTTGTCTGTCCGTCCGTATGTCACAGACATTTTATTCCGAAACTGTTAGGACTACAGAATTGAAACTTAGTAGGTAGATGCATTCTGTAAACCGCTTTCCGATTTTTATACAAAAATAAAAAATATAAACGTTTAAGGGGGGGCATCCCATACATGGAACTGGAACAAAAAAAATTTTTTTTCGTCAAACATATACGTGTGGGATATCTATGGATAGGTCTTTAAAAATGACATTGAGGTTTTTAAAATAATTTTTTCTCAAAGTCAATTATTTCAAAGATAGGCGCGCCTAAAGTGGTAAAATGTGTGTCTCCCCCCCTTAACTTCTAAAGTAAGGGAGTGAAAAATCTAGAAAAAATATATTCTGTAGATCTCAATAAAAACTAACAACGAAAATTGGTTTGAACGAGATACAGTCATCAGTTATTCAGATATAGCGACCGCAAGTATAACTTTGTTTTTCATACAAACACTATGAAAAACAAAGTTATTTTTGTGGTTGCGAAAAATCAAAGTTATAGAATACTCTACTGTGTTACGGAACCCTACGAGTGCGAGTCCAACTTGCACTTGGCCAGTTTATTTATTAAAACAGTATCATCAAAATTGAAACTACCACGAAAAGTACTCAGACCCATTACGTATTACATGCATTAACAACGTAGTAATAATTATCAGTAACTGGCGTCAATCGGGTTTTCAGACATACAGACGGACGGACAACAAAGTCATCCTAAGGTACAAAATTCTAAAAAGCTCAATTTTAAAACGGATGAACGAATTTTCATATATCAAAACTAAGGACACTCTCTAATGAGACTGTCCTAATGGACACCTATCCAATATAAAAATAAACTGGCCAAGTGCAAGTCGGACTCGCACTCGTAGGGTTCCGTAACACAGTAGAGTATTCTATAACTATGATTTTTCGCAACTACAAAAATAACTTTGTTATTCATACAAACACTATGAAAAACAAAGTTATTAACAAAGTTGTTTCAGGATATTATCAAAATAACCCTTTTAGTCATATCTGTTCATAAAATATTTGGAACTATTGATACCATGCACCCCACGCTTTTTTTACAATAAAATCATTTTTTCTTACACTATTTTTAATTCAAATTTATTAAAATTTATTTTCTATTTTTAGTTGGATTTTCTATAAAAGCGTATTTTTTTAGTTTTTTTAAACTATTATTTATTTTTCATTTTTTAGTCGAATTTTTTTAAAAATCCTAGTAAGGATAACGGGTCAAAATGTTTAAAATATTGAATTGTCATCGGTCCTTAATAAGTATGCCAAATTTCGAGTTAATCCGACGTTTTGAAGGGGGTTAAAATCATGTTCAAAGATTCCGTTACATACTAACATACAAACATACATACGTCTGAAGCTAATAAAAGCGTATTAAAAATAACTTTATTCACTGTACAAAAAGATAACACATTTCATTGAGTTAGTTCGGCGGCTTCAGGCTGCGCCGCGCGGTGTCTCGATCGAGACGAAACAATTGAACCGCGTGATAAAGAAATTGAACTTTATTAACTACAAAATAAGATACAAATTGCATTAAGATAATTTGGTGGCGTCGCGCGTTTTGCTGCGCCGCACAGCGTCGGGCTGCGCCGCTTTACTCCAAATGTATCGTCGCGTCACGTCGCGTCTCGTTGCGTCGCGTCGCGGTGTGAACTGACTCTAATACGTAATGGGTCTGAGTACTTTCCGTGCTAGTTCCGATTTTATGTAAAAAATACCAATATGTTATATCTTTTTGGAAAGCTTAAAGAGAGAAAGTTAGAAAGTTTTATTTATAATATGCAGGCTTAATATATTAGTGTTTATTTAAGAAAAAATACATTGTTTAGCACTAATTGTAAAAATAATCAAAAAAATAAAAAAACGTTATAAGTCAATTGTTATTACATTCTAAGTATTTTAGGATATTTTATTACTTCTTAAGCTTTATCACAGTAACAAATAACAGTAACAAGTAAGTTGTGTATGTTTATTGGCTTAGTATGTTTATGTTATATATTATAGGAAATATTATGATAATTAGTACTATTATATATTTTAGTAGGTAAAACCATCTCTTTAATGCATACAATATGTAAGCACGATTGAACATGTTCCGCGCCGCTGCTGAATTACTGGTAGAAAATGTTTTTTTTAGCATTAAGTCCTCCTTTTGTATATTTTTTGTGCAATAAAGTATTTACAAACAAACAGACAAGTTTCGAAGTTTTGAAGAGGATATGGTACCATGGACCACACTCACACAGTGCAGCAGATTAAACAGAAGACCGACGAGTATAACCAGCCCTGTGCCTTGCGTTTGTGGACTATGAGAAGGTATTTGACTCCATTGAAACCTGCGGGTCAATTCTGGAGTCTGGTACGGTGTCAAGTTGATTGGTGATACGTCCAAGTGTTGAGAGGTAACTGACTGAACATATCCCTTTACATGGAGGTGTGAGACAAGGGGACGTTATCCCCAAATTATTCATAAAAGCTTTGGAAGATAATATGTAAACGTTGAACTGGAAAGGTCGGGGCATAAATATCAATGGCGAAAACATCTCACTACTAAGATTCAAAGTCACATTAAAAATGCAAAGTCAAGAGACACACAATTCTTAGTATCAAAATCGGTCTAGCCGTTTTTGAGGAGTTCAGTAAAGTACAATACATACGTACAAAAGAGTTATAATAATTAGAGAAGATATAGGTATTCTAATCTCAATAATATAATTTCTTATAAAGATATTTCGATAGATAGTGGAGTCATTGTTTCGAACTGTAGAAGAAACTATTGTTATGAAATGTACAGTCAGAAAGAAAATTGACCATACCATTAGCTATTTTCGCTCCATTTCTCCACCACTCAACTGTTGGTGTTGGGTTGCCAGTGAAATTACAATCTATACTTAATGAGAGATTCCCTTCATATGCGATGTAATGATCTTTAACAGCGTTTATTTCAGCCCCAACTGTAAAAAAAAAACATCACGTATTCAGTATGTACTTCAAAATGTGAAGTTAAGTAGCAAGAGGGTATCAATCTAGTAACAGCCCCGGCATGGTTGTAGGATACTGTCAAGCTACCATCATGCTCACTGTTCAGCTGGCTGCCGCCCATAATTTCAATCAATGTATTCCATTGACGTAATATACGAGTACATTGTATTATTTTATTGTAGCTTGCAAAAGAGGCAGCGCAGTAATGTAATTGAGAATCTTTATTTGTTTTTTTTTTATATTTTATAGACTAGCGTTTGACCTCTATCTCGCCTGGTTGTAAGCGATGATGTTGTCTAAAGTGCTCCGGAGAAGGTCATTCGCAATTGTCAATTCTCACGTCATTGATGCACGGAGATCAAATGATCGTTCTACAGAGGCAAAACTACGTGGTTAATAAAGGCGAATGATGGAAATATTGATTGAATTCTATTGACAATTCGAATGACCGTCTCTGGGGTACTTAAGATGGTGAACACGCTAGGTCTAGAATACTATGACTCTTAACGGCTATGTATGTGCTGCTGGAACACCATTAGGCTATGGTGGCATTCTCCTTGATAGTGGTAAGCTAATAAAAGTATAATAACCACCCGAGGAAAAGTTTTAAGTTTATATACTATATTATTTTAGGGTTCCAAACATCAAAAAGAAAATGTTTCACAATGTTTCATAAAAGTTCCTTTGTTACTGCCATCAAAGTTTACAATCATCTGCCCACAGATTTTAAAACTTTAAGCCATAAATATTTTAAAATTAGGCTTAAAGAATGGTTGACATCTAAAGCGTATTACAATTTAAACGAGTTCTTTAACGATTAAGTTAATTATATTGTATACTTATTGATAAATTCTATGATTGTAGTTAAGCCTCATTAGATTAAGTAACATTATATTGTACGCCCGAAAGGGTAAACTGTTGATACCATACATATTGTACATAAGACCATCTTGTACCAATGTACCTACACAGTTATACAATAAAAATATTTCTATTTCTATTTCAAAAAAAGAGTCCTTATAGGAGATCACTTTGTTGTCCGTCTGTGAGACCCTTCTTTAGAAACACGTAATGGTATGAAGTTGAAATTTATATCAATCCTTATATACTTACTATATTACCAAGTATTGGGTGACAACAAACAAGTCGTTCGACTGACGGTAAGCTCTGTACGTGACGATAATTGAGTGCCAGATTGTATACGGCGTGGAAAACATGGATAGGACACGAACAGAAACTACATTAAATGTCGAAGATGTTTGCGTGAAAGAATTTTTCAGATGTGAAAAATGAAACTTGTAAGTCAACACGATCAAAAGATATGATTATTTAATTAATTTAGTTTTTCGTTTAATTATTAATTAAGTAGCATTTTTTGCATATTTTGCGATTTTCACAAGGGAATCAAAACCTATAGTTATTATCTGTTCTGTTCCTATAAGGTACTTCCCATTGACCTAGAATCATGAAATTTTTGAACATGAACGGCACTTGTAAACAAAAATCTGAAATCTAAATTTTTAAGACAAAAAAATAAACGAATTTCCGATTCATCATCATCATCATTGCTTTTACTTGTCCACTGCTGGACATAGGCATCTCCAATTTTACACCACTGAGTACAATCCTCGGCTACTCTCATACAGGTCTTGCCAGCCACCTTCCGAGTATCATTGCTCCACCTAGTCTGAGGAAGTCCTACACTACGTTTGCCAATTCGCGGTCTCCACTCAAGCACTCGTTTACCCAAGTGGTCGTCGGTTCTTCGGCTAATGTGGCCGGTCCATTGTCACTTCAGCTTGCTAGTTCGGTGATCTATATCGGTTACTGGTTCTCTGTCGGATCACTTCCTTACGAATTTGATCCTTCAGATAAATTTTGAGCATAGTTTTTTCCGTAACACACTGAGCAACCTTAAATTTGAGGACCAGTCCAACCATGAGTGTCCACGTTTCAGCTCTGTATGTCATGACGGGTAGGACGCACATATCGAAGACTTTTATCTTTAGACTCTGTGGCGATGAGAATACTCGACGTAATTTCCCATATGCTACCAGCTGTATTCTTCTATTGGCCTCTTTGTCGAAGTTCTTTTTACCCAGCTGCAGAGTTTTGCGAGGTAAACATACTCCTTAACAACTTCGAGAATACTGCCGTACTGCAATTGGTTCCGGAGTCACATGCTCATTGAACATAACCTTGGTTTTATCCAAGTTCATCTGGAGACCAACGCGTTAAGAAGAATCAGCTAGGCCATTCAGCATATGTTGCAGTTCTTGCAGCACTTCTGCTACAATGACGATGTCGTCCGCAAATCGCAAGTGTGAGAAGTACTCGCCGTTTATGTTCATGTCACGTTCTTTTCAGTCCATAATTATCCGCTACTTAATGCATTTGTGAACAATTTGGGGGGTGGTAACATCTCCTTGTCTCATACCGATGCACAAGGATAGATTCAGACTGCTGGTTCTGGACTTGGACGGTCACGGTAGCGGCATTGTAAAGACCTCTCAGCACATAAATATTATCACCAATCGACTTGGCACCGCTGCAAATAATTTACGATTACAAACATATTATTTGCGGTTGGTGCATGAACAGTGTCTAGGCGTAGGTCTAGTTTGTATTTTAATCTAGCTGGACAAGTTGGTACGGAAACCTTGGTGCGCGAGTTCGAGTTAGACGATTATTATTTATTAGATGAGGCGCAAGACTACACTATTCCAACCTGTCTTCGTACTGGATGGCACCGGATATTATGCCGAAACTTGAACCGCTTGGAAACTGGTCGAAGTCTACTACCATTACTTACTCATTTACCAACGCCTAGTATCATAAGTAGGGTAAATGAATGAAACAGTGCCCTTTTTCCGGGGGTATCGATGTTAATCCCATCCAACAATCAACGTTAAATTAAAACGAAATTCCTCAAAATATCTCAATTTTTTCGTCTTAGAACCGCTACTTAGGACTACTTTTACTTCATCGTCATCATCATTACTGACATGACTGCTGGACGTAAGCCTCTCTCAAAACATGCCATCGGGAAACGTAGCGCAGGCAGTTCTGTGAATAGGTGGAGCGACGATATACTTTCACCTAAATAACGTTAATTCTTTTAAATAAAAAATCTTACACAAAACGTTGACGACATGGGTGATGTTTACTGATTTCCCGATATTACTAGCTATACACATGTAATATCCACTCTGCTCTGGTTTGATATGTTCAAATCGCATGGAACTGTGATTGGTAAATTTCCTGGAAATAAAAAAGTAAACAGATAATTTGACGATGCATTTGCGTGTTGAGTAGTATCAGCATTATGTCTAGAAAAGTATGAATTTTAAAAAAGTTGGGTAATTTTGTTACGTACGTAGATTTGATTAAATCTACAATCCGATCTTAATACTCCAAACCGTGGTTTGTTCTATTATTAATAAAATTATTGTAGTGTGATTGTTTGTGAAACAATAATTGCTGAAATAAGAGGTTTTTGAAACGAGATGTATTCGAAACTTTGTTTGTAAAATGAATAATTTTTGAAATAACATGTTTTAAAAATGAATTATATACGAAACTTTGGTTGTAATGTAATATTTTATAATATTTAGGTTAATCATTAGGAATCCCCTTATTCGTGCCATGTGCAAAATCTGTCTGTCCGCATTGTCAGAAAAACCAAACAGAAGGAGAACTGCTGAGATTCTCTCGAATTTGTATTTAGTGCATATAGTAAAATCTCATTATTTTTACAAATTCTTATTCTCATATAGGTACTAATCAGAAACAAAAAGAAATAAAATTACTAACGTCATATTTATAAACACTGTTTTATTGAAACTGTAGTAAATCCACTTTAGTTCTGGTTTTGGGTTACCTTCAGCGTCACAATATATGTTAAAAGATTGACCCTCTTTTATTCTAAGTGGCTTTGGAGGTTTAATATGAAGATCTGAAATAGATAGAAAATAGAAATAAATTGAATGGGTAAGTGCCTACTTTTATTTTGCGTTGATTCTTTATGTACGAGGGACAATAGTCCAGTAGCACCTCAATGTTCATAGTAGCCTGCACGATATTTCTGTCGAATGTTCCAACGCAAACAATAACACGTAAGTACTGCATAGATGGCATGCTTAGCCAGACCGCAGATGAATAAAAAGGTGAAACGTAGCGTCACATACATTTGGCAAACATCAAATAGAGATAACAATATTCCACTGTATACTCTTTTTCTTTTTGTTGAGTTAACATAACGTCGAGTAAGCTACGCAACAAGTAACGGATGCTTAAATTCGAATGAGTCATTAATAGCATCTTGGTCGAGTGGTCGATAGTCCACCTAGGACTGTTAAGGAAGCAGGAGGCCCCGAGTTCGATTCTCTATCCACTCCATGATTTTGTTTTAATTTTGAGGGCCTGGTGGCATAATCGGGATTTCATGCCAGAGGTGCCGAGTTCAAACCGCCGTGCACCAATGGATTTTTCTATCAAAAAATTATGTGCGCTTTTCACAGTGGCCCTCCAGTGAAGGAAAAACATCGTTAAGAAACCAACAACCCCCGCATGGTGGTAGGACACTATTTAGTGTCCGCCTGGCCAGCTACCACCCTCAAGTTAGAAAATCTGTCGTCAAACATCTTATGTGTTCCGGCAGCTATCCTTGAGAGCCAGTTCCCATTCTAGGCCTAGCGTGCTAACCATCTTCGACCGCATCATCACTTACCAACAGGTGAGATAGTGGTCAAACGATAGCCTATAAAATATATATAAAAAATATATCAATTATTAGTAGCTTTTATTATTTTATATCTGTTTAAACTTAACTTACTTAGCTAATAAAGGTAAATTGGTGATCTATGTTATGTGTGAAATAAAACAAATAGCACGGTGATGTTATCTTAATAGTTTTTGAGGAAATATTTATTTGTATAACTAAGAAGAATACACAGCAACAATGTTTTTAAATTAACCGATTTTCAACATATCGAAATATCATAAACTACTATTTTCATTTAATATTATATTAAATTGAAACCGTCTTCAATGATAATTATCTACTTTGACAAAATAACACTGTCAATTGGTCGCATCTAAGAATTGCTCTTACCTTATATTGATTATTTGAGGTTATAAGCTTAATTATTCATTTTCTCTAGGAAAAAGAGGATTGAAGCTTGATCCTTTATAATCATAAGTTACACAATTACTTATTACAAATTATCACAGCCAGCACATCGCCTAGTTTTCATATACTTTTAAATTAATATTTCGTGTGTTCTTGTTTTCGATGCAGATTAGAAGTTTTCGTAATCCACTATATTTGCACATGTTATGTTTGTCGCGTAAATTTCCCCAAACTAGATCCAGGGGGACTACAGGACTACACTACAGCTGCTCAGGACATCTCTCGTCTCGTGCTTCTCACCTTTGCATTATTAAACCCCATGGAGTGCGCGGCCGAACTCTCCGTATAAAATTCGTCTGAAAACGCCAAATCTTATTAACACACTTTATTAACAATCTACTTTCACAACTACGATTTCTCATCACTTATCACTCAGCAATAACTTACACTTATGCCGCTTTCACTATACATTTCAGATAATATAATTTATTTCGTCCATTTCTATGCAATGCCTCAATATTCGCCGTCTTTAATATATTATATATATATTTGCTTGCATTTTGATTTTTTAAGTTATTTATTAACCAAACTTCAACCACCACCGAAGTTCACCAACCGACAATTTTATGTTCATACATTTAGGCCTGAATTCCTCTGTCGCTGACGTCGGTCGCGTACATACGCGGCGCGTAGCAACTCGCGCGCCGCTGATGTCAGCGTCACAGTGTGGTGCTATATAGAACACAACGTATATTCGTACGTGCGACCGACGTACGCGACCGACGTCAGCGACAGAGGAATTCAGGCCTCATAGCGTTCTATAGCGCGTCAGTCGACCGACGTACGCGGCGCTGACGCGCGAGACCGACGCGCGCCATACGCGGCGCGTAGCAACTCGCGCGCCGTTGATGTCAGCGTCACAGTATGGTGCTAAATAGAACACAACGTATATTCGTACGCGCGACCGACGTCAGCGACAGAGGAATTCAGGCCTTAAGCCATCAATACATTTTGTTTCAAATCTACCCTCATTATTTGTATAACTGATAAAAGAAGCAAAACTGGTCTAGTTATTCTACTAATGAACACATGCGCTCTTTCTAATTGGTTCATAATGAAAGAGTGCAATATATGGGTCTTTCTATCTCTTCTATCTTTCTTATTGTGTTACTTTCGAAACGTCTTATAGAAGAAGGTCGTATGTGCATATTTTGCTGTCATGCTATTGCTTTTTGAGACTGCTACTCCAATTTTGACCGATACTGTACATTATTTCAATAATTAAATAATTATTCAAATACATAAAATATTATGTATTTAAATTGTTTTATATTTTTTTTATTTCAAAACTTTTTCTATTAGATAATATTAAAATTCCACGATGTATAATTATAGAATAATATTAAAGTTCTTTGCCAATATTTATCTAGAGATATGAAACGAACCACCTCTGAACATCCTACACCCGTGAATTATATTTTTATGCGCTAGGATGTACCAGGTAAAATGTATATGGGACCAATGTATTTTTAGCAAGATCTTATCAAAAGGGAGTAGATAACACTTAAAATAACATACTTACTGTAAACTCTTACTCCGACTTTTCTCACTGCGGAACCAAGTTTGTTTGAAACTGTGCACGTATAATTTCCTTCGTCAGCAAAATCAGCTTCCATAACCCTACAATCAGAAATAATAAATTCAAGTACAATTTCAAATAATTAAGTATCTACAGAATTAACTGGGTATTTAAATTTTAGACTGAATTTACTCTGTATTAAGATTATGTATCGTGGTAACAGGTGCAGTACAACGACGAACGGAAATGTTTGCAATCAAATATTAACGCACATGATTTTAAATTAAAGCTAAAGTCGTCCATTAATATGAGAGCGGAGCTTTTCTTCTTCGCGTAAAGGTAAGATAATATGAGTCACTAAAACAGAACTTGGCTTTTTCTTTAAGATAATAATCGTGAAAATACACAGAAATATTAATAATAAGTAGAGAATAACATATACAATTATTTTAAACTCTTAAGTTTAAAATAATTGTGTCGATATATGTCTTAACCTAAGGGTTAAGATATTAAAACTACTCCGACTCGTTCTCATCAAAACAGAACATCAAAAACCCTATATCCCCACATTGAGAAATATGTTAGTATTAGTAAAATGTAAATAAACCTTACTTGAAACTGTGATCACTGACTCTAATATCAGTTCTTATAGGCACTTCATCTTTAAGCCAGGTCACTTCAGGCTCAGGTTCTCCTTCGACATTGCAAGTAATGTTCAATTGTTGTCCTCTTTCTACTATTATTGTTGTCGCGTCTTCTTTAATTTTTGGTGGCACTATTTAGGTAACATTAACAGATTAACAACAATAGTTCAAATAAATAGGCAGTTAATCATAGGCCTTTTACACGGCCACTGTTCTCAAATAACAAATAATTTACCGTCGCAGGAAAATGGAGATAACAAATCTATGTACTATTATAAAACCAAATAAAACCTGCCCAACAAAACAGTACAATGATGCGCACATTTTTGGCAACACACTTAGATCTGAATACAAAATACAGTTTGCCAATACATTTGCCTATTTGCAGCGTTATGTCCGGTGGTAGCCAGCTTGAATGATGAGTTATTTAGTTGAATAATGTCAGTTGTAGACTCTTTATCTACAAATAAATTTAACTATCTGTTTCAACTTTCAAAAAGTAATCAACGTTTTGATATTAGATCGCATCGTCTCTAAACATCCGGCATATTAGATGTCAAGTATTTTTTTGTCTTAATATATACTAATATTATAAAGAGAGAACATTTGTATATTTGTATTTTTGTATTTTTGTATGTTTGTAATGATTTGGCTCAAAAACTACTGGACCGATTTAATAAACATTATTTCACTAATATATAGAATGGACTTTCGGAATGAAAATAGGCTATATATTATCCTGTTTAAATCAAAGGTACATTCGTGGAGACCTAATTTGCAACCTAAGTCGACTAAAAAACGGTCGAAAAAACACGTTTCTTACGAACGCTGCTCAATTGAAAATAGATGGAAGAATATTTTCTATAGAAGAGTTGTATAACTTAATAAGACCTACACGACAGCATATGTCTATCTCTTAAGGTTGACTCACAGTAACCATTTTAATCTTTAATTTGTTGTTAAAAAATATTACGTAACTTCCAAGGCTATTTTTAAGTATATAGTATTAATCCTTATCCAAATAATTACGTTAATTAGCATGGCCACATATTATAGATTAAAATTGTCCTTTACAGTATAAAAATATCTGCAGTGAAACCACAGATTAGGTCATAGTTACTAAGAAAATATTATTATAAGCTTAGCGATGCTGTAGATCCCACCGATCACAATCAATTTGAAGTCAAGTATAATAATATATTTTTACTGTATAAAATTCTATTGTATAATATAGTTATGATCTATAAAATAAACCACCCCGACTGATCTATCTATATATCTATGTATAATCTTTTCAATAAAAGCATTCCAATGACTCTAAACACGACATTTAAAATCTGAGCTTTAAGTTGGTGTGGATTTGAGTATTCTGTAGAGTACAGGAGATGTCCCAGCATCAGGTCAATGCTTCCATGTTCTTACAATATCGTCGAAGAAGATCGATTTTCGATCGATACGATCGATTTTCGAATTGATCAGACCTATGAAAGTTGATTTCATAGCGCAATTAACTAGAAAAAAGCTCATAGTTTTATAACGATTGAACAAATTTTCATGAATCAAAGTTAAGAACACTCTCGATAAAGACATCTATCAAACAAAAAAAAATATCAATAATAAAATCAAAATCGGTTCATCCGGTTGGGTGCTAAGATGCTACAGACAAACACAGATACACACGTTAAACGTATAATACCCCTTCTTTGATCCCATGATTTGATTGATTTTGATTCAATGATCCCACTACCTCTGTACGAAAACCCAAAATTCATTAATGCACATAAAACTTTCATTGGTAGGTATATAGCTAGGATTAGAACCAAAGACCGTCGGGTCAGAATCAGGGTAACTATCCTTTACGTCAAAGTGCCGTCCAATATCACTACGTAAGTATTATAAAACAAAGTCCATCACTGCATCTGTCTGTCTGTTCGCAATAATCTCAATAGCTACTGAACGGATTATCATGCGGTTTTCACCAATAGCCAGAGTGTTTATGAGGATGGTTTAGGTGCATAATTCGTTAAGGTTTTGTGTAAATTGGTTGAAATATGACGATGATTGTTAAATATGTTAATATTTTGTATTTGATGTAACAAACTGATGCAAATTTTGTAGGCATGTTCTACCCGTGCGAAGCCGGGGCGGGCTGCTAGTCATAAATAATTTTAGATCGTTTAGTAAAAAACTAAAAGAACCGACTTCAAAAGTCGCGCTAGTCAAAGTAGTAGTAACTATTACATAATCTGTGCCAGTAGTTACTAGTAAGTCGTCGAGATAAGTAAATGCGTCGTAATACAAATGTTGATATATTAAAAACGGCTCGGCCGTATTCGTTAAAATTTAAATACGACCGCCTCGGAAACGTACCCTAACCCTACCCATTAAAAAAGAATCATTCGAATCCGTTCGCAATTGACGGAGTAATCGCGTAATATACACAAAAAAAAAGTTTATCAGTTCAGTATTTTAATTTGAGTTGTGGTTAATATATTAAAATAAAACTTATTAGAAAATGATATAATGTATATGTATCAATTGTTAAATTAATTGGATCTAAATATACCAAAACACACGCAGTAAAATCGTAACGAAAGCAATAACATAGAATTCCCACTTTGTTTTGGTGGGAAGTACCATATTTTTACTATTTTAACCGATTTCATAAAAAAGGAGGAGGTTCTCAGTTCGACTATATTTTTTTATTTCTCTTTTTTATGTTTGTTACCTCAGAACTCCGTCAAATCTTAACCGATTAAAAAATATATTATTTTGCTTGAGAGATTATGCCTCCCGTTTGGTCCCATTCAAATTTTATCGAGCTATGACAATTATCTCCGGAGATATGGAGATAAACAATATAAGCAAATTTGTATACTTATGTCATGATTATAACTTGCCAGTACTTTGAATATCGCGGCATGTGAAGTTGGATTTTTCGTTTTGTACGATCAAAAATTTATTGGTAATAAATTATTCAAAGAAATTACTCACTTTCAACAAAGCAGCCTATGAAATGTTCATCATATCCTTCAGAATTTGTGGCTCTGCATTTGTATGTGGCAGAATCATGTTTATTTGCATTGTTTAGAATAAGTAACGTCTGATTCCTTGCGTAGAATAATTCAACAAATTCCGTTAATTTATGTTTTCGATACCAATAGATCGTTGGCGTCGGTTTACCTTCAATAACACTGTAATTAACAAGGCCTTGACATATTATAATACTCGGTTATAATAAGCTAATAAAATAAAGGTAGACTTTGTTAATTTAAAGCATGTGTGCAAAAAAAATTATGATATCGATTTAAAAGCTTAAAATTAATCGACTTCACATATGGTGTAAATATTTAGTTTTGTATATAATAGGTATTATGTATCATTAAGTGTTCTGACGTATATTGCTCCATATCTCTGAAGATTTAACCTTGATAGATTTGTTTATATCTTCGAGCATTTACCAATGGAGATGTTAACGTTGTAATCCGCAAACTTTTTTCTGCCGATACTTGGCGGTAAACACGCATTGCACACACACAAATCACTCACTTTAACGATCCCGCACACTAGCTTAAAACACGCACACAGTATCAAAAATACAGCGTAGTTACACACGCTCATATGGCCATAAATGGCCATATGGCCAGCAGAGGGGTACGCCTTGCGTTAACATCTCCATTGGTAAATGCTCGAAGATTTATATAGATAGACTCTAAAACATTTTCATATATAAAT